>OY292396.1:14371419-15571419 GCA_958496205.1 Idaea biselata
GGCAAAAATATAAAGCTTGGAGTACGGAGTTGCTGTAGCATGTGTTGCCAAACTGGAAGAAAAATATGTATGTTGTATGTGAGCCCCACTTCAATATTTATTTTATTCTGTTTTTAGTATTTTGTTGTTATAGCAGCAATAGAAATACATCATCTGTAAAAACCATAAACTGTCTAGTAGTGTCTAGCTATCATGGTTCATGAGATACAGCCTGGTGAGTGGTGACAGACAGATAACAGGCAGTGGAGTCTTAGTAAAATGGTCCCGTTTTTACCCTTAAAAATTATAAGTTCTCTAAATTATCTGGTTTAATCATATAAGTTATGGCTAAAAACATATCTTATTTAAAAAGCGTTAATAATATTAAAAATATTCTTAACACATCACCTGCTGACATAGCAAATGTTGTGTTTGCGATTTTAGTTTAGCAATTCCCTATTTTGCATTTGTAATTATTGATGAGATTTGCAAAGAAACGTTTGCTTCAATTTCAGCTTCAGAAGGAAAATGGAAATTAAAATTTTGTTCCTCAAAGTATCAAAACATTCTTAGTAGGGCATGAATCCCGGGATCCCGGGATATCGTAATCCCGGGATCTCGGACGCAAAAGTTCGATATTATAATCCCGGGATTGAGTGATCCGATATCGAGATTTGAGCAATTTACTATTTGGGTATAAATTAAGGTTTTTAGCTATATTTTTCCTCATGGAATGATTGAATAGAACTATTAAAATTAAACCCAAATTAGTCTACCCCTGAGAAAGAGATTTGTAGAGTTTTAGAAGCGTAGGGAATTGGTAAAATGTTTAAAACAATAAAAGTAACGTGATTCATTGCAATTTTTAAGACAATTATTTTTTATACAAGCTCGCATGCAATTTTTTTCTGCTAAAAACATTTTAGTGGTGCGCCTAGAATTTGGCGCGAAAGTTTAGACACTTTCGGGTTTAGGCTATTTGTCCGCCATGTTTCCAAAATGATGGGGTGGACGGCCCTCGGGGTAACTTATTTACGTAATGAAACCACTAGAGTCTTAAATATATTAAATATTTTAGATTTAACACATTTTTATTGTATTAAATTTGCTTTTTTTAACGATATCTAAAATCTCAGTATCAATCCCGGGATCCCGGGATTGAGCCCTTAATATCGATATCGTCCCGAGATTGAAAACCTTCCGATATTGCATGCCCTAATTCTTAGACTTAATCCCCCTCGCAACAGCAAAATATTTTATTTTTCAACACTAGATTTAGAGAATAGTATCAAATATGTAAGCAAATAAACAGGGTTACTAAACCCTGAGATAACATTTTTATTCCAGCCTGAACTGTTGGAAACCCATCTTAGTTATTTTGCAAAAAAAAATTAAGTGTACAAACTATTAATTTTAAATAAATCAAGCAGATAACAAGAAGTGATAAATTAAAATTATATTGGTTTACATTATATTGGTAATCATTTCAAAGATATCTAATCAGAATCTAATGTCAGGTTTATTTTATCACCAGACCAAATAGAGCCATCTGTCATTGCAGATAAGGAAGAGCTATCGTGGGGAACACACTTGACCATAGCTAGGTGATATAAACTATCTTAATCTTAGAGGTTAGTCTATTATATAGGGCACAATATACTCACATTAACTAAACCAAAATAATGTTCATTAGGTGGGAACTGCTCTGACCCGATGTCCCTTTCCAGTTGCGATATATTTGCGCCCTGAAAACATTCGAATTCACTAACACTGAAGAATTTTCTAATCAGGAATGCAACATTTTTATGCAATGTTAGAGCTGTTAATTTACTATATCGAGCCACACAGTTTGGATATAATTATCAAAGCGACTAAATTCTTGCAAATTAAGTTGTTTTTATTGGAAATTAATAACGATTTCGCGAATGTTTTAAGCATTTCTGTTACCATTCTCTGTTGGAAGTTAAGGCCGAGATCCTGACATATTGACATTTGCAATCCTGTTTTATCAACTTAAATCCACGATATTCGGTTGTAACAGCCGATATTCAATAAATATATTCTATACTGCAGTTAATTCTCGAACCATAATTCGATTTTACGAACTACGGAAAAATATACACAACACCACAGAATTTCTACCATCAAAGACCATAGACTAGAAGATTTTTGACATTTGATGACATTTTGAAAAAAATGTCTATGAGTTTCTTCTATGTTACCAGTAAGAAACTTAGAAGTTACCAGTAATTAAAAAAGTGTCAACGTCACTGTGAGAGTTGAGACTGAGATTTGATTTTTTTACATCATTATCAATGTCAAAATATTAACGTCCCTCCCCCCCCCCCTGTCTTTCTTCCTCTCGTTTTCGTCGTCATCTCCCGATTCAAGTGATTCTGTTCGACCTAAATTCCTGATTGTTTCAAGCATCCGTATCTGGGAATCAAATAGGACGATTACGTGGAGCTGACGTGGCCGTATCCAGCGGGTAATAACGATATTCAAACGATTCATTCAGTTTCACTGGATAACTTCAACTAGCCGGCTGATCTTTGCTATAATTTCTAGGTTTTTAAAAGGAATAATGTTGAGGTGTTTGTATATCGCGCTCGCTATAGCGGCGGTGTTTGCCGGCGTGCCGACGCCGGAGGAGTCGAAGCGGTTAATGGACCATTTGTCGGACCAGGAACACTTCCGGAACGAGCACCATAACAAGCAGTTCGATCACGACGCCTTCTTAGGTGAAGATCAGGCTAAGACCTTCGACCAGTTGCCGCCTGAAGAAAGTAAAAGAAGATTAGGGTATGTACCTACCACTGAGATGTAGATACAATATTATAAACCTTTTTTTTCAAAAGTAGGTACTATTTTACCACCTCAAAACTTCCCACTAAAAAACACCTTGTCGTATCTTCTTCTAAAGAAACCATGCCCCGCGTTTTCACCCCACAAGTCTTGGGAATACCAAGATAAAAAGAAGCCTATGTATTATTCCAGGTCTTCAGCTATCTAAATACCAAGTTTCATCACAATTCGTTCAGAGCATCAAACACACTCACAAATGTTCACCTTTTAATATTAGGGAGATATGCCACACTCTCATTGTTAAGACTACTGTCTCAGCAGAAATGGAAGTATGGATGCCTATACTTTATTTTCTCAGAAGCAACATAGATAGGCTTAGCTAGGTAGTACAGAGCCCAATAAGTAGCATGACCGAAACAAGCTCTTAGTTTCACAATTTTATTACAAAAAACCCAGGATCATAAGCTATGACAGGAGGGGGAGGAAATTACCCCTCTCCCTCCTGTCATAGCCTGACATCAGACCGTATTAATTTCTGATGGGTTGTCTAGACATAAGCTATTCTATTTCATCTCTAAATATGAGTAATGACCTAATTATTTATCTTCTTTCCACAAACAAAGGCTGATAAGCCATAAAAATTTGTATTTCTAGAATAATCTGTCCCGAGTACATAGTGTTATCTAGTTCAGTGACCTGTTTATCTTTATGTTAATGAACTTTTTTAGTGAAGATGCTTTAATAGAGAATTATAACTAAACTAGCTGCAACCCGCGGTTTAACCCGCATAAGTCCCCATCCTCCGGGGAATTTCTGGATAAAAAGTAGCCTATGTGTTCCAGGTCTCCAGCTATCTACATACCGAGTTTCATGGTAATTGGTTTAGCGGTTTTAACGTGTTTGAGTAACAAACACTCACACATTCATACTCACAAACTTTCAGCTTTATAATATTAGTAGGATAGCCACAACTAATTTGAGAACCACATGGTTTTTTTTATTGCTTAAAAAGATCTTTTGGTGATAAATTGATAATATATTAAGCTGTGGCTTTTTAAATAATTGTTCTGGCCTTCCTTGGCATATATACGAAATTCATTCTTTGCTCGCAATCGTCCAATAGGATTTGATTTGATTTGAATTGAATTGAATTGAATTGAATGAGAAAAATCCCTTTTATGCAGTCACTAACAATCCCAAAGGCACTTCAGATCTATCAGTTTAGGCTGATGGTTCTACAATTTCCAATTATACGTCATACACATGCTATCGTAAATTGACAATTGCATGACGATATTTGGCATCTTGCAGAGAGACAATAAGGCTTGCGTTCGTCATGCGGTGCGCGCCGCTCCGTCGACTTAGGAATGATTGTTTTAACGCAAAATGGAAGCAATCGTCATGCAATTTGTCAATTGACGATAGCGTGTGGTTTACGTGGGCAATAGGCATTTTATTAAATGTGATTATTTGTGAACAGTATAATAGTAGAGAAGATCGACAATGACGGTGATGGGTTTGTGACGCTTGTCGAGTTGAAGGACTGGATCCGGTACACTCAGAAGCGATACATCGAGGAAGATGTTGACCGACACTGGAAACAGCACAACCCTGACAATAATGAGAATGTGTCTTGGGAGGTCAGTTGTTTTTTAGTTTGTATTTGCAATTAGTTTTTTTGTACTTTAAGCAAATTTGATGTGTGGGTCTGTAACTTCTTTCAGCAATGGCCTACCCATTATTTAAACTTGTTCTATTTTAGCCCAGGATGTCTTTCCGTTTTAGCTTTTTCTTGTATGAGTTCTTATCAAGTGCAGATGTAAGACACCCGGTTGTTTTGCCAGTACTACTCAGTTACTGCTATGACTGAAGGTAAAACTGATTGTCTATGACAGCTTTAACACTTCAAAGCTCAAAAACGAAAACAATGGTAGAAATTAGAAGTCAATGAGATAAGTAGCGCGCGCAACACCTTACCCGCCGCTGTGCAAAAATCCACACTTAAACAGTCGCTAATCGAAATAAAGATGTTGCTGCCGGCATTTAGTTTATGGCTAGATTGTACAAATGACGTTTATCTCTCTAATTGCAGACATACAGAAAGAACGTTTATGGGTTTATGGAGGAGATGGATCAGAAGGAGCTTCAAGCTCCGAACAGTGAAGGCTTTACATACTCCAATCTTCTAAAACGGGACCGGAGACGGTGGACCTATGCTGGTAATTATGGTAGACTTAGTAGATGCCACTGCTTTATCTTTACACCTTTACAAAAGTAAAATAAAGTTTCACAGCGTTTTACCACAACTTTCCCCATCATGGCTGGGATAAAATGATTGATGGGTCTTGTAGAATCTCAATGGCCCCAATGTGTCAGAAGTTATGCGTTATGTGGGTTTTAAAAGTCCACAAGATCAGAAAACAAAATCGCCTCTGTTCACCTGGGTGAAATGCCAAAAAATCTACTTTCTTTACCTGGGTGAATAAAGTACCTAGGTATGATATAGCGCCCTCCCATGCCTAGCGTCAGCCATTACCGCTGTACCTTCCATCACCTTAATTCTCCTTCAGGGATCAGATAAAGACAGATTGCATTAACAATAGCCTGTGTATGTTTCAGATGGCGACTCAGACGATGCGTTGAACCGAACAGAGTTTGCAGCCTTCCTTCACCCTGAGGATCACTCCGGCATGAGGGACATTGTCGTTCTCGAGACGCTCGAGGACATTGATAAAGATAAGGTAAACCTTAGTAACCGGTCATCGTCAGTGGCATCATCTCCCTCTCATTTTAACTGATGTATACTGTACTGTAAGTTTCGGTTAATTAATTTTTTTAATAAAAAAATAGATGGCGCCACTGGTAATCATAAATCGCGCTAACGTTGTCTTCACGGATTTTGCTTTGAACAATATTAATTTAATTCTAGACTACGCGATCTGACGTTAGTTTGTTGTATTTGACATGATTCCTTTGGGAAAGAAAACTGTAACTGATTGTCTATGGTCTCTAGGACGGCAAGGTGTCACTCGAGGAATATATCGGCGATATGTACAAGCCGGAGGAAGGCGAGCAGGATGACGAACCGGACTGGGTCAAGCAGGAGCGCGAGCAGTTCGCTGGCTACAGGTGAGTACATCACAGGTCTCCACCTATCTAAGGCGCAACAAACCGCGCCTGGCAGTGTCAGTATGTGGGTTTTTGCACAGCGGTGGGTAAGGTGCTAATTTGCTGTCCTGACTTACTGACGTAACTTACTGTCCACACCAACTTTCCTATCTTATTAATATCCTAATTTATATGTGTATTGTGTGATAGAGACAGCAACAAGGATGGACACATGGACGAGCATGAAGTCAAGGACTGGATCGCGCCGCCGGAGTTCGACCACGCCGAGGCTGAAGCCAGGTAGGTACCCACTGCCCACTGCCCACTGCCCGTCTAGCCAGACAATTAAAGGCCTAGCTGGTCAATCACCGACCTAGCCGGTCCATTAACAGCCTAGCCGGACAATAACGGCCTAGCCGGTCTATTAACAGTCTTGCTGATCAATTAACGACCTAGCTGGTCTATTAACGGCCTAGCCGATCCTTTGACGGCCTAGCCGATCCTTTAGCGGCCTAGCGGGTCGATTAAAGGCCTAGTCTTTATTTACAACAAAAAAGACAAATTTATTTTATTTTCAGACATTTAGTTTTCGAAGCGGATTCCGACGCGGACGAGAAGTTAACTAAAGCGGAGATATTGGAGAAATACGATCTGTTCGTCGGCTCGCAGGCCACGGACTTCGGCGAGGCGCTCGCGAGGCACGACGAGTTCTAAAACATGCCTTAAATGCGACGGAATAAGGACTATATTACAATAACACCAGTTAAGAGGACAGTCTACCTACTCTTTTTTCCATACAAACTTTACTAGTCGACTGTTTCGACTGTCCCCTGCGTTTTGTTTTTTTTCATTTTGTAATTTTTCTAAATTTTATTTCTTTTCTAATTAGAAAATGAAAAGAACCAAAACGTAGGGGCATAGTCATGGCAAATATAGGTTTTATGGCATAAACATATTTGCTCTAATGTCATTACCCAGGGAGGAAACAGTCGACTACGTTTGTATGGAGAAAGAGTAGGTAGACTGTCCACTTAAAGACTCGGAAATTCACACGATTGTGGAAGCCAATGCAAATGGCTGCAAATTTTACAATTGGTAAAAAATCGCATTCACATGATGCTTTTTTTTACTGTCTAACAACCGAATACTGACACGCTACTCAGTATTTGAGGGTTACTTAAACAATTGAGTAGCTTCTAAATTCAAATCCTATACTAATTTAAGAAGTCAATGATTTAAGTAGCCTTCAAATTTTAAGTAGTGTTTCTGTATTCGGTTGTTAGTGGAACTACCATAGTAACTGCTATAATCTTTATTTGAAATTTAAAGTCCTGACTGACTGATATATCAATGCGCAGCCTAAACCGCTGGTCATAGAGGCATGAAATTTGGAGAGTGTGTTCTTTGTGATGTGTAGGCTTCCACTAAGAAAGGGTTTTTCGAAATTCCACCCCTATAAGGGAATTTTAACCGATAATATACCGTTTTTAACTTTTTATTTCGTCCAAAGAAAGAAAAAAGATATATTTTTTAATATTACAGTACAATTTGGGCGGGTAAAAGTTAACGTTCGGATACTGAAACTCCACTTACTAAGTAAAACCTCTTTTCTACCGATATCCGATTCCTGTGTTTTTTTTGTTTTATCTCACAAAAAACTAGGCCTAAAGTTTAACCATTTTAGATTTTTCTTCTGTTTTCGCGATGTTGGATTGAATTTAAACTCAATTTTCGGTTTTAATCGCGTGGTGTTCATTGCTTTTAACATTGTTTTAATGCTCAATGTTTCGAGGCCTTTACAGGTCTGTTCTTCAGAATTGTCAATCCTGAAGAACACTACGCGAAAAAAAGCGAAAATAGAGTTTATTTTTTTTTCATTTATCCAAAACGGGGATTTAATTTACCATTTTTTAATTTGTTTTTTTTTAGTCTCGAGAACAAGTCACTTGCAAGTAACTGAATTGTTCACGAGACTAGAGATTGCAGTAGCTAAATGCCCCGTTTTTATTAATTAATATTGGTTTTGAAATAAAATAGTGAAAAATAGGTTTTTCTTAAAAAAAAACCAATTATTTTAATTGCTAAATATGTATTCCTAATAGCAGATGATTATTTTCTTGAATGTTGTATTCTCAGCCAAATGTTACTAATCAATTAGAATCTCTTTAGTGGCACTAACTACTTATATTTTATAATAAATAAGAATATCTTACGGCTGCACTCTGACACGATTCTAAGTGAAAAGAAACGTGGTAAGTCTAAAAAAGGCTTGACCACATTAGCTTCAAAGCATTAAACATCTCGATCGACAAGAAATCAAGACATTTATTGCTAAGTTTATTTTCCTACTACAGTCGGATCTTTTTGTTTCATCGAACTAACGGCGCTGACGATAGAAGTTTTAAATTAGTTTGAAGCTGTAAAAGAGAATTTTCAGTCGAACGATTCTTTTTTTTAATTCTCTTCTCATCTGAGCGTTGTTCCCGGTTGCATCCCTCTCGGGAGCCCGGGGTCCGCTAAACCAAAAATGTATTTTTTATTTGGGGTCGACGCAGTCGGTAAGTCATCACATCATCGACCATACCTTCTGCAATGGGATTTGGCAATCTTTTTACGGCCGGCCGCCTGCCTGACACCAACCCTCTTAGGGATCAAGCAGTTTATCCGCCACCGCGCGGGGAAAACTTAAGGTTTTCTAATCTCCCTCAGATCCCTTAGTCGCCTTTTACGACACCAACGGGAAGAGATGGGTTACCCTAAGAATTACGACAAAAAATAGGGGTTCAGTTCTAACAATAATAAAATAGTTTGACGTCTTTTAAATCTTTTTATTCGAAGTTAGTGACCGATCGGATAAATTATATTTATAGTACGGTCATGTGATAGTAGAAAATATCGTTCGTCTGAAATGATTCATCGTTGGTTCGTTCGAGAAAAGCGAGTACCTACACTGATGGGTTTCTATATCAAATTCAAAGAAAATGTGATAAAAATTAGCTCGAGTTTAGCTTAGTCCGTCTGAGTGCAGCCGTTCTTTTGAAATTTAGTTTTAAGTTTTAAGGGCTGTTTCGAATAGGCAACTAATGATATTGTGGTCAATTTCCACCGTTTTCTTAAGAGACGTAATTTTGTTATGGTCTCAGCCCTTTACGTACAAAGCCAAAGTTCCATTGACGTACTAACGTGTATTAATAATTCCAAATTAATAATTCCGTTATAATTATAATTATATTAATAAGTTTTGTATTTACATTGCATTTATTTACAAACTAAAGGGCGGTCGGATGCACGAAGAATTTCGTATATTAACCTGGAACTGTGTGAATGTGACAGTGGTATATTTACGCAGGAGAGAAATATTGATGTGATAAAATTCTACGTGGAAAGCGACCGCCCTTTGAATTTTTTTTGGTTTTTGAAAAAAAAAAGATCTTTTTCAGATAGGCACCTATGGATCAAGCAGATAGATGCATACAATGGATTTGTAATGGTTGCAGGTTCAAATCCAAAGCAGAATTTTAAAAAGCTTTTTTTTTTCAAAAACTATTATTTCAAGTGTGTAAAACTAAAATAAAGATATAATTTTTTAATGTATTTTCTTAACTTTTTTCTGCTTCTCGTATGGTAACTTTGTTTTAATATTTTTTTATGTTTTAAATAAATTATATAAGTACATACTTACCTATAATAATTCGTACTTATTTAAAAAAACTGAGTTTTCAAAGTAGGTAGCTAAACGCGATTTTCTCGAAACGATAGTAAAGTTTAAAATATACGATGACACTTACACTGATACTTTACCTAAAACAGCCCACAACTACAGCACATATGCACGAATTTATTTATATGTGTGTTGTAGGTGTGGGCTGTTTTAGGTAAAGTGTGAGTGTAAAGGTACGAGTTGGCAACGGGCGACGTGTCGCAGCGACACTACTGGTTTCTATGTATTTCTATGAAATTCTTTGTGTCGCTAACTACGTAGGGAATTTCATAGAAACCAGTAGTGTCGCTGCGACACGTCGCCCGTTGCCGACTCGTACCTTAAGTGTCATCGTGTATTTTAAGCCTAATAGAAAAATGTTTAGTTTTTAGTCCCGACTAGTGCCACAACATAGCGTGCAGTGTGCAGCGTGCAAAAACTAAACATTATTCTCTAACTTTCTAAGTTCCGAAAAACGCCTAATTCTACCAATTTTTTTTATTAACTACCTACTGTATGAAATTAAACAATGTCAATTGATTGGTTTAATATGTTCCTAAAGTTTTAGCTAAATAATGAGGATAAATCGCGGCTTTTGGTGGGTTTCTCGAGGTTTTAAAGACATCATTTCAATATCATTGCATTGTTTCAACTTTGACGTTTGCCTAATATCATTTGACACTTTTCTGTAATTATTTTTTGGGGAATACCTTTTGCCCTCCTTTTTCCATGCAACATGGCGCAAATCAAATGTGCACAAAGATTGAATGTGATACCAATGAGGAGGAACCCTAACTTTTTATCCCGGCAGAGGGCGTTAGTCGGATGATCTTTGGTTTGAATTAAGAACTGTCAAACAGCTGTTTTTTACAACTCACGGCGCCAAATTGGCCATATCGGTCTGAGACCGAAAGAATAAAAAAAAACTCGGCGTTTCCATTGGTGGAGGACCATCATCGAAAAAAAAAAGATCATCTGATGCCAGCGCCATCTACTTACAGCTTTGCGTTTGGCACCCCATTCCACCGTACTTGTATAGTTTCAGTTCAGTGGTTTTTGAGTAAATTTTTGAGTGACTGCAATGATATTTGAATGCTGTTATATAAATATATTTTGGATAATTTTATTACGAGAATAAGAGAAACGATTTTCCTTCATTCAAATCTATTTTTTGAATACCTATTGAATCTAAACCAAAATGCTACCCTATCGATTTTACGATTTGACAATAATTTCATTATAGTAGGCTATATTTCGTAATCGATTCCCGAGTGCGATGTCTCGATGAATCGATAAGTTATCTCGATGTCGGGGGAGTGTTCGAGTAAATGACATTAATTTGTGTAATGTATCCCAAATGTGAGGTACAACGGGCCACTCGGGTGCTGTGCTGCAACTGTATCCTTTATTTTAATAAAATGTTTTCAAACTATATCCTGGTTTATGTTTTACTAGCTACATACATCCCAAGGTTTAAATACTGTACTAGTATTCTAGTGCGTGTTTATGTTTTTTGAAACTAAAATGGCATAATTAGATTTTGAAAAATTGACCTACCCTAGCCAGAAATCGAACCTTGTCTTTTTGCACAAAAATAAACACTTTATATTATTGTATCAATCGATAGTATTTCAGATAGAGATCAAATCTCGGAAACTACCTATAGTAACTGGTATTTTTTTTCACAAATCGAAATTTGCCTTTTTGTGATGGTCAAAATTGGGAACGCAACTGCTTTTAGCACATTTTTCGCTATCTCTTTATAGTTCAGGATATCTCCCTGAAGGCCAGTTTAAATGATTCACTCTGTAAGTATTAAGTACCTACTCTTTCGGTAGACTGAAGTGATATTTATTGTCATGCTTCATCATCATCATCTGAGCGATGTTCCCGGTGACATTCCTCTCGAGAGCCATACTCACTTACTTATCCATAATTTTGAGTTAAGTACCCATTACCAAGTTACTTATTTTATAACGAATGATAAGTGCCTCAACTCGAAGGAACCTAGGTACTTACTTAAATTACTTAGTAGAACATAAGAGTACCTTACCTTACTTATCGTCGAATAAATCGCGGCTATATATGTACCTAGTAGCTACCTATCTAGGGTGCGGTGATTTCTCACTAGAGTGCACCGCTAAGAGGGCTCCTAAACTATTAGCTGTATACCGCACTAGTGGCGTGCTGCGGGTTTCCGCACGTTTGAACCGCCTCTTGTACTAAGTAGGTACCACTTCGATTTTAACGCTTTACTCGAAAGTTTACCGTTGGTCCTTAAACTAGGTAGGTACCTACGTATATTTATCAGTAGATAATAAATATTGCAGGACTTTGGACACATTGCCATCTAGCCACAAACAAAGCAACTAGGCTTGTACTATGGGCACTAGACAACGGATATATACCAAGGCAAGGTCACTAGGGGGAATTGCGGTTTTGGGGAGGGGAAAGTGTAGCTAACATAAATTTACCAGACTATTATAGGTAGGTACTTTCTAAAACTTGTTAGTTTCGTTCGGTTTACTTCTCATATCGAGCGATGTGCCCAGTTTCATCCCTATCGGAAGCCCGGGGTCCGTTAAACCCCAAATCATTTAGGGTCCGCGGTAGCGGATAAATTGCTTGGGTTGGTGGCAAGCAGGCGGCCCTAAAGAGAAAGAGAACTTAAGGTTTGCTAGGCTCCCTTAGATACCTTAGAAACGACACCCAAGGGAAGAGATGGGTACCTAACCCTATTGTTTCAGTGTTTCAAAAGTTAGGCTGATATTCCTACGAAGGTAGCAGTTTGGTGGTGTTGCGAACTTCGTAGCGTTGATACCCTCAGTGCTTCGAGCCTGAACCTCGGCCTTGTGCCCCAAAACGTGAAGTCAGATAACTGAAGGTAGCTTTCCCAAGTTATTCCACCTTGTATAGTATATTAGTATATCAGAAGAACACAGCCACAATTATTTACATAACAAAATGCAAATTGCGCTTGCTCGAAATTTACGCGTGCGGGATACTTAGCCGATATTCATCTAGGTACGTGTGTTGCCTTAAGGTGATGTCAAACATCGGGACAATTTTGTTTTCTTTTTTCATTTTCAACTGAATGGTGAACACAACATAGATCCATAATGATGAGCCTAAATCACTGGTCCTAGAACCATGAAATGTGTCTAATGTCTATACTTCGATTTTTTAATTGTAGACTATGATTTGACACATCTTTAGGGCTACACGGCTAATGGAGGATTTTAAATATGAATTTTACCTATAAGTATCTATCTACCTACTTTCTTCTTTTTTTTAAATTATAAAGATTCACATTTTAAAATTACATTCATTTTAATCAAATGGGACATACCAATCTTAGTAAATTTTCAAAATATGATAGAGCTAAAATTTTGCCAGTTTTTCACAAAGAAGAAAACGATATTAGAACAACCGACAAAACAATTAGGTATTGTACTTTCAAAAATTCCATTTAAAAATTGACTTTTGCTGGCATCCGGTTACCTAACATCCACCTTAACATCTGAAAGCCAAAGACGCTCCCTTTACATATTTTTGCATACTTATACTGACGACAGTGGTACCTCTCTTCATATAAGACAGGGAATTTGTATGATAATTTTCATTTTGCATTCAGTCGCGTTATTCTTCTTCGCGGGCGTGGTGGATAGGGCTCCGGGGAAATTCGTTGGTGTGTGGCGCCGCCGCGTTATTGGGGCGCGCGGGATCTCTGTAGGTTGTTGCTGCTGGATGTGACGAGATGCAATCACATAAATATACTACAATACCGTCATGTCACTTCCTCCGCAACAATATCTATCATCGCTGACTATCGGAATCATCATTCTTTTCTTTACACTGCTGCGTAGGTACTACATACTTACTAAGTAATACAATTTAGCAGGTGCTAGGCTTTTTATTAGAGCTTCCTAGGACTGTGAAAAATAAATGCGTAGGTTCCAAATAGGAGCAAAATCTTGGCATATTAACGTGGTGCATGTAACGGTAGATGCCAAATATAGAAATCGAAGGAAGCCCGGCCAACCTGACGTCAGAATGGCCGGCCACTTTGTATCGTTAATATTTTCGAAACCACGTAGATAGGTACCTACTAAATATATTCAATGAACAAACGTACTAAATAATGACTTAATGAGTGTAGTTTGGTAAAAATCTTGTTTGTTTGTTTGGTCCGGCCAAGCTGACGCATGCACACTATTTGGGGCTAGATTGAGTTATGTGTAACGTTAATAAATAATTAATAATTATTTACTTATTTATGAATTCGCATCTAGTACCACAAGATCAATGTAAAAGTCAGCAGTGTATCAGAAGGTATGTAGGTAGGTAAGTAATTGTCATCCCTCACTCCACTCGCGTATCAATACGGTAAATACGAGGAGCTTAGCGAGACGGAGCTGCCTCGAGACGCGGGGTATGTGACGGAATGCTCAGATCCTCGCCATCCACAGGGAAAGCCTTCGATGAAATGAATCTTTGTATTTCCCCTTTCTACCAGGCTGCAAGGGTTATTTAAGTTATGGGGTTATGGGTTATGTTATGTTAGGGTTGTTTAAGTTAAGGGTTATTCAAGGTTAAGGGCCAACGAGGTATCCTACGAGCGCCATTTACAAGGAGTTTAACGTTCTGAGTGTTCGTAGGTTATTTGTTCTTCGAGTAGTTACAAGAATGCATAAGCTCACCCTGCAGTCGTCTGACTACGATGCCAAGATAAAGGACCGAGTGTTTAAAATTAAATTACATCATGTAAAAACAGCATTTGCTAGGAGATTTGGTCCATTCTTGTACCCATTTTTATACAACAAAATAAACACGGCATGTAGTATGAAACTGTTATCTGTCAGGGAATGCAAGTTGAAGGTCTTTGACTATCTTTTGGGACTTAGTTTTGAGCAAGTAGAAAACTTGCTGAGAGTGGTTAGCTGACTTTTCGTCTCGGGGACGTCTACTCTCAATACACTCACTCACATTACCAATCACAATCACACAAAAACACACGCACAAACTTACACTTCACACATACACACACCTTCACCCTAACTTTTCACCCCGCTCACATAAGTACACGCTCAGACAAGTAGTCCTTTCTCTCGCCCAGACTCTTAAGAGTCTGATGACTTGAAGGATGGGCTATTAATGAGTTTATCTCACTGTTTTCAATTAATAGTTTATCTAAGAACCTACCTAAATAGCAATAAGCTTTTCTTTCTCAATCATGTACAAAATACCCTAATAAAATTGATTAGCGATATCATTACCTACTTCGGTTGGTTTTGTATAAAATCATAGACTAGTCAATCATAACATAATCATAGTGTCATAGACTTACCTATAAGACGCAACAAATTATATGTTTTACTGTAAACCGGCTAAAATTGGCCACCTACAGGACAGGCATCGCCTAGTGTAAGGGTCAATGTAAATCTATCTGTATGTGTAAAATGATTTTTGTCAAATAAAATATTTTTTCATTTTTTCATTTTTTTTCATTTATGAGTTCCTTATGTAGGTAGAGTATAATAGTTAGGTACGATCGGATACGGGGGAATACCGTATGACGCGGACCGTAAATATGCGACAACGTAAATCACAAGATTACTACAATTTTTTTTTGCAAAAAATCCCCATGAGTTTATTGTGTCTTCTTCTCATTGGATGTCGCGTTCCGAAGACACAGTAGATTGAATATTTACTGTGTCTTCGGATCTTGCTAATATCCGAATGAATAAACGTACTTTGATTTTGATTTGATTTCGATTTTGATTAATATCTCCCAAAGTAGGTAGGTGATATTTTTAAGTGTTAGCCACGGTGTTCACAAGAGTATTCACCCCGCACTGATCTGTGGCACCCGGCAGTTTCAATGTCACTTATTTTGGGAAATATTTGCGTCGTACGGTCTTATTCCGTATCCGATGTTACCTGACTATACTCTACTCGGTAACTTGTATTTGTGACAGCGTAGGACGTAGTACTATTATTTATTCTGTGGCGTAGGTGCCGTGGTTTTTATGCGTAAATTCGTAAAATCTGTGAAAATATCGGGCCAAAAGTAGGCCTGCTTAACTCAGACATAGACTCAACTATAATAATCTCATTTATTAGTAGGTAAAGTAAATCCATGAGGTGAATCTATACAATCAAATATAATCCCCCCCCCCCCCCCCCAATCCATGAGGTGAATCTATACAATCACATATCATACCCATCCATGGCAAAGGAGCCAACGACATACACATATTATAGAACACTAGCTGCATCCCGCGGTTTCAGCCCCTTAAGTTCCGATCCTGTGGGAATTTTAAAAACCCTTGCTTATCGGATGCCTATACAACATTATAAAGAACACACTCTCCAAATTTTAGCTGTCTATCAGCGGTTTAGGCTGTGTGTGTGTGTGTGCCAAACTCGCTAACTTAAAATCCGGTTATCAATAGAATATTAAGTAGAGGTCTATCTATCTATATTAATTAGGTAGATCACAGATATCTACAATGGAATTATAACTAACCCCCAAACAACCATTGTAAAAAATGAATTAATTTATCCCTAGAGGCGTAACGAAATAATTTTCCCGAGTGCGGAGGTTTGTTTGGTGTTCCTAAGCGGCACGTAAAGTGCCTAATGTGAACTCTCAAAACACAGTTTCGTGAACCAGCAACTTCACTGTTGTGTAGGTTAGTTGCCGAGGGTCAGAATTTAATTTGACACGCGACGCGTTCCTTCTCTAATGAGTTCTTAAACTTTGTGAAATCTCGTGAAAAACTTAGGGCTCTTCCGTAGAGTTTCGTTACCTAAACAATAACGCAGTCGACCAACTTCTGTAGACACTTTGTAGAATGTTTATGCGAGCGAGCTCTTGGACATTTCAAACTTGTTTTTTTTTATTATACGACAATTTTCGTTTTCGAGATGTGCTCGAGGTGTTTTGTCGTTTAATGATCAAAAGGTCGCTCGGGAATTTGTCTTTTTGGAATTTGTCGTGGCCGAGGGGTTAAATTAAAGGGAAATTAATTTGGATGTTCTATAAAATTTCCATGTAATGGATATTGTTGATAATGCTTATTTTTATCTGTATTTTTAATAAATTAATTATCGTTTGTTAATGAACCAGATAGCTTGTACTTAACAAGCTTTGTACGGACGGACTGACCGTAGGCGTTGCCTTTGAGTTTCAACAACCTACCTACCATGCTACTGTGAATAAAAATGTAACGTTTTGAAATATGAAACGTAGTAAACATTTGGTTTTCAGTTTCCATTGCTCGGACTTCCAAATGTAACTTGATTATTCGGACTGTTGAACTATGGATAGGCTTGCACATTGCACACGCTCGGTTGCAGTCGGGAGTCGGGCCACAATATTTTGTTTGATGTAGATCTATATCTACATACGTACACGCAATATGCAAGTTTACAAACTGTTTATTAAAATTATAATAGACACTAACCCTTACTAATGATGATTAAGAGGATAGTCTACCTACTCTTTCTCCATACAAGACATGAAGTTTCAAAGTTGACAGACAGAGACAAACGTTACATAACTTATTTATGCTGTTAAGGTGACAGTCTACCTACTCTTTTCTAATAAACTCATTAACGGTTTTATGGCATAAACATATTTTTTCTAATATCTTTATCCAGGGAGGAAACAGTCGACTACGTTTGTAAAGTTTGTATGGAGAAAAGAGTAGCTGGACTGTCCCCTTAACAGCATAAGTAAGTTATGTAACGTTTGTCTCCGTCTGTCAACTTTAAAACTTCTTGTCACAGTAAAAGACAAACAAGATATAGCTTATGCAGCTGTAATAATCAGCGTTTATAATTAAGAGAGAAAATAAAATAGTCTATGATGTATGTTAAAATATAACGTAGGTGCAAGCGTAGGTGTAACTTATTTGAAAGCGTTACTCCATCTGGATTGAAATCATAAAGCTCTCTGAGAAGTTAAACAAGCATTTACGAGTACGAATTTCCACTTTCCAGCACCAGTCGTACTTTATCGTATCCACTTAGGAACAGCCAAACACCTTGTACCGAGTTAAGCAGCACTCTAGCCAAAGTTAGGAATAAAACTAAACACTACGCTCCATTCAAACGATGCACTAATGCCTAAGTAGGCAGGCAGCCTCTCTCTTCCAACTTAGTAACGTGTCTGGAGCAATTTGATTTTATTCTGCACTCATGTACTAAGTTTGGATGGGCTAAGTTTTTATCTTTTAGGTAAACACCTTGCTTCAGTCGTAAGCGGTAATGTTGTTTAAGTAGTGTTAGTGAAACGACTTGGTGAAGAGTCATAAGACTTAGCTACTTTCTTGTTTTACTGGACAAGTGCCTTCCGTTAGTCTATTTTTATGAGCCTACTTTATTGTCGCGAGGCGACAATCAATATTTCCTACAGAATACACGTCTAGGGGTATACATTCATAACAATAGGTTTAGTCTGGCGTTTAGTCACGGCATAGAATAGAGCTACCCCATCTCTTCCAGTAGGTGTCGTCAAAGGCGGCTAAGGGACCTGGGAGAGACTAGCAAACCAGATGTTTATTTTTTATTATATTTATTATGATTTAATTATTTATTTATTTAATCTACCTACTCTTTTCTCCATACAAACTTTACAAACGTGGTCGACTGTTTCCTCCCTGGATAAGGACATTAGATACCTACTCTTTTCTCCATACAAACTTTACAAACGTGGTCGACTGTTTCTTCCCTGGATAAATACATTTATACCATAAATTTCGAAATCTTTACAGATCTCTTCCTTTACAGGTCTGTAAAGATCTCGAAGCGTAGGGCATTGATAAAATGCCTAAATAAAATGCAATGCGATGAAAACCGGAAAAATGAGTTTAATCTCAAATACCTTATAGTTAAACCAGCCTATATCTCGTTGCACAGCTTAATACGAATAAGTTAGTAAGTACCGAGCCGCGTCATAAACCAGTGTAGGAGAACCACTGACCTCCATGGTACAAGTCGGTGGACAGGTCATAGCGTACTGAATTTCGTGCCTATTTGATCTGCGCCATGTTGCGCTGTTGTCGCGCATTTTCTATTGAAAGTGATGGTGACCGTCCACGGAACTATTAGTTTCACGGACGGCCACCATCACTTTCAATAGAAAACGCACGTCAACAGCGCAACATGGCGCTAATCGAATCGGCACAAAGATCTAATGTAATTTTGTATGGTATACCAATTCTAGCGTACTTGTATAGTTTCATTTCAGTGCGGAGAACGCCTGTCTCCTGTAAGACCTTGTCTGCTTGAGCAGACATGAAGTGGGAATACGACAATAATTTACTGCGCACGTTATGTCATATCGAAATTGAATTCTAGAGTGCTTTGACAAATTAATACCGTGTACCAGGAAATGTACTATTCCACGTACGTTTTTATTTAGAGGGATTTATTAAAGGCATTGCGTCTCGTAAGCGTAATTTTAAGTTCCCGATCCCATGGGAATATCGGGATCAAAAGTAGCCTATGTTTCTTCTGGTTATAGGTTTCTATTGGTGAAATAATATTTGAAATTGGTCCAGTAGTTTCGGAGCCTATTCGTTACAAACAGAAAAATATTTCCTTTTTTTATAATATAACCTCAACTTTTTATGAGTTTTGACTGACAATCTAAATTTTAAATCAGGCATAACCACTTTTGACTGTTTTTTTGCAGTTAAAACCACTTTTGACTGCGAAAATCAGTCAAAAATGTTTTTAACTAAGGGCATCGGTCAAAAGTACTTTTGCCTAATTTTTGCAGTCAAAAGTGGTTTTGACTGGTTATGAGTTTTGACTGTAACATATATAATAGTAGGTATAGAAAGAAAGAAATAGGTACAAGTAGATAACCCTGCTCTAAAATAAAAATAGATCTCGTAGTCGGACTATTTTGAAAACTGTATTCAGAGCGAATCAGTTAAGTATGAGATGGAAACGTGACGTCTGTTTTAATTTCGCTATAATAGTGTTCGTTTGTGTCAAATTGGATTATTTCGACATGACATGAAAATCTGATATGAGACGGGAGTGTGTTAGTTAGGAATTGCGAGAAGTGTTTATTATTTACTAGCGCCTCGGCTTCGCACGGATATGTATTATACCTATTACCTACATATATAAAAGTTCCTCTTGAATCACTGTCTCTGTAAAAAACTAGTAAGAGAAGATAACCTATTGTAGGTCATCAAATCACCATCGTAATTGACTAAAACAGTTAAAATTCTAAATCCAAAAATGAGACCTAGGTATGGTACCTAAATGATTGGCTGCATTGCCTCTTTCTATACCAATACCTATTCGTTGGCCAAAGTAACAACCAGCCCTTTGGTCACCAGAAGCTAAAACTAATAATTTTGAAACATTTTTATAAAACACTAAACTCATGTATTAAAAAAAACCGTATCAAAATTCCGTTGCGTAGTTAAAACCGATCTAAGCATACCTACATAGGAACAGACATTTTTGAAATCGGTCTAGTAGTTTTTGAGTTTATTCATTATAAACATACGACACACACAACAATACAAATCTTTCCTCTTTATAATATTAATGTAGATGTACCTTCCGTGAATTCTTGCCCATACAAAACTTGCATGAACAAAAGTGCATTTACCTTTGCATCACCTAAGGGGCTAAAAAAGCAGGGGGCAGGCAGAGAAGGCTTAAAAAGTATAGTGACACTCAATATTTCAATATGAAATTTTATCACATCTTGCTGTGAAGTCTAGAACTCTATCTGTCGAGTCTTGAAGCTATTACATTTCCTACTTGCATTATTATGTTTGCTTCGCCCTTTGAAGTTGTACTAAATATTGAATACGTGATTCTAATGCTTGAACATTTATATCCAGGGCAATATTTTATTGGAATATGTGTAACGGTTAAATAGATATTGCATGTCCATAGGGTGCAAGCTTGAACGGGAAAACTCGTATTATTTCGTGTAGAACGTAACAATAAGCACTAATAGATTTACAATCATTGAGATATTACGTAAGTACCAATACAATAGATGATAACTCAAACATATTTTGTTCCATTTTCCTTTTAAGCTAAACTAGCTGACCCGACGGACATAGTGTTGGCCTTTAAAAACCCGGCCAAGTGCGAAACTCGCGCACGAAGGGTTCACAACAACTAAAATGGTTTACAACAACTTTGATTCAAAGAAAATCTGAAACTTATAAGAAACTCTTTGGTCAGTGAAGACAGACTAGTATATTTGACAGATAGGGCAGCCATTTTGAATTCCATGACCAACTCGATTTGACTCAACCAATCAGAAGCGACCTCACATCGTACTAGAATTCCCTTGTAGTTTTTGAAACACGTTTGTTGTATGGGAGCCCCTTTTAAATAATTGTTTTATTTTGTTTTTATTTTTTGTTGTAGCGGCAACCGAAATATATCTTCTGTGAAAATTTCAACCTTCTAGCTATTACGGTTCATGAGATACAGCCTGCGGTGACAGACGGACAGACGGACGGACGGACGGACAGACAGCGAAGTCTCAGTAATAGGGTCCCGTTTTTACCCTTTGGGTACGGAACCCTAAAAACCTAGCCCCCTATCCTACACTTTTACTACCATACTAGCCTACTACTACCCTTTCCTACCCTACTCTACCTACTACTCTCTAAAAGTATTATAATTGTCCTTGTTCTACGCTACATTCCTACCAATTTTTAGCCAAATCGATTCAGCCATTCTGAAGTTATAAATAGTGAAATTAAAGACATTTTTCGGTTTGAATCGCGTGGTTTTTATTACTTTTAGCATTGTTACAACGCTCAACGTTTCGAGACCTTTCCAGGTCTCTTCTTCAGGATAGACTAAGATGTGATTTGTCATTGTCATTGTTTGTTTGTTTGTCATTTGTTATAAATAGTGTTACTAACACGACTTTCTTTTATATATACTTAGATAGAGATAATATATGCAGTGGTAACAATATTGTCACACCTATCGTTAAAATGAAATGCGGGCGCTAAGATGGACTCTATGAATGACGATTAAAACGTCAAAATCATTTTGACTTTGTATGTAGGCACGTTACTACAATTGCTGGGAACTGGAACACTCCTGTCTTCCTTCTTGTCTGTCTGTCTTGGCTTTCTCTACTGTTATGGTCGATGTCAATGTTTACAATAGACCTCGGTAGGTACCTGGTATACATTTTAACTTGCTAGGTTCACCAGTACAGTTACTGGGAAAAAAAAGACAGACAGCAGCAGCATACAGCAGAACAGAGAACAAAAGACGACCAAAGAAGAAACAAAAGACGATCGAAACGAAAACAAAAGACGATCTAAGTAGAACAATAAGACGCTCGAAATACATCGCACATCATCACTAATATCATACTATCTGGAGAGGAAGTAATAAAACAAACAAACAATTTATAAAAATAAACTAAGAACCCCATCCTTTTATAGGCTTTAAAATATCTAGTGTTCCTCCCAGTATTGCTAGCTTTATGAAAGAGGGCTGCCATTTTAATAAACAAACGAACAGCAAGCACGTTTTCAATTTAAGCGATGCGGGCTTGTTTGATAAATATTTAACTTTTTTTTTTATTTGTGTCGAAGAGTTGTATACGGTTTTTTTTATCAATGCCTTTCATTGAGTTTAGTTCCGTTTCCCGTTTGCTAGTGGATGTGTGGATGGAATGGATTATTAAAATGTACAGATCGCGAATAAAAATACATCAGTGGTTTTTAATCGGAGTTATTTTTTAAGAGTTAAATGTTAAAACGTGATGTGTATGATGGATGAATATGAATCATTGAATGGTTATTGAAACAGTATTTTTTAAATATTAAATGCTTCTTTTAGACAGGGAGTTAAGGGGTCGTATCTATGCATACTATAGGTATCTCCCTTATAATAGTGACTCATTCTGACTTCTGAAATATATTAAATACTAGTAATAAGTACTAAATCTAATTCATTAATTCCTACTACAGTTTCAAACAAATGGAAATTGTCGGTCGATAATTTCTTATTTCAACTTTACTTCTTTACGTAGGTACTTCTTCTACTTCTTTTCGTGTAGTGGTGTGGCTCACTCACCTAGTGTTAGAGTTTTCAGATCGCCCTATATTTAAGGCCTCTAACTTCACCTAACGACTGCTATCCGAGAAAACAACCGGGACCAACTGCTTAACGTGCCTTTCGAAGCACGGAGGAGCTCCAGAAATTGATTTCTTGCCACACAAATTATTGGTCACCCATCCAAGTAATGACCGCGCCATGCGTTGCTTAAGGGCCCTATTCTGAAAAACTGAAAATCCATGTCGGGCGCATCGAAAATTGTTGATTATTTCATGACGGAATGTCGTAGAACTTTTTTTTGTGTACAGATTGTAGGCGACATTGTTTCCAATATTTTAGTGCAGTTTCCATACAAATATGTGGAAACGTATTGAAGCCTATCGACATTTTAGCCAAATCAGACATTTTTTTGTCTAAAATTTGGATAGGCTTTGCACCAATAGGAGGTTCTTGTCTTAAAACTACACCAAAATGTAGGAAACAATGTCACCTACAATCTGTGCACAAAAAAAAAGTTCTACGACATTCCGTCATGAAATAATCAACAATTTTCGATGAGCCCGACAGGGATTTTCAGTTTCAAGGTCGTTGGCGTATATACTCCTCTTAACTCGCACGACCGTTCAAAATCGACAGGTACAGCTAGGCCAATGAGCTCCTAGGTAGGTAGGTAGTAGGTAGGTACTACAAACTTTGAGTAGTTACTAGGTATAATAAACATCTACATCTACATCTACCGACTTACATTCAGACACAATACCAGTAAAACAATTTACATATTCCGAATATTATTTATCAACCTCCGTATTTATTGCAAAATACAATGAAAAATAAGTGGGAGAGGTATCTAATAAATGATTCAGAAGTCAGTTGCGGTATTGTTTACAGCGGAACAGTGGTGCGACGCGCGGAATACTAATTAGAGGGGTGTGGGTTCCTCCCGAGCAGGCCCGCCGCGTAAACAGCACCCGGCTCTCCTCAGGGTACCCCAAACCCGGCGAGGTGTTCAATTAAATTACAACGTCTTGTGTTTACAAGATAACCGTTCCCCGATCACGATTGACACAAATAAGGTAACGATTCCAGAGGAAATTGAATCCAGTTTCACTCGCCTTTGTTACAACGCTTCGGTATTCTAAAATTTGATTCGAGAATCGATCGCTATCTAAGTATCTTTATTTACCTATATAATAATAGTGATAGGTAGCTATAGTGGGCTTCGGAGGGAAACATCATGGGTGTTGTTTTCATTCGTAGGTCCAGTTGACACTCTTCGAACTTTAACTGTTGACTGTACAAATCACCAAAATACATAGGTATCTAAAATAAATATTTTTCGGGGGGAATCGAAACAGGGGGAAACGGAATTGGGGGGAAACGGAACGAACCCGTTTCTCAATAGCTCTATCCAATCCGGTGGTTGTCCTTGTCTGCATTTTATAGTGCATACAGGGATAATCGCCGGCTTGGTGTCCACTTCATAGTTTGCGAGTAAAATTGTTATTGAAAAGGGCCTTTAAGTGTTGGCATCGGTTCCACGCACGCCTTCCAAAGATCCGGAGCTCCATAGTCCCGTGATACTGAACGATTAATAGTGATAGGAAATTTCAAGAAACTTCGAATTTGTAGGTATTTAACATTCCCGAAAGAAAAACGGCCCTCACGCAATTTCACCTTCCATTAGACAGAGGGAAAACAATAAAGTTGGGGGCTCTCGCAACCGGTCATACATCACCTTTTATATAGGTTCGGCGAGACAACAGTCGTAAGTCAATTGGCAACTGATTCCTCTCACGTACCTAATATTGTTTAGACGTACCTACCTAATACTTTTACCTGTAAAAGAAATAATGTCGTGTCCCGGTTGAATTAGCCATCTTGTCCCTTCGATACGTGAGCCGAAGGCCTCTAATTGAGACAATACGGGAGTGCTTTCACTGTTTACGAGTCACTAAAATGGCCGTCGAGGATGGAATCCCAATACACGGTTTGATTGAGATGCAGGAGGTGCTTGTCGTAATGATAAAACAAGAGAATAAAAAACAGAGATACATTCCGGAGTGTATAGAAGGTCATGAGGAAATTGCTTTACATTGCACAGCTATTATGAGTATGATGCAGGAAATATGAAATCTTTAATCTAGAGGCGGCTAATGTTGCTTTGAACGCCGTGACTAAAATCACTATTGGACAGGAAAGATATGAAGAGGTCAAAAGAGAAGAAGAATCTATAACGAACTTATCTAAATGTTGATTTTAGATTCTTTTTATTTAAATGAAAATCAAACGCAAACGGAAACAAAAAAAAAACAAATTTAAAATGCGTATTTATTTAATTGAATTTTTATATTTAAATTTATTTAAATTCAATTTTTCGCTAGTTACATTATTTTTGTTTTAATTATATCTGAATTATTTGTATTTTAAACTGGATTTTTAGATTTATTCTTTTGTTATAATAAGTACCTAGGTTAAGATTAATGATGCAGCTAATAAACACATTTTTTTTTTCAATAGTAGGTACCTAATGTTATAATGGCTTATTCCAATTTAGCCCAATTTTTTTTCCAAATCGGCCCAAAAATATGTACTCATACCTACCCGTGATACCTACTTTTTTTTCCTAATCGGCCCGCAAATTTCGAAGTAGGTACAGACAGTAAGAAAAATTTAAGTATTAACAATTTCTCAATTCAGTGAAACAAGAATCAAGACGAGTTAATTTGAGACAAGGTAAGTAAAATTATTCATTTACAAATTAACGTTTAAAAATATGTATAACTATTGCACACTTTTGCAATAGGTACTGTCTATCTACATTGTTTAAATTTCTTTACAAATATGTATAATAATTTTTAACTATTTTTATTATCATTGAAATACTTACTAAAATTGTGTGATCAAACTGATGTACCTACTAAGTAATTTTATTTATAGATTATCTTGTTTTATTTTTTATATTTTATTAATTCGAATTAATTAGGTGTTGCAAATTGTTTACTATTTACAAATAATGTTATTGTAGGTAATGTTTCCTTTCTTTGCCTTTTTCAAATGCAAATATTGTGAAATTTATTGATTTGAACTCTTTGTAAGTAATAACTTAATAAGTGTTACCTATACATACTTGATACTACGAATGTTTGTTAGCTTATATTTGGGTATTAGGTATTATTATTTATTAAGCGACACTGTCCAGCCAAAATCCTAACTAATAAAAGCTGATTGATTACTGATTGTTATTATTTTTTGTGTAAGATCTAAGTTCCTTCAATATGAGTTTCGTAGTATAGATGGCACATTCTACGTATATTAATGTAATTTTCATAATAATACTTACTACGTATACTTAGTTAAAAATTTAAAAAACCCCCGACTTAAAAAATCTTCAAAGTTAAAACAAAACTAAACTTTAAAAAGGCAAAAATAATAAGCCGAAAACAAATTTCATGTCTCTGAGTAGGTATGTGGTACCTTACGTTCCCGCGTCGGGGGACGCGGTACTATAAGCACGGGTCGGTTACCATCAACTTCTGTGACACATTCCCGCGTCCCCCGACGCGGGAACGTAAGGTACCACATACCTACTCAGAGACATGAAATTTGTTTTCGGCTTATTATTTTTGCCTTTTTAAAGTTTAGTTTTGTTTTAACTTTGAAGATTTTTTAAGTCGGGGGTTTTTTAAATTTTTAATTTAATTTTTTTATTTCACCCTTTTTGTAAGAGCGATTTTGATGAAACATGCATATTGTTGTCACAAAAGTCACGTCCTTTTATTTGATACCCCACTCGGGTATATTTGAAAACATTCGGTTTTTATTTCCGAGTTTGACCCTACATATACTTTGAACGGCTAAGCCGATTTTGATTAAACATGCATATTATTGTTACCTATCACAAATGTTACGTCCTCTCATTTGATACCCCACTCGGGTATATTTGAAGACATTCGGTTTTTATTTCCGAGTTTGACCCTACATATACTTTGAACGGCTGAGCCGATTTTGATGAAACTTGCAAATTATTGTCACAAAAGTTATGTTCTTTTATTTGATACCCCACTCGGCCATATTTGAAAACATTCGGTTTTTATTTCCGAATTTCAACTCGCATATATTATGAACGGCTGAGCCGATTTTGATCAAACATAGCTAAGAACACTCGCGCAAAAGTCACCTAATAAACAAAAAAAACTACATTCAAATCGGTTCATCCGTTCGTGAGCTACGATGCCACAGACAGATACACAGACAGACAGACAGACAGACAGACACACAGACACGTCAAACTTATAACACCCCTCTTTTTCCGTCGGGGGTTAAAAATAGGTACCTATGTCCAAAGTTCATACAATATTTATTTCTCATTATTTAATTAAACTTTAAACTCTTTTCACCTTCGTAATACCTTCTACATACGAAAATAAAAAAAACCTTAAAAACAAGTCAATCATTTACTTAATAGAATAGTTGTCTTGCTAACAGTACTAGAACTACCGTGGGACAAATTGGAAACGATGTATGAAAATATTTCTACATTTAATTTTTATAACTAAATATTTCCTGGGCCGGTTAGGAATACTTGTATGAAAGTCAAAAGTTTAGAGAACAATAGATTTGTAGGTATTTTGGGCTTTTTCGGAATAAGCCGTTATAATAACCAAACAAGCAAATTAAAGATAAAAAAATGTACCTATTCAAAATTAGTAAACTAATTAAAATAAAATATATAAAATTAGTAAGTAAGACTAAGTTTATGTAATGTTTGTCACTGTCTGAAACTTTGAAACTTCATGTCACAGTAAAAAACAAACGTTACATAAACTTAGTTATCGTTTATAAGATAAGTAGGAAAAGGGGGTATTTTTTTAAATTTCAAAACTCAGTCCCTAATAACAATTTATCTAAAAAATAATAAAAACTATTAGTAATATTACTGGTATGGTTCCTAAAAGGCTGGCTGCATTTCCTCTTCAGATTTCAGCAATTCCTATTCGTTATCCAAAGTAGCAGCCAGCCGATCGAAAACAACAGATACCTAATTTTAATTAATAATTCAAATGACATTCCATGAAAATAACAATACTTTACTTCCGTCCCATCACACAACACTACAGCCGGAACTTTCATCACGAAAACACGACCACACACGAGTATGCGGCATTCGCACCATAACTTAATAGAATGAAGCGTTACTAAAGCTATCAACATGATTCACATCGCAATGGCGCTGTATTTCCCTATCTACGAACACGTTTAGCCTCAGTTGGCACTCCATGGATACGTTCACGAGTTTTTCCAGATAGATACGCACAATTTACGACTATTTTCCGCGTTTTGACACCGTGAATAATTCGGAAAAATCTCAACTGGATATACTGTCATTTCGTATACGGACGCTACGCAAACTCGAATATTCAATATAAACTGCCTATTGGAATAATGAAACAATCAATATGTTATCTATAGGTACCTATGTAGGTATATTATTATGGATACGGTATTTTATATTAAACTAGCTGGGGTCCCGCGATTTCACCCGCGTAAGTCCCGATCCTGTGGAAATATCGGGATCAAAAGTAGCCTATTTTACTCCTCGATAATATAGCTTTCTTTTGAAACAATCAATATATTATTCATACCTAGGTATGTAGGTGTATTATTATGGGTACGGTATTTTATATTAAACTAGCTGGGTTCCGAGGTTAAACCCGCGTAAGTACCGATCCCGTGGGAATATTAGGATCAAAGCGTATGTTAGGTACTCTTCGATAATGTAGCTTTCTATTGGTGATTTTTATTTCTCGTAATTCTAAATAACTTTAATTATTAATGATGTTACAATTTCAAGGTCCAAGGATTTCCAATTATTAATTTTATTAGGGTCACCCATTACAAAGTTTTATTATAAAGCTTTCTATGTATCTTTCTCACTATTGTTTATTAACCGTATCTAACAATTGTTTGTTGTTCAAACAAAGCATTTTTCTATCTATCTATCTATCAAATTTCAATAGTTTAAGCTACTTGGCTAATAAATTTCTTCCAGAAGTATAAAAGGATCGCTTTATTCCGCCGACAGTGAAACATTACGAGTGTTGGAACTCAGGGAAAGATAATATTTAGTTTCCGAAGCAATGTTAGTACAGTAAGATAAAACGCTCAAACAACTCGCGGTTATGGTTGTGGGACTTTCCTATCCCGAGTTACGAGTATCTTTCAATCGATTTCTCTTTAATCTTTATATAAACATGTGTCCCACGGTTTCACCCGCGTAAGTGTTGATCCTGTAAGAATATCGGGATCAAAAGTAGCCTATGTTACTCAGGGTGAATGTAGCTTTCCATAGGTAAAATATTTTTTCTGTTGGAACTTTCCTATCTCGAGTTACGAGTATATTTTTATCGATTTCTCTTTAATCTTTATCTAAACATGTGGTCCGCGGTTTCACCGGCGGAAGTCCCGTGGGAATATCGGGATCAAAAGTAGCCTATGTTACTAAAGGTGAATGTAGCTTTCTGTTTGTGAAATAATTTTACAAATCGGACCAACGGTTTCTGAGATTAGCGCGTTCAAACAAACAAACAAACAAACTTCAGTTTCATAATATTAGTATAGATATATCCCTTACTTATAAACAGCTGCATAAACTATGTATCGTTTGTCTTTTACTATGACCAGAAGTTTTAAAGTTAATAGACAGTGACAAACGTTACATACGTAAACTTAGTCATCGTTTATAAGTAAGGGGGATAAAATTCAAAGTTCTGAGAGTAAAGGAACAATAAATTAATGATAAGTACTTTAAACTTTTTAAAATCACCCATTTTTAACATGGATACATTTTGCATAACAAATTAAATTATACATTTTGTAATAGGTATTACCTTACCTACTAAAAACAAAAGAATTCCATTTTGAAAATACGAAAACTGGACACAAATATGTTTGCTTTTCTTCTTCTTTGGTATGGAACGTGGGCGTGTCTTCGTGCCATTGTTTGTAGAGACTTTTTCGATCTGACCGATGGCGATACGAAGTGCGCGAACGTCTATTAATGTTATTAACTCTAGCTTCATGCTAGGCGACTAAGGATGTGTTTTGTCTTCGTTTAACTAAAATAAGCTACGAAAGTTTAACTAGTTTTTCTGAAGCTTCCCAAAGCTTTCTGGCAACTTCCAAATTGTTTGCTACTGCTGCTATCTTCCGTACTTTGCAGTCGCTGAAATATTGACCACTGACGTTGTTCACCTCAGGCGACACGGCCAAGTATATCGAAGTCTGCGCACCTTCCAAAGGAGTTCTGGCAAAATTTTCGACAAACTTAAGTTTTTTCAACCATTTCCTATACTTGAACAAATCTTTGCTGATATTTGTTTGTACACATCCCGGGTGTAAGGCGTTGACCGTAACCCTGGTGCCCTGGAGTCTTCTACTCAATTCCACCGTCATCAACATTACACAAAGCTTTGAATTACTGTACAACCTACTCATACTGAATGATTTTGCCGTCTCATTTTCCATATTGAGATTATCAAAGTGAATCTCTCCAAAGCGGTAGACCGTCGATGAGACGTTGATGATGCGACTGGGGGCTGAAGACTGGAGCAGCGGTAACAGCAGGTTGGTCAGAAGAAACGGGCCAAAGTAGTTGATCTGCATGCCCTGCAGTAGCCCGTCTTCAGTGATCACCTTCCTCATTTCCAGCACGCCAGCGTTGTTGATGAGGAGATCGAGACGGGTCTCGCTACTGATTATTTCGTCGGCGAATTGTCTGACGGAAGCGAGTGAGGCGAGATCCAAGTACTTGTAATGTACGTCTTCGTTTTCAGTGTCTTTAATAATGTTGTTTATCGCAGTCGCCCCGAGGGGTGGATCGATGCTTCCTATGATCACTCGGGCTCCTCTCGCGGCCAGGTCCTTGGCTGTCTCGTATCCGATGCCACTATTCCCGCCTGTCACCACCACCACCTTGCCTACCAGGTGTCTGCTGCATCTGTTCATATCCCCCGTTTTTTGTAGGTATATGCAGTTTCATTAATAGCACACCAGGTTTAGCGAGCTTATTGCTACAGCTAAGTTTACCCGAGACTGGGCCTTTCAACCTGCTGCCAGAACTTATATTCCACGATACCGTATTAACATAAAACATCAATGACGTAGGTAGGTACTACATTAAATGAAAATAAATGGCGTGAAGAACAAGATTTAAGTAATTACAAAATCAACCTACAGCCGGCAGCCCTAAACCTACGTCATTCGGAAAAAACGGACCGGTATGGGGGACCTTAAAAATAACCTGTTTTTTATTTAAAATATAAGATGATATAAATAAAGAGATTATTTTAAATAATTTCATTTTGTACTTCCTTTTATTTAAATGCACTAAAAAAATAAAAGATTTTTAAATAAAACCAAAAATTAATTGTGTTAGTAGGCACATAGTTATCATTATTTTGATTAAATAGACCAGCTGTTGCCTACGATTTCAGGATCGGATTGTGTAACAGGTAAAATGACTAAGTCAGTCAGTTCCTCGAAATTTACCTATCCAGTCACTAGATAAACCATCCCATAGGAAGCGGATAGTGACCTACTATCTCTGGACTTTGTTAGGGAGATTGGCCGCTGACTCAGAGAGTTAGAAAACTGCTCGGGGTCATTCCTGTTGCTGAGGCTTGCTATCGCGGTGCGGCGCGGTAATGCCGTGAGTGTGATGGTGTCCTTCGCTTGGGGCAGGAGTGGCCCGGGGATGTTTATTTTATTGATTTTTTGTTTGTTTTTTTGTTTGTTTTTTCAATTATTATTATTAAGAGCGTGAACTGTCCCACTGCAGGGCAAAGGCCTCTCTATCTTCCTTCCATTTGACTTTAGGAGTTTCTATAGGAGTTTTTCAATTGGTATTTTAAAATTTTGTAGTTTTTTTTTATTTGTGTTTGACATTTCTTACATAAAGATAAAAATAGATTTATACTTAGGTAGGTACATATTGCAAATTCCACAATGTTAAATATTCAATGTTTTTTTGCAAAACATAATAAAAAATAACCTTCCGGCGCGTTGACATTTCAAGACAAAATGTCGGAACAAGGGTAAAAGCACTAACATAGAAAATATAATAATTTAATAGGTAATAAAATAAATCAATATATGCTCATATTAATGAATTTAGTAGGTAGTCATAAATATTCTAATACGATAGGTAGGTATACATTTTTGTACCTCTAGGTAAAATCAGAATATAAACGCAAAAATAAATAAAAGATAATTGGACCCGAAATTGTATGAAATCTAGGTATACCTACCTAACTTAAGAAATGTGTACCTACTATATAATAAATTATTAAACACTGCCCTCGATACCTGCCTGGTTAGTGGTAACTTAACCCAGCATGACAGCACAAGATACATTATGTCGATTCGACATAAAGGTTCCGTTCTTTCTCTCAAAAAACGACGAGAAAAAGAGAGGCAACCTTTATGTCGATTCGACAAAATGTATCTCGTGCTGTGATGCTAGCCTAGCAGGTCCTGCTTGATGGAAGCCACCGTCACCGCGCTTTAATGATATATCTACGTACAATACAACTCTGCTAGCCGGGCCACTAGCGCTTAGTAACTCGAGCTGCTGCTTTAGAACGCACATGCTGCTATCAAAACCCGGACTCGGATATCATCATCATCCGAACGATGTCCTCGGTTGCCGCTCTCGGGAGCCCGGTGTCCGCTTTCCAACTTTTACGTCTCCTTTTTGCACGTCTTCTGCATCCCGTGTAGTGAGGCTATTAGTACGCCTGCCAGCCCTTACGACAGCACTTCTTAGGTTTTTCCAACCTGTCGCGGCCGGGCGGAGGCGCCATAGCAAGACATTTATTTCCCACGCAACTAGCGGAACATCTCTATCCGAAACCCGCGCAAATCCGTCGTCGATCGAGTTGTCGGGGAAGGTAGCCGATGGCCCATGGGCAGGGGCACAAGTATAAGGAAAAACTACGTATGTAGGTAGGCTGTGCCAATAGGATCTACCAACATCTATCAGGGAAACTCTTCACTAATCAGTATGGAATCAAGCACTCTCCCTGCAAGCACTTCATGTCACTTCGTGTTAACATATTATTGTCGGCTTATTGCAAAAACTCTCTAGATGCAAAAACACTAGTTAACCCCCTTACTTATATTATAAACGATGACTAACTTTATGTAACGTTTGTCCTTTACTGTGACATGAAGTTTCAAAGATAACAGAGACGCAGACGTTACATAAACTTAGTCATCGTTTATAAGTAAGAAAGTTATTAGTTATTAAAAGCCCAGACAGGCTTGTCTTAAGAGGATAGTCTCCTACCTATATCTGTCATGACAATGCATTTACCTTTTTTTTTTAATTTTCTAATTAAATTAATAATAAAAAATAATAAAATGAAAAAAATAAAAAGGTAGATGCATAGTCATGACAGATATAAGTTTTATGGCATAAACATATTTGCTCTAATGTCTTTATCCAGGGAGGAAAATGTAAACTACGTTTATAACACATTTGCTCGTAAAGGGCCTCTTATTTCACCAATTTCAATATCGTAATGTATGTCATTACGTACTTGTGCGTAATCGTAAAGTAAAACGCACGAGTTTCTTTCTAATAAGGTAACACGTACGGTTTATCATGCTCCGTCTAAAACCAACGGTACTTTTTTAAATCTTAAGAAAAAAAAAGCAAAGAAAGCAAATCAAAAAGTTTTTATGTCAGAAAAGTGGTCAATATTTTATGAATAAAATTAACTTTGGGAGATAAAATATAAAAAATAAACATTTAAATCTTTAATTTAATTCATTTTGACAGTAAATTACATCTGTAACAGAAACAAAAAAATATTAATTTACTTTATTAGTAATACTGGCTGTTTTTGTACCGTTGCCTTAAAAAAAAAAAGCACTGATGCCCGCGCATCGCTAATTTGTGAACAAATAAAAATTATTCCGCGCGCTTTTTCTTTTCCTCGCAAATGTGTTATAAAACGTCGTATGACATACGTGCGCTTTGATAATTACAGCCTCTGCTTTCTTGTAGCCCTCGCCTACGGCTCGGGCTAGCAATATCGCCTCGGCTGTAATTTTCAACTTACCGCACTTATATCATAATGTACTATTGTATGGATAAAGAGAAAGGAGACTATCCTCTTAACGAGGCATGTTTAGTGACTTTGACGCTATGACATAATAATGTGAATATTTATAGTAGTTGATAATGCAATTTTAATGATTTTGCTTTATGTAAACTCATAAACTTGAAATATCATTCAAATATTAACGATTTTTAAATGTAAAACAAGTACTTAGGTACCTGAATAATTAAATTTAATCCTTGTCCATTTTGAATGAATGAATAATAATAAATAAATAATGATCGAAAACATGTCGTCTCTAATTATAATATTAATGACACAGAAACACTTAATGACACTATTGTTCATCATTTGTAATGAAATAACATTAATTTAATCTACTATATAAAAATAAGTCGGGTTTTCCTTCCTGACGCTATAATATTATTTAATTATGTAAAAAAACCGGTACCTACATAAAGCATAATGGTTTAATTTATTGAGTACTTTGTATGTTTGATGATTATTAGTGTTTCGTGATTTAGGCATTATTTAATTTAAATTATCTACTCTAAATCACGAAACTGTTAAGAACTCGTATTTCTACACATTATACCGTATAGTGCGTATCGTCAAAATAATATTACCTATTTAATTATTTAGCACCATTTTAGCACTGTTTTAAATACCGTAGGTACTAGATAGTCACAGTTACTTCTTATCTAAACTAAACTGACCACAATCAAATTAGAGAAAACGAAAAAAAAGAACTTTTAAATTCACACGATTTGTTAACATATTTACATTTTCCCGGGTCTTAATCGCGTATTATTATTTATTTTCTTATCTCGACGTTTCAACCATGTTACAAAAGACCCGGGAAATGTAACAAGAAAAAATGCTTCAAAATCCCTGTCGGGCTCATCGAAAATTATTGATAATTTCATGACGGAATGTCTTAAAACTTTTGTTTGTGTATGGATTGTAGGTGACATTGTTTCCTACATTTTGGTGTTAAGTTTTAAGACAAAAATCTCCAATGGGTGCAAAGCCTATCCAAATTTTAGACAAAAAATGTCTGTTTTGGCTAAAATGTCGATAGGCTTCAATACGTTTCGACATATTTGTCTGGAAACGGCACTAAAATGTCGGAAACAATGTCGATTACAATCCATACACAAAAAAAAAGTTCAACAATATTCCGTCATGAAATAATCAACAATTTTCGATGAACCTGACATGGATTTTGAGTTTAGCGGCTATAGGGCTCATAAGTGTTTTGCGAAAGTGATATTCTGCGCAAGTGACATCCTGCAAAAGTGCCATTATGCAAAAGTGACAAAAAACTTTCGGTAACATTTTTGCGTCAAGGCTCTTCAAATGTCAAATTAAAATCAATGTCAACTTAACAATTCAGGTTACCTTACTTCCATTTTAGGAACTAGATACCATCTAGATACCTACTCGATGACCTACTGTTACACTTCCGTCTATTTACATAAATTTAAACTCCAAAATAAACAAAATGCAAAATAGACAGTCGGCGATTTGGTTCATGCGCAAAATGTCTCTTTTGCTAAATTTAACCTAGTCGTAAAACGTCTCTTTCGCAAAATGTCTCTTTCGCACAATTTGCGAAAAAAACAAATTTCGCGCCCAAGCACTTTGCTTCCATCTTAAGAGTAGGTAAAACTATTTCATAAGAATTTTATTATGGGTCGTTACCTATGGAAAAGACGAATCTGCTATATAAATCAGTCTTCTTCTTTTCGTATAGTGGTGTGGCTCACCTAGTGTTAAGAGTTTTAGGTCGCCCTAAGGCGTCTAACTTGCCTTGCCTTGGCCTAGTTGCACCTGCCGATCTTAAACGGTCCTGCGGGTTAAGCAACGCTTGGCGCGGTCATTACTTGGATGGGGTGACTTATAATTTGTGTGGCAATAAAACATTTTTCACTAAATCAGTTAAGTTTTGGTTTTATTTCACCTTATTAAAGGCGTGGAGAGTGATTTGCCCGCCGCGCCGCCAGAGGCTACGGAAGGCAATAATTGCATTTGAGAAGGTAGCCTCCCGCCGACCAATCGCACGGCCCTCTGATATTGAATCACTTCTATCTATCTATCTACCAGACTTTATAATATAAACGTCGACAAAATTGCCGTCTAATTTTAACTGGTTCTTCGAAGTATTGCGTTTGGGAGGAAATTGGAGGGGGAATTGAATTTTCAGAGGTTTTTTGGAAGCATCACCAATATACTTGGGGAGTTTTTTGAAGTCTGACTTCTGAGTATGAAAGGTGTAAAGAAATGGGAAACGTAATTGAAAAATGCATTTTCATTTTCAGAATTGGGATTCAGGGTGTTGATGAAACAAATGTAAATAAATCCTGTAGGTATTTAGTTAAATATTACCTAAACAATAAAAATAAAATAATAAATTCTGTGAACAACACACAGCGCCATCTATCCCCGTGGTAAGCTACTAAGCTTGTGTTACGGTGACTAGACAACGGATATAATACTTATATTTATTTTTCTTTTGTAAATACATACATATTACACATAGATAGAGGGACACCCAGACCAGACACAAATATTTATTTTTAACCATAAATACTTGCACCCGGCGGGAATCGAACCCGCAACCTTCTGCCTTCTACTGTAAATGTTTCTTGATAAAGGAGTAAAGGAATAAAATAATAATATGCAGTCGTACTTATTCCGCTTACTGGAGATCTTAGGTTAGCTACTTTGTCACTCAACACAAAAAAATATACCACCCAATGGTCTAAGTCGTAGCGCCAAGCGGACTCGTGTTCCGATACGTATACCAGTGCAGCCACTAAGGAAGACGGTCCGGATCTTGTTCCACTGCCGTCTTCCTTCTTCAAGATGAGGATGTTGCATCTTAGATCATCCTTACCATCAGGTATGAGATAATGGTCAACTTAGCTTACCCATCAAATAATCAAAAATATTTATTTCTTAACAACATAGGTAGGTATTTTATTTAACTATTACAATATGTTGGGCACTCCTTTTAAGCATTAAAGATGCCTGGGTCCGGAGTGTCCGCTCTTCCGTTCCTTACGCTATTTAACACCATAATGTAACATAATTTAATTTAAATGTAGGTATACCTAGTAAATATAATTAATATAACCTATCGTATGTAAAAAAAAACACAATTGTAACGATTATGGCAAATCGGTTAACCACTTCCATTACTGTCCGTCCATTTTGAAACAGTTCAAATGCACGAAATGGTCGGTTAAGTTGTTTGAATATTTTATCAGACACCACAATGTTGTGGACATGGGAAGGTACGTCACGTTTTTGGGCATAATCTTTCTACAGAAGCGGCTAAATGTAGAGAAATCTACTTGGAGCATCGATTACTACATTTAACAATGTGTTAGAAGCCCAAGTAATATGTAGAGTGAGTTGCAGAAGAGATAAATAAAAGACACCCCCACAAAGAGACGAAAAAAAAATCCCCATTTTACATGTGGGGGAGATACCCTAAAATTGATTTTAATGCACCATTTTGTCGGCGTGAGTGATCAATATGTATGCAAATTGACATCTTTTGCTAGACATTTAGTACTACATTTATACCCGTACCGTAGTTTATTTAGTTTTTTTTTTGATAAAAAAAAAGGTTTGTCGTTTTGCTCGGACTCATTTGAAGTTTCCCAATTAGCTATAATATCAATCTGTTAGCACCTCCTATATATTGAAGTTAAGTTTAGTTTAAAATGTCAATTAGTTAAGGTTTAAATTTAATTTTTAACTAATTTCAGTATATTTTTTTGAATGTTTTGTTTGTCATAAGTAGTACTTAATTCAATCAGTTTAGTCGATAGTCAACTATAGTATGTCTCTGAGTTCGCTCCCAATGTTTACCCTATCTATATAAAACACAAACCTACTATACACATTAACTGTATTAAATCTTTATTTGTTGTAAAAACAAAACAACAAAATAATAAGTAAAAATATATTTACAGGGAAAGGTGTGAGAAATGTGGTCGACCGCCAACGAACGGCCCTAAATAAATAAAATACGTATTAAGTTGGAATTAAGTAATAAAAAAAATTTAAGTATATAACACGCAAACAGGAAAGAGTGTCAGGTTTGGAAGTTCTAAATATAGAAACCACAAATCTATATCACCGTTTATAAAAAAAACAAATATAGATTTCAAGTTTATTAATTACGTCACTGTTATTGAGCAGTTCATTGATTTACTGGGTGTACTTAGTTTTTAGGGTTCCGTACCTAAAGGTAAAAACGGGACCCTATTACTGAGACTTCGCTGTCTGTCTGTCTGTCTGTCTGTCTGTCTGTCTGTCTGTCTGTCTGTCTGTCTGTCCGTCCGTCCGTCCGTCCGTCCGTCCGTCTGTCCGTCTGTCCGTCTGTCACCAGGCTGTATCTCATGAACCGTAATAGCTAGAAGGTTGAAATTTTCACAGAAGATGTATTTCGGTAGCCGCTACAACAACAAATACTAAAAACAAAATAAAACAATTATTTAAAAGGGGCTCCGATACAACAAACGTGTTTCAAACATAACAAGGAGTCAGGACAGGAAGAGGGACAGGAGGACAAATCGAGTTGGTCATGGAATTCAAAATGGCTGCCCTATCTGTCAAATATACCAGTCTGCCTTCACTTACCAAAGAGTTTCTTTTATGTTTCAGATTTTCTTTGTGCCAAGGTTTTTATTTTTTTTGAGTGATTCGGTCGTTTGATGGGAGTAAGAATCGAAGATAAATATTTCATATTTTCCTATAAAATTTAAAAATTGGTTGTTGTAAACCATTTTTTTAATTGATGTAGGTAGATACATCTTCGTGAAAAAAATGTTCATAAGACTGAAATAATTGTTATATTATTTTTAATAATAGTTAGCTATATTCAAAGTGTCTACTGAAGAGGGTACCGACCCTCTTTATCTATCTCCGTTTTATTTCATTTCGAATGAATATTTCGGAAAACCTCGTGGTGGGGGAAAATCTTAATCCGAATAATACCGATATTAAGGTAGAAAACTAAATTTTACATAATTCTATTTTGATATTATGTTTGTATGGAAATGGTAACAGTACCCACCTTCTTAATATGAATAGTTAAATTTAAAGGAACTTCCCTGAGCTAAGAGAGTGGTTTAATTTCACCAAAACTCTGTTACTTATTTCTTTAAGCGGTCCCTAACATCTGTTGCTTGGAAACTCTACCTACCTATGTTGATGTTACAGCTTCTCTCGACTGATTTTCTTTTAAATTCTCCGTTGTGTTTTATACTTTATTCCCCCACAATAGAGTCTAAACTTGACTTTTCCTAGGATCATAAATGTTTGTTTGACAGTTGGTGATACATCAATTTAGCAAAAGTTTTCATTCCGGTAGAACAATTAGGTGCTTATTAAATTTTCAATATGTTGCTTGGGGGTTGGACCGCAGAAATTTTAATGTTTGTACGACGCGAAAGGTAATTTATACAATACGGCTTTAGATATCTATAGGTAGACTAACTGTCGTGCTCTGAAAATTTGCTCGTTTAATTAAGTAAGAAATGAATTAGTGAAACTCTACCGAAACAATTAAGGCTACGTAAACAATTGTGTTTTTACGATTACGATTTTTTATGTGCACCAGTGAGCTGTAGTTATCATACAAAAGCATGGTATTTTAATACAAGTAAGCTAACAACACGTCACACGTTACGTTCACATGCAGTTAGCTACTTGAGTTTGATTCAACTGTTGCTCAAATTTAAAGTAGAGGTAGTAGGTATTCGATGCAGTCGTCGATATAAACATAAAGAAAATATTTGACTAAATTCAAGGCTTTACTGATGCAGTCATAAATAAGTTAAGTTAAATTTAGCTGGGCCTTTTCCGCACTTAGCCTCATAATTGGGCCATTTTACGTGATTTCTTAGAGGAGTTAAGCAGTAAGACGCCACGGGATCCTACTCCGTATTGGCCAATATCCCATGCCTTGGGACCATGATGAGTCCTAGGACATTGCAGTCATACATATTAAAAAAAAACAACATTAATACCTAGAATTAAAAAATAAAATAGGCCTTTATTACTGAGGTACAATAATTAAATTAAGTTTATTTTTATGGATCGGTACTTTTTCCCCGGCTTATCCTTCGACATAGGCCTCCTCCAAAGATTTCCAATTATGTCTGTCCCTTGCAATTCTCGTCCACTCTGGTCCAGCAGTTCTCTTTAGGTCGTCTTCCCAGCGTTTTGATTGTCTCCCTTTGTTCCTTTTCCCATCACTGGGGTACCATTCTGAAATTATTCATGTCTATTTACCGTTTCCTCTCTCTTAACATATGACCTGTCCATTGCCGTTTTAAATTGTTGTTATAGACTTAAATATATTTATTAGAGTGAATTGAAGAAAATCCACAATTCCAAAGACAGTAGGAATCCAATCTAGCTATGTATTCTAGACGAGAATCCTTATCAATTAATCCTAGAATCCTGCGGATTGGTGCGGCACTTGTATCAACTGTGCCATCGCTCAATCTCCACGTTAATCTGGCTACAATTTACTGCGTACGTCGGGACTACTTCATTCTATGTAAGATGGAGGTAAGCGTGGGATAACATCCAGTTGTAGGTATTAAAGTAAGTTCGTTAGAGTTGACTTATTTTCTTTATTTTGATTTGTTTTTTTTTTTCCATTTTATTACTTTTATGTACTTAGTAGGCTTTATTACAAAGTAAGCTTTATTCACCACAATAACAAAAATAAGTAACTTATCTATACATAATAAATAAATATAGATTCAAACAAAATATTATGAAAACATTATTTCTTAGTGTTAATCCACACTTAGGAATACTGCTTTTGAAAAAATGCTCTCAAAAACTTTAGTACCCGGCGGGATTCGAACCCGCGACTATTGGTAATCCGAACCAACGCGTTAAACCGTTACCCGGTACCCGCTACTACTACGGGGCTACCCGTGGCGAAGCGGTTTAACGCGTTGGTTTGGGTTACCAATAGTCGCGGGTTCGAATCCCGCCGGGTACTAAAGTGTTTGAGAGCATTTTTTCAAAAGCAAAATATTATGAGTTTTTTTTCCGAAATTTTGACAAAGGAAAATGGGAAATCTCAAAGTTACTCACCTATTTTGGGAATTCAAACTGCACGTCTTTCAGAGACGCACATTTTGACATTACCTACTCTATCACCAACGAACCAACGAACTCGGAATATAAATAAGCACGAATTGCCAGGAACCTCTTCCACGAATTCCGAATTCTAATAAAATACAAGTACTAGCTATAAAGAAGCATTTAGTAATTCGTCAATTTAAAAATTGTGAAACGGCAACCCCAAAATGTCGCTGGCAATACAAAGCACATATTTCATCCGTAACAGTCCGATAACAGCCGAGTATTCGAATCAGTGAAGTATTAGCATAAACAAGACCCGCCATAAAAAGTTAACGCCTCCCTCATAAAGAGGTAGGCAGGGCGCAGGTTGGTACGGTAAATATTATGTTAAACCGTACCATATCGGTCTGTTTGTCTCTTCTGACTTCAAATAACTTTGCCAATTGATTTATCGATGGCAGCTAAACCTTTTAATATACCTTAACCTTGCATGTTAAATGTATCTTGTTTTTTATTTTGTTGCTATTGTTTCGTGCCCTAGTGTACTTTATTATAATAAACTACCTGAAGACGTATGTGACATGTCCATTACAAGATTCAAAAAATTTAATAAACTTAAATAGTGTAATATATTAAGGCGTACTATATCATCATATTTTTAATGAAAAGAGTCCATGGGTTGGGCATGATTGTTAACTGCTCCTGAAAATTACAGATATCTGTATTATGACGATTGTAATTTAACACATGATAAAAAAAACCCCATGAGTTTCTTGTGGTTTCTTTTCATCGGAGGGGGCGTTCTGAAACCACAGTAAAATCTCGACATTTCTAAACGTTCATGTAACCTATAAATCTTTCTTAAAGAATAATTATATTTGATTTGATTTGTTTCGAACCGAACACACCTATAGCGTTTGGGGACACGATCTGTCTATAACTGATCCCGGACGGTTACCTACTCCTGGAATTGACATGACGGTACAGCGGACCCCACCTGGATGCCTACAGATTGGCTGTCATTGGGAACGCTATAGCATATAGGTACTGTAACATCGGTTGTTTTAGGGGTTGTTTAGTCTAATATGTTTCTTAAGTATTAAGGTGAATAAAGTTGATATTTTGATCAAGTTTTCTAAATACAGTACCCCAGCTCTACTTCAGTAGAAAATCACCCTTATACTCGGTAAGCCGTGAAGCTTCAATGATGTGTAAATTACTACGAATCACTTATTATTCAATTTCTAATGTCTTGGCCACGATGATGCGCGATAATTAACGGCGTTTTCCGTTATTGTGGCAGGGCCATAAAATGTTTTTTTGTCCCGCCCTATTCCACTGGTGAAAAGGCCTGCCAATTTCTATTCTCGTAAAAATATAGTTGCTAATTGCATGCTTGTGATGTGCAGGCAAAATCTTTCAATAAAATTAGTGTATGCTATCTTAGGTTACCATGTTGATTGCAAACTACATTTAAAAGACATATTTGAAAGAGGCTATTCAGAGAGAGAGAATGCCGCCAGCATCTTGGGGACGATGTCTATTTTTGATTTTAAGTTTTGTTTTTATTATTTTTTATTTTATCACCATGTTTATTGTTTTATTTTTTGTACCTAAATAGTGAAAGCAAATCCTTAAATTTATTTGAACTGTTGTATGGTCTATCAAAACCGCAAGTCTAAACACAATCTGGGCCACAAAATTCTCCAGCAAAACTAAACATAACCGTAAACTGCGCCATCTTGCGAATTTACATATTCCCTACGACTTTACTCAACCTGAAGTGTCACTAGATCTTGGCATACAAATTCGACGTTCTCCAGTAAAGACGCACATTGTTTATACCTCTATTAGGGTTCAGTTTCAGTACCCGCGGGTTTCATATACACTGCTTTACGATCACTCGTACGGAACCCTTGCCACTCGACATATTTACTTTTATTACGAATACGCCAGCCATATTTTTAAGACTACCACGCTTCAAGTCTATACGCAAATACTAGATTCTGTAGAAGTGCCTACTTGGATCATTTCCAAATAAGATACCGATATAATATAAATATAACACACAAGGAAAAAAGGCAAATAATTCTTCTTAACAGAACCATGCATACCTTAATAAAAGAGATACATTTCTACATAAATATTCCCTCTTACTTATAAACGATGACTAAGTTTAGGTAACGTTTGTCACTATCTGCTAACTTTGAAACTTCGTGTCGTAGTAAGAGACAAAAGTTACATAAACTTAGTCATCGTTTATAAGTAAGGGTTTAACTCCAATGCTTTTAAGAGCACATAAATATCTATATTTTACGTACCTTAAACTATTTTCTAAAATGAATTTTCTAAGCCCCGTCGCTCAGTGACATAAAGTATGCTTACCAAGCTCATTTCAATTCCACCCCTCCTTAAATAACGCCACAAATCCGATGGTTCTTTAAACCATATATTATACCGCGTAAGTCCCGATCCCATGAAAGTTTCGGGATAAAACGCCCATGTTACTCCTAAAGATGCAATGTATCTTCATATTAAATTTCATCAGAATCTGTCCAGTGGTTTCGGAGATTACCCATAGCATATAATACATTTTACCAACAACAACGTTACCCTTTTTATCCGACTGCCGAAGGAGGGTTATGTTTTTATTAATATTAGTACTTATTGATATAGATTGCAACAGCTATGGTCAATGATGACGACTTACCTACCTACTGCGCCGAACCCAAAAAAAAAAGTTTGGGGGTTTAGCGGACCCCTGGCTTCCGAGAGGGATGCAACTGGGAACATCGCGTCGCTGAGATGAAAACAGAATATATATTGTGTTGATATAGATTAAATCAAGCACCTTACCTACTTACTAACAGAAACATATGAATACTAATTTGTATTATGACGATCGTAATGAAAAACATGTTAGAGAAAAAAAAACCCAATGAGTTTCGATATTTCGCCAGTAATTGCAACTGGTTTCTTCACGAGACAACAAATGAGTACCCCGTCCATTAATAATATTTGTAGTGAAAACAACCATGTAAGTTTAAAATCGTACCTCCTTCAGTTTTTTGGCAATTGGTTAAAAAGGATATAGAGACTGAACTGAATCCGGGAGATATTTAGTCAGGAGTATTAACTCGCGGGTCGCTTTCAGGATTACACGAGATAATATCGTTCGATACCGCGGCTTTACTCAGCGATGCGATGGTAAACGAAGATTACCGTGATGTATAGACCTACTTAGTTAGTTTATGTATTAATTAGGTAATAGGTAGGTATAGCTGGGTTCTTATAGTGTCACTTTTCTGGGACTCAATTGCGTGTGTTTGTTTTCTTACCACGATGTTTCAACCAACTTACATTACAAATAATCTTACTTCGGCGTCGTGACTAGGTCCTATTGTGATCTATTAAAGTCCAAACGTTGCCAGGATATTTTTTTTTGTCTGACAAATAATATTGACTTTTTCGTTATGTCACGCATCTGATGAGACTCGTGTTGGCAACTTCAAATAATTCAAATTATATTCAAATAATTCAAAATACTGCCATTTTTTTGTTGTTACGTGTAACTTTCTTAAATATATAAAGTAAAATCCTTTTATGGTACGTTTCATCATTAAATTCCTATGCCGTTATGTTGGTAGCAAAACAAATAAGTGCTGCCTTAATACCTTGAATGAGCTAACTTGAATTTAGGGAGATTTATTTACGAATAGATGAATGAATCTCCCTGAATTCAAGGTATAAGGTATAGCACATTCAAGGTGGTAAATAAAAAATAAAAAATGTCATTGAGATAAAAATAAGTTGACCAAAAGAAGAATATTACAATTTACACAAAAAATATAGAACTTACAGAGGTTTATTGGTATAATCCCTACTAAATACCAAACAGATATGATTTAAAATGAAATACAATTTAACGTAGATAATAAGTTCTTATTTCCTTCAGTTAATGTCGGTAGGTAGGTACTCGGTACAAAGCATTGTGTGGTTTTGAGCTTTGTAGCGTTGAATTGTACAAACTTTGATTTAAACAGTAGGTAAGTGGTTGTTAACCTCATCAACCCACAAGCAGGAACTACTGTTCACTCTTCTATGTCCGAAACAATGTAACTAGATGATACCACAACCGCAATGAGAAATTTCAAATTTGAATTTTGTTTCTAAACTTCTTCTCATCTGAGCGATGTTGCCGATTGCATCCCTCTCGGGAGCCCGGGGTCTGATAAACCCCCAAATTATTTAGGGTCGGCACAGTAGGTAAGTTATCAATAGTTATCATTGACCATACTGCAAAAAGATTGCCTGCCTGACACTAACTTTCCTAGAGACCGAGCAGTTTATTCGCCACGGCCCGGGGAAAACTTAGGTCTCCCTCAGATCCCTAAGCAGTCTTTTACGATACCCACGGGATGAGATGTGGTAACCTTGGCCTCTACTTTAATTCTACGAACGATAAAACGAAACGATAATTCCAGAAGAAAACCTGTCAGCCATCCATCCGAAAATTTTATTTTCTGACGGTTTTGTTTCTAAACTACGTCTATAAAATGATTGAAAATGATAACACCATCCTGAAATTAGTTTTTGCATGCCGGAAATAATTAATTAAAATGATGATAGAATAAAAAATAATTATGGTGCAGATAGGGAAATCGCCAGTTTGTTGTCCGTGGCATCCGTGGTTCGTTTCATAGTTTGCGAGTAAATTTGTAATTGAAAACGGCCTCTATGTTAGTTGTTTAGGCTCCACGCAAGCCTTCCAAAGCTCCAAAATTTCATATACCCGGTGATACTGGACGTGTGTGACAATTAATAAAATAGAAGGTAACAAACTTAAAAGAACCTAAGTACAGGCTCCTGATTACATAACATATTGCTAACAAATCTTGATTGAAACAATTGCAGAGGTTTATTTTTAACTGGCTTCCAAAAAAGAAGGAGGTTCTCAATTTGTCGCGTACCTATGGTTTTTTTAGGGATGTCCAGACTTCAGGCGTTTTTTTACGATTTGTAATTATCTTTCTCTGTTTTTGAAGTCTGTTTTTTTAAATATGTTTTTCGCGTTTAAGATGGCAATTTGTAAGCGACTGAATGACATGAAAAAATTAAGTGTACCTAATTTATAATTTCTATTGTTTGACGCGAGATTTGTTAGCGACAGAGTTACGTAATCAGCTAGCAGGTAGACGTCCCATATAAAATAAATAACTTAACGACTAACATACATACACTATATCATCACCTATAGAAGTTTGGCTGCAACGTCCAAAACGTCCTATTTAAAATCAAATTAGTCCAATGAACAGTGAGTTTAGCTTTCCGTTCCCTATTTTGAAAATACAACAAATTAACAAGCCGGTCTGAAATACAATGAAACTATTCTATTTCCATTTCAAGCTAATAATTTCAGGCGTGCTAATGTGTGTAGGTATTGCATTCGTTGAACAAAGTGACGCATGTACATTGTACAGTGCACAGTACAGCTAGTAGGTCGACGTGTTCATGCGAAGTAAATAAGCTAGGAAATGGCTGGGAACAATCTCCGCTGGGACTCTGCCCAGAACATTAACCGTCACAGTGTTTTTCAACAATTTACTTTGCATTCTATTTTAAGTGCTTAAGCCTGCACTGGGCTTTCATAGAAATATTTTAAAGAAACAATACTTCTGCAAAAACACAACGACCGACGCCGGTCAAGTCGTGCTCCCGGATTGAGTAAGATGCGGGTTCGAATCCAGCCCTGCGTCTATCGTGCGTTGTGTTTTTGCAGAAGTATTGTTTCTTTAAAATAATTTGCTTTGCATTTCAGTCGGAAAAACGATGCAGAATGCGACACGAAGCATTTCTAAGCGATTAATTAGCATAAATTTAATTTCAGTAATGTAGTAGGTACCTACTGTAGAACGTAAATCAGTTGCTTTGAACGCAGGTACCTTTGATAAAGTTTTGTTTCATTCCGTTACTACGAGTGCCGAGTATATCGCGCTCTGGCAGAGGCAACAATTGTATCTAGAATAGAAATGGTTTTCACTGTAGTTTGCTCTACATAGAAAATGAGATCTCTAATATTTTATATGCTAATACGTTAGGTAAGAAACCTCATTTCATAAACAAAAGTACGATTTTCTTTGAAAATAAGTTTTCATAAATATTCAGGTAGGTACATTCATAGATGTGTTCAAATGTCCTTTGCGAAATAATGACCATGGCATGGCCATGGTATTTCTTAGTCGAACACAAACAAGTTTAATATTAATGTGCTTACAACCTTATGTAGGTAAAGGAAACCCATTAATTAAAAAAAAGTTTTCTTTCCTTTTAGTATCTAGTGAAGGAAAACATCGTGAGGAAACCGACATGTCCTAGGACTCATCACGGTCCGAAGGCATGGGACATTCGCCAATCCGAAGTAGGTTTCCGTGGCGTCTTACTGCCTGACCTCTTTAAGACGGGGACCTTTCCCAACAGTGGGCATAAGAAAAAAATAGGCTAACAGAATTATTATATCACTTTCGTTTTAAGGTAGGGCCTATTTATAAATACAAGCTATCGTCAATTGACGATAGAGCGTGCGTACTACGTGTGATTACGTTTTTTCCACACGATAGATGAGCGGTTGATCATTATTTCACGAGATGGTCATTCTCACTTGTTGATTTGGTTTAATGACGTAACATGCTCATCTAGAAAAAGGAAGTCGGCAGTGGAACAAGATCCTACCCGTCTTCCTTAGTGGACGCGTGGCTGTAGAATCATTCCTTATTTCTACCCGTTTCCTGAAACACATTTAGTATGGTGAACTACGCAAACTAGTTGCTCTAATCCACGTTAAACAACTCAAAAATAAATATTAAAATAGCATTAAAATAATTACCCCAACTGGTGTACCGCAACCGAGTTCGCGTAATTGGTAAATTAGCGGGCATCGCCACGGGACTACACGTTTGTTGAATTAAAATAATCATATAATTGAGAAATGCGATACAATACTGTTAGAGCATAATTATGCGAGCTCACGTTACTTAGATTTATTCATTTGTTTAGGTTATAACGGCACTGCGGGGTTGTACGTGCATCTTTTATAATTAGTTCAGTGATAGAGAGAAAATATTATTTAATATTTTTTTTATTAACAAACGTAGCAAGAGTATGTAGCAACTTTATAATTTAGTGCTAAAAAAATGAACTTCCCAATATATTTAATTCCCAAAATTACGAATTTCCGAAAATCTTGCATTTCTAAACGAAAAGGAACTAAACTAAACTCATTTATCGATTTAAATGAAAATGACAAATTACATCGCAGTCTACCCGCGAACAGGGAGTCCTGGAAAATCCTCGAAACATCGAGCGCGATTAAAACTGAAAAATGAGTTTATATTATTTCCAAAACGTTTGACCAGTAGGTACGTTAGGGTTCCGTACCCAAAGGGTAAAAACAGCACCCGTCCACTGTCCGTCTGTCTTTCATGAACCGTGATAGCTAGACAGTTGAAATTTTCACAGATTATGTAGGTATTTCCCGTTATAACAACAACAAAATAAAAACAGAATAAAATCAATATTTATTAAGCATACAACAGACGTGAGATTTTTTTATAATGATACGGAATCCTTCGTGCGTTACTCCCACTCGCACTTGGCCGGTTTTAATTATTTGCAGTTGTCGCGTGTCGTAGACTACCAACTTATAATCCTTTCATAATTGGAAATTTAAGCCACAGTCGCTTTATAATGAAATTTAACATACAAAGCGTACATATCTAATATCTAATCATAGTAATTACTAGATATTATTTATTCTGCGGTAATACCTAAATGTGGGTAATTTAATTCTAAAACTAGACCAAGTTTTGGAAATACCTAGTTATTTAGATGTTTGTGAATACAAAACCGCAAGCGATTCGAGTGTACACTGACCTCCATTACAACTGGACAGGACATAGCGCACTGAATTTTGTGCCTATTTGATTTGCGAAAGTGATAGTGACCGTCTCCGGATCCGTGATGATGACCGTCCATGGAACTAATAGTTCCAGAGACGGTCACCATCAATTTCAATAGAAAACGCGCGACAACAGCGCATCATGGCGCGTCTGCGGACGAGATGGTACCTTTTTTTTTTTTTTTGTGGCCGCCGCCGCCTCGGCGGCCCCGCCGAGGCCGCGGCAGATAGGGAGAGCGGCAACGAAACACCGACACTCCTCTCCTGCCGCGGTCCCGAAACCTCCTCCAGCCTAAGCCCCCCCGCCACGACAAGGCGGGAACCCTTCGGGGGGGGGGGGGGGGGAGACGAGATGGTACCTTGTCGAAACTGTTGCAGGTCTTTTCATCCGAAATAAAATCACTTTATCTCTTGAAAAAAGGAATATAATAAAAAAAAACAAAAACCTTTTTAACAACTTAAAAACATAAAATAAAAAAAAACTAAAAATCATCTGTGGTATACACACATGATTATTAGATTTTTTTTATTTTAGGTATAGCAATTCCAGCGTACTTGTATAGTTTCAGTTCAGTGAGTGGGTATGACAAAAACATAACATATTCGCGGCAGACCGCTCTGCTCTCTGGTGATCATGCATATTTCATGTGCATTTTGTGTATTGGATACTTGAACACGATTATTGGAAACTTTTCAACAATTTAGTGTATTTGCTAATATTTTCACAGCCCTTATTAAAATAAAACTGAGTCATTTACATTGTAGTAAGTAGTTTTATTAATGTTAGTACCTACTAGGTATATCTATTATATTTACAAAAGAAAAATAAATTTTAGCATTATATCCGTTGTAGTCACTAGGCTTGTATTATGGGTACTAGACAACGGGACCTCGTAAGACTAATACTATGCATATAATGTTATAGCTTCCGCAACTACATATGGCCAATTCACCACTTGGGTATAAATGGAGGGGTCAACTGCGCCGTCAGGGTTACCAGATCTCCGGATTTGTCCTGAGATCTCAGAATTTTTGGACATTTCTCAGGATTGCGGGCGGATTTTGCAAATCTCTTAAAATCTCAGGATTATTAGAAATTTCAACAAAATACCTTAATAACTTAATTAAAGATTTTTTTAGTATAAAGTAAACAAACTAAAAATAATCATTCATTATTTATCTAATTAGAAACCTACTACTGGTGCATTTTTTCTTGAATTCAATCAGCATTTCTTTACTACTGTATTTTATAGTACTTCAATAAATAGTGCTGCTAAGAGATACCTACTTAATCAGTTTTATCAAGCTACCTAATATTTAGTAACTTATCCTTTGGTAATAATTGTACAATTAAAATTAACCATTTGGTCAGAATCATTTGGTATCTTCTAATAATCATTCTTTGGTAATAATTGCATAAAATTAACACCTATTTATAACGCTGCCAACCCCCCCCCCCCCCATTACTAGGATTAAAATTGTAAATAAGTATGGAAAAAAAACAGAGTGTTAAAAATCTCAGGATTTTTTGGTGGAAATGGAAACTTTTCTCAGGTTTTTGTTTTTTTCATCTTGTAACCCTACCTGTCAGGCCACTACCGGCCATGTACAGAAACGGAACTAAAAATGTGAGTTCTACTTAAACAACTAAGCACCTCTCAAATTCAAAAATTCCCATATATTTGAAAATTTAGAAGCTGCTCAATTATTCAAGTAGGTACCCCTCAAATTTTCACATAGGAATTACACTTTTTTTTATAAACAACCTGTATACGAACATAAGTGGTGCAGAATAAAACCCAGTTTTCTTATTCGTAAAAATCTATTAATAACGATCCTGTCTGTTACAAGGATGAGAGGCAAGTGAAGTACCTTTTGTTAAAATTAAAACGTCATAATTATTTTATTAGATTTAACATATCGCCTGATAGAAATGTGAGAGCAAGTTGACCGTATACGGCAAGGTGAAGCCTTGACATACTCCCCGCCGTTGAAAGTATTTTCAACTTCTTCATTCTTGTAGTTCCTCCGCCGTAGGAAGAGGGCAAAGACGAACCAAGGGACGACGTACGCAGCCTTTGATAGTATTGACATCAGCTACTCTTGTTACGCCGTCTGGACCGGGAAAAAGACGCTGGATTCGTCCGAGTCTCCACTGTAATGGTGGTGTGTTATCTTCAGCCAGCAGCACCATATCACCAACGTTTATTTTGCTGGAATTAGTTCGCCATTTTGTGCGCTGCTGGAGCTCTGTTATGTATTCTCTTTGCCAACGTTGCCAGTAATGTTGTCTGATTCTTTCTAGTCTCTCGTATCGTTTCAGTTGGCTTTCCTTGAGTTTAGCCAAGTCTGGTGTAGGTAGTGCTGTGAGTGGTCTCCCGATGATAAAATGTCCTGGGGAGAGGGAAAGGAGGTCATTAGGACTAGATGAAAGTGGGCATAATGGACGGCTGTTCAGAATAGACTCCACTTGTGCAAAGAGAGTGGAAATTTCCTCGTATGTGAGGTGGCTATTTCCCATGACTCGTTTTAAATGGAATTTTGCCGATTTAACACCGGCCTCCCAGATTCCACCGAAATGAGGAGCGTAAGCAGGTATGAAAGTGAATTTAATGCCTAATTGACTTGCAAAATCCAATAAAGGTACTTGTGTGTTATTTAAAAACGCTCCTATTTCTTTTGATGCGGCTACAAAATTACGGCCGTTATCACAAAATATCTCTGCTGGTTTGCCTCTTCGAGATACAAATCGTTTCAAGGTCATAATAAACGCATCCTTAGATAGGTCGCTCACGGCTTCCAAGTGAATACATTTAAATCGTAAGCATACAAATAAACACAAGTAGCATTTAACTATGCGTGATCCACGTCCTTTGCGATTTAAAATAAAAAATGGACCAGCAAAATCCAAACCAACAGATATGAATGGAAAATCAACATTAATTCTTTGTGATGGAAGATCACCCATTTTAGGTTGTAATATTTTACCTCGTAAACGTCTACAACGTACACAAATATTTACTGTGCGTCGAGCTAGGCGACGACCATCAATTGGCCACACAGTTTCTCTAATCGTGGATAATAATAACTGTGGTCCAGCGTGCATTTTATCTATGTGTTGTTTCATAAAGTAAAGCTTTGTTAATGTGTGGGACGCGTGTAATAAAATAGGATGTTTCTTATCATAAGAATACATCGAGGCATCTATGCGACCACCTACTCTAATTAAGTTATTAGCATCTAAAAATGGAGATAATGAAAGTATTTTACTATTACTATTTAATTGTTTACCCTTAAGGAGTAATTCGTATTCTTTTGAAAACGATTCGCGCTGCGAGATAAGACACAATGAATTGAATGAGTCACGCAGCTCGTCGATCGATAATATACCTATACGCTTAATACTATTTCTTAAATTATATATAAACCTAAGTATGTATGCGAACGTCCTATGTATTTTGTTGAATGACGAGTAATTATTAAAATCTAAAAAAATACTGGTAGTTATTGCGTGAGATCTTAATTCTAACATTATATTGGGTTGTTTCACATTGAGAATTGGCCATTCGGATTCATTTTTGTATAGAAAATCCGGGCCTGAGAACCAAATCTTCGAATTAAGTAATTGTTTGGCACTGACACCTCGAGATATTAAATCCGCCGGATTGGAATCCGTAGGCACGTAACGCCAGGCGGCACTATTAGTAAGTTGAGTAATTTCATGAATGCGATTACCTACAAATGTTTTTAATTTGCTAGGGTCACTATTTATCCAACTCAGTACTACGCTGGAGTCGCACCAGTGATAAATCTTGTCCGGTTTGTAGCGAATAGAATCTAACACGAACTTTGAGAGCCTGGCTGCTAATAAAGCTGCACACAGCTCAAGACGAGGAATGGTAGTCGGCTTTACGGGGCAGACCTTTGATTTAGCACAAAGTAAACAAATACTGACCTTATTATTATGAGTTGATTTTATGTATATCGAAGCGCCCATTGCGACTAAACTTGAGTCACTAAATGTATGCATTTCTATAGTTCTAGGTAGATCACATAATACTAACCTAGGAATTTGTAAGTTACTTAAATACTTGATATTGTTAGAAAATTGTAACCAGTCATTTTTGATAGATTGAGGAACAGGTTGGTCCCAATCTATGTTTAATTTCCACAGTTTCTGTAACAACATTTTTGGCTGTATTATGACTGGGCTTAGTAAGCCTAATGGATCAAAAATTTTAAGTGTGTTTGACATAATGTAACGTTTTGTTATGATATCGTCATTTAAATTAGTATTTTTTAAAAGAAAATGAAATGTATCGCTAGACGGTGTCCAGCCTAAACCGAGGGTACTTGACGATTCGCTTATTATTAACTTTTCTTGGTTGTTTGTAATTATATTATCGAGTATTTCAGGACAATTGCTTTTAAACTTTATTAAATTAAGACAACCAGATTTTAATGCACTTGTAACTGACTGTTGAATGTATTTCAATTGATTTAAATCGTCACAACCAGTAATTAAATCATCGACCAGAAAATCCTTTTGAATAATTGTTTTGATAAGCGTGTCGTGTTGTTCTTCGCCTAATTGATATAAACAACGTGTGCTAAGGTAGCTCGCGCTCGCAGTGCCGTAAGTTACTGTGTTTAACTGAAGTGTTTGTATAGGCTGTGACTCATTTTCACGCCATAAAATCAGCTGTAAGTTACGATCAGATTCATGTACTTGGATTTGGCGGTAAAATTTAGAAATATCGCCAGTAAGAAGATATTTATATTGTCTAGCACGTAATAAAATAGAAAAAAGCGTATCTTGAATATTAGGACCTACCTGTAAAATGTCGTTCAAAGAAAACCCAGAAGTGGACGGGGCTGAGCCGTCAAATACTACGCGAACTTTGGTAGATTCGCTATTTTGTTTAAAAACGGCATGATGACATAAATAATAGCGTGGTTCCGTAGAAATATTTATAACGTTATTTATACAAGACAAATGACCTAACTCTGCGTATTCCTTGATAAACTTAGAATATTCTAATTTTAGGGATGGATTTTTTTTAAATCTTTTCTCCAAGTACATTAATCGTTTCTTTGCTAAGTAATATGTATCTCCTAAACAGTCCGCTGTGTCTTTCATAGGTAATTTTACACAGAATCGACCTGACGGATCCCTAGTAGTATGTGTGGTGAAATGATTTTCACAATATTGATCATTTTGACTCAAAATAGGTGCCTTGGAAACTTCTTCCAAGTCCCAAAATTTTGTGAGCATATTTTGTATATTTTCGTTTTGAGTATCAGATATTGTTGCATGATTGCATAGTGTGACCTTGCGTGGGGTCGTTGAACTAATTGGACCTGATATAATCCAACCTAATTGTGAGTTTCGTAGCTTTGTAGTGATATTGTTACTGTCTAAAGAACATTGTTCGTTACCCAACAAGTCCCAAAACAGATCCGCGCCTATTAGGAGATCTATCGGACCCGGTTTGTAAAAAGTAGGATCGGCCAGCTGTATATCTTTAGGTATACTTATAGATTGAATATCGATAATGCTCCTAGGTAAATAACCCGTTAGTTCTTTCAGAACTAAACATGAAAGTGAAACATTGTAATTTTTGTTTATTGAGTTAATTTGTATGTTTACACTTTCTATAGCCTGGTTAGAGGAAATGTTTCCTATTCCCGTTATTTGTATAGAATCGATTGAATTGGATTTCAATGAGAGCCTGCTCTTTAGGGACTCTGTTATGAATGAAGATTGGCTACCACAATCTAGCAGAGCGCGAACTTTAGCCTTCTGTTGGGTTAAAGTATTCGACACCTGGATTATGGCAGTAGATAAAAGTACTTGTGTTGATTGTTGATTTGAAAATGTACTAATTACTTCACAATCACTCTGTTGTTCATCTGTAGTGATGAGATTGCTATCAACAGATTGACGGTGGAGCAAGTAATTGTGTCTGCCTTTGCAAGTGAGACAGGGACCTAAGCGGCACTCTTTAGTGGTGTGCCCTGGCCTTAGGCAGTTTGAACATAATTTGTGTTTAATAACGTCTTTGTATCTATCATCTACTCCTTTAGCTTTGAATACATGACAGTTATAAATTCTATGTGAACCATTGCAAATAACACATGAAAATCTGTTTGTACTATTAGACTTGTTCTCATTAGAGCCTAGAAATGTTTTCGTATTAGGGTACTGTACCGATTTTTGATTGAATTGGGGTGCAGGACGACCTTGAGATGTTGATGGAAGTGCGTCAGTGTTCTCAATCACATCTGCACGATCATTTAAAAATGTAAAAAATTGTTTCAAAGTGGGTACATCGTCATTTAATATTTTACGATGTTCTTCCCATTTTACAAGTGTATTTGGATCTAATTTAGTAGAAAATATGTATATAATGAGACCATCCCACATATCCGTTGGTTGACCCAAACTAGCTAGGGCACGCAGATTCTTTGTAACATGATCTATTAAGTTTCTGAGAGATACCTCGGACTCACGAGTGACAGGCTTAAAACTCAATAACGATTGAAAATGATTTTTAATAAGGACTCTTTTGTTATTAAATCGATTGCACAAAAGATTCCATGCCTCACTATAATTAGCCTCTGAAACTTCAAGGTTATCAAGAACACTAGCAGCGTTACCTTCTAGATAGGATAAAAGATAGTGGAACTTACTAATCGTAGGTATGCGTTCATTATTATGAATAAGTCTAGTAAATGTATCTCGAAAACGCATCCAGTTGAAATGTGAGCCATCGAATTTAGCTATTTGAATTCGAGGCACTTCAACACCAGAGCTGTGATGATGGTGTTGCTCCAGACAACATGAAGCATCATGAGCAGAATTGCGCCGCTTCTCGCATTCCTGCTTCTTACTGAATGATTCGATTAAATTCTTTGCAGTACCTATATTGAATACAAGGTCACATTCAATGTTTTCGCGTTCTTCAATTTCGAGCTTAATGTTTTCTGGATCTAATACCTCTATTTCATTCTGCAAGTCATCGTACCGAACCGATACAGCTTCAAATTTTGCTAATTTTAAAGAAAGTTCAGTTAATTGAATATTGGTCAATGTTTCAATTTTAGAAATATTGCTTAAATATTTTTTAAACTTTGTGATTTGGCCTTTGATAGAAGACCGTTTAGTAATTAATTCGTTATATCGTTTAGTTGGAATATCTGCAGGCACAGACTCTTTTGTATGAGACATTTTGAAGCTGTATCTAAGTAAGATTCTACAATAAACGAATTAAAATTTTATAAACGCTTACGCCCCTCGTTCCGCTGACTCCTGATGTGCTGGAGACCGGCTGAATCGACCACGATGCCACCACGTGTTGTCCCACGGATAGCTCGAATTTTGAGAATGATACGGCAACCAGCACCCGATGAGTGCGAAGAGGGATGTTTTTGATAATGTATATCCTGAAATTGTTAGCAGGATCTGTGAATATTTGATAAAAATATGACGTGGGTATTTTGCTTCGGGGTATGTCTATGTTTAACTTTTAATGAAATTCACAATGATAATTGTTGAAAGTTATCGTAGTATTTGTGAAATATGCAATTATCAACGTATTTGTACTAGTTTTAATCGATTTTAGCTGAAATCTTGGTGACTTGCCTATTTTTGTTAATAATGTGGGTAGTTGAAAATGAAAAAAATCACTGAAAATTAGATATTTTTGGGAAATATTCTGCACAAAATACTGATTTACACAAGTGAATGCTATTTCTGAATGCTATTTGTGAGGATGGATAGGTATTTTGGAGTTTGGAGTGTGTAATGTATGAAAGGAAGGACTTATCTGATGATGTTGCTTGCTGCACGGCGTGGCTGCTAAATTGCACCACTGACCAAACCAGATCCTTAGGCGTCTCTGACTTGCAACTGCATACGCTGGAACCCGTGGCTCTGTCCACTGAAGTTCCGTCTATGGGTTTTATGTGCCACGTTTTGGGTGTGGCAGTTTTATTTTCTTCCTCCGTAAATCGTCTTCTTTTTAGTAATTTTGGTTGATTCTTCTTGTTAATCCTTCTCATGGGCCACCAATTTATGTATACGAACATAAGTGGTGCAGAATAAAACCCAGTTTTCTTATTCGTAAAAATCTATTAATAACGATCCTGTCTGTTACAAGGATGAGAGGCAAGTGAAGTACCTTTTGTTAAAATTAAAACGTCATAATTATTTTATTAGATTTAACATATCGCCTGATAGAAATGTGAGAGCAAGTTGACCGTATACGGCAAGGTGAAGCCTTGACACAACCACAGAATAGGCGATAGTCACAAAGAAATGCGCCTCTGCCTTATAAGGCGTCGCTGCACTCTATGCCGGCAGCAACACCGGCGGCAATAAATGTAGAGTATAATATAGCTCTCCAACTCAACTTTAAAACAACTATCATAAACTACAGAACATTAATACAAGTTTGTAGTAAGAAGATACATCTGCATAAAATAGGTAGGTACCTACCTACATTTGCTTCACTCGGTTGAAGTAAAACAATTTGTTGAATGTAACGAGGCTCTCGGGTCTAATTCTATATGAAAAGTTACTGCTAATAAAGATTACTGGTATATAGCCAGCAAACGCTCGGCGGTGCAGAATTACTCACTAAATATTATGATAAATGGTTGCAACTGTCTCGTTAACTGTTAATAAACTGTATTTCATGGAGCTGATTATAAAAACTTTCGTGTTCTAACAGTTAGATAGTTCATACTAGATGCGTCTTACAGTTTTACCCACTTAGTTTGGCTTAGGGGGCTTCTCACACACAAAAAATCTCACATGCTGTGAGTTGTATGTGATTTTATGAGGTGGTTTCCTCGCGATGTTTTCCATCACCGCAAGAGCAGTGTTGATAGTGCACATATTTCTTCATTTTCTTTTATTTACAGAAAATCCCTATCTTACACAAGTCCAAAGCAGTATTTCCAAAATCTGGTAAAGACTAAGAAATATATTTAGATGTTTGGAATGTGTCATAATTTCTATGTACTTAAGAACGTGGCGACTGTTACCATTTCCACACAAACTTAAAATACCAAATATGAAAACCCATTTATTCAATCAAAAACAACATACAAATAAAAAAAACAATAAAAAAAGGTGAAAAACAAACAAACAACACTAAAATTAAAACTTGTAACACGCGTGACGTTTGAGGAGAGAGACGCGTAGCAGGGGCGTGGAAACGTTCGTAGCACGTCTACGACGTAGGGTTCGTATTACGAATATCTCGTAGCTCTTCCGTAGCACCTCGTAGCAACCGGGTCCGTAGCGGGGGGGAGAACTCGTAGGCCGTAGCTCTCGAACCTCGTAGCGGCCAGCGCCGTAGACTCGTAGCAGAAGGGGGGTGACAGGGGGGAAGAGTTAAAAACTGGTACTGTGGTACTAGGGTATAATTGGAGTACAAACTATACAGTACTGACGAACAGGGGGTTTCGACTTGCGGTACTTATGGGCCAGGACGGAAGCTAAGAGACACCCAGAACACCGTACGGTAGTAACGGGAGTGCTCGTACAGCTACCTAAGCTAGTAAGTATACCGAGTGAGTACCCTGGTGGAGCATAACAAACAAAATCCACGACCTGAGGTCATACTTCGGTGCGCGACAACGATAGCGCGATCTAGGATTCTTTTAAAACAGCGCAGCGCCATCTATGAATGAATTGCTCATACTAAATATGCTTACACAATGATAGCGCGATCTAGAAATTACATACGTTGTGGCTGCGCCATCTGTTGTTGATAGTACAGAACTAAACATTTGTTCTTATAATAAAAAGACGCAGTGCTACACTTCCCCTTCTAACTCCGAAGTCGTCCCGACGAGGTATCTAGTCTTGAATGTCGTATTATAAATTGTCTGTTGATATGGGTAACGTTGTTCAATGACGTTGATCAGTATCAATGAAATAGAAGGCGTGGTGCTACACTTCCCCTTCTAACTCCGAAGTCGTCCCGACGAGGGAACTAGTCTTGAAAGTTGTAATTTGTCTTCAGTGTTGCTTCCGTGGACGGCCGCGTGCTCTTCGTGTGGGAGCGGGGTCGTCAGTGGTTTCCGCTGGTTCTGTACGAGGTCTACCTCTTCGCCTGAGTGGTTCGACTGGCTGAGGGATAGTAGCTTCTTGGCTTGTAAAAGGAAACAAAGCAGAGGCGTGATAGGTGCCAGCTGCTTCAGTAGGACTTAATGGATTGGCAATGATGTAAGAAGCTGGACCACGTTGTTTCATGATAACATACGGGCCGTCTCTACGTGGAGAGAATTTAGAGCTGTATCCTCGAGTAGCGTTGCTTATTGGGTGTGATTCAACGAGTACGAGATCACCAGGTTTATAGTTTGGACTGGGTCGTCGTCGTTTGTCCACGTATTCTTTCCGTTTTATTTCTTTTCCTTCTTGAATTTCTTGTGCTCTTTCTAAAGCGTCGGCAATTTGTAGTAGTTTAGGTGTAATCTCTGCTATGAAATTTTCAGAAGTCACAATGGCTCGGAAGTCTTCTTCAGTATCTTTCAGGGTACGAAGTTCTCTCCCAAAAGTAAGAAAGGCAGGGGTGCGTTCGGTTGAAGAACATGTGGAACTATTCATAGCAAATCTTATGCTTGGCAAAAACTCAGGCCAACGACGGTGATCGTCTTCTACTAAAATCGCGAGTTGTGTCTTTAAATCTCTATTCCTGCGCTCTACGGGATTAGCTACAGGATGATATACGGGTGTGAAGATGTGGTTGATGCCAAGGCAGAAGGTGACTTGTTGCAGAATGGCACTTGTGAATTGTGGACCATTGTCGCTAATTAACTTTCTTGGAAATCCGTATCTTAGGAATATCTCGTAAATCAACTTCTTAGCACAAGCTTCAGCTGTGGCTTGTTCCAAAGGGAAAAGTTCAACCCATCTGGTGGCTACATCTTTAACCATAAGTATGGAATTCATTCCATCATTTGATGTTGGCAAAGGTCCGAACAAATCAAATGAAATTACTTCAAATCTCTTATTCATTGGCGTAGTTTGTAGTAGTCCGGCGGGTTTTAAGTTGGATGGCTTGTAACGTTGGCAAGCGAGACAGTTCCGCACGTAACTCTCTATGTAGCGTCGCATTCCTTGCCAATAGTATCTTTTCGAAATGCGGTCATATGTTTTCTCAGCCCCAAAGTGTCCGGATGTGGGTTCATCATGGTAGGCTTTGAGTGTATTAACCCATTCGTGGCTAGGTACCACTAATTGTGCATCTTCGGTTTCGGTATTTGGGACATGACGATACAATATTCCGTTGTTCATAAGGTATCCCTTTGCACTCCAGTAAGCTGGACTTTCTTGGCAATCAGGGCTTTCTAGTGATTTAATAATTTTTGCTATATTCTCATCTATTAGCTGTTCTGCTCGAATGACAGCAGGACTTTTTGTAGGCATATCAACGCCAATTGCACAGACACCACAATCAGTTTTGTTCTCATCGGTGCATGGTGGGCGTGAGAGAGTATCGGCCACCACATTGGTTCGACCAGGAGTGTATTTCACTGTAAGATCGTAGGCTTGGAGCTGTAGTGCCCACCGTGCTAATCTTCCTGTAGGGGATTTCATTTTTAGTAACCAGCGCAAGGCTTGATGATCCGTTACGATTTCAGTAGGTAAGCCGTCAATATAACTTCTGAACTTCTTAACTGCCCAGACCACAGCTGATGCTTCTTTTTCGGTCGTGGAATAATTCCTCTCTGCGGCAGTTAGGAGTCTGCTAGCATACTCGACCGGATGTTCATCGAGTCCATCTCCTTGTACTAACACAGCGCCTAATGCGTAATTACTGGCGTCAGTCTTGATTCGAAAAGGTTTGGTCCCATCAGCTTGGCACAGGATAGGGGCGGAAGTAAGACAGTTCTTTAAGTGTTGGAATGCTTTATCTTGCTCTTCAGACCAACTCCAAGGCGTGTTTTTTCGCATAAGTTTACTTAAAGGTTCTGCGGTATGCGAGAAATCTTTGATAAATCTTCGATACCAGGAGCATGTTTGTAAAAATGACATAAGGTGCTTGACATTTGTAGGAGTAGCTAAAGCTGCTATGGCTTTAGTATTTTCAATGTCGACTTGTAGACCCGATGGAGTAATAAGATGTCCCAGGTATCGAACTTCAGCTCGACAAAATTTACATTTTTTCAAATTTGCGGTCAGATTGTATTCGACTAGTTTTTGAAATAGGGCTTCAAGGTCATGTAGATGACTTTCAAATGAAGTTGAGAATAGTATGACGTCATCCAAATAGGCCAGTATCTTTATGTTACTGTCGAGTTCGACTCGAAGGCGATCGATGAATCTCTGGAAAGTCGCTGGAGCGTTTCGTAAACCAAAAGGCATTCTGTTGAAAACATAAATTCCGAAGGGTGTTATGAAACCAGTCTTCTCTTTATCTTCGTCTCTTAGCCTTATCTGCCAGTAGCCAGATTTCAAATCTAAAGTAGACATAAACAGAGTGGGCTTTGCTTCATGAAGAAGATCGTCGATTCTTGGCATAGGATACGTGTCTGGTGTGGTAATCGCATTGAGCTTTCTATAGTCGACACACACACGCGCCGTTAGGTTTAGGTACTAAAACAACGGGAGCAGCCCATGGTGTAATGCTAGGTTCTATCACGCCAGCAGATAACATTTGATCAATCTCTCGCCGTAGGATATCTCTACGGGGAGGAGATAATCTATATGGTGGACATGCGATAGGCGCGTGATCCTTAGTCTCTATGCAATGCTCGATATTACGTGCAGGTTCACCATTCTCAATGAAAACATTTTCGTATGAAAGAAGTAATTTATTTAACATAGTGGCCTGATCATTAGGCAAATCAATATCTATAGCACAAAAGTCAATAGATGGAGTGGAGTTGTCCGGAAAAAAGGCTTCTGACCGGGGTGATAGCATCACGTCGCTATTGCTTACGGCTTGTTGTGCGTCGGACAACATGTAATCTGCGTAAGGTTCGTAACCGTCGAAAACGCTAGCTGGGCGTTTCGGTGGTGGCGGGAGGTCGATTGGTACCAACTTGTATGGCCTTACAGTGGGTAAAGTCGCCTCTATCATGCCTCTTTTCTTGTAGGTAAGTGCAGACTCTATTATTGGCGGTGGTGTAGATTTAGGGATTGTTGTTGCTGGAATCGGTTCGTCGAATCGAACAAAATGTTCATCGTACAGCTCGTAGTCGATGTGTGGCTGATCGTTGAAGTGCCAGGTAAATTGGGGCAAATCTAATATAATGCCAGCATTCTCCAAAAATCCAACTCCCAGTAAGGTTCTGGTAGTTTTAGTAGGCAAAACAATGAATGTTGTTACTATCGTTTTATTCGCTAGCAACACGGGTACTCGGAAGGTGAGCACATCTTGTTTTTCTTACGCTGTTAAGAAAATTCGTGAATTCACAGATATTAAGACTGCCCGCCTGGTCTATTTCGGCTACTTCCACAGCATTATGTCATATGGCATCCTGCTGTGGGGGTGTGCTGCAGATATTAAGGATATCTTCATTTTACAGAAGAGAGCGGTTCGAGCTATCTACGGGTTGGGCCCTAGAGAATCACTTAGAGAAAAATTTAAAGAAATAAATATTTTAACAGTATATTCACAATATATTTACGAAAATCTTTTATACGTCCATAAAAATAAGGACAAGCTTGTTAAAAATCGGGACATACATTTATTTAATTTAAGAAATAAAGATGATCTAACTGTGCCCTGGAGTAGGCTCCAGAAAATAAACAGGTCCTTCTCTAGCTCATCTATGCTCTACTATAATAAGTTACCCAAGAATGTGTGTGACATGTCCATTAATAAATTTAAAACATATATTAAAAGCAAACTGTACAGGATGGCATACTATAATACATCGGATTATATTAACGATAAAAATCCATGGAAATGAATACTTTATTGAAAGACGGGGACAGACAGGGGCACGGTCGCGTTCGCGAATGCTTGGTTCGTTCGGCTCGGTTCGGTTCGTCCTGGGGCGTATTCATGGAGTTCTGTGGTAAAGTAGCAGGATAAGTTATGGAATGGAGTAAATAGATGGTTCTACCTACGAATTTTATAATAAAATTCTAGAGTGTAGGAAAGGAATGCAAGGCTGGCACCACAGAACTCTGATGGTGGGTCCCGGGGCGGTTTGGGCGGTGTTGGGCGGGTTGTGTGTTTGTGGATGAGATAGTGTTTTAAGTAAATAATTTTTTTTATGTTTATTATTTTGTATATTATAATAACTTATTTGAACAAATAGACAGACAGACAGAGTTACTTTCGCTCTTGTAATGCTAGTAAGGATTATTATAGCAAGTATGGATTATTGCTCCAGTTCCACTTTTCTTCAATAATATTATATATGCGACAATGTAAATCACATGATTACTGCAAAAAAAAATATACAAAAAAAAAAACCCCATGAGTTTCTTGTGTCTTCTTCTCATGTCATGGAGGTCGCGATCCGAAGACATAGTAGAGTAGATTAAATAAAAAAAAAAATGACATGTCAAAGAGATATCTTGCTAATATCCGAATGAATAAACGTACTTTGATTTTTGATTTTTGATGCCGTCGGCGAGAGTGACCGTAACATTTTCTGTTCCGAATCGGCAGCCTTTCTTCTTCATTTTCTCATATAGACTTCGAGATGCTATGCTAGTCTTCGCGCAGGTATCGAAGTAGGCATAATCTGTTGTACCTTCAATGGTGATTGGTACGACTGGGCGAGCACGAACCTCAGCCCAAATATCAAAAGAGCAGAACCCAAGTTCTTCTGGTTTCACCGATTTATTTTTAGCAGCACAAGTCGGGCAGTTTGTGCGTACAACGCCGGGTGTTCCACAGCCGTAGCACGATATTGCAGGGCGTCCAGGGGATGGAGCTTGAGAAGGTCTAGGTTGTGTTGACGTCATTTTCCTGGACCTTTTACGACAGTCGTCGAAGGAATGGCCAAAAGACTTGCAGTAGCTACAGCGGGTGACATTAGGGCGTCGTTGCGGCTTCTCCGTTGTAGTCGTATTTATTTCCGCCTGCAAGTGTTCAACTTCTACTGCAGCTCTCAACAATTGACCGTAGGTCTTAAAAGAATGACGTGTCACCTTGTCTCGTATCTTAACCGTCAACAGCAGATATATGAAGTCTAACTGAGTTTCTTCGTCAACATCCGGAAGAAGCGAATTGTATAGCACCCGCTTTTTGGCGATAAAATCTTCGGTTGTTTGCTGCGGTTGTTGTTTGACCGTCATCAGTTCGTTGCAGAGGAGGTATTTTGGTTTCTTCGGTGTGAAGTTTTCCCTGATTTTGTCTTGGAAATCTTTCCACGATTTAGTGTGAGCCTCGATGCCTTGCCACCATACAGCAGCGTCGCCGCGTAACAGGGCTGGAAGACTGACCAGCGCCTCAGCGTCGATAATGGCTTGGGTGATTCTGTATGAATTCACTGACGCGAGAAAAGCTTCTAGTATTTCAGGATCTTTTTCGCCGTGATAAGTGACCTGTAACGTAGCTAGGTTTCCACGTTTTCCTGATCCTACCGCCTTCAATAGTTGCTGTAATTGCTCGTTGGATAACGTCACCGACATCTTTTCAGGCTTCTTAGCAACTTCGATGGTGGTAACTCGTCCTGCTTTCGTCACAACGTACTCGGTTGTTGTGGGGTCTTCCTGCTGTGCGTTCGCCACTGTGGGGGTGGACGAAGTTCCTTGATGTTCGGGAATTTTCACGGTTTTTCAGGAATCGCCGCCCCACGTTGGGCGCCAATTGTAACACGCGTGACGTTTGAGGAGAGAGACGCGTAGCAGGGGCGTGGAAACGTTCGTAGCACGTCTACGACGTAGGGTTCGTATTACGAATATCTCGTAGCTCTTCCGTAGCAACCGGGTCCGTAGCGGGGGGGAGAACTCGTAGGCCGTAGCTCTCGAACCTCGTAGCGGCCAGCGCCGTAGACTCGTAGCAGAAGGGGGGTGACAGGGGGGAAGAGTTAAAAACTGGTACTGTGGTACTAGGGTATAATTGGAGTACAAACTATACAGTACTGACGAACAGGGGGTTTCGACTTGCGGTACTTATGGGCCAGGACGGAAGCTAAGAGACACCCAGAACACCGTACGGTAGTAACGGGAGTGCTCGTACAGCTACCTAAGCTAGTAAGTATACCGAGTGAGTACCCTGGTGGAGCAATACAAACAAAATCCACGACCTGAGGTCATACTTCGGTGCGCGACAACGATAGCGCGATCTAGGATTCTTTTAAAACAGCGCAGCGCCATCTATGAATGAATTGCTCATACTAAATATGCTTACACAATGATAGCGCGATCTAGAAATTACATACGTTGTGGCTGCGCCATCTGTTGTTGATAGTACAGAACTAAACATTTGTTCTTATAATAAAAAGACGCAGTGCTACAAACTTAGTACTTAAATTTAAAATGAAAAAAGGCCGTCGTCAATGGCACCCTCCCGAGACATGGTCCCCAAGATGCCAAAATTATGAAAAATTTAGTTTTCTACCTTAATATCGATATTATTCGCATTAAGATTTTACTTTTAAAGGGTCCCCACCGCAAGGTTTTCCAAAATATTCATTCACATTCAAATAAAACGGAGAAACATTTTTCAATTAAAAAAATGTTTCTCCGGTAGAAAACTAAATTTTTCATTTTTTTTTTGGTATTAAGTTTGTATGGAAATGGTAACAGTCGCCACGTTCTTAATATAGAAAATTACAAGACGAGTTGAACTTCAAAGTTCGCCGCTAGATGTCACTACGAGCCCTTACTTGCAAGAACATGAGGAAGTTCTTTCTTGCAGAAGGCTTACCAATGGCGTATCGCACTTGTTACCAGATTACCAATAATCGCGGGTTCGAGTACCGTCTGCTACAAAAATTTATGAAAGCAGAAAAACTCACAATTTTGTTAGAATAAGACGCTTATAATGGTTTTCTGGTAAAACATGTTTTGTTATATCACAGAATAGTCGGTAGTCGGTAGAATATTCGCGACGCTGCGACGACGATGCGCCTCCGCCACTTATCAGTGCGCGTATAGTACACAAACCTTAGCAATTATAATCACTATAGGAGTAGATATTTAAGGTTTAATAAAAACTTTTAAACGAAACTTCATTCCGTAATCACCCCTTTCCATCCAAACCTAAGTTACCCACCTACATTACAACCATAAAGAATTACAATAAACCCTTTAGAAAAGCCCGGAAAATTTAATTAAGAAAGAGATTCAGAACATAATTGTCAAAAAAGAAATGAATAGAACATGACTACATTGTGCTATTCGGGGAGAAGCCGTACAAAAATTCCTACTAAAATGAACAAAAATCTTTAACAATGGCAAATATTTCAGTAACTCCAATTAAAATTCCCTTTCTCACAGTAGGTATGCCTAGCTAAATAGTTATTTCGTGGTTGTGATTAAATGACATCGCATGATTTTGTATAATAAAGGCCTGGATTTAATTCTCGGCGAGCGTAGAATATTTTTTACTTTGTACAGGGCCTACCGAGCACGTATTAAACAGATGACTCAGCGTGTGGACTTACGTTTTACCTTTTTGTTATTTGCTTGAACTGGGTTAATTTTATGAAAAACTTTGGAGTTTTTAACAAGGGTTCTTTTTGAAGAATTTAGAGTTTTTTTCTTATGTTCTTTACTTAATTATGTTGGTAACCTGATTAGCTACATCAATCGCTGCGTTTTTAGTTCCTGTTTAGTTTAGGTTGGACGTAATAAATAAACAATATAAGTAAATACCTAATCTTTGGTTGGTCTAGTGTTCATTTTAGGGTTCCGTTCCCAATTGTGATAGTAGTACGGAACTCTTCGTGCATGAGTCTAACTCGCACTTGACCGGTTTGTATTTTACCATATTTCAACGTTCGACGTTTTGAGGACTGTACGTAACATACATACATAACATTGCCTCTTGGTCACGGGTATTGACAGAGGTGTAATTTGTCATACTTATTATCCTAAAAAGGCATAATTTTTTATAAGGTAATAATAAAAAGAATTATGGCCGTTATATATTTGGTTTTTAAAACCCCTTTCGTGTCGCTAACAGCTGCTATCAGATCTAATTATGATATTATCAGATACCTTTAATTGCCACCTTTTTGTCGCAATATTCCAAATGGTAACATTCAATTCACTCACATTAATTGTAATGAAATAGGCAGTTTTTACCCGACTGCGAGAGGGTTTAAAAGCTAACAATCGTTGTGTAAGCCGCCCTAAATATAACCCATTAGTTTAAAATTAAATCAATGAACAAATCTCATAATACATAGCTACGCGCTGTAGACGTATGAAACACCTATTACAGTAACAAGTTTCTGATTAAGTTGCTAAATTGATTGAATAATAAACATAAAGTTTAGCTGTAACAATATACCTAACCTAGCTAGTCGGATCGGTTGACTTCAACACACCCTGCTAATGTGTAAACTTTGAAGGTTTCACGAACATATTCCATATATTCGAAATAGCATAACCACGATAAATTGTGAGGTCTTGGAATAAATGTGGAGTCATCAGGAATGATTCACTGATGGAATACGTACCTATTCAGAGATAGTAGTGACGCTGACCGCAGAGGGGTTGATCTACTGTTATTGGCCCTCCGGCCTTCCCTCCAAATGAATGGCTCTAGGTAAGGTCCTAGATATGACAAATGGTATATAATAAAACGTGTTACCGCTGTATGGGATTACTAATTTAATAGAGTTGATGTGTAAGACGTGTGAGACGAACGCAGGCGATTTATGATAGTTGCTAAGCTTTGCTCGATTTGACTCGAAACATGTAGGTATCTGTATACCCTATTTCAGAAACTTGAAGAAGAAAAATGTAAACAAAAATCCCATATATTTATTTGAAAGTGACTCTTTATTTACTTTTCCCTTTATTTTTGATCAAAGTTCTTAAATAGAGTATAGTACCTACCTATACTTTATAGCATATCTGTAAGGACAGTAGGCAACAAAAATTGATGGATCCAATATCGATAGTAGTCATGTTGAGGAGAGGACTTTAATTCCACTTGAGTTCAACGATTTTCAGGTTTATCTTTTTAAAGCTTTTCTTGCTATAGTTGGATACAATCTGATTAAAGCTCTGGGTCAATATCCATTTTTGTTGTCTGATTTTTTTGTTGAATTAGTTTAAGCTAGGTATATTAGTTATAGGTATGTATGTACCATATGTATTTAAACTAATACCTACGAACAGGTGGACTGTATCTGAAGGCAATTCAGAGTACGTTATTGCAAATTTTCTAAACCAGTTTATAAAATAATAACATTTATGTAAATTCAGTGAAGTAAACTGTCCATTTTATGTTTCCAATTTTAATAACGATTTGAAAATAAAAATTGAAAAGGTCTCTCATTGAATTTGTCCATAAAGTGAAACACCTGTGCCGATACAGCTGTGTGTACCTGCCTACTGTAGGTGTGGTATGTTATATGCTGTGTACGTGTACCCAGTGGCGGATTTACTAATTTTCAAGGTAGGTATAGGCTGTAAAGTTTTTGTCGCCCTTGTCTCTACAATTTTCATGTCCTAGATTATTTTTGCAATCCAAAAATGACAAGTTAGAGGGGAAAGTCATCGGCAAAATTTGTTGCCAGAGCTCTATCTGTAAAACATCAGAAAACCGTCATGCAGAATTATTTTTGAATTCATCATCATCATTTCAGCTGTAAGAAGTCCACTGCTGGACATAAGCCTCCCTCATAGATTTCCAGATGCTTCGGTCATAATTATGACGGTCGGTTTGAATTATGTAATACATATATGAGGTAGCAAAAAAGAAACCCCAAATTTGCCGCCCCAAAAATCTGCCGCCCTCCAGCCTACTCAGCCTGCTGGTAAATCCGCCACTGCGTGTACCTACCTACTGTAGGTGTGGTTTGATATATGCTGTGTACGTGTCGAAGACTCGATACCGAGTGAAACCGTCGACACACCACATTTGACAAACATTGAATTACCATATCGAACACGATGAATACATACACCTGATTATATACTGTGCTATTCGAATGATTTCATTTATGATGTTTACATTCGATTTCAATTATTGAATATAGATCTACTAGTGTATTATTTCAGTCAGACACCTATTCCATAAGCAAAATGCCTTAACTATGGAGGCTTAGCTCAGCTCAGCTCAGCTTCAGCTCTGTACATTTATTTAAAAAAATGGTTTAATATTTTTTGATCGTGTCGTCATTGTCTCGCTGAAGCGATTTCTCGTAAAGGTACCAAAACATGTTGAACCGTTTTCGAAAAAAATGAACGGGGCCGAGGCGTAGTTAAGAGCCATAGCCGCTAAACTGAAAATTCCTGTCGGGCTTATCGAAAGTTTTTTTTGGGTAGTTTTGAAAATCCATGTCTGGTTGGATTTGGACATGGATTTTGAGTTTAGCGGCTACAGAGCTCTTAAGACATTTTAGTTAAAGAATAGGCGTCCTGGTTTCATATCCAGTACTGATATGTTGTCAAAAGTTATTGAATATTTTGTGCCATTACATAATGATTGAGTCAATATTACACCCATAATTTATTTAACACATAATTTAGGATTAAATACCTATAGGGTATTTTAAGTTATGTAAAGTGGATTATTTTGATAATATAATAGAGATGACTGTTGATGACTGATGTTCAGGTTAGGTTATTATTATTATGTTAAAACAAGTTTGCGTAACGTGACTAACTGAATAACTGTTTAATTAATAATTATGAAGGTGGTGTTTGGTTACACTGATGGTTAGGATGCGCGTCCTTAAAATTTATTGTGCTTCGATTGAGAATTCATTAATGGACTTTGCAAATTTGTGGTTAGGAAAGGCCGATGGGCACATCGAACCGCATCGCCATGAATGGCAATGTGTCCTCTTACCTAACCTATCCAGTCGCTGTGCTCTGTTTTGTTTTAAGGGTTTCGTAGTCAACCAAAAACCTATACAAATATTTCGAAACTAGTTTTTTAGTGCTCTATGCAGTTCTACTAGCAATATTTTAGAATAATAATCTTTGGATCAGTAAAGTCGTTGGGTTACTGACCCAAAGACTCGAATTCAAACCTCGCCGCGAGTGAAGTTTTGAAGACGAATTTTCCTTTCGTCATTTGCGTAATTTGTTTATTAGAACCCTTTTTTTCTCGTACTTAGCAGAATTATTAAATTAGCGGTTGGTTTTCGTTGGCAGAAAAATACAGCCGAAATGTAAACCCTCTTACTTCGCTCTTGGAAGCTTGTAGGGTAACAAATCATAAATTCCTGAGCAGCGATCGAGAGATCACTGATGGATGAGTGAGACGCGCTGGTAATTGCGCGGTCGCCGCCCAATGCCGCCCATACCCCAACTTCATAGACAAACCTTATTTGCTCGAGTGTCGACTGTTACCAGATAGGTACTTACCATTGGTGCTCGAACGTAACTCGAACTGTTTTCGATCGGACTACGAATGGAGGAGAAAAGTGTGAGAACTTCGTGTAATAACAATAGTTAAATGTTGGAACATTCAATTTATTTATAGTGAGCTGTAGATAACCTGTCGTTCTCAATCCTACTAATATTATAAACGCGAAAGTTTGTATGTATGTATGTCTGTATGTGACTTTGTTACTCCTTCACGTAAGAACTACTTAACCGATTGCAATAAAACTTGGAACATAGACAGCTGGAGACCTGGAAAAACACATACTTTTATTCCCGATATTCCCGCGGGATCGTAAATTACGCGGGTGAAACCGCGGGACGAAGCTAGTTGTAAATATAAAGTAAACTATTTTTTTTAGTCAAGGGACTGACTAAATAAATTATTAATAACTAGCTGTGCCTAGCGTAATTTTCGATCTCGCAGAAGTACCGATATCAAAAGTAGCCTATAAGTTATTCCAGATCTTCAGCTATCTGTATACTAAGTTTCATCGTAATCAGTTTAGTTCTTTTTGCGTTAAGGAGTAACAAACATATACTTGTTTATTTACTTCCTATTTCTAATATTAGTAGAATAGTAAAAGTAAGATAGCAGATACTGGATGCTCACGCTTATTATGGAACGCTGTAGGCTTCCCTCATATAAACGCATCTACCATCTGCCCGTAGTGATCTACAATTTACAATTTTAAAATCTAAGTGTGTAAACGCGAAATTTTTATCCTTTTATTTTTAATATTTTTTCTAAACTTGTACCTAAGTTTAGAAAAAATATTAAAAATAAAAAAAAACCGGGCAAGTGCGACACTCGCGCACAAAGGGTTCCGTGTACCACTATCACAATTGGGTACGGAACCCTAAAATGGTTTACAACAACCAATTTTTAAATTTGATAGGAAAATGTGAAATATTTATCATCGATTTTTACGACCGAATCTCTCAAAAAAAAACCTTGGCACAAAGGTAATCTGAAACTTATAAGAAACTCTTTGGTAAGTGAAGGCAGAATAGTATATTTGACAGACAGGGCAGCCATTTTGAATTCCATGACCTACTAGATTTGTCCTGACCAATCAGAAGCGACCTCACATTGTAAAAAAACTCCTTGTTGTGTTTGAAACACGTTTGTTGCCCCTCTTAAATATTTGTTTTATTTGGTTTTTGGTGTTGTAGCGGCTACCGAAACACGTCTTCTGTGAAAATTTCAACCGTCTAGTTATTACGGTTCATGAGATACAGCCTGGTGACAGACGGACAGACAGACAGACAGCGAAGTCTCAGTCCCGTTCCCTTTGGGTACGGAACCCTAAAAAAACACAGATTGTATGAGAGAAAATTTGAAATATCATCAACATAACATAAAAAGATACGTAAGTATTCATTATTTATGTCGCATTTACAATCGAGAACCAGCAGTAAATTCTCGAGCCCTTCCCACCGCCGGGGACACACTCAGCCAATTTATATAGCGAGAGGGCAATTACCGACGTTTTCGGTGCCTAAATGTCATTTGGTGAAATTATTTCTGCGTCCACCCCAATTGCCGCAGGGCAGGTGATAAACACTGGCAAATCGAGAGACAATGTAATAGAGAAATCATATTCGAGTAAGTTTGGTAGGGGTCACTTTCTATCAAATAACAAAAGGTCTGTAGGTAGGTACTTATAAGCAAATATGAAAAAAAAACTAGCAGAGTCCCGCGGTTACGACCGTGTAAATCCCGATCCCGCGCGATTTCCAGAATTTCTTTCTTAGTGGTTTGAAATTTTGATCCATACACACTACAAAGAACACACTCTCCAAATTTCATGTCTCTAGGACCAACAGTTTGGACTCTGCGTTGATTTAGGTAGGTAGTATTAGTCAGTCATAACATTGAATTTAATAATTTTATTTTAGGAGTTTTTTGTGCAAGTTTCTTATTATATTCATTAATCTATCTATTACTATTATAAAGCGGAAGAGTTTGTTTGTTTTTTTTTGTTTGTTTGTTTGTTTGAACGCGCTAATCTCAGGAACCACTGGTCCGATTTGAAAAATTCTTTCGGGGTTGGATAGTCCATTTATTGAGAAAGGCTATAGGCTACTTTTGATCCCGATATTCCCACGGGATCGGGACTTATGCGGGTGAAACCGCGGGGAGCTGCTAGTACATTAATATAATAATAATGACTATCGAATCGATGTAATCTTAGTTATTTTCACCCAGTTTTGATATCTTTTTCTTTCTAAAGATGTTGCAACTTTATGTCAACAATTCAATGCCTTTCCTAAGTGTTATTTTAAATCAATATCTAAAATCTATTTCATACGTTACAACGTTTAATTAGTAGAGCAGAGAGAGTAGGTAGAGCTCTACTTAAATCTCAAATTCGCATCATGTAGAGTTAGACAACGTAATATCCATAACTAGATGTAATTCAAATCGCATTGACTAACTAGCAGGCGGGTACCGAAGCCTACACTTCGCGGTAAATAGAGCCTCCAGCGAACGCGGCGCGACTAATTGATCAAGTAATCTGTATAGTAGAGCACACCTGCGATGCTTTATGAATCTATATCTATACATATAATAAAATCGTAACTCAGCGGTGTCTGTTTTTGGAAGATATAAAAAAAATATAAATTGTATGGGTATCTATTAACGCAGTAGAACCTATTTTTCTGATTTTCTGGTTGTCTGTTTGTCTGTTTGTCTGTTTGTCTGTTTGTGTGTGCCTTTGTGCCCGCTAATCTCAAAAACGGCTTATCCGATTTTAACCAAATTTAATATGCAGATAGCTTTAGACCCCGATTAACATATAGGGTATTTTTTATCCGGATATTTAGTCCGGTTATCCGGATAAAATGTTTTTTTGCTATTACTTAATTAGTTTGAATGTTGTATTGAATAAATATATGGTGTGGAATCAACACATGATTAACCGGATATCCGGTCGAAAATAAAAAAAACCGGATATCCGGTTTTTTTTCAGGAAATTCCTCAAATACCGTATACCTATGTCTGTCCATATATCCGGATCCTTTAGACATACGGAAATTCTTTATAATGACTGTTTTTAACCGACTTTAAAAAAAGAGGAGCTGCTCAATTCTATCGCATATTATTTGTATGTGAATATGTTCACGCCGTACTCCGGCATATAAAGTCCGATTTCGATCATTCTTTTTAATTTGGAAAGTGAGAGTCCCGAGTTGGTCCCATAAATTGTTAGTGAAGATCTGATGAGAACCTTTGGAATGATGAGCAGAATAGCATCTCACAATGATGTTAATTACTAACTTTTGGACTTCCATGAATAGAATCGGCTTATAAAGAACTAGGTACAAATTGATGAACCACCTGAAACCACCTTCTCAAAAATTCTTCAGTGATTAAAGTTACTGTTACAATCTTGAAAATGCAATAAAATGGATTAAAAAATATATCTGTAATCGGGCAGTTTTACTGGGTAGATGCAGATTGCATGTAGTTTACGTGGCACAATGGCAGCTATGGATTCCGAGTCGAGGGTTCCGCGTTCGAATCACAGACCGGCGCATTCCCTTTTTAAGGAACGGTGGCCTACCGAGCCGAGTGATGGCTTCCGATTCGACGGCTGCGCGTTCGAGTCACGAGTCCCGGACACGACGTTACGTTTTACCCTCCAGATGGTCGTCCACCTTGCCGTTGTGAGGGGACTCAGTAGCTGAAAGCTAAGAGGCGCACGAGGTGGGAAACCGGGCTTGCCTGGCTTCTAACCCGTAATCCCGCGTCAGCGGGCTCGGGGGTCCTTTCCGCAAGAAAGGGCCCGCGTGGTAGACAACCGCTATAAAAATCACCTCAGCCTCTGGTGGTGAATTGGGGGGGGGGGGGAGGTTATCACCGGCTTTGGGGACCTCGAGACGGTGGCGTGACCGTGCCGAGGGAGGGAAGACGGAGAGGGGTTGTCTATGGGGAGATGCAGAGATGAGGCTTGAAAAGGCCGTCGTTGTCGGGATGTAGTCCATGAGGAATTTCCACTGGCTTTGACACTTGTGGAGCGAGGGACACCATGGGGGTTTACATTATAAGCCTATGGTAGGGAGCCCAACGAGATTGGCCTGACGGTGACGGACATTAACCACGTAAAAAAAAAAGATATCATGTAGTTAAGCTGCCCGACTTTAGCTTACATAACAGATAAGTCGGTTGCACTGTATTTCGGAGAGCTCAATATTATTGTTTTGTCCTTTTGTTCGAAGTCGGATTTCGATTTTTTTTTATTTTTTCGATAAAGGCTACTTCTTATAAGCATGCAACACGTTACCTACCGCTGCGCTGTGCTAAATCTACACTTAAATAGACTCTGCCATGATTATCTTCTGCTCAGCAACATACTTCCCTGGTCGTCCGTTCAAGCACAGCGATGGGTAGGTAGTCCGAAAAACGCTGACGAAGTCGCGGGCACAGCTAGTTACTAATAAGTTTTACCGAATTATACCTTGTATTATTCTCTAATTTTTTAATTGAATAGATGTCTTTAGAATGAAAATTTTGAATTTCAAAAGGGGTAGGTAATTTATAAGAATGTCATTTTTATAGATGAGCGTTTAATTACTATCTCACCAGATGGTCTCCTTCTTCTTTTCGTATAAATTCCATTTTTTTTCTAAACGCTCACGTTTGACCACTAGGTATCTAGTAGGCATATTAAGCATAGTGGTGTGGCTCGCTTGGTGTTAGATTTTTCAGGACGTCCAAAGGTCTCTAACTTGACCTAACAACTGCTATCTGAGACAACAACCGGGACCAACTGCTTAACGTGCCTTCCTTACCTGATGGTAAGTAGCACGCTCACCTAGAAGAAGGAAGACGCCAGTGGAAAAAGGTCCGACACGTCTTCCTTACGCAGCGGACTACGTGGGCGATTGGATGCAAACGCGATGCGAACGCGAAGCGGCGCAGTGCGGCGCGGAAACAAGGAACAGTCGATAGCTATTGAAGTGTCCTACCTATACGTGACCAAATGCACGTAAAGTGCGATGCGGCGCGACTCTCGACTGCTATCGCTCGCTGCGTAAGTCTATGTGTCGGAATACGGATAAGAATAATTAAGATTATTTATTGTTTAACTGCGTAGGTTGGTCTTGAATATGCACTCATTTCGAGCACACAATAATGTAATTATACTAATAAAGAGGAAAGATTTGTATTTTTGTGTGTGCGTGTGTGTTTATCTGTATGTTTGTTATGAATAAACTCAAAATCTACCGAACCGACTTCAAAAATTCTTTCGCCATTAGAAAGCTACATGAGCTACTGAGTAACATAAGCTACTTTTGATCTCGATATTCCCACGGGATCGGGACTTACGCGGGTAAAACCACGGGACGCAGCTATCTAAAATAAAATTAACAGGTACTTAATTAAGTTAAATCTAAGCTAACTAGTACATTTATCTAATACTAACTGCGCCCCGCGGTTTCACCCAAGTCCCCATCCCGCGGAAATATCGAGATAAAAAGTAGCCAATGTGTTATTCCAGGTCTCCAGCTATCTACACACATAGTTTCATGGTAATCGGTTTAGCGGTCTTTACGTGATTGAGTAACAAACACACACACATACATACTCACACACTTTCAGCTTTATAATATTAGTAGGATTTAGGTAGGTACAATACTGTCGGCGGATCTAGGCCCGTCTGAAGTTAGGCTTTCCGAAAATTGTTGTCCTCATATTCCCGCGGGATCGGCACTTATGCGGGTGAAAATATTAATTTTGTAAAAGATGTGTCATGTTGTACTATCTGTAAAGTTAGAGCTGATTTACATTGGCTCATGGCGGGAATATGGGGACAACAATTTTCGGAAAGCCTAACTTCAGACGGGCCTAGATCCGCTGACAGTATTGTACCTACCTATATTTATATTTACACAACAAATATTTGATATTTATTCCGACGAGTCCGCTTGGCACTCGATATGTCTAGGAAAATCGTGTGCATTTGTGTTCCCATGATGCTCCCGAGGTCTATATCCGTTCGTAGAACTACCAGTTTCATATTGATATAATTGAAACCTATTGTTGATAGACGTAATCGAAAATCTCTCTACAGTATAGTGGAGTAACAACACCAACAGGAGCTTAGATGAAAACAAAAAACAGCAGATACGTTACCTAGTCTTGGAAAATGAGACGATTAAACTGCGTCTAGCTGACGCACTGGCCTCAGTCATATGTCGAACCGTTGCCGCGTGAGCACTTGCTGTCACACTGCGATTATCTTTTTGAAATTCATCCTTTTTGCTTATTCACAAAAGCCTGAATCATTCTTAAGAGGACGGTCTCCATTCTCATTCTCCATACAAACGTAGTCGACGTTTTCCTCCCTGGATAAAGACGTTAGAGTAAATATGTTTATGCCATAAAACCTATATCTGTCATGACTATGCATTTACCTTTTGATTTTTTTTATTTTCTTTTTTTTTAATTTTTATTCTAATTATAAAATGAAAAAAGTCAAAAGGTAGATGCATAGTCATGACAGATATAGGTTTTATGGCATAAACATATTTGCTCTAATGTCTTTATCCAGGGAGGAAAACGTCAACTACGTTTGTATGGAGAAAGAGAATGGAGACTGTCCTCTTAAAGACAAATGTTTTTAAGAACAATAATTTTATAAAAATACCTACATGTAGGTGTTTCTAGCTCATTTTTCGAATACGCAATGTTCGAATATACCGTATCTACTATTTTTTTTTCATCTAAGAATAGGCTTAGGTAGTTATTTAAATAATTTATTACGTTACAGAGGCATACTGGTGAGGCAGGCGACGGCAGGCGGCGGCAGGCGGGTGAGAAGTGCCTAAACAAATGAGAATATACGTCGATAAATTGTAATCTACTCGCCGCAAGCCGACTGAGTTAAATAAAGTTATGCGTTTATCCATTTTAAGTGATAGAACGCTGTAAATATTGTGAGCAAGTGATTTGTTTTTTTGGATGTTTTCGAAGTTGTAAACGAAAGCGATAAATCTTGATGGGTCGCTTTTTGAAAAAGTTATTCTAAAAGGGAGAAATATGTATTTCACAACAAAAACATTAAGAGGACAGTCTACGTACTCTTTTTCCATACAAACGTAGTCGACTGTTTCCTCCCTGGATATTGAGAGCAAATATGTTTATGCGATAAAACCTATATTTGCCATAACCATGGCCCTGTTTTGTTTTTTTTTTCATTTTCTAATCAGCATAGAATAATCTAATCATATAAAATGAAATAAATGAAAACGTAGGGGCATGGTCATTGCTGATATAGCATAAACATATATTTTCTAATATCTTTATCCAGGGAGAAAACAGTCGACTAACGACTTTGTAAAGTTTGTATAGAGAAAAGAGTAAGTAGACTGTCCCCTTAATAATGATTAAATTTGTCAAATCAAAATTAGATTTTGCCTTGAAATTTATATTAAAACTACCTGTGCGCCGCGAGTTTTAATGATTTGTTCTGGGATAAAAAGCAGGCATCCTACAGCCAAATCTATATATCCTACATAAACAAAAGGTAGATCTGAGATTTGATGATAATCGTGATTTTCGATCAAATATCTAAACTTTTTATTAATAAGTAGGATATTAGTGGGATGAAGGTAAAAACAAACTCTTTAGAAAACCTCCTACTACCTTTCTAACATAACAGCTTGCGCACACGCCGGCTACGCAACCTCAAAAATAAACTCTTTTTACGCAGTCGCGTACGTAACTAAAGATTTTGCTGGGTGTTTTTAACAATTAGCCTCATAATTTTACAATATTCCTACGCAGGCTTGGTGATAGATCCCTAATCCACCTAAATAAATAATTTGAATAATTTAAAGACAACCGTATTCAGAAATTTATCTACGGTTTAAATTGGTACGCAAATTTAAATTGGTGTGGCTGCAATGTCTAGAGGTCGGTCAATGAATTGTTTGGCTTGATTTCGATATTAATTTTCATTCGTTTGTTAAGTTTACTGTAAAGTGTTTACTAAGGTCAAAATTTAGGTTTATTTGAACAATAAAATCAAATAAGTTATACCTAGATATGTAAGCTGCTATTCTACCAGAGAGAATATTTAAATAATTCCAAATACCTACCCAACCAAGAATGAACTTACTTGTAACTTAATTTCGTATGAGTACCTAATTTTGAAATGAAAATTTAAAAGAACTTTTTGTTTGTGAAAATAATCCGAATCCATATACAAATTCTTGAATGTACAGCAAAATATTCAACTCAAAATAACAGCTTATTATAACTTAATAAGTGTGTTTGTGTGTGTGTGCGTCTGTATGTTTGTTATGAATAAACTCAAAAACCACTGGACCGATTTCAATAATTATTTTACCATTATAAAGCTACATTCACCTTGAGTAACTTAGGCTACTCAAGGTTTTTGATCCCGATATTTCCCCGGGATCGGGACTTACGCGGGTGAAACTGCGGGACGCAGCTATTTATCATAAATAGCTAGGTATTTTATGCAAAGAAACAGTCAGAAGTCAGAACTGCAAACAAGTTTCACGTCAGTAATAAACCCCCTGCGTCATGTGTAACGGATGATCTTTAGTACCTATATGCCGTATAGGGTGTGCCGATATGTGTATTTCAGAAATTGAGTTTGATTACATACAACCACGTATCCAATTTCATTGAGACTCTACATTTTAGTGCTTCATTCCAATCTAGGAGCCGTCTCGTAAAAATCACTCTTATATCTGATCTGGAGATTGGTTTTGAAGCGAATACACCAACCATCCTATTGGATTTGTTTGGATGTTTTATTTGAACTTTTATCTTTATGTTACTAATATTATAAAGACTTAGATTTTTCTAGAGTTTTGATTATTGTTTGTTTGTTAAGATTAGGCTCTATGTGTATGCTGAACCGATTTCTTCGCTGAAATTGGTCAGGGTTTGTATGCATTATCATTGAAAGTATGATTTCTTTTAAGTCCGATATTTCTATAAGATCTGAATTAATGTGGGTACCTAGGTACATGATGGTTTTTTTTATTTGTGGTCGATGCAGTAGGTAAGTCATCATCGACCAATATACCTTCCGCAATATTTATACCGCGGGCCGCGTGCCTGACTCCAACCCTGCAAGGGTTCAAGGGACCAAGCAGTTTATTCGCCGCCACGCGGGGAGAACTTAAGGTTTGCTAGTCTTCCTAAAATCCCTAAGTTGCCTTGAACAAAATTTTAAAATCAAAATTTTATCTGTAACACCACTATCAAAATTTTATCTGTACACATGATTTGCAATAAATAAACTTGAAACTTGAAACAGACTGCCAACAAAACCAAATCTAACCGGGGCGGCTTGCAATTAGTAGCAAGAATATCTTATGGCACCTATACGTTGTATAAATGCTACCCATACTTGCTAAAGTCTCCAAGAACCAACATCTTGCCAAGTTCATGAATCGCATAACGCGCCGAAACATTCTTTGATCCATCTCTCAACAAAACACCATGAAAGGACATCGAACAAACTTCCGAAGAACTTAGGAAACCCTTTGGAGCGCTCATATTTACGGAGCCATCGCGTGAGATTTGTCAAAGAAAACTTTCAGCACAAATATAAGGGTGAATAAATATTGATATTAACTGAATTCGAGCGGAATGAATTGTTTTTCAGTGTGTTTTCCAGTTTAAACAAATAGTGAAGTGTTGGGTGCGTATTTGATTTTGTACTTTAGCTATTGTTTTGCTTCGTTTTCTGTAAGGCTAATGTTTTACAGGGTGTGATGAGGACGGTGATTTAAGCCGAAATGGGATTGTTCTAGACGTCTAGGCTAGGGTTGCCAACGCTTTTTTCGATAGTATAATATAGTATTTGTTTGCTAAAAAAAAAGTACGACCCAAAAAATATACTTAGTCCAAGAGTTTTGTAGAATATTTGGAAAAAACACGTATTTTTTGCACTTTTTTTTTCAAAACTTTTTTCACACTTTCCACAACTAAACACTTTCTTTTTAAAATAAAAAATAGGTATGTTTCCCGACATTAAATGTCTAAATTATGAGCACCGTTTTTTTATGATGGCTTTTTTCCCTTTACATAGAAAACTCTTCTCTGTAAATGCAGAGGAATCGACAAAAAATACGTGACGTCTGCCGGCCCTGGGATCCTGGACTTTAACCACATTTTCAATCCCCTGCGTTTCGAGATCTTTACAGACCTCATCTCAGGGGTAGACACAGTCTCACCCTGAGGAAGAGGTTAAGCGAGTAATTTCAATTCAAAACATCGCGAAAGCATAACATAAATCTAATTCAACAGAATACCAACAACACATTGTAGCGAACAATTTGGATAAATATAAAACTCCCATCTAATTATATCAAAGGTCCATAAATCAGCAAGTTGCCGGTGGAGTAGGTGCCTACCTACATAGTTTGCAACTCGCTAAACTATTTATTATTTACGCATCGCTCGCGCAACTTTCCCCCATTAATTTGTAGGAGGTATCACGTTCGCGAAACTTTTATGTTAACTTTGTGTATTGATCTTTAATTGTGCGAGAGAAAATATTAATTTTTGTATCTGTGACTGTTGATCTGTTGTCAACAACTTTGTTGTTTTATGGATTGGAAATGAAATATCGCATTATTTGAAGTTTACCCCTACATTACAGTGTGTTTCTAGGACGGGATTGGCAACCGAATATGTAATTGAAGTTTAGCCGAACAACTTATACCTACCTACTATTTTATGACTTTTGGAAATTGGAATGCTTTTATTCTAAAACTAGCTGTGGACCGCGGGTTTGTCCGTATAAGTCCCGATCCCGTTGAATCTCAAAAAATCTCCCGAATTCTTAAAAATACTTTTTATCGGAAATCGCCTCCTTCACATAAAGACCACACTCTCCAAATTTCAGGCTTTTAGGCTCTACTTTTAGCGGTTTAAGCTGTGCTGTTGAACAGTCAGTCAGACAGGACAAAGCCTTTATAGATATAGATTTTAAGTAAAATAATCAAACCTGAAAATTTTAGATTTTTTACTCAATTTCCAAAAGTCGTAGATAAGAAGTTGTTTGTCTAGACGTCAATGATGTCAACTACCTTTCAGTTTATACCGTCTGTCTCCGAAACACACACACAATTCCGATGCACTAGTAAACTTAACCTGTAATTCTCAAATTTAACTAAAAAAAAATCTGTAGACGAGAACTCTTAAGTTAACCTGGCTTTAGTACCTATAGATAAGCAGCGCGCGTTACTTTCCACTCCCACTCACGCAAAATTCCACACTTAAGCGGTGGCCCATTGAAGTATTACTGGAAGTGCAAGGCGCTGCATGATAGTGCAGTATTTTTTACATAACAGCCTTTTTACCCGACTGCGCGACGCAAAGAAGGGTTATGTGTTTATCAGTCTATGTATGTTTGTTTGTATGTTTGTTCCTATGTGGCGCTCCAGAGGCCAAACGGCTGGACCGATTTTGATGATTTGCACGTCAATCGATTCGTCTTAATCCTGGGAGTGTCACTGAAGACATGACATTTATCAAAATTCAAAATGGCGTCCACCAGCCGCCATATTGTAAAAAAGAAAAAGAGAAAAATTGTCTGACTATGTCGAGTGGGGTATCGTCGATTAGGTATTTGAAAATCATTCTTAGGTTTCCTTAATCATTTTTCATTTAGTTCAACTATTTCCAGGTTAACTTTGAAACATTCGCGACATATTGGGAATTTAACATCGAATACAACGGTCCTAAAACTTCGGTTCATTACTAACCTGCCTAATTTTATGACAAAAACTTTGTCCTAATAGAATTTTTAAAGTGCGCAGTAGGAAAAGTTAAAAACCCACGCAATGGTACAAGCAAGTGTGTTGATCTGGCGTCAGCGTTGGGCTCCGGACATCGGCAACTTTTCTCGTTTAAACTTATTCCTTTTATCTAGCACCGAGCCTCCGCCTTATCTTCACTTTTATTAAATTACTTGATAATTTCAATGGGCGAAGCTCTCGCGTGGCTCCTTCATACTTTACCAAGTTTTACGCGTTTTTGTTTGGGATGAAACTTGGTATTATTGAGAAACGGCTAAATTAACAGTGAATTGTGTTCAGCGTCTTGTTTTTAGGACTGAAAATTAAACCACAGTTTACTCAACAGTTGGTGTGAAACGTAAAGTTCATTCGGTGATTTACTTATCCTATATCATCTACTTCTTTTTCTTTGTGTGTGGTGGAGTGGCTCTCCTAGTGTTAGAGTTTTCACATCGCCCTTTTATAGCCATATCTGTACTTCGATGGGCGACAGTTTATCTGTGGATTTTTGCATAGCGATAAGTAGGTTTTCGAACAACGCGGACGTAGTCGCGGGCACAGCTAGTAAGTAGGTATTATAAATCCGAAAGTTTGTCTGTATATTTATTTGTTCCCTCTTCATAGTCAAGCGGTAAGACCGATTAGGATGAAAGGGATAGTTAGTGATAGAGGGTAACATAGAATATTTTTGATCACGATAATGCTGCGGGATCGGAATTTAAGTGAAACCACGGGGCGCAACTAGTAAGCCATAAGCTAGTTTTCATCCCAATTTTCCATAGTATGTTTTAGGACTTGTGCGGATGAAATTCGTAAAGTACATTTAACTAGGTATACAATAGATTTTCCTTTATGGCGAGAGCGCGGCCGCGGCGTACATAGCGGTTATAGAATTAACAAATTGCAAACAGGCGGGCGGCGGCAGCGACCGCAGCGATTCATTGCAATCTGCAACTAATCGACCGTGGCCAACTATTGTTTAGTTGAATTTAACTTAATAATAGGCCCCAAAACGTAACTGCAAATATGTTTAGATTAAACAGTATTTTGTAATTTTACCGTAATGTGGTGCTCCGACATAGAACAGCTCATTTTTATAGTAGATTTTGAGTGAAGGAGTACTTACTCGTTTACTTCCTTAAATACTTACTTACACTTTCACATTTTTAGGGTTCCGTACCCAAAGGGTAAAAACGGGACCCTATTACTGAGACTTCGCTGTCTGTCCGTCTGTCCGTCCGTCTGTCACCAGGCTGTATCTCATGAACCGTAATAGTTAGAGGGTTGAAATTGTCACAGAAGATGTATTTCGGTAGCCAGTATACAACAAATACTAAAAACAAAATAAAACAAATATATAAGAGGGGCTCCCATACAACAATCGTGTTTCAAAAACTACAAGGAAATTAAAGTACAATGTGAGGCCTCTTCTGATTGGTCGAAGTCAAATCGAGTGGGACATGAAATTCAAAATGGCTGCCCTATCGGTCAAATATACCAGTCTGCCTTCATTAACCAAAGAGTTTCTTATACGTTTCAGATTTTCTTTGTGTCAAAGTTTTTTTTTTCTTTTTTTTTGAGAGGTGCGGTCGTATGATGGAAGTAAGAATCGAAGCTAAATAATCTACTGATTTCACATTTTCCTATCTTTAAAAATTGGTTAAACAACAGTGTTCATTTTAAGGTTCCGCACCCATTTGTGACAGTGGTATGGAGCCCTTCGTGCGCGAGTGACGCACTTGGCCGGGTTTTTTATAGTATTTTAAAGAAACAATACTTCTGCTAAAACACAGCTCACGATAGACGCACGGCTGGATTCGAACCCGCATCGTTGTTTTTGCAGAAGGATTGTTTCTTCAAAATATTTCCATAGAAATATTTTGTAATATTCTATTTTAAGGCTTAATCACTTAAAATAGAATATTAAGTAGGCACTGAACGATCAAAAAAAACTTACGTACCTACTTAGTCGTCTTCGTCTCGGAAAATCTTATTACTCGATACGAATTAATTTCGGCTCATAATTCGTAGATTTACAAGCATCTTAATAGGAAATCATAATATAAATTCTCTCTAATGTCAGATAACAGATATTGAAAATTAAATTTTATCTGTCTCTTTTCCTAAAGACTTTATAATGGGGATACTTGGAAAGTTTACCCGATGGAATGGCTTATATGCCTCCGCTAAGTCCCGCCAACTAATTGAACAACTGCCGTTAGACGACAATTATTTTAAAGATTGAGAAAACTCGCTTCTGAATACTTAATAGGCATATTTTCACTATGGATTCTATCTTTATAAGAATTGGGTATATATTTAAAACAAAGTTGTGTGATCATACTGATCATGATCAATGATCAGAATCACGCCATCTCGCAAAAATGTCTGGACTTATTTTTATGATGTTGGATTTTTGAACTCTGTGTATGTACCTCAGTCATGTTAGTTACACTATTTATAAGTCAAGAACGGCTGAACCGATTTGGCTGATAATTGGTGGGGAGGTAGCTTAGAACCAATAGTACCTAGGTAGGGTATAGACCCTCCTACTAAGTAAGGTAGGGTAGGACAGTAGGAGTGTAGGGTTCTGAGTTTTTTTTTTATTTAACAGGCAAGACAACGTCTGTCGTGTCAGCAAGTTACGAATATTAAAAGTTGAGAAAAAGTAGGTAACATCATCATCATCATTTACTGCCATATAAATTCAATTATCGATATTTTTAACTTGTCTTTTATTAAATAAATGGAATATATTCTTTTACAGAAATAATACTACTACAGAAAACCTACATACCTATTAAATTGTCCGTGTTTGTAATTCAGAGGCTTCTAACATTCACCATAGTTGTAGGCATCTAGTAACAGTAGGTATACTACATTGCATTTCGGTTCAAATTCCTAGGAAATCATGCCCCGTCTAGTATTGAGATCCCTGTCAGATGACCCAAGGTATTGTGTAACGTGTATGCGTCTATGCGATATAACTCGATGGTGGGAACGTACTAGCTTTCACCAAATTCCACACAATGACGACTGGATCCTTATCGTCTAAGTACAATATTGACATGACCATTAGGAAAAATTGGTACAACGTTACTGTTGCGCCATTGATTCCTATTTGCAACAGATTCAACTTAATTCAACTACAATTCTATTTCATTCATTGCTAGAGCATAACTGGCTCGACTATGCAGACTTAACTAACTTAACTTAGTTGGCGGTGGACGTTTGGTTTGGAGAAGGACAATAATAAATGGCCTTTTCATCTTTTTTTTTAGATGATTTATACAGCGCAAGCAACTATTTACCCATGCTATTTATGGCGCTGTAGTGCCCGGGACATATTGTTGGGTGAAGTAGGCTTGCCCGGCACCTATACCATCCTCTCAGCATAGTCAGCCAAGCCCAGAGGAAAGAACAGGTCAATACATCTGGAGCTAACTAAGCCGTGGTTTTCCTCAAGATGTTTTCCTTCACATGTAAGAGCGATGTTAATAACGCACGTAACTTTTTCATAAAGAAAAAGACATTTTTGCTTGGTCGATCAGGATTCGAACGCATGACCTTCGGAATGAAAGTCGAGTCACTAGACCAACACCGCTCTTAGGAGAACGTAGGCTACTTTTAATCCCGTAAATGCCCCGGGATCGGGATTTACGCGAGTGAAACGTGAGGCGCAGCTAGTTTATATAGTTATTATCCTCAATCTCCCTGCAAATTATTGAAATAATGGATCTACCGTTAATTTTTATAATCGATCAGTGGGACGCCGGACGTTCGGTCGGGTCTATAGAAAATGGAGGTAATTACACGCGCGACTTCATTTTTAATATTCCATTATTGTTTTACTGGAATTAGAATTTGATTGCTTCTGTATGTTCAGAGATATTTCTATTGAACTCATTTCAGTAATTTTACGTGGCTAAGGTATCCGTCTCTCAATTTTAACTTTGATTTATTTTCTTTTAAATAAATATTTAACATTTTCAACCTTTACAAATGAAGTAAGGAACGCACTTAGCCGGTTATTTTATATGTGATTGACTTGCAGTATTTGACCTCACCTTGTTTTATTTAAGAAACATTATTTACACTCTTTAAACTTGTACGATTTCCGTCGATCATTAATATGAGAACTAACGGGTCTAGATCGCGTTGTAGATTACTATGGATTTTAATCACAAACAGGCAAACAGGTTACACCGGCCGTGGTCGCGGCCGCGGTGAAAAATTTAGATAACTCAAATATATATGAAAAACGGTATTCTTCAAAGAAAATTTTATCGATAAAGGTCCAATATTTTATGACAAACGTCAAATTTGAAATAATAGATTGACTGAATAGATTTTATATGAGTGAATTTTCAATGATTGACTACAATTAATTAAATTGTTGACTGACATTATGTTAAAATGGTATTTAGAAACAATTTTATTACGAGAATATACCTAACCATCTGAGAGCTCTAACAGGCAAATAAAACGTAATAGCCTGATTAAAATTAATTGCAATTTAAATAGGTAAACAAACATGTAAGTTAGATTATCCTAAGGGCCCTAGGGCGGAGGAAGTCCACAATGAATAAACTAAGTTACTGCTTACTTACCTACAGTGCGGTCGGGAAGCCAACACCAACTCGCTAAACCATTTAGTGTTCGGTTTATCTTTCGAATAAAGGTAACTTTGAGCATTACAAGCATACAGGGAGGCTACCGCGGTTGTTCCGTTGACATCAACTCGATGCCGACGCGGTAGTTTGACATCTTTGACAGCGGGGTTTTCAATTTTGACACCGCGAATCCATGGCCGTCAGCCGTCGATTTGAAGATTTTCTTTCAAAAATCTCATTTGCATTCATACAATTTGGCGTCGGAATCGGCATGAGTAATCGACGCGTCGATTTAGAATTTTCGCGGTGCGAAATTCGGCTGTCGACTGTCAAATAAATTCGATGCCGATGCCGACGGAACAACCGCGTTAGCCTCCCTGCTACCGTGGTCAATATTTACCTCTACTGTTACAAACTCTAGCGGACATTGGAAACTACTAGATGTAGTACTATGCATATACCACTAGCTGCGTCCCGTGGTTTTACCCGCGTAAGTCCCGATGCCGAGGGATTTACGGGATCAAAAGTATGTCCTTGTCCTTGTCCTATTTATCTCTAGGTATACCAAAATTCATTAATATCGTTTCAGCGGTTTAGGCGTGAAAGCATAACAGACAGACAGACAGAGTTACTTTCGCATTTGTAATATTAAGATTTAGGTATGTCTGGTATGTCTAAGATTTATGGTCAGCCTGGAAGAAATCGCCGTGTAGTCCCAGCATAGAATAGGGTTCCCGTGAATGTCGTAAAAGTCGACTACGGGATCTGAGGAAAACTAGGAAACCTTTTAAGTTTCCCCGTGCAGTGGCGGATAAACTGCTTGGTCCCTGGAAGGTTTGGTATCAGATATAGATAGATATAGAAATATTGCGAATTCTATTTGCAGAAGGTAGGGTCAATGATAACTTACCTACCTACTGCGCCGACTCTAAAATAAAAAACAAAACAATTTGGGGTTTAGCGTACACCGGGCTCCCAAAAGGGATGCAACCGGGAACATCGCTCGGGTGAGAGAAAGATGCCCGGTAGACTTTTATATTGTACACTAAGTAAACATTTTCAAAAACCCTTTCTTATCGGATGCCTACATCACAGAAAAAACACACTCTCCAAATTTCAGCTCTCTACTATCAGCGGTTTAGGCTGTGCGTTAATCAGCCTTGTACTATGGGTAGACAATGGGTACTAGACAATGCATATACAAAATACAATACTTGAAATAAATATTAGTCCAATAGTGGAGTTTGGAATCGTCATAAGCATCTTTATCCGCTAAACGCAACAACAATGGAGGCAATGGGTAATTCCAGACTCCATAGCGATTAGCGCACTTAACCGAGATACAGAGATCCAGCTGGATGCATTTCCATCGGGCTGGTCCTTACAATACAAGAATGGAGCAGCCGTCAGTAAACGTCCCGTGGCGAGGTAATGTACAATGGACGAGCAATTTACACTGAATTATTGCATATAGCCGTCCCATCGGTGCGTTCTACTTGACACCATTTTATCTTGGCCCGTTTTTATGAGACTTTTATGGAATGGGGCCTGGAATTGTTATGGGCTGCGAAAGTAAATATGTAATAATAAGTGTCTAGGTAATTTTGGTTTGGTGTTAAATGTTTGAAACTTTCTTCTATATCTATATTATAAACAGACGGACAGACAGCGAAGTCTCAGTAATAGGGTCCCGTTTTTACCCTTTGGGTACCGAACCCTAAAAAAAGAAAGTCGTGTTAGTTACACTATTTATAACTTTTATAAGTCAAGAACGGCTGATCTGAAGCCATCTTAGCGCCCAAAGCGATGCTCATTTCATTTTTACGATAGACGTAACGATGTTGTGAGCGCTGCAGCGGATTTTTTATATTTATTTCACGTACAAGGAATATGGTATAATAAAGATGTTTGAGACAGCCACGCGAAAAAGTATGAAGTACTTAGGTATGTAGTTTCATTAAGTAGGTACACCAATACCAAGCTTAGAAGGTAAAGATTGCTTGGAAGAAATAGCTTAAATAAGGCCGCTCATTGTGCCATCTAGATTTAACTTGTTTATGTTTGTCTTTTTATAGTAATTTTATTTCGTGTGCTACAATAAATAATAATTTATCTATCTATGCATGTACACTAGCTGCGTTCCGCAGTTTGACCCGCGTAAGTCCCGATCCCGTTGGAATATCGGGATCAAAAGTAGCCTATGTTACTCAGGGTGAATGTAGCTTTCTAATGGTGAAAGAGGTTTTGAAATCGGTCTAGTAGTTTTTGAGTTTTTTCATAACAAACATACACACACACACAAATACAAATCTTTCCTCTTTATAATATTAGCGTAGATGTAGATAAGTAGGTACCTATAGCCCCTGAACTTATCAGTTTAAAATGTAAAATCACAAGAGAGAATCCTGTGATAAATCGCTTTTTACTCGTATCACAATGATGGATTATCCGAGCTACAAACTGTGCAATCATGAGTATTAAATTCATTCACAATTGCCATTCTGTCGCTGTGCTCTGTTTCGGTTTATTGTATAAGCTATTTATGGAATGGATTTGACCCACCCTATTTGTTTTTAAAAAATAAAACGTATTGTTATGATTATGTATGACAGACAACTTTCAAATAATCGGATTTTGGCTTAAAGATTTAGCATTGTATGGGGGCGTCCATAAATTACGTGAGGTGTTTTTTGACATTTTCTTCCCCTCCCCCCCTCCCTGGTGAGATGTCGTGAGATTTTATTTAACCCCCTCCCCCATCCTCCAATCTCACGTAAGATTTTTCAAAATGTGGGTTTCTTACGTAAACGCGTTGGATTGTTATTGTAAAAAGAAAAAAAAAAATTGATTCAGAGTGTGTTCAGTTACTGGAGCAGTAAAATACAGCTCCGGTAGCAAAATTTTTTTTTCAGTGTGAACAATCTGGATTAAATGGACCAAAATAGTATAATTTTTTTTTTTTTTCAATCAGAAAAAAAATTGCGTGATATTTGCCCCCCCACTCCTCAACGTAAGATTAGATGAGATTTGACTCGACCCCCTCCCCCCCTTAAACACCTCACGTAATTTATGGACGCCCCCTAATTTGTAATCTTCTGTGGTAATGCTGCCAGTATTTTGGGCTCGCAGCCCAATAATAATGTTAGAGTTAGCCACAGACCAGTGGAGTTAGCTAACTATTGTGTCTATCATTAGGTTTAAATCGAATTTGAATCGACGAGATTTTAATTAAAGCAATGAGGTAGGTAGGTCAGGTGTTGAATCGACTGCGATGAAATTCGGTATCTTTTTTTTTTTTATTTTTTTTTTTATTTACCGAATAAAACTTAAATAACATTGATTACCTAAAATTCTCATAAAAAAAACCACAGAGGTTTAAATACTAATGCTAATAATCTACGCCTATCTAATAAATAAGTATACGGAGAATACAAATAGAGAAAAATAAATAAATATAATAAGTATAAATAAATACGTCGGAAAAAAAAAAGTTAAGTTATTTCGTAAATATTAATTTTGTGGGTATAATGCAAGGTAGGTAGTTGGGTGAATAAACATTATGAAGATAGATAAGATGTGCCATAGATATAAATCTACGAGTATATAGCTGTATTCTTGAATAAATTGGAAACTGTTTTTTTGTATAATAACCCCAGATCAATACCTATGCATGCAAGTAGTTAAATATAAGTAGTTCTTAGGACGGTAGACGTAGAGAGCACAAACTTTATTACTAAACAAAAAAGTATTTAAGCAACTATAAATTGTTACCTACTGAAGAGTTTGTGATGAAAAGGTGATTCCAGGTGCGCCATCAATCTGTACCTTGTAGTTAAAAGGCCTAATTTTGACTTACTTCAGACCTCAACATTTTAGCAATATAAAGCGAATCTAAAAGTAAACAATTTATTTATTTTCCATGAGCTTTTCTCTTCATCGCTCCGCGATAGTATTCAGATTTTAAAAAAAAATATTTTAGAAAAAAAAACTACTATATTTCAAATAAAGCATAATCATTGAATACGGATCTTTTAGGGTGGATATTTCTATTAACCTTTTTTGTGGCAGAAATATTCCACCTATCAAAAATTCCCTACGACAGTGGTTCTTGAGATAAGCGCGTTCAAACAAACAAACAAACAAACTCTTCCGCTTTATAATAGTATATAGCCTTCCTCAATAAATGGACTATCCAACCCCGAAAGAATTTTTCAAATCGGATCAGTGGTTCCTGAGATTTCAAACACACAAACAAACAAAAAAACAAACAAACTCTTCCGCTTTATAATAGTAATAGATATAAATAATAGATAATAGATTATTGATATTTATCCTGTAGTGTCTAGGTTTTCAGGTTACGTCGTACTGTACATATTTTTTAAATGACCTAGTTTGCTAAATCGTACCAGTCATTGTTTGGTGAATTGTACTAGTACGAAACTGAAAATAAGTTAGCTGAGCATATTCTTGTTCTGAAAAAACATGTTTGGTCTAACGATAAATTACGCTCGGCATCTCGGAATTGAAATTGCAAAGACACACATTCTGATTTTTTAAAATTACGATGGCTTTTGACTGGTAAGGCAAATTTATGAAAAGATACTCACAGCAGTGTTAGACAACCGGAAAACACGATTGTTTTCCGGCTGTCTAACCTTGATTGTGGATATTCATTCATTAGTATTAGTCCTCTCGTACACGAAATATTTAGGTTTAAGTAAAAAGTGGTCCAATATAACCGACTTTCCTATAAATGTTCATAGAACCTGTATACCTACCAAGTTGCATCAAGAGAAATTGAGAAATACGATCTGTAATGGAGATGTAACATGGATACCTACCTATACTTCGTTTTTAGGGTTCCGTACCCAAAGGGTAAAAACGGGACCCTATTACTGAGGCTTCGCTGTCTGTCTGTCTGTCCGTCTGTCTGTCTGTCACCAGGCTGTATCTCATGAACCGTAATAGCTAGACGGTTAAAATTTTCACAGAAGATGTATTTCGGTAGCCGCTACAACAAACGTGTTAAAAACAACAAGGAAATTGTATAACAATATGAGGTCGCTTCTGATTGGTCAGAGTCAAATCGAGTAGGGCATTGAATCAAAATGGCTGCCCTGTCTGTCAAATTACCAGTCTGCCTTCACTTACCAAAGAGTTTCTTATAAGTTTCAGATTTTCTTTGTGCTAAAGTTTTTTTTTTGAGAGGTGCGTGCGGTCTTATGACGGGAGTAAGAATCGAAGCTAAATATTTCACATTTTCCTATCAAATTTTAAAATTGTTTGATGTAAACCATTTTAGTACCGTTCCGTACCCAATTGTGATATCGGTAAGGAACCCTTCGTGTGCGAGTTTCGCACTTGGCCGGGTTTTATTTAATTTCAGACTACGATGATGTTTTAGTCCTTTGCATTTAACGTTTTTTCTTCAGAAAGATGTGTCAAATCATAGTCTACAATTAAAAAACGAAGTATCTATACTGACAGACTTAAAGTAGAAACACTCCGCTCGCTAGGTTAAAAAGATCCTTGGGATAAACAAAACTTGGTAGTAACTCGATTTTGCGAAGGACTCGTTAAAGTCATGTAAATTATTTAAGACACTTTGAAATTTCCCTGACCTTAGGGTTATTTGTGATGTTAGAGACGAAAACCAATGCGTTCCCACGTTGACCTTGGACTAGAACAGTGTTTTAGGTAGCCTGGAGGGGTACTTTAATTCTACGTTTGAACGAAACATACGAATTCGTAGAATTAAAGTACCCCTCCTAGAGTCATCGTTCTGCACCGGCCTTTTGAATATCATAGATTTAAGAGTTAGGTGGCGAATGGGCTCCTTCAAAACTGGGACCGGGGCCCAGGCGCCACTCCAAATTTTTAGTGGCGTCGACTGGGCCCACGTTTACTTAGGATGTGGGCCCAGTCGACGCCACCAAAATTTGGAGTGGCGACTGGACCCCGGTCCCAGTTTTGAAGGGGCCCATTCGCCACCTAACTCGGATTTAATACCACTTGTCATAAAAAGCCTCAAAATTTCGGTATTTGGAAACATTTCTAGTCATTCTTTTTCGTCACTTCATATGAAACGTATCTAGACACTTTATCCCACTTAAAGAAGATACCATAACACCAAAACTAGAGCGAACAAAGATCTCATGAAACTTTTCTACAGTTTGAGAATGTACCTATCTCAATTATTAATCTATTAAAACTTGAATAGGTTAGAATATTAGAAACGTTATTCCCCAAAGTCATAGTTCTCAACTTTGTAAAAGATATCAAAATTATGTATTAAGTTTCAAAACTTTAAAGTACAAAACTAATAGTGTGCAAAACTGTCGAGGTACATTGTAAAGTTAAAAACTAAGCTCAGAACTTGTTCCCAGCTCAGGAGATTTTTAAACTTTCGTCATAAAGGATTCTTTTAGAAATTTATGAAAAATTTTATCCTTACAATGGAAAGCTTTTTTATTATTTTATACGTCAGAGAAGTGTCTTTAAAGTATCTATTTCGTACAAAACATTTTTTTTAAATTAGAAAGACTGGGCAGATGCGGGTCGGACTCGCGCACGAAGGGTTCCGTACCACTTCCACAATTGGGAATGGAACCCTAAAATGACCACTAGACTAACCTATCCGTGAACACAAAGCGAACGTTAACTTTATCACTCCATCACTAGATGGCGCTAGTAGTAAAAATACATTGCGGTATCGTTGCGTTTTATGTCAAATCTCACGTTTGTTGTGTGGGAGCCCTTCTTAAATATTTGTTTTATTTTGTTTTTAGTATTTATTGTTATAGCGGCAACGGAAATACATCATCTGTGACATCAAATTTCAACCGTCTAGCTGTCATGGTTCATGAGATGCAGCCTGGTGACTGACAGACAGACAGCGAAGTCTCAGTAATAGGGTCCCGTTTTTACCTTTTGGGTACGGAACTCTAGAAACGAAGTCTAAGCGTAAACCAATAATGGTTTATCGCGTAGAAAATAATAGATAGATATGGCTAGCAGAACTGGATATGGAATGGGATATTTTAACTGAAATGTGACCTAGTTATGTCAATTTGAATGCAATTGTATATGAATTGAACTAGGAGCCAGGCTAAGAATAGCGATACTAAGATAGAGAGTACATAAGACTAATACTTGTTTTTGTTCCCTCCCAGTCAAATGACTAGGAGATGAAAAATATTAGAGTGGGATGGGTTGATTGCTACCTAATATTTACTACTCTTATATTTTTATTAATAATTCTAAACTTATTAACTTAGATATTATTTATATGTAGGTTTAACCAATCTGCTCTGTGGTTTTAACCTTTACGGAAAGTTTGCGGTACACAAAACCCATAAAAATAAGTTTAACCTTCAAGCGGAAAAGAGCAAAATGAGCTCTTTCATTTCTCTCGGTGGGAACTGAAACATTATAATGACTGACTATTTCTCTTTGGAAACCCAAACCCATTATTAACCGCCTTCCAATAAAGGAGGAAGTTGTCAATTCGTAGGCTTTTTTTTTAGTTTTTTTTTTTAAGAATAAGAATCTGCTGCACTATGCCTGGCTAATTCCTCTTTGGCGGTGGGAATGCGGCTTAAGGTGTCCATGTGTCCAGTGCCTCAACATCCCTCGTGTGATTAGTGAGGACGGTGTTAGCAGCTGGACCCGGGACGACGAGCTTGTTACGTTTGCAGTTCGCTTCACGAGCGCAAATAGCTAACTTGTACGGTGGATCTTACTGATGCCGTGGACTTGGGGCTTCATTTATGTTGCTCTTAAGGCACAGAAGTGAGGAAGATCTGTATCGAAATTTGCACCCGGCAGGACTTGAACTTGCAACCTTTACATTCCGAGTAGGTACCTACTGCGCTAGCCAATTGCGCCACAGGCGCCTTTTCATTGCGAAAGAACAGGGCCTCTACTTTTATTCTACCAACGATATTTAAAGAAGAAAATCTGTCATGTCTGTTTTGATGGACAGATGACAGATTTTATTTCTTTCTTTCGTACGTTCGTAGAATTAAAGTACCCCTCCCAGGCACCTGTGGCGCAATTCGCTCAGTCATTATAGTTGTTGTTGTAATGTTGTAGAAATGCAACCTGAATGCAACACAACAACATAACAGATTTTTATGATGTTTATTGCTTTGTTAAATTCGTCTGCGCCCTTACTAGTATAGTTTTTCAATTTGTTTACTAGCTGCGCCTCGCGGTTTCACCCTTATAAGGGATAAAAAGTATTATGTGTTATTCCAGGTCTCCAGCTATCTACATACCGAGTTTCATTGTAATCGGTCCGGTTTTTACGTGATTGGGTAACAATCACGTAAAAACCGCGATTCACGTAAAAAAACACATACTCACAAACTTTCAACTTTTTATTATTATAGCAGGAGCAGGTTTGTTACAAATAAGTATGTCAAATAAAAATGTTTGACATACTTATTTGTAACAAACTGTACACAAGTTCGCAGTCTTCGCAGCACCGTAAGTCGTCCAGTCAAGACACCAACGTGCCGCGACTGCGACGGAAATCTAATTTCCTAAAGCATTGTCTACACGGGCACAGTCGCAATGGACGAAACTGAAACACAATTGTGAGGACGCGTCACGATTGGAGATAGAATCGCTGATAAGTTGCTACGTTCCGAGATGATAGTGATACTCTTGTTTCTCCCACACGTACTTCGAATTGAGTTTCCGATCAAAGAGGACATTTCGAATTGTTTGACAAAGCTTTCACTCTATTTACGTGACGGGTTTTAGTTTGTGGATTGACCTGTGTAGCCCTGGCATAGGATGAGGCTTACCTCATCCTATGCCATGTCTTAACATGGTTTCCCGTGGTGGGTGTCGTAAAAGGCGACTAAGGGATTCAAATTGGCGAATCTGGAGTTCTTTAGTCTCGGGTTAACTGCTTGATTACAAGGAGGGGTTGGTTTCAGGCAGGCGGCTAGCCGCTATAATATTGCCAAATCTATTTGCGGTTTGGTTAAGGATGATTCACGCTACAACGTGCCGTGCCCCGTCCGGGCCCCGGACGTGGCACGGTCAAACATTATAGGTATACTTTTTGTATGAAGTAATTCATGCTTGACCGTGTGTCGGCCGTGCCCCGTCCGGGCCGGACGGGCCACGGAAGTGGCACGTCGTTGATATGTCGGTGGGTATTGTTTCCCGTCGCCGGCACGGTCCGGTCCCGTCACGTTGTAACATGAACATATGCGCCCGGGCGCCCGCAGGGCAGTCAACGTCAAATGTTAGTGAGGTGAGCAGCTACCCGCGTAAGTCCAGATATTCCCGTGGGATCGGGACTTACGCGGGTGAAACCGCGGGGCGCAGCTAGTGTACGATAAATACTTTGTGATTTTTTACATATTTTATTATCTACCTGAGGCAAACTGCTAATCGTTTGAAAATAATAAAACCTAAAAATAACCATTAAACTTAGTGTCGTCATCTATTAATTCTTTGTAAAGTAAAGCAAATTCTCCTTCTGCTTCTCGCTTTCTCCAGGTTGGATGTACACCCCCCCCCGAAGGGTTCCCGCCTTGTCGTGGCGGGGGGGGCTTAGTAACCGTGGCTTGGTCACCCACGGTGAAGCGAAGAGGAACCTGAGGAGGGGCCGCTCATCAGGGCTTTAGGGCAAAGCCAACGATGAAGCGGCCAGTAGGCTGCGTGGTGTATGGGCGCCACGCAACTGAGGCGGGCTGCAATGCCGTATGGGAGCCATTGCAGCTGAGAGTTGGGAGGCCGCGGCGGGAGAGGAGTGTCGGTGTGCTGTTGCCGCTCTCCCTACCTGCCGCGGCCTTGGCGGGGTCGCCACCGTTTTGATGGTGGACGCGGTGGGGCTGCAGGGGAAGAGGAGTGACGGTGTGTCGTTGCCGCTCTCCCTATCCTCTGCAGCCGAAAAGTGGTTGGCGACGGGACCACAGACCTGACCCGTCGCAGGGGAACCAGGGGTGTCCAGACACGGGGTCGTCTGGCGCCCACGTGCTTTGGTTCCCGAGGTGGTCACGGCGTGCCATGTCCCCTGGTGCGCCGGTGATGGGGGCGTTCCCCCAGAGGAGGGTCCGGCGACGGACGGCCGTGGCGGGTTACACAGATGAATGCGAGAGCGTGCCCGTGTTTCCCGCCATTAGCGGTAGAGGAGGTGGACCGTGGAGTTTTAGTGGGTTGGAGTCCCACATAACTGCACTACCTCCCCGTGGTAGTGCAGTATGCGCGCGCATTTCTCCACGTAAAAAAAAAAAAAAAAAAGGTTGGATGTACACCCCATCTTCTTTTAGTTGTTGCGCTTCGATTTTCCAATACTTCGTCATCGATGGCAATTGCAATAGCTTCCAATTCTAATTGCGAAAATTGCATATTTACAATATATTATCGTAGCGTATTTATTATCGTCAAGTCTATCGACAGACGAAATCACTAGCAAATAGCCCGGTGTAACATGAATGACTAGCCGGGCGGCCAGGCGCACGGTGGACGTGTCCCGGCCGGGGCACGTCCCGGTCGCGGCACGGTGTAGCGTGAATGACTAGCCCGGCCGGGCCCCGGCCGGCGCACGGCGGACGTGTCCCGGCCGGGGCACATCCCGGTCGCGGCACGGTGTAGCGTGAATCATCCTTTACTGGCCCTAAATAATTTGGAGTTTTAGCGGACCCCGGGCTCCTGAGAGGGCCCCGGGCTCTCCTCCATATTTTTTTATCGTTTTGGATATTTCGTAGTCACAGATTCAGGAAAAATACAGTCATACGAACAGCAGGGCAATATTAAGTATAAAACATCGCTCTTGAGGCAATTTTGAACGATAAGTTTGTGTGGAGAAAGCCGCACCCTTGCCCTCTTAACTGGCCATTTTTACCTTGGCAGGAAGTTATTTTGAGTAATTATTCAACAACAAAAGAAACGAATCCACGTCGCTCTATGCTTTAATAATTAAAATAAACATAACAACCTAATTCACTTCCGCTCAAGATAAACCAGGAAATCGAGATAGGGGCAAAAAACGGTTTCGAAACTTTTCACTCCAAATATTTGCACAAGTTTGATTCCGGGAAAACCTTTTTTTTACTGTAGGAGTCGCGTAAATTCATAAAGAATGAAACATTTGCAAGTGAAATGAAAGCTGAGAGACGGGAAAAATAAAGGAACCCCGGTCGGAAGAGAAATTCCCATTGTTACAACATTCAGAATGAGGTCCATTTATGCATACGAAAACTTATTACGATTTCGAGCGGAAAAGTGTGAAAACGCCATTTTTATCTGCGAGATGTCTTGAGGGCGTTTTCGAGACGCTTTCGTGAATTGGAAAATGTTAAACAAGTTCACCGGCTTCATCGTATTCGAAGTAAACGGCTGTTCACTTAGTTTGTGTATCGCTTCCAATATGAGAGGTAATTGTTTGGAAATTGTATACAGATCTTTGATGAAAACAAAAATAGTAGATACGGTATATTCTAACCTTGCGTATTCGAAAAATGAGCTAGAAACACCTACATGCATTTTCATAAAATTATTGTATTTAAAAACATTTGTCTTTAAGAATGATTCAGGCATTTGTAAATGAGCAAAGAGGTTTTTTATGGATTTCAAAAAGATAATCGCAGTGTGACAGCACGTGCTCACGCGGCAACGGTTCGACATATGACTGAGGCTAGTGCATCAGCTAGACGCAGTTTTATCGTCTTATTTTCTGAGGCTAGGTAACGTATCCGCTGTTTTTTGTTTTCATCTAAGATACAGATAGGTAACCGAGTAAAGGTGGAAACATATTTACCTGACGTGACGTGTCATGCGTCAGTAGCCTATCGGTTTCATATATTTTGTACGCTTAGAGTCACATTTGTAGGTCGTGGCGTGTCGTGACACAAATGTGACTAAGCGTTTTTATATTTTATACGCTTAGAGACACTTTTGTAGGTCGTGTCGTGTCGTGACACAAATGTGACTAAGCGTTTTTATATTTTATATACTTAGAGACACATTTGTAGGTCGTGTCGTGTCGTGACACAAATGTGACTAAGCGATTTTATATTTTATATGCTTAGAGACACATTTGTAGGTCGTGTCGTGTCGTGACACAAATGTGACTAAGCGTTTTTATATTTTATATGCTTAGAGACACATTTGTAGGTCGTGTCGTGTCGTGACACAAATATGTCTCTAAGCGTACAAAATATATGAAACCGATAGGCTACTGACGCATCACGACACGTCACGTCAGGTAAATTAAATATGTTTCCCCTCAAAGCTTTTTAATCTCTAAAACTTGATGCATTACAGTTTCTAGCTTAATAATGTGTACATTATAATATCGTTGGACAACTCTATTCATATTTTAATCCTGCTCAGAGAGAAGATTAAAAATAGCTTTTCGAGAGCATACAGAGTATTTTCACAATCCTAACGCTTACGTTTATACCGGGAGCTTGTGACAGCTTGACTTACATGAATATACCTAGTTTGTTTAACCGTCGGTAGTGGTGGGTCGTTAACGATTTTTGGGTTAACGCAACGAAGCCGTTAATGTCATCCTGTTAACCGGTTAAAAAAGCCGTTAACATTATTAACAGGTTTTCATTAATGTAACAGATTTGTACCAACGTAGAGCAGTTAATAGACGAAACTTTGTTCAAATTGAAAAAGGAGCTGACATTCCGCCGCGGGCTGCTAAAACCAAAACAACGTTTTCGTGTTTTGAAATTAGCTTGTTTGAGTGACCAGTCAATTTTAAAAAATAATCAAAAGACGACATTTAAATTATATAAACTTCCCTTCATACTTTTCCAGGCATAAGGACTGGCTGGTGAAAAAAGTATATACCCGCAGCTTCAGATAAATTAAGCGACTTTTGAATACCTATTCGTTGAGTTAATAATATGCGCTTTGCCAAAATCGTTGAATGAAACAGTTGATAGATTTAACGGGTTTTGTGGTAAACAAAAAGCTGTTTATTCGTTAACATTAGATTAACAGTTAAAAAAAGCCGTTCGTTGAATTAACGCCCACCACTAACCGTCGGTTTCTTGTGACAGAGTTTATCTATTGTTAGCGGTTCGATAAATATTAATGTTTCGAAGACGCTGACCGTATTTTATTTAACAATAAGCGATTGGCGGCTTATTAATATTTTATTGAACAATAATTTGAAATCAGAAACACCAAAACCCGACGGTTAACAAATTAATATCACAACGAGAGGTGTTACATCCAAACATTAAGATTATACTCGTTCTCGTAGGTATATTTAAAGTGACCAATTACCTTCTTAAGAATTAAAATAAAACTCTTTTCAAAATTAAATGTTCTTGGCGAGTTTAGAACATCCGTCACAACTATTGTTTGTAAGAAATTATTTTTATTTACGGCTGAGAATTTTATTGAAGAGATGTTCTCGTGTACTGGTGAAACTTTACAAATCCTCAAGCTTTGTAGTTTTTAAAGAGATATGACTTGTGTTGCACGTTCAAATTGGAAGATGTTCAAATAATTTAATCAGATTCTTAATCTATTATCTATTAGGTACTATTTATAAAGCGGAAGAGTTTGTTTGTTTGAACGCGCTAATCTCAGGAACCACTGGTCCGATTTGAAAAAATCTTTCGGGGTTGGATAGTCCATTTATTGAGAAAGGCTATAGGCTACTTTTGATCCCGATATTCCCACGGGATCGGGACTTTAAATCTATAGGGCTTTCACTTTTTTTTACACTCGATAGATGAGCGTTTAATCACTTTCTCACCTGATGGTAAGTGATGATATGATTTAAGATGTAACACGCACATCTAGAAGAAGGAAGGAAGACGGCAGTGAAACAAGAACCAACCCGTCTTCCTTACTTATTAGATTACAAACGTACGGCTCAAGTCGTAAGTGTCAATCCTGAAGAAGAGACCTGTAAAGCTCTCGAAAAGTTAAGCATTAAAACAAAGCTAAAAGAAATAAACAACACGCGATTAAAAGCGAAAAATGAGTTTAATATCTATCCAACAACATCACGAAAACAGAAGATAAATCAACGTAAGTCTCCATATTACCAGCTTGCGGCTTAGTACGTTTGATATTATTTCGGTGTACTTACGGAGCAGCATTAGCAGCTACTCAAGTCTGGTCAAAGGATAATCCGGAATAAAGCCGTGAAACATTATATGCCACTAGAGTGCCGACCGCGGTCCTCCGCCTGCGGGTTTCAACTCGGAAATAGTACGTACGCCCTCACTTCTTACCATTGATTACGTAAGAATTCCTACCATTGATGACGTAAGAATTCTTACCATTTAATCAATGGTAAGAATTCTTACTATTGAGGAGCTCATTGGTCTAGCTGCATCTGCCGCTCTAGAACAGTCGTCTGGGTTAAGCAACGCTTGGCACGGTCATTACTTGGATGGATAACCGATGATTTGTGTGGGAAAAAATCACTTACTCAAGCTCCTCCGTGTTTCGGAAGGCAAGTTAAACAGTTGGTCCCGGTTGTTATCTCTGATAGCAGTCGTTAGGTCAAGTTAGATGCCGGGTGACTTGGAAACTCTAACACTAAGTGAGCTACATACACCACTACAAAAAAAAGAGACGATTGATTACGTTGCAATAGTAGGGGGAGGATGGAGCGTCGTCATGTAGATCTTAGGGACCTTCACCTATTAGTTGAAGACAAATTACCGACTCCAAAAAAAAATAGGTTCTCAATTTGACCTGTATATTGTTTGTGTGCATGTATGTGTATATGTTAACGCCGTACTCCGGCATATGAAGTCCGATTTCGATAATTCTTTTTTTTTTTATTAGGAAGGTGAGAGTCCTGCGGCTCGATTCTCGTAAAAAATTACATACCAGTTCGATGGCAGAGACAGTGCAGACCGATGACAGACGCAGTGCAGACGCAACGCAGACACAACACAATTACAAAGAAAACTCAAACTATACTCTCATTGTATTCGTATAGTAGTTGAGAGTATAATTTGAGTTTACTTTGAAATTGTGTTGTGCCTGCACTGCGTCAGTCATCGGTCTCCACTGTCTCAGTCATCGAACTGGTATGTAATTATTTACGAGAATCGAACCGCTGAGTTGGTCCCATAAAATCTTGATGTAACAATAACAGTAAGAAGTCTTAGACCTCAATAATTGACTCGTGTTCGTCGATCTATTAGGTACGTAGATGACAAACCACAATTAGTCGCGTAAATCCGCTACAGTAAACAAAAAATCATTCGACAGATTTCGACATTCTGGAACATGCGGTTTGTGTTCAGTTGATACAATTAGTTTTGAGGGTCTACCTTCCCAGGCTTGATTTACGATTTAAATATATATAACTACGACCTAAACTCAAAATCCATGTCGGGTTCATCGAAAATTGTTGATTTCATGACGAAATGTTGATGAGTTTTTTTGATGTTTTTGTAGGTGACATTGATTTTTAAATACACCATTTTTTACCACTATCTCATCTGATGGTAAGTAATAAAATGGTCTAAGATGTAACACGCTCATCTAGATGAAGGAAGACGGCAGTGGAACAAGATTCGACCCGTTTTTTTAGTGGCTGCACCGGCCAACGTAACGGAACACAGACGAGTCCTATTGGCGCTACGACTTAGACCGGTGGGTGGTAACAAGCCGCGGCCGTAGTCTCCCACTAAGAAACCCCTTTTATCGTAAAAGGCGAACCTTTTACAACGGGCAGAGGATACCTTCCCAAATTATTAAAACCCAAATTACATAATTACAAAATCTACACTGTAGATCTTCTTATTGTAATTAAAAATATTATTTATTTTGAAATTAAAGACATTTTCGGTTTGATTAGAGTGGTATCAATCTTGAAGAAGGTACCTGGGAGGCTACCGCCGTTGTTCCGTCGGCATCGGCATCGAATTCATTTGACATTTGATTTCATTCTATTCATTAAATATCAGTAAATAAGTGTCTCGAAACAAAGTGTGAAACGAAACGCTTTTGACCAGCTGTTTGCTGTCAACTGTCATTTTGACAGCGAGTCGACTGTCAGTTGAAAGCGACGATACATCCGTGGTAGCCCAATTGAATTGAATTGAATATTTGACAGAAAATCTTCAAATCGATGGCTGACGGCCATGGATGCACGGTTTTAAAATTGAAAACCCCGCTGTCAAAGATGTCAAACTACCGTGTCGGCATCGAGTTGATGACAACGATACAACCGCGGTAGCCTCCCTGTAAAGGTGTCGAAACGTTGAGCGTTGAAACAATGCTAGAAGTAATAAACACCACGCGATTAAAACCAAGAAAAATCTGTTAATAATTTATTAAATAATAATAAATAAAAGACTATTACTACACATTATTGATGTAATTAATGACTTACGTGGTAAGTCATCATCATAAATTACACAACTGAATCCAAACAAATAAAATTGCAAAGACACTGACATTACAGAAACCGAGAATGCTTACTATTTGCAAATGTCAGATGACAATAAATCTCGTAATACCTAACCGTTTAACCAGCAGTAACCCCATTTCTCTCCGGTTCGCCATTCGAGTGCTGGACCGATATAAAAGGTTCGCCTTTAGAACTCCACACACTACCGACTTTTACCAGATAAAACTATTTGCCGATAGTCTGCTGTTAGTTTTATCAGTATTGTAAGAATTCTTATTTTATAGTGTTGGCTACACCAATGCAATTATTATTTAGTTTTAGTATATTGGCAACACTAGGGAAAATGCATGGTTTTAGTCAATATTATAACTTATTATTAGATTGAATAATTTCACATATAATTTTCTATGTATCTCGGTTCCATAATAATTTAAATTAATTTATAAACCGATTACATATTTTTAAATTTATAAAATATGGCTGTATTACGTTTTCTTGTAAAAAGGATACTTAATTGTTCTGAATTGGTCATAATGTAAAATAGAGGGAAAGTAGGTCTTTACTTTTGGCGGGAAACATTGTAACAGGTATTCGATTTACCGCTTCGACACGAACAGTTAAAATAAAAACTATTTGGTATCAAATATCTGTATGTTTTTATCAAACACAACCTGATCCCTTATATCAGCACGTGGGATAAATCATAAACTTCGGTATCATGGATTATAACAACGCGAGACACGAAGAAGATAATTATAGGCGAAAATCCCGAAGTTCCCATCGCCGCCGTAAACGCCGCCATCGACGTAGCAGTTCCACCTCGTCAGAATCCAATCAATCATCTCGAAGCCAGGTGCGCACTAAGAAGAATCGGCGAGGTGGACCAAGACGGAGTCCACGGAGGTCCAGTAATACTATACGTACTCGGACGCCGGAAGGTAATCCGGAAACAGCGAGACAAAATCTATCTCTTAAGGCGAGTATATTTATTTTGTACTTATTTTCCTTGTATGGGTTTGTCAGTTCATTTAAATGACCTCTGTGACGACGCGTCGGGCGAAACCCCGACTGCAACGTAGAAGGATGCGGGTTTGATTCCCGCCTGGGACAAGTATTTATGTTGAATACAACTGTTTGCCTCTGGTTCTGTCTGGGTATTTTCTATATGTATTATTAGAATTACGTATAAAAAAAAAAAGTATAGGTTAAATGAATGAATGTGCTTAGTATATCCGTTGTCTAGTTACCATAGTACAAGCCTAGTTGTTTAGTTTGAGGCCAGATTGCGAAGTGTATAAAACGATGACGGACGGACGTGTCCTGCAATATTTATTTATTAATTTATTAAACGTAATTTTGTTGTATTTTAATAGCCTGTGCTTTTACCCACTTAAATATATATATTTTTTGTAAATGTTTTATTAAACTTTACTATTAATTAACCAATATGTCTGCCAGTAATTACTGCGGGTTGGTATCGAATCTATGTAGGTAATAAATGTTCGCATTTATTTTATTTTTTTTACCCGACTGCGTGACGCAAAGAAGTGTTAGGTGTTTATCAGTCTATGTGTGTATGTTTGTTCCTATTTTAAAATTGGCTTGCCTAAGATTATGTTATTTTTCCCCCTTCATTCTTCTGGTTTTACCAACTGTAAATAAATTATACAGTTTATATAAACATTTAACCGGTATAATCTGATATTTTAAAAAGTTATGTATTTACTAATTGTATGTTGATCGTATTATTTAACTATTAATTTATTTAATTTACAAGATTTAGATTTTACCTTAATGTAGGGATTTGAAATAACTTTATCCAGAATAATACAAATGTATCTTTCACGGGGTTCCAGGAAACAAGACCACTGAATACGGATATTTCGAGAATGATTAATGCAACGCAGCCAGCGACTGTCGACAGGCAATTGGAGGAGACATTGTTGGGGTCACCGATGGAGCAGCGACCTACAACGGTATTGACTGCCACCAGTGAGCGTAATCAGAGTATTCCATCAAATGTTACATTGAATGTTCAAGATTTTTCTCAATTATTGCAAACTTTAATGAAATCCAATGTAAATAATAGTAATATTTCATACGACAAAAACATTATTCCTGTATTTGATCCAACTCAAAAGAATCAGCGCATTGAGGGATGGTTAGCCAAGGTTAACGAATGTGCCAAGATTTATAATTGGTCTGAAGAACAAACAACGCATTTTGCGCTTCCTAAACTGGCAGGGCACGCTAAGAAATGGTATGAAGGTCTTAACACCATTCTTTTATCATGGCGTGAATGGCAGGACCGTCTTATTAAAGCATTTCCATCTGAAAGTAATTACGGCGCTTTATTAAATGAAATGTTAAATTGTCGAATGTTACATAATCAGTCCATTGATGAATACTATTATGAAAAAATGGTGTTACTGAATGCTTGTGCAATTACTGGAAGGAAAGCAGTTGATTGTCTTATTTTCGGGATAGAGGATAGGATGATTAGAGCTAGTACTACTTCGGCTAGGCTACAAGACCCTGAAGATTTTCTGAAATTTGTGAAAGATCTAAGTAGAGAATGTAGTAGTAGGCCATTCAAAAGATCAATACAGGCAGTCCCTTCTAAAGATATAACTTGTTTTAAATGTAATAAACCCGGACACCGTAGTAATCAATGTAATTTAAATGAAAGACCCTTGCTTACGTGTTTTAATTGTAAAGAAAAAGGCCATGGAGTATCTCAGTGTACTAAAACGATTTTAAAATGTGACAATTGCAAGATATATGGACACAAAACCGAAAATTGTTTTAAATTAAATAATAATAAATTAATTAATAAGAATGATAAGAGAACTTTATTAACTGTGAAAGAAACTGTTGATAAAAAATATTACAAAGACGCTGTAGTTAATAATTCTATTAATATTCAATGTTATATAGACTTTGGAAGTGACTGTACTTTGATCAGACAAGATGTTGTAGATAAATATTCATTAACTATACTCGATAACGACATCCCGAATATACGTGGGTTTGGCAACGGTGCTATTACACCAATGGGCAAGGTTAAGTTAAATCTACAAATAGGTGAAGTGTCAGCTAATGTTTTCGCTTATATTATTGAGACTGTTTTTCTTACTGAACCATTACTGGTAGGTCATGATTTTACAGAAAGAGAAGATGTTTTAGTAATTAAAACCTTTGATAAATTGGATATTCTTAAACGCTCAATACCTATAGACTTGACTACAATTTTATCTGAAGATGTAGCAGGCGATAATGAGAGAGTTGTTTTGAGAATTAAGTCTGACTTTGTTTTACAAAATAATGATTTTGTAGATTGCACCGTTGTCGGTGATCATACAGACTGTGAAATACTCATCGAAAATAATCTCCGTAAATTTGATAATGTTGAATATTATATGATGGGAGGATTATATAAGGTACATAATGGGGATTGTAAAGTAGCGGTTTATAATTTATCTAAAGAGCCGTTGTTTTTAAATAAAGATTCTGTATTAACACGAGCTCAGCAATTCAAATTTGCAGAATATAATAAAGATAAAAATAATGAAATATATAGCGGTATGAGTTGTAAGAGAGTATCAAATTCTTCACCGAGTAAACTTATCTCAATAGATAAAGTAAAACTAAACATTAATCTAAGTTCTGAACAAACTGAACAGGTCATGACGTTGCTTAACAAATATAGAAAATCTTTTGCTCAAGATCTTTCGGAATTAGGATGTACTACAATGGGTGAAATGAATATAGAGTTAAATGATTCCACTCCTGTTGTTTATCGCCCATACCGACTTAGTCATGCTGAGCGGCAAATAGTTAGGGATATGGTCAAGGACCTAGTTGATAATGATGTCGCTGAAGAATCCAAGTCATCCTATGCTAGTCCAATTATTTTAGTGGCTAAGAAAACAGGCGGTTATAGGTTATGTGTAGATTTTAGGGCACTGAATGCAAAAACTAAGAAAGATCATTTTCCGATGCCTAGAATAGATGATCAATTAGACTTACTTAGCGGTAATAAATACTATAGTAGTCTTGATTTGGCTAGCGGGTATTATCAAATTCCAATCAAAGAAAGCAGTAGATATTTAACTGCTTTCATTACCCCGGATGGCCTTTATCAATTTAAAAAAATGCCATTTGGTTTGGTCAATTCTCCGGCAGTATTCCAAAGAACCATTAACCAAATTTTAGGTAATGCACGCTTTAATTCGGCCCTAGCATATATGGATGATATTTTAGTACCAGGCAAAGATTTTGACGAAGAATTAGAGAGATTAGAGAACGTATTACGATTGTTAGAATCGGCAGGATTAACTTTAAACTTAGAAAAATGTAATTTCTTTCAAGAGAATTTAGAATATCTAGGATACGAAATTACGGTAGATGGTATAAGGCCAGGAAAAACTAAGATTTCAGCTGTCGTACAATTTCCAAAGCCAACCAATGTACATGAAGTTCGCCAATTTGTCGGATTGGCAAGTTATTTTAGAAAATTTATTAATAATTTCTCCTCTATAGCGAGACCGTTAACGGATTTAACTAAAAAAGATAGTGAATGGATTTGGAGTACTGCCCAAGAAAACTCATTTCAGTCATTGAAAGACATACTAGTAAACCGCCCTGTACTGAGCATATATAACCCTAATGATGACACTTACTTATATACTGACGCCAGTAAACATGGCCTAGCTGGTGTACTTATGCAAAAGAGTAAAGACTCCGATTCACAAAAACCTATAGCATATTTTAGTCGCAAAACAACCTTACATGAACAAAACTATCACGCTTATGAATTGGAGACTTTAGCTGTGATTGCGTCCCTTCAAAGATTTCGCGTATATTTAATAGGAATTAAATTCACATTAATTACTGATTGTAATGCTTTGAGAGCAACGTTCACAAAGCGTGATTTACTTCCTAGAGTAGCTAGGTGGTGGATAGCAATTCAAGAGTATGACTTTTCAATTCAGTATAAGCCAGGTAATACACTTTCTCATGTTGATGCTTTGAGTAGGAACCCTCTGCCTTTAGAATCGCATAGCGAGGCCACAGACTTTGTCCCTTCCGTCCTTAGAATATCTCATGAAGATTGGTTGGTCAGTTTACAACAAACGGATGGTGAAGTTCAACGCATTAGACAAATACTAGATGATAAAGAATATTCGGATGTGAAAAACAACTATGTAGTCAAAAATAATAAACTGTTTCGCAAAATAGGAGATAATTTAAAACTTGTTGTTCCTAAATCTGTACGCTTTCAATTATGTAAACTGAACCATGATGATATTGGGCATTTTAGTACAGAAAAAACCCTTGATAAAATACAAAAAGACTTTTGGTTTCCAAAAATGAAAAGATTCATACAAAAATATGTTCGATCATGCTTGGAGTGTGCATACAGTAAAGGCCCTACAGGGGCGAATGAAGGTCTCCTGCACCCAATTTACAAAGTAGATAAACCTTTTAATACAGTTCATATTGATCATTTAGGGCCATTTGTTAAAAGCAAAAAGGGGCATTGTTATCTTTTAGTATTAGTAGACGGTTACACAAAATTTTGCATAGTCAAACCCCTTAGAGATTTAAAGTCAAAGGCCACAATTAAAGCATTGGAAGATGTATTTTATACTTTTGGTTTTCCTAATCGACTAATATCTGACCAGGGGACTTCATTTACTTCGAACGAATTTAAATTATTCTGTAAAACTTCTAAGATAAATCACATCTTAAATGCGGTGGCATCGCCACGAGCCAATGGCCAAGTGGAGAGGTACAATAGGACAGTGTTAGATTCTTTAACAGCTTATACAGATAAGTTAGGTGAGAATTTATGGGACACAGTGTTAGGTAAAGTACAATGGGGCATGAACAATACACTAAATAAGGGAATAGGTAAAAGTCCGTCAGAAGCCTTATTTGGTATAACTATGGTTAGTCAAGGTGATAATATATTTAGCTCAATACTTACAGAGACTAGGGATTTAGGCAGTATAGATGTGATTAGGAAAGATGTCACTTCACATATTCAGATAGATCAAGAAAAACAAAAGGAGAGATATGATAGGAATAAAGTCGAATGTAGAAAGTATAAACTGGGTGATCTAGTTAAAATCTTAAAGCCAGTTGCGAGTAACGACGGTAAAAGTAAAAAGTTAATGCCAAAATTTACAGGTCCATTTAAAATTACTAAAATTCTAGAAAATGATCGTTATGAAGTGGCTAGTATACCAGGTACAAAGATAACTCAAAAGACCTATAGTAATACTTGGTCGGCAGATCGTATAAAACCTTGGATAACCTTTGGTAATAAATTATCAGAAAGTAGTGATTTAAGCGATTCTGACAAAGAACAAAAATAGTTTTGAGTCGGATCAAACGATAGTTTAATAATACCAATAATTATATAGATTTATATTAAATTGAATAAGCTTTTCTAATTTTAAGGTTAATCTGATTTTTGGAGAATTTAATTTTGATGTTAAACGTTGTTTTTGAGAATATATTTGTGTGTTCTAATGTTGACACTACTGTAACAATTGATGTTGACAGATCCATCATTGTAGCGGGGTTGGGGTTTGATGTTGACAGAACCATCGGCACTTACCTCCGCAGTAGTGACTGCTATGAAAGTATTGTTGCAACAACTGTGTTGACAGGGCCACGGTTGCAGTGAGGCAGTAATCAATGTTGATAGGGCCATTGATTACAGACCTTTTGCAGCAGTATATTATATGAGTTGATGTTGGTTTGTTAAAGTATTGTTGCAACAACTGCGTTGATAGAGCCGCAATTGAAGTGAGGCAGTAGTCGATGTTGATAGGGCCATCGATTGCAGACCTTTTGCCACAGTATTTTAACGACAATAGTTTATTTTGGGAACAAGATGTAGTACTCTTGTAGTATATTATTCTATGATAATAGTTATAAGTCTATGTTTGCAAGTGCAGTTTGTTAATTAATCTTAGATATACTTATACCTATGTAACTTAGTGTAATGTAAGTTTTAATATAATTTGTGTTATTTTTTTTTTGATAACTTTAAGTTTGAGGCCAAACTTATGGTCAGGAAAGGCCGAATGTAAGAATTCTTATTTTATAGTGTTGGCTACACCAATGCAATTATTATTTAGTTTTAGTATATTGGCAACACTAGGGAAAATGCATGGTTTTAGTCAATATTATAACTTATTATTAGATTGAATAATTTCACATATAATTTTCTATGTATCTCGGTTCCATAATAATTTAAATTAATTTATAAACCGATTACATATTTTTAAATTTATAAAATATGGCTGTATTACGTTTTCTTGTAAAAAGGATACTTAATTGTTCTGAATTGGTCATAATGTAAAATAGAGGGAAAGTAGGTCTTTACTTTTGGCGGGAAACATTGTAACAGGTATTCGATTTACCGCTTCGACACGAACAGTTAAAATAAAAACTATTTGGTATCAAATATCTGTATGTTTTTATCAAACACAACCTGATCCCTTATAGTATGGACATGTATGTATACAATTCACCGGTTTGGGAAGCGACGGATTGGTCCTATGGGCACGTTTTCTCGGAAACAGTTTAGCAATTCCTTTTTTTAAACTTATAACTTCCTTTTTTTTAAACTTACACGATTTCCGTCAATCATTATTATAAGACACGTCTTCTCGGTCTTCTCGGGACCACGGCCGGTGTGACCCGTTTGCCGAACAGTCGAGGTAATTAATAAAGATGATTATCTTTTACGCGATCTAGACCCGTGTCTAATAATAATGTTGATAACTTAGCAAGAAATTACTAACAGGGGAAACTTTGCAAAGTTGTCGAACCGTTTTCGAGGAAAATCTAACAAAGCTAAGGCATTGTTGCGACGTTTTAGTTATAGAATCAGTGCCCCGATCAAATTATCGGCAGAGAGTTAAAAGTCTGTTGTGTAGCGTGTAGGCAGACTACTTATTTTAGGTTCTGGTGTTTTTCCCAATTCAACGTTCAGAATGGGTCAGTACCTATAGATGGCGCCATCGAGGATGTATCCCACATGTTGTTGCCTACATTAATAAATAATGCCATTGATAAAATCTATTGGAGTAAGAGTCCTACCTCATCGAGAAGCCATGGCGACATCACCGGCAACGTAGGCATGGCTACTTCTGGCGTTTGACAAATGGAGTAGCCAGTGGTAGGTACTAACAGTCAGTTTTCTCAGTAAAAGGATTAAACATCCAAGTTTTAGCCCGATCTTATTCCAGAGCTATCTACCTACCTACTAGGGTATCGAAAACCGGTAACTTTTTTGGGAACCGGGATTTCGGTACTAACCAAAAACTTTTTCGCGAACGGTTTCTTCCGAACGTTTGCAAAAACCGTAGCAAAGTTCCACCGAACCCGAAAATCCGAGAATTTCTCCCTATGAATATTCCCAACCCTATCATAACAGCGAAACATGGATACCAAGAAGTGAGCCGCAAATCTCGAGGTTGTGGTATACGAGACTGCATTTGCATACTTCACAACAAGTTATATTACTCGGAGGTGTCTAAAATACTGCTGTTTGGGGAATTATGTCAACACTGATTTTAGTTACCGTTTAATTTGATAATTGAAGGGTAATTAAAATTTAGCTTACAAGCTTTCTTGAGGGTTAATCTGTTGACATAAAAACTGGCCAAGTGCGAGTTAGACTCGCGCGCGAAGGGTTCCGCGTACTATTATCACGTTTGTTATATTTTAGCCCCACTTGAATATTTATGTTTTATTGTGTTTGGTATGGGTTGTAATAGCTGCAACAGAAATACATTATCTGTGATAACTTCAACTGTCTAGTTATCACGGTTCATGAGATATAGCCTGGTGACAGACAGACAGACGGACAGTGGAGTATGGAGTCCAGAGACATGGTGACGTCGCCTTCGGGTGGATCATTTGCGTGACGGAATCCTAAAAATGGGAATTTATGCTGAGAATTGTGATTCATTGCTTATTCTAGTTTAGTTGAATCAAGCCTAAGTGACAGATCCCCTTACATAAAAAACAATGACTAAATTTATGTAACATTTGTTTCAGTTTGTTAACTTTGAAACTTTATGTGACAGTAAGAGACAAACATTACATATCATCTATACTAATATTATAAAGAGGTAACGTTGGTAACAATTATGTATGTATATAATTTCCGGGAAATCTCTGAAATTTCTAAACCGATTTCAAAAATTCATTCACCAATAGAAAGCTACATTGTCGAGGAGTAACATAAGCTACTTTTGGTCCAGATATTCCCACGGGATCGGGACTTACGCGAGTGAAACGCGGGACTTTGCTTGTCGTTTATAAGTAAGGGGCGAATAAGTTATGTAACATACATAATATGTTTTATGTCAAAACAACATAAAGTTTATTCATCTGTTAATCACCGCTCATAATATATAAAACAGTAAATCTCTACATATCCATTGAATCACGAAAGTCAATCAGATTAATCTTCCGAATTCAAAAGGGCGTTTAATTTTTTCACCTCATTTACGCGAGTAATGGCATAACCTACGGCAAAACGCCCTTATTGGCATTGTAATTAGTCAGACAAAGGGCGCGGATTGTGTAATCTAACGTCCCACAGTGCCCATGGGCGCAATTGACCTTCCTCTCTTAATGAAGGTGGCGTCCGCCGCCAGGGGCGTCTTTGTTACCATGACCTGGGCCCTGTTTCATAAAGCTGACAATCAGACAGGTGCGACGTATGTCAAAAGAGACAATTTGACAATTATTCTGTTTCATAAAACTTACAGACCACATAATTTTATTGTCTGTCATGGTGGAAAATTGACAAGCATAATGTCGGATTATCGCGACAATTTGACATATTTCTATTTTATAAAACTTTTTGAGGTGACAAGTGACAATTTACTTTATAAAACATAGAATTGTCGTGACATATTGCCATATTTGTAGAGTTGTCCGACAATTGCGACAGGCGTCTTACACCTCGCGGACTGACAATTGTCATTGACAATTGTCGCCTGTTTCTTGACATATGTCTTGATAATTAGACAATTATCTGGATTTTCTTGACTTATGTCGCGTTTATGAAACGCGTTCTACAATTACAAATATGTCAAGTACTCTACTTTTTGATATAATTGTCAGTTTTATAAAACAGTCTAGGGGTGACAATTTGACATTTAGGTCACTTTTTGATGTCGGATTGTCGGCTTTATGAAACAGGGCCCTGTCCTATGTTTCTGGAGAACTTAAGTAGATAACATATGTATGTATGTTACAAGCTTTAGCTAGAGGGATATGGCTCATCATAATTTTGAAAGTAATTTGGAAATAGTTAGGTAAATTTTCGGGGTCAAAAGTTATACCCACGTAGAGTTTTTGAAAGATTCTGTCAATCCTGATGTATAGACCTGTAAATGTCCCGTTGAGCATGAAACAATGGGTTTTTTTACCTTAAAATGAGTTTAATAGTACAAGCCTAATGCTTAGTTTCGGGCTAGATTGCGCTGTGTGTAACGTCGTGCGATTTTTCGTTATTTTTCCTTTGACCTCGCTCTCCTGCGAACTTACTCGAGTAATACCTCGGTTTCAGAAACAAAACCGTCCTTCAAAACAATCTTAAATAACCTTACGCAACAAATTAAAATTAAAATTAACATTCGAGTCTAAGACCACAAATAAAGTCACGAAAGACGAAAGTAGTACTAATTTCAAGGCTAGGTACTAAAAGAGGCCAGATGTTTTGAAATCCTCATTTCAGATTTAATTAAACAAACTTTACGTTACTAAATTTTGTTACTGAATGTAGCGACTTGATTTTTACGAGTGAGTGTTAAACATTTATTTTAGACACAGTATTTTGACAATAAAATAAATTATGAGTGTAGTGACTACAGTACATAGCCATGCTGGTAAAAGTGGAATCGCTACTGCTTTTTTAACCGACTTCCAAAAAAACCAAAGTAAGAAAGAATGTGTTTATTTGGTCAAGCACATCACACAGCAACGAAATATGAAGGTATAAAAACAAATATTAATAGAGTTAATACATTTCACAATAAAGGAAGAGTTCTCAGTAGATGGCTTTCAAAGGTACATTTTGTTTCGTCTGTCTTAAGGTCAGGTCTAGTAGTAGGTAAGTTAATTAGATACTATTTTTAAAGTAATATTAAATATATTTAAGGAGCTTTACCGAATAAACGGTAATGTCGCTCTGATAGATCATCATGACAACTCAACATCTATGCAACCCCAAAAATACAAGTTTTATGGTGCAAAAGCTTCTTGTGACAGAGGACATGCCGACGTGACTCTTTCTTGGTCGATGGATTGACCGATTTTTGGAACTGTGTACAATTGGGTCTAACAAAACCCATAAGAATGGTTTGTGAATAAATAAAAAGACTGACTGAATGAATGACCGAGGAGAACTAAATACCAATGCATACAATATTAGACAGATCCACCTACCAAGTTAGATCAATCAAAGGAACACAGTTTATTGACGAAGCAGGATCAAAACAGATAAGAAACAACGATCATCCCAAAACAACAACACCAAATTCTACTACTAAGTACATGTAGGTAGATAGGTACCTATTTACTTACTCGTACCTCGCAAACAAAGATGTTATCAATTCGCGAAATGTCAAAGTACTCTACACTTCGCCGAAACAAACTTATCAACAATATTGTCGCTCAAAAAGGAATCGTAATTGTATGGCGGTAAGGAACGGAACGACGTAAATAATAACTTTGTGATGTTTGAAAGTTAGTGAACGAATATTGTGAGACGTTACGGTTCTTGCACTAGTATCTAATGGTTACTGTCATAGAGTAAACTGTAGAAAACTGTTTCTTGGTATAACTATACTGAACAGAACCCTTCTTTTGACTTCACCGTAGTCGGGTTAAAAAGCGACAAGCACTTTTTTTTCTTAACGCCCCGGGCGTTTGCACAAAGTCTCGATTGCAGATATTATTTTGATATATATTATTTTTAAGTGTCCAAAGTACAAAGTCTAAAGTGTCCTTGTCACATACTCAGTTCGGTATGTGCTTACGTCCCTTTCCTCTCCCTCGCCTTGATATCACTCCTTTCTTTCTCAACTTGCTAAGGGGGATCCTCCACTTCGAGACCTCTCCTTTTGCTTCCCTTTCCAGTACCATTGTTTACTATTTTATACCATCACAATTTCGTTTCTCTAGTACCAGTGCTTTAAGCTGTTCGTGGATGTACCTACCTTAAGTCAGTAAGGCAGGATTTTGTTTATGTTTTAACTAGCTGGGTCCCGTGGTTTCACTTATGTAAGTCCCGATCCTACATCGAATGAAGAAAACACTCTCCTTTCAGCTCTTGACAATGAGCGGTAAGGCTGTGCGTCGATCAGTCAGTCAGTCAGTCAGTCAGGACAAAACATTCTATAGAAATTGATACAGAATTTGCTACAGCTAGATTACATTATTAGTAAAAATAAACCGTAACCAGAGAAACCACTTATTGTAGATTATTACAAAATAATCTAAAATAATTATTAGATTAAATAACTTGATGAAGATCACGGCGTAAATGAAATTTAATTAAGTGACCTGAATATTCGGATCGGACGGGGATATTCCACGGTTTCCACTTATTGGATTCTATCTTTATTTGTTTATCAGAATCTCTAATTGGGTTATCTCAGTAGAATAATTAATTTAATCGTTGTAAATTATCTTCTACTTTGAATATTAAGATTAAGTAAGATTGTATCTTGTTTGGGGTTTAGAGTAACAAATCTAGTTAGGAGAAAGTCTATATAATAATTAATATTTGAAACGCTTGAAATACGAAGGCGAAACTGCGGGATACAGCTAGAAATTGCCTTTTTGATACAATTATGATAACATTTTACGTAAAACTTGTAAACATCTTCGAATAGATCTATACTAATATTATAAAGAGGATCTATACTAATTTTATAATATTAAAAATATTTGTTAAAAAAACTCAAAAACTACTGGACCGATTTCAAAGATTATTCAAAAAACCATTAGAAAGCTACATTCACCCCGAGTAACATAAGCTACTTTTAATTCCGATATTCCCACGGGATCGAGATTTACGCGGGTGAAACCGCGGGATGCAGCTAATCAATAAATCTACATATGTTTAAGCTATTGCATAGCTTTTATCGCGGGCTTTGAGCTTTGAATGAAGAAATTTCGTAACGAAAAAAACCTAACACCCCCCACTCTGCCTACTATATTGCCATGGTTACCATGCAGCTCGGCCGAGCTACATGGTAACCATTGCAGCGTGGTACAAAATAAAAAAAATAATTATAATTGCATAATTTGATAAAAAATGCTATGCAAAAGCTTTACCGCGGCAGTCCCCGAGTGCCACATGTTTTTATTTATTTTGTAAAGTGTTTCCTACACTTCGATGACTGATTATTTGTAGAAATGCTATCCAAAAATTTGCCCCCGACAGGCCTTGAACCTGCAACCTTTACATTCCGTGTTATGCGCAAGCCAATTGCATGCACCACACGTGCCCGTTCCTGGACAAAATTTTGGACTACTATACCTGATTACCGCATCATTTTACAATTTACACATTTCATATATTTTTTTCCATGTTGTTAACTCGATAAGTTTGGTAATTTTATTCGTACCTACCTATACATACGAGTAAAATTACATATCGATCGAGTTAACAAAATGTTAGGTGCTTTCTTATTTTCCACCTGGCGGGAGGGCTACCCGTGGCGAAGTGGTCAAAAGCGTTGGTTCGGATTACCAATAGTCGCGGGTTCGAATCCCGCCGGGTACAAAATTTGTGAAAGCATTTTTTCAAAAAAGCAGTAGGTACCTATTTCCTAAGTGTGGATTAATACTAAGAAATAATGTTTACTTTTTAATTTATTCTTATTCTTATCTATACAAAATACAAGAGTTGCTCTTTGATAATGACATAGGGAAAGAATTGCAACGTTTCAAGTAGCAGTTGCGAGATCGTTCGTTTGCCAGCTCCAGCTCCGTGGTATTTGCTGGTGAACAAACATTGCACTATTCTAAATGATTTTTCATTTGCTTATTTGAGAACATGCTTTTTCATTAGATGTTATGTACCTACCTACTCTCCTTGCACTATTGTACCTATTATAAAAACTGAAATGCAATTTAGTTAGATTTCGTAATTCAGTCTAATCTTGGGCGTGTATGGGGCCCATTAAAATCGTTGAGCTCAAGCCAACCTCACCTGCTAGCTTGGTGCACCTGCTGAAGAACGGACGAGGGTCTGGCGCAGACTTTTCCTCCGGGATTGGAAGGTCCGACCTATCTCCCATAAAGGTCGAAATCAGCCAAACGTTAATGGAAAGTTTTGCGAAGTGGAGACGTAAAAGTAGAAAAGCGGACCCTGGGCTCTCGAGAGGGGTGAATACAAATAGATTTTATTTGTAATTAAGAGATCCAACACATACTTTCTATAGACAATCTAAACTAATTAATAATAGAAATAGAAAAAGTTTTGATGTAAGAATGTTTAAATGAATATTGGAAGTAAATCTAACCAACCGATTTTTATAAAACCTATTATAATCAATCCTTAAAAGTAACATAGGGTTTTTTTAATCTCGATATATCCACGGGATCGGGGCTACGGGTTAAACCACAGGGCGACGCTAGTTTCAAATCAAATTATCAGTTATCGTACCAGTTTTATAAAGAGACAAAGTTCCAAATTTCGGTTTCCCTTTTCCTCGAGGAAATTACTTCCCGTTTGAATAGAGTTCGTATTATAAAATCCCGACCCCTGAAATAACATAGATTACGATAACAGTTACAACGGCAAGTACCTAACTCTAATAATGAATTGTTGAGCGAATACCAAATTATTAGGGAGTCATAACGCCCCGCGGTTTCATCTGCGTAAGTCTCGGTCACATGGAAATTTCGTGGTCTGGTGATGTGGATCAGAACCTCTCAAGCACATTATTGAAAGGTCCTACAAAGATATTTAACTACGTTCAAAAAAGCTGAATATTTTCAAGCGAGGAGCTTGTGATGTAGATGAAGGGTCTACTCTATAGGTAGAATACAAAAAGTGAGTGATTTACTGTATATATTTAGGAGCTTTTAATGCTGACAGCTTTTAATCACAAAGCTTAAAATGTAAGGTGCACAAATGGCCGTACCTTATCGCTGAAAGCAATTTCTTCCAGGCTTTTTTGTATACCTACCTACCAAGTTTCATCATAATCGGTCAAGAAATGCGACCTTAGAGTAGACGAAACAAACAATATATATTCAGATACTTACTAGGTAAATACTGCAAGACGAACGCAAATTTCGCCAGACTTGAAACAAAACCGCTTCGCTCGCTCGGTCAATCATAACTTTGCAATAGATTACAATGTAACCTATCTTTCAACTTGGTCCATTTCAATTTTAATAGAGCCTTTCATTAGCGGGACTATTAGCAATGTTATAATGGGTTTTCAGTTAACTACCAATCCGAGCGGCGCAAGCGAATAACGCCCTTACAGTCGTTAAATAAAGCCTCCGCTCGATACAACAAGGGGGGTGTAATTTGCAACATTTTAGAACGAAACCTCGAAAATAAACGTGGCGTTTTAGCTGAAAAGGAAACACCATGCTAGTAGATTTGTGGTCGATTTCTGGAATTGTATTCTGTGTATTTGTTTCTATTTTGATAATAAATAATCAAATCGAACTATTTTTTTCCGATTTTACTCACGTTGATTTTTTTACAATTAAACATTATTTTACGTCGGAGGTTTCGAGGCGTTGTCAGACCTCTCTATCCGAGACTGTCTATCCGAGAGCAAAACGTCAGAAAACAGACAGACAGACAGACAGCGAAGTCTCAGTAATAGGGTCCCGTTTTTACCTTTAGGTACGGAACCCTAAAAACAGGTTGACTGTCTATTATGGTTTGGTATTTCAAGAACATTACAGTTGAGGCGAGCTAAGCTACTGGCATACCAGTAGCTGTCTATTGGCTAGTCACTCGCACGTATATTTCTATACTGCTCTAGCAGTAGCAGTATAGAAATATCAACGTAAAAGAAATTTTTATTTTAAAAAATGATCGAAAAGTAGGTGGTACACATGTAAATTCGAAATAAATTCGATTTGTAGGTATTTACTTACGCAACGTAGATACCTAATCTGTATGTGAGTCCCGCACGAAAATAGTACCTGTTGATAAAAGAAAATGTATCACTATATTTCACACGAAATGGAGCCAAATATTCGAAGGAGGGAAAAAATAAACGTGATAGTACGGTACATTCTTACTACCATCGGTTCCTATCTCGCGAATGGAGAACAAAACGATACGAGACCATTATACTTTGACCCCCAATTGCCCCCACATTAACCCCTTTTTTGTCCACAAACGTTCAACCCCGCACCGCAGCGGGTTCTTTATATACTGGCTCGCAGTGTATAAGACGTGGAATTCGAAAAATTCAATTTCCTAACTGTGAATTTAGTGGAGAATGTAAGAAATAACCGGCTTCTGTCGGAACCGTCCCGAGGGATGCGGGGGGAATGTAAAACATGGAAAAGAGAAAACTTGCGCCACATCTGTTTCACGCCTATATTTATCTTTGTTGGCGTTTTCTGCGAATTTGCAATAGTTTTGAATTTAAACATTCTTTTACAATTGCCTTTATAAAATCTATATATTGGCCTTTATTTCTTCTTCTTCTACGCTTTCAAGGGTTATATATTCTTAATTTTACAGTTTAATAGGCAAACATAGGCATTTGCTTTAAGTATGTTGAAGCGATAATCTCATAGCGGTTCACTTACTTGCAAACCACTAGATACTGCGAATTGAGTTTCAACAGGATTCCAAATAGCCACAGTATTATCACCTATCTATTTAGTAACCGTATGCCTCAGTATGCATCGATTTGTGTTCAGGTGATGACATTGTTCCAATTCAGCCGACCATACAATCTAGTAAGAGCACACTGAAGCATGCAAGCAATGACTATAAAGGAAAATGATTTGTAGTTAGAAGTTAATTGGTAGATGTCACTAATTGCACTGAGTTGATAGTCGTCGTGTCGAGGTTCAATGAACTCCGATTATGTAAATTCTGTTGAAGCGTGGCCAATTTGTTAGTTTGTTGTAGATGTGAGGTATGATCTATGTCGTGTAGGTTATAGGGAACATTTAAAAACTTAGATAAGTAATAGTTGTTTATTTTTTATTTTGTCTCAATAGCTTAGTAGTTGATATCACAGATGTTGAGAATAATCCTACTAATCTATTGTACTATTCTATGTAATCTATTCTTCTATGATTTTGACTTTGTAACTTTGTCTGTCTGGTATGTTTTCACGCCTGAATCGCTGAACCGACTTTGGTGAATTTTGGTATAGAAATAGATGGGATCTTGGAGAAGGACACAGACCTTATGTGAATAAATTATTGAATTGAATTGTACCTTATCGGGCTGAGTTAGTATTAAATACTTTTTTTTTTTTATTTATTTTTTTTTTTTTTTTTTTTTTATTTATTTGGAACAAAACACAGCTTATAAAACACGATTTATGTAACCTAACTTAACATATTGTTAGCCAATTAAGTTTGTCCACATATTCTTTATAACAGATGAAGATGAGAGATGGATTTAAAAAAAAGAAAAAAAATAGTTTCACTTACAAAAGGTGAACCAATATACCACTCCTCCACAGAACTTAGGTAAAACTTTGTGTGTATCTTTATGCAAAAACTGCCGACCCGATTGAGATCAATCTCGATATGTAGGAAGCTGGGGACCTGGAATGATAGGTACATAAGGTACTTTCTATCCCGAACTTACCACGAGATCGGGATTTACGCGAGTGAATCTGCATTGCATTGCTAGTCCTACTATACCTACTAATATTATAAAGAGGAAAGATTTGTTTGTAACGAATAAGCTCCGAAACTAGATAGGTACTGGACCGATTGAAAAATATCATTCACCGATAGAAAGCTACATTATCGAGGAGCAACATACTTTTGATCCCGATATTTCAACGGGATCAGGACTAACGCGGGTGTTCATTATCAAATTATGTTCGCTATGACGAAAAAGGGCAATTTTCACCACCACAAATGATAATAATAGATTAGAATCATTCTCCTTACCACGAGATCGGGATTTACGCGAGTGAATCTGCATTGCATTGCTAGTCCTACTATACCTACTAATATTTTAAAGAGGAAAGATTTGTTTGTAACGAATAAGCTCCGAAACTAGATATTGGACCGATTGAAAAATATCATTCACCGATAGAAAGCTACATTATCGAGGAGTAACATACTTTTGGTCCCGATATTTCAACGGGATCGGGACTAACGCGGGTGTTTATTATCAAATTATGTTCGCTATGGCGAAAAAGGGCAATTTTCACCACCACAAATGATAATAATGTCTATTTTAATGATTGAAATAGATTTGAATCATTCTCCTTACCACGAGATCGGGATTTACGCGAGTGAATCTGCATTGCATTGCTAGCCTATATACCTACTAGTATAATAAAGAGGCAAGATTTGTTTGTAACGAATAAGCTCCGAAACTAGATATTGGACCGATTGAAAAATATCATTCACCGATAGAAAGCTACATTATCGAGGAGTAACATACTTTTGGTCCCGATATTTCAACGGGATCGGGACTAACGCGGGTGTTCATTATCAAATTATGTTCGCTATGACGAAAAAGGGCAATTTTCACCACCACAAATGATAATAATATCTATTTTAATGATTGAAATAGATTAGAATCATTCTCCTCTAGTCAGAGAGCTGAGTGCTGGAGAGTAGAGCGTTTGAATCGAACATAAAATATAATAGGGTCATTAAGAAGTAGAGGTGCCCGATTCTGGTTAACGGAGCGTAACGCGCTGTAGAGATATTTAGACATAGTACAATAGAGTTTTGGTTTCAATACAGTTAGTTATAGATAGCACTACTCGAGTGATAAAGAGTTTTTTTTTTCAAAACAAGTTTTTTCAGACAGGCACACGATTTACACAAGAATTAAATAACAAAAAATAGTAAAAATCTAAACAAAAAAATTCAAAGAAAAAAAATTACAACTGAACAATAAAGATGGTACCTACCCAAATAAACCAAAAATAATATCCAATAATCCATGTGCCCCGAAAAGGTTACGACTCAGCAAACAAAATCGGCTGCAGCGCTGATCTTCGGGTAAAACCTAGATAAAATTGGATCAGTCTGTCTTCTTGTAAAAGGGTTTAAAATAGTTGTCTGGTGGACATATATAATAAAAATTTAAAAAACCCCCGACTTAAAAAATCTTCTAAATTAAAACAAAACAAAACTTTAAAAAGGCAAAAATAATAGGCCGAAAACAAATTTCATGTCTCTGAGTAGGTATGTGGTACCTTACGTTCCCGCGTCGGGGGACGCGGGAACGTTAGATACTATAAGCACGGGTCGGTTACCATCAACTTCTGTGACACATTCCCGCGTCCCCCGACGCGGGAACGTAAGGTACCACATACCTACTCAGAGACATGAAATTTGTTTTCGGCCTATTATTTTTGCCTTTTTAAAGTTTAGTTTTGTTTTAATTTAGAAGATTTTTTAAGTCGGGGGTTTTTTAAATTTTAAATTTAATTTTTTTATTTCCCCCTTTTTGTAAGAGCGATTTTGATTAAATATGCATATTGTTGTCACAAAAGTAAAGTCCTTTCATTTGATACCCCACTCGGGTATATTTGAAAACATTCGGTTTTTATTTCCGAGTTTGTCCCTTCATATACTTTGAACGGCTAAGCCGATTTTGATTAAACATGCATATTATTGTCACAAAAGTCATGCTCTTTTATTTGATACCCCACTCGGGCATATTTGAAAACATTCAGTTTTTATTTCCGAGCTTCAACCAACATATATTATGAACGGCTGAACCGATTTTGATCAAACATAGCTAAGAACACTCGCGCAATAGTCACCTATCAACCAAAAAAAACTACATTGAAATCGGTTCATCCGTTCGTGAGCTATGATGCCACAGACAGATACACACACAGACAGACAGACAGACAGACAGACACGTCAAACTTATAACACCACTCTTTTTCCGTCGGGGGTTAAAAATGGAGCATCAAAATTTACGTGAAGCTAATTTATTATTATTGAAGGTATTTATTTTGGGAGCTTTAAAGCGATTGCAAAGCAATATGGCCGACGGAAAGTGTCTAGGAGTATTGGCGACTTATTTTTAAGTAGCACTATATACCCAATCGTCCACATTTCGTTCGTCAGAAAATACGTGATGCCTGCCGGCTCTGTGATCTTACTGTATAAGTAGAATAGGGTCCTTTCTATCGAAATTGTAACAGCGAGTTCCATTACTGGCATATTCCCTCGGTTATGTTCACATTATCTGGCACACTCTAGTGTTACAGGAGATGGTCGCCATCAAATTTATCGCTTTCATTGTGTACTTACACATTCTTATACTTACTTTGAAAAGAGTATCTCCTATGTGAACATGCTTTACGAGTTTTGGAGGCATAGATACCTATTTAGTTTTATTGCTAAGGTTTTTTATAAGCCTTCAATAAGGCTTTTAAACTATCTGTTATTAGTTGCTTCCCGCGGTTTCACCCGCATAAGTCCCGATCCCGTGGGAATATTAGATCAAAAGTAGCCTATGGTACTCCTCGATAATGTAGCTTTCTATTCCTTGGTGAAGGAATTTTGTAAATCGGTCCAGTGGTTTCGGAGATTACCCCTAATATACATACATACATACATGTTACCTCTTCATAATATTATATTGATAGTATAGATAGGTATATCATCATTTTCAAGATTCTCCTGTTTTTTCTGCAGGGTGTCCTATCCAAAGGCTAAAAATGAGACCAATTTCTAAGACTCCGCTGTCCGTCTGTCTGTCACCAGCTGTAACTTATGAACCGTGATAGATAGACAGGTGTCTTTTTTACAGATAATGTATTTCTGTTGCCGCTCTATAACAAACAAACACTAAAATTGCGATATCGTGCCCAGAGTCTAACGTAGACTGTCTCGAAACGCTTTAACTCCTTTTTAAAGTATACCCAATGGAAGTCTAAAAAAATAAATTTGTTATTTATCTTAAAAAGTAGTCTTGATTAGTGCAAGAAAAAAACATTTTGAAATTGAAAAAAACACAGCATTTTATAACAGATTTCCTATAAAAATCGAAAAATTACAAAAGCGCTTTATAAAAAACTAGCAGTTCCCCGCGGTTTCACCCGCATAAGTCCCGATCCCGTGGGAATATCGGGATCAAAAGTAGCCTATAGCCTTCTTCAATAAATGGACTATCCAACAACGAAAGAATTTTTCAAATCGGACCAGTGGTTCCTGAGATTAGCGCGTTCAAACAAACAAACAAACTCTTTCGCTTTATAATAGTAAAATAGATGTATGTTTGCAACTACGAAACTAACCCTAAGTACAGTAGGTAGTTTGAAATTATTAAGTAAACACATCGAGCTACCCTTTACCAATTTTGAAGGGTTTCCCCATAGCCAGACACCCTCTATGAATATAAATTAGTCAATAACATCAGGCATTTATGTTATAAACCGTCAATTAGGTAGCCTACCGCGCCCTGAGGCTCTTTCATTCAATTGAGGCTATTCTATGAATTAATAAATGCCTAGTTTCAAAGGAAAAGTAGTTTGATGAACGTTGTTCAGTTGGTATAATAGAGTGCCAATAGATGACCGTTTGTAAATGAGCTATGGGTAGGAATACATATAATAGGTTTGTCTTACTATATGTATACATGGATGGTGTATTTGTTTCAGCTTACTTGAATTAGAGCAAAATGGCATAAAAACTATGTACTAAAATTGTAAATAATTTTGTATATACCAAACTCTAATGGGTTCTATGTAATCTAATTAGAGAGTTTATTTGGCTTGCTGCTTGCTTGTTTATTTGTTTATTTGATCAAAATATTTTTGGCCAATTTGGCTGAAATTACACTTTTTATTTTCTATACTTTGCCATTGACATTTGGGCCACCAACACTTCTCTTTTTATTCAACGGTCTTTACACCTATTATTTTATAGGTAAACTAGCTGACCCGGCAAACGTTGTTTTGCCTTATAAATTATAGATAATTAAATTTTTCCTGAATTTTCTTTGCTATAAACCTCACGGAGCCCGAGACCTTTCCAACGAATGCAAAACCGTGGAAATCGGTTCGTGCGTTCTGGAGTTATAGCGTCAGGAAGGAAAACCCGACTTATTTTTATATAGTAGACTAGCTGACCCGGCAAACGTTGTTTTGCCTTATAAATTATAGATAATTAAATTTTTCCTGAATTTTCTTTGCTATAAACCTCACGGAGCCCGAGACCTTTCCAACGAATGCAAAACCGTGGAAATCGGTTCGTGCGTTCTGGAGTTATAGCGTCAGGAAGGAAAACCCGACTTATTTTTATATAGTAGACTAGCTGACCCGGCAAACGTTGTTTTGCCTTATAAATTATAGATAATTAAATTTTTCCTGAATTTTCTTTTCTATAAACCTCACGGAGCCCGAGACCTTTCCAACGAATGCAAAACCGTGGAAATCGGTTCGTGCGTTCTGGAGTTATAGCGTCAGGAAGGAAAACCCGACTTATTTTTATATAGTAGATATGACGACTTTGTAAAAACGTTTTTAATTATGCGAAAATTAGTTTTATTTAGGTAATCAGCAACTTAGGTACGTAGCGTCTGGGAAATTTATTTTATGCAGTAGGATCTGATATATATTCGGCAAATTTCTACCTAGAGCAGAGATCCAAAAACCACACTGTCCTCGTTATAGGTGGCTTTGTATTCGATCGTTATAGTGACTGAACGATCATGAAGGCCATAAAATATTGTTACCTTCAGTGTGACAAACGCGAGTGTCGAGCAGTATTCATTACGTATTCTCGTAAGTAAACATAGCTTGTTCAATATTAGGCCGAGAAACATATGGCGGGGTAAGACGTGTTTTATTAAAGGGGAAACGTAAGTAAGCCACGCTCGCGCATTTTAAACGTAGCGTACGACCGAAACTTGCACGCTTCCAATGATTATTTCGTATTATCTTTCGTTTTGTAATAAAAAATATTGAACTTAATGAAACATTGTTTCTTAAACTGTTTACGACACTCAGAAAATACTGCTTTTTTGAAAAAAAAAAGAAAAGAAAAAACCGGTTACTGACATTTTTGAAAACATATTTTTTAAATGCAGAGCCTATTGAAAATAGCATTTTAGAAAGCTTTTTTTTTTAAATCCATTTTATTTTTATGTTTTCGTACCCAAAAGGTGGGATGGGAACCTTTTGCTAAGACTCCACTGTTCGTCTGTCTGCCACCACGCTATATCTCATGACATGAACCCTGATAGCTAGACAGTTGAAAGATTCACAGATGATGGATTTCTGTTGTCATTACAACAACAAATACCAAAAACAGAATCAAATAAACATTCAATCAAAATAATATAACAACAAACGTGATTTTAATGTGACAATGGTTCCGAACCCTTTGTGGGAGTCCGACTCGCACTTGTTAATTATTGCATCTCTCGCCACGTCTTTTCGAGTATGCGTTACGTACGAGAAGTCGCTTTGTGGCTACTGCAATGACTACAACAAGTATTAGGCAGTTATGGCACCGAGTATCTGGACTCGACAAGAGATGCTGGCTTGACGTATGATCGGATATGCGTGCAAATGGCGTTACTACACGGGATGCCGAAGATCGTGCGAAGTGAAGACGTTAAAGTAGGAAAGCGGACCCCGGGCTCTCGAGAGGGATGCAACCGGGAATATGACTCGGATGATGATGGCACCTAGTATATCTAATCCTACATGGTGGAAACATTTTAGTTGTAGAATGATCAAGAGAAATAATCGTACCTTAGGGAAAACTGAACCTTAAGAGGGTGGGTACTGTTACCATTTCCAAAATAGAATTATGAAAAATTTAGTTTTCTACCTTTCGTTCATTTTTCCAGCGTAAATTACAATTTAAAACAAATGAGATGTAAATGAAATGTAAAATTTCATTAACATCTTATTTCTATTATTAGGTCATTACATATGAAATTGGCGTTTTGTAAGGGAGGAACATAAAGTCTTTTTTTTTTATAATAATATATTTATTTAATCAAAGTATGTACCATTGCTATCTATGGACTTTTGCCATCTCATAGGTAGTTCATTGATCCTTTTACTAAAAAAACCATTAGGACGAGAATCAATGAAATCTTTGAAGGCGCTTTGGACTGCCCCATCGGAGTTGAATTTTTTCCCTTGCAAGAAGTTATCCAAATTTCGAAAAAAATGGTAATCTGTTGGAGCCAGGTCCGGGGAGTACGGTGGATGTCTTAGACATTCCAATTGAAGCTCCTCTAATTTGGCAGCCGTCTGTTGTGCAGTGTGTGGTCTAGCGTTGTCCTGAAGCAGCAGTGCCCTAGAGCGATTGACCAACCTCGGTTGTTTAGCAGCTAGCTTTTCCATCATGGTTTGCAGTTGCTGACAATAGATATCTGCTGTAATCGTTTGGCCAGATTTAAGAAAGCTGTAGTGAACGACACCGGCACTAGTCCACCAAACGCTCACAAGTAACTTTTTTGAGTCAATTTTCGCTTGGGGCAGGATTTGGCTGGTTCGCCTGGATTCAACCATTGCGATGAGCGTTTCCGATTATCGGATCATAACCTGTGATGAAAAGTGAATCTACAGGATTCACTTTTCATTTAAAATCCCTTCATTATTGTGCCGGTTGAGTAATGTAACGCAGCAGTTGACGCGCGTTTGTCGGTTTGCTGCACTCAATTCATGAGGTACCCACCTTTCAAGCTTTTTCACCTTTCTAATTTGCTTCAAGTGGATTAAAACAGTTTTATCACTTTTTTACTTATTGAGATACGGACCCCTAAAAAGGCACCAAGTGACTTACCAATGACAGCATTAGTGACATAGTCACATGGAATAATGCCGAATTTCACTTTATGATCTTCGAGTAACACGTGTAGCACACCGAGAGCAAGTCCAAGCATAACCTGAGACAAATAGAATAGAAAACATTTATTGACAGCTAAACAAGAAAAACAACACTATTTTTTTTTATTACCTATCATATAATTATAAATATTTTATAAAAAAATGTTTATTTTTTATACAACAGAGGCCGGTATTATGAAAGAAAACAAATAATAGGGATATAAGCTCAATATCTCTTTCTCTGAAAGTAAAGTGCCCAGTGGCTCCCATACTACTGCTTCTACTGAGAGTTGTTTTTATTACGATTGTTGTAAACGTGTTGGTTGAAACCGTTTTAGTAGTATAGTACCTTACTATTCAATTGACCATTGATAATCCCATCACAAAATCTGGTGCACAAATTGTTTCAGTCAATTCAGCTGCTTCAATGCGAACGGCTGAAGTACATTTTGTCTATACACAGAATTTAATGGATTCTATGTGCGCATCATAAGATGAAACTAGTCTTTTTAGATGGAATGAGCACAGTTAGTGTAATATAGAAATGTTCATACCCCTGTGGCTCCATAGACAGTACTACTGTCAGTCCATCCTGGTAATGGTTCGATGTAAGCTGCGGTAACTGCAATAAATGAGGAAAATATAAATATAAATAGTATAGTGATGAAAAATCGATGAGCTAAGTCGCTTACAGAGAGATAGACATGACGGAACTGTAAGGGTTTCTTGTAAACTACAAAACCCTATAAAAGCAAACTAGTTTACACAGCGGAATAGACGACCGCATCCAATTTTAAAGTTAGTTAAAACATGCGATAAGTAACTTACGTATAGCAGGTCTGAGGATACAGATAGGTAAACCCTCGCTCATGACCCTGACTGTCTCCTCACCTACTGCCTTGCAGAAGGAGTAAGTGCTTGGCCAATTCTTAATTAACCTAAAAAATAATATTTTTTAAAATGCAGATATATGTGTTATGGTGCCATGGTCACAGATTAATCGTATCTTACTCTGGAGAAAGAGCATCCAATCGCCCCTCGTCGACGTCTTCCACTTTTTGTTTTGATTTAAACAAACTGTTGATTTTGTCGTTTCACCTACCTGTCCCGGAAACTTATGCAAAATAGAAGTCCTAAATTACCGTTCTTCCTTTATATATTCAGGTTACTGTTTCCCGCGCGTTTAGGTACCTACGTTAGACCCCACTAATTGGTTTTATATGGTTCTAAAAATCTTACTTAGACTCTTCAAAATCTTTATGCTGCCTGTGAACTCGACCCGATTATTGGTTTGATCGAATTATGAGTCGACAGTCAGTCAGGACAGTCGATTTATAAGTATGTAAATAGATACAAAAAGATACAATTAAGTCTCTAGGTTAAGGTCCTATAGACAATGTAAATAGGTTATAAATAAATAAATATTAAGCTAAGCGTCCACCTATCGGCATCGCACGCACCGGACGAATCGCATGAAACGGATTCTAATATTTTTTGTATAGAAAGTGACAGAAGTGCGTCCACTAATCTGCATCGTACGGATCACTGGAATCTGCTCATCGGCAATGCCGATGTCGTCACTCCGAGAGGCAACTTTTGCGACGCGTGCCGATGTCGTCATTGGGAATGTCGGTCGTGACGCAGCCCGCGTCCGCTTTTTTTATATATTTTTTTGTAATTTCTTTCTCTTCCGCTAACACACAAGCGATGGAGAATTGTTCTTTTTCACTTTGCTTCATTATGTCACAGACACATTTCGCACGACCGAATGAAGTGGCGGCGTCGGCAATCCGATTGCCGGTAGTTGCGGCGGAAATGCGATCGCTGCCGGTCAGGTGGACGCATTGTGAAAAAAATCACCCGTTTGATGCGATCCGTCCGGTGCGTGCGATGCCGTTAGGTGAACGCTTAGCTTTATGTGATTACTTTACAAAATAATTTATAAGTGTAAGTAACTAATTTTGACCATTTACGCAAATAAGGGACCTTAATAGGTTATTAATGCGGAACCATTTAGGCTGAGTTTCTATAGAAACACATTTCGTGTACGGACAGTTTAGGTAGGTATGGTTTTTTTAGCTTGGGAAATCTACTAAGACCGTCTTGCCGCTTTCGGAGCGGCCTAGTGGTGGTCCACCCTGGCTAAGATGGTGGGTGGCCAGGGGTATACTAAGCCCCACGGCGGCGGTTAGTGGGTATACTAAATCCCAAGGTGCCGCAAGTACCATAGCTCGGCGTACATCTGCGATGGCATAGCATAGCATATTTCCTTCCTTGTATTACGTGTATTCTATGTATTCGTATTCTATGTAAGTATTACGGTATTTAGTATATTATATCCGTCGTCTAGTACCCATAGTATAAAACTAGTTGTTTAGTTTGGGGCTAGACTGCGTTGTGTTCAACGTTTGCAATATAATATTTATTTATTTATCTGGCTCATAAGTTGCACGTACTTTCAAAATGTTTTGTAAATAATCATTAAACATTTTTCATAATAATAGCATGTGTGTTTTTTATGGCACCTGAAAGCATGAAACGAATATAAATTTCTTATTTATTGAATATATTTTAAAGGTTAAGATGTATGGAAGGTTCTATTATTTAGGATGCGATAAAAATGACGTACTGCGCTGTTGGTGATAAAAATTTCAATGTTATAAGTTACAACTCTATTATTTTCGGCGATCGGGCGTATCTTTTTACCCGACTGCGCGACGCAAAGAAGGGTTATGTGTTTATCAGTCTATGTATGTATGTTTGTTTGTTTTTAACTAACTTCAAAGAAACGAGGCGGTTCTCAATTCGACCCATATATTGTTTGTATTTGTATATGTTCACGCCGTACTCCGACTATGAAGTTCGATTTCGGTAATTTTGAAGTGCACGGCCCCACACGTTAACTTTTTCATAAGTACCTACTATATAAATATGAAACTGAAGTTGTGTCATAATTATGTTTTTCCCAGGTCATATTCGCGGTTTTTTTTTAAAATTATATGTTTCACATTTTTATGGGTCGCGTGTGTTTAAAAACATTAATAGCCTTGTGTGTGAGTTACGTTTCGTCGTATTCAAGTGTTTTTTTTTCCAACTAGTTATGTGTTAGTTATGTATCTATTAATCGGCTGAATCAATTTTTATAATGTTTATTCAGTTCGTCTAGAATACGATAAAATCCATTAAAAGTTCTGAATAAATAAAACGAAAAAAAAAAAACGTAGTAATCGTAAAATAGCCTTATCTTGTCACGGGAAAAGACAAAGCATGTTGTCACTACTCCGACCTTACCTACTCCAAGTTTATTAATAAGGCCAAAGCTATTTAATATTCAACAGGACGGACAGGGGACATAATAATTAGCATCTATGATTATCTAGCTATCTTCCTTCATATTTTCATAGGATCGAAAAAGTTCAACTGATGAAACTACCAGGCGATGTTATTCGATAAAGACTAAAAAAAATCGATTCAGAAAACTTTAAAAGCAAAAAAAACCGACTCATCTCCACAAATTCATCTCATTTTGCTCAAACAAAAGGACAAAAAATGGGATCATGAAGTAAAACTCCAGTTGGTTTGCCGAAAAGATAAAAAATAAGTTAAAATGGGAAAAGTTTCATTAGATTATGAAATGAAAAGATCATTGTTATCAAAGAAGGTATGCTCTTGAATTACCTCAAACTTTCTGTGATTGTCTATCCAATTTGAATTGCGAGTTTTATGGGAGTCAGACAAGTTTTTCGAAGAAAATTTAGTGAATTCATGAAATCTACTATTGTTTGATTTTTCATTCGGTGGAATAGGTCCGGTTCATTCAAGGCGTAAATGAAAAGATTTTTATACTCTGTCGTTGAATCAATTTATTACGAGTAGGTAGGTTGTTATATTTTTTTAAACTACCTACCTACTTTCATTTTCTAACGCAGCGTACTACGTGGACGATTGGATGCGAACGCGATTGCGAAGCGATCCGATCCGGTGCGGTGCGGAAACAACAAACAGTCGATAGCTATTGAAGTGTCCTACGCTACGTGACCAAATGCAAGTAAAGTGCGATGCGGCGCGATTCTCGACTGTTCCTTGTTTCCGCACCGCACCGGATCGGATCGCTTCGCAATCGCGTTCGCATCAAATCATCCACGTAGTACGCTGCGTTAATTTTATGTCACTTCGACACACTAAGGGGGGATTACGCAATGGAACGGACGTGTTTTGATTTTTAATTATATTTATAAAATAATTTATGTTTTTTGTGTGTTGGCACCATTGATGACCTGTGGGCTTGTGACCATATACCCTTGTCTATGGTCATGAATGGTGCCAACACCCAAAAAACTTAAAATAATATTTTCGATCAAAAACTTGAGATATCGATAGTGACCGTTTCAAAACACGTCCGTTCCATTGCGTAGGTACTTATTATCTATGTTATTATTAAGGTCAAAGCATCATACTACCTACTTGGCCGCGAAATTTAATTATTTTTAGATTCAGATCATTTCTTGAAAATATAGGTATTACAATGGTACTTATTACAGCTATATTCGGGTTACTTAAAAGTACAGCTATGTTTGGCCTGTTTCGGCGTTCAATATTATTTGGAGTTTTTTATAGTTGATCGCAAAAATAACCTAGTTAAGGAACGAAATAAAAATCTATTATGCATTTATTAACTCAATGTATGCAACATTGTTTTTTAGCTGCTTAATCTTTATTCAGGCTTTGAAACCTTAAGAATGAAGCCTGTATTCCAATGCAATAACAGGTAATATTTGAAATTATATTTCCTTTTTCAACTTGGTCCTATTTACAAAAGAACTAGCACTTAATTTGCGGTCCGGAAGTATCTGTTTCCCGTATCTTTATTAATTTACATTACCGCGTCGCTCTGTTCCCCCAAAATGAGACACTCAAGTCCGGTGTGGATAGGTTGCTTTTAAATAGGCAAGATAAATTAAGCCCAGCTTGCATAGTGATTTCTAAACATGTATAAGCCCATAAACGTGATTAAGAGCAAACTGTGACAAACAGAAACGTTTAAGAAGACTTTTAGAAATAGAGTCCAAAGTTCGATTATTTTAAAATTGATTTAGCTTTATACATATATGTATTTTTAAATTGTCTTATGCAATCCCCACTAAAGTTTGTTATTTTTGACACAGTACAAGAACCCGGTATTTGTAAAATATTTTAAGCTATTGCATAGCTTTTTTCGCGGGCCTTGAGCTTTCATTGAACAAATTTCGTAACGAAAAACACTTAACACCGCCTACCATGTTGCCATGGTTACCGAGCTACATGGCAACGTACCTAGTACAAAACAAAAAACTAAAATTATAATTGCATTATTTTAAAGTACCTATTTTAAATTATAATGGGCCAAGCGTCAGCTTTTATTTTAAATTATTTTAAAAAATTTTTTAGCAATAATCCGAGCTACTTGTAGTCGTAATGTTTTTTATTTAATTATTTTTATTTTTTATTTAAAAAAAATGTAGAAACAAGTCGAGCTACTTGATAGGCGGATTTTTTAAAAATAATAATCGGCCGAGCGTAAGCTCGGTCGATTATTTAGAAAAAAAAAATTTAGAAATAAGCCGAGCTACTTGGTAGGCGTAATTATTTAAAATAATAATCGGCCAAGCGTCAGCTCGGTCGGCACAAGCCGAGCTACTTGATGGACGGAATTTGTGAATATAATAATCGGCCGAGCGTCAGCTCGGTCGAGTATTTTTAAAATTTTTTTTAGAAATAAGCCGAGCTACTTGGTAGGCGGAATTGCATAGCTTTTATCGCGGGCTTTGAGCTTTGAATTAAGAAATTTTGTAACGAAAAAACCCTAACACCCTCCACTCCACCTACCATGGCAACGTGATACAAAATAAATAAATAATTATAATTGCATAAGTTGAAAAAATATGCTATGCAATAGCTTTACCGCTGCAGTCCCCGAGTGCCACACGTTTTTTTTAATATTTTTAAAATAATTAGGCAACAGAACAAAGAAAGCAACTAGGTAGGTATATCGATTTTCTTTCAACTCATTAGATAGGTACTTCTTAATAATACAAAGTCAGTTACAGTTCCATTACTGAATTGAAATTCTGGATGCGGATGTTCTTGGTAGTTGCGTATAAATAAAAGGTCTAGACTGCAATTTGCTAGCTCGGAGTTGCTTTGCTTAATTGTATTATCTTTTAAGCACTTTCTGGCAGTACTAGGTACCTACTGAGTGGGGCGTTGTAACAATTTAGGTCGCTCTCATGTTAAAGTGCATCTACTTAATGTTATAGTTGGAAAATTATATAATTAAACGTAATTTACCATACATTTTAATATATTCAGTTGAATTAGGGTAAAAGTTAGGTTGGTTTTGATTGGTGGCGGCTTCGGCCACTGTTTGACGCATGTACAGATGCATATGCATGCATTTACCTTCACAGAGCATAATATGCATATGCAGTGGACTTACATTGTTTTGCCGAAAAACGTTTTTTCGTACTTGCGCTTGTGTATTTCCTTCTATGGTTCTACCACTTTCCGCAATTGCGGACGAATTTGTTTGACGTAAGTATCAAGAATTTTTGTACCTTGTTTTTCTTCGGATACTTTATTTTTATCGGTCACCTAAAATGTTCAATCGTTCGTATTACCAAAGTAACCCCCCTGGACTTACGTAATCTGTAGTCCAGGTGCAAACCTTGTGAAAAGTACAATATTTTCAAGGAAAAATACGTCTTCGTTAACCCTCTCACAGCCGGGTAAAAATTAGACTTCTCCGAGATTCGAACTTTCGTCTCTCGTACAAAAGTCAAAATTTAATTTCCATGTTTGGAAAAGCTGTCACTCCCCAATATCCGCGAATGTATCGACTCCTGTAGTGTCGCATTTTACAATTACTGCAGACTGACGACAAAATCTACAATGTGTTCAAGGAAGGTTGTAATCCGAAAAGGATTATTAATTTTCATTAATGTTCGGTTTTTCAGCCAGCAATAAGTTTTTCTAGTAATATTGTATCAAGAAATAACTATTACAAAAATTATCAGCAAGTCGAAAATCTAAGCCAGCATTTGTCGCTTGCCGCGCGAGCGACTTACCCATTTCTTCACTTGCGTCATTGATTTATTGATTTATTTAGTTAAATTATTTCTGTACATAATCTCACCCATCCTTTACAACTAAGGTGGTTGCCTTTTTAAATATTTTTACGTTTTAATAATGTTATAGGTAGGTACTTAGGTACCTACTGAAAAATCAGCATCATTGCATTTGTCATTTGCATTAGATTGGTTATCAGACATCCATCCATCTGATATTATTATTTTAGTTTAGATTATTGCTCCAGTTCCACTATTGTTAAATAATAAATATGCGACAAAGTTAATCACATGATTACTGCAAAAAAAATATACAAAAAAAACCCCATGAGTTTCTTGTCTCATTGGGTGTCGCGTTCCGAAGACACAGTAGATTATATTATATAATTGACGATTCGAAGAGATATATTGTAATATCCGAATGAATAAAAGTACTTTGAATTTTGAATTTCGAGCGGTGTTCCCGGTTGCATCCCTCTAGGAAGCTCGGGGTCTGCTTTCCTTCTCTTACATGTCCACTTTGCACGATTTTCAGCATATAGGCCGTATTAGTGAGTTGCACTCACGTGAGCCCTCACGACGTCAAACCAGCACTTCTTGGGTACATGTCTATCAGCCAGCATCGTATCAATATTTCATAAAAGCTTTCCAAACCAGTATCGGTCAGATTCTATTATGTTTTCCCATGCACAAATTTTACCAGCACACAAAATATTAGCATAGCTCATAAATTCGTCAAATTAATCGTCCGTCTGTGAGAGCGTGCGTTCCGTCAGTCAACCGTCACTGCGTGCCATAATCGATTTGGTTAGAGTCCGGAGTCGAGAGAGGCATCCGAACGATTTTCTTCATGACAGACCAATCAGAGGGTGAGGGAAACTAAAACGGTTACGAAATAAGCTTAGTATTTAATAGGAAATGGTTAGTGGAATTAGGCTGTATTGGTATTTTCGACTTGTTATTGCTTTTTGGTAGAGTCTAACATCCGTATTTATAGACGAATCTGAGTGTTTACTTTGGATAAGTAATGCCCTCTCTCGCTCTTACTAGTGATTTTTAACGTCAACGTAAATGTGACAGCCATGTTACTTAGACAAGTAATTACTTAGAATTGACTATAAATACGTGTGTTAGACCTTCTTGAAGTTAACATGGTGTAATGTAAAGATGTTATATTAAATCACGAAATCTGTCAATAACAAGATGGGTGAGTGGTGTACTCACGAAACAGTAAGTTTGATGTCCAAAGTTTACTTGAAACCTCAGTGTACGTAAGTTTAACTTTAAAATAAAAGCTTTAGATTTTCAAATCTAATTTTCAGTGTGTTTCTTACAGGTTCCTACTCTGTATATGAGCAGTCGAGTGTCTTGAGATAATCTAAAACCATCAAACGTTTCGATAGTAGGTTAATGTCATGTGCTTGTCGTTCTTGGGTGGCACAGGAGTGTTTAAAAAAGCCCCTTAAATAAAACTAAAATATATTTAACGTTAAAAACCGGAGCAGCAACAGAGCGAGCGCTGCGCTCTGGTTCATCAACCATAGTTATGTAAATGTAGTATGAAATTAAATTAAATAACACAAAACTGGTGAATTTTCTTAATTACTGAGAAGCGAAAACAGCACGGAACGTTATTCACGACTGAATTAAAGACAATTTGGAGAACAAATGCAATTCAAGCAGCAACAGTGCTGCAGTCGGAATTCTGATAAAGTATTCACTCTACAAATTAGAAGTGATTTTTGTTATAAATAGTAACTTCAAAACGGACCCAGGAAATGTTAAATTTTCGAAGTAAAGTGCTTTCTTGTTAAGCTACAATGTTTGATTGTCAAATTGTTTGCTAGATTCCTCCAAATATTCCAATTAGCAGACAAATACGGAACTACCAATTGGAAGTCGAAAAAGCGAAACAAAACTTGGCAATTGAAAGAATGGAAATCGTGAAGCTGTCATGCGGCCCAACATGATAGCTGCAGAGACCCATCTACGTTCTATTACAGACGGATAATGAATTTTATGATTTACTGCTTAAGGTTGAAATCGCACCATTCTGTCCGTAAATGTAGTTTTCATTATTTACCAAGGCGCTTTGTTTTCGACTTGTAAATTGATTGAAACGCCGGGCAACTGATAATTGCTAATAGTTTTCTTGTTAACGTTGAAAGTGGGAAGTTCTAGACTAGTTGATTTCTTTCGCGAGTTCTATTTCCTACCCTCTTCGTCGGCATTAAGTGGTTGATTACTGCGCCGCTCCTCGGAATATTCAAGTGATTTTTTTGCGTCAGTTTTGATTGGATAATTACTTTTCCAATTATGCGGTAGTCGTAAAATATTTATACGGATAATATGAAAAAGGAAATTCTTCGATTATGTCGTGACTGGTGCGGAATTTTCATAAGATAAATTAATGCTGATTGTAGCGTTGTTGGATTGAGGAATATTCCCAATTTATAGAGCATTTTTGCTTTTGTCGATATAGTAGGTGTTACACAAAATACTTATTTATTTCGTTGTATTGAATAAATATTGTATGAAATCGAACAGCGGAGACAACACTGGGTAAGTAAATACCTTACTATAGGAATCCTACTAATATTATAAATGTGAAAGTTTGTGAGGATAGATGTTTGTTACTCTTTCACGCAAAAACTACTGAACCGATTGCGATGAAACTTGGAATATAGATAGCTGGACACCTAGAATAACACATAGGCTCTTTTTATCCCGTGATTTCCGCGGGATCGGGACTTACGCGGGTGAAACCGCGGGGCGCAGCTAGTACTAATATATTTTCTTTTATAGTGAAACACCTTTAACTGACCATAAAATAAATAAGGATAATAGATTTTTCTTCTGTTTTCGTGATGTTGGATAGAAATGATACCCATAATTAATTACTTTAATTTCTAGAATAATAGATGATTTATTTTCTGGCAATAATCATGCATAGATATTCAACATGTTTTTGATTATTATTTCGACATCGTTTAAAATGGCTCTATCCAGAATATAGAATTTCACACAATAATACGCTACATTTGCAAGAGTAATCAAGAATGGTAGTAGTTCCGGTTATCAACCCACAATATTCAAACATGTAAAATTCGAAGTCCTGACTGATTGACTTAATGACTGAACTATACCTACATATATCAAAGTGGAGCCCAAACTACTGGTCCTAGGGACATCAAATTTCGAGTATGTATTCTTTATGGTGTGTAGGTATCCACTAAGAATGGATTTTTTAAAATTCCACGGGATGGTGAATTACGCGGGGAAAAGAGGATAATATGCTATTTGTTAAGTATAGCCGGATATGAAAACACTAAGCTACATGCAATGCCACATTCCCAACTGTTCAATAATTAGAAAAGAGACCTAAACACAGTTATTCTTATCCACCTATCCATTTAGAAACCTTTTCAATTCAGTAAAACATCTATCACGCGCTCCTGATTAGTGCTAAGGACCGTTGATGAGTTCCGAACTAACTCCACTAACGAGTTACGCTCCAAGTCTGTACTCGATCCCACATACGTTCTCCAACTTTTTGGATTCCGTAAAAAACAGCCAAGTTTTATTATAGATCGCCGGATTTACCTTCACGTTAAAGTTTTGTTCCAACGTTGATTTTACCTAACTGCCGACTCCGTTTAAGTTTTCATTAAGCTTTTAGATAGAATAATCGAATTTAAAAGTTTAAACAGTTAGACGGAAACACTTTGTTTTTGTTAGCCCGATTTGTCCCTCTGCGGGGCAAGGGCCTCTTCATAGAACTCCTTCTTCTGTAATGATCTCTACTGTTAATAAGAAAGGAGTTAGGTAGACGCCACAAGAGCCTACTCCGGATTGGCAAGTGTCCTAATGCCGATCAGGCAAGGTGGCTTGGACAACATATCTAGAACACCTCGAGCTGTCAAGTGAAGACGATATACCATATTATACCTATTGTGCGAAGGAGCCAGCCAGCCATGTTGTTTATTGTTGTACTCGATTTTAAAGCGGATTCTGGTATTGACACGGAACTTTATTTAAGGTCGATGTTTAACTAACGACCTTGGCCATAAACTAATTGTCTGATTAAACTAATTGCCTGAGATTGAGATAAGGTGTACTGGGGTAACTCTGAAAGTGGGGTAAATACAGAATAGACCTTTAGTTAGTGATATTAAATCCATTTTTGGAATAAATTAGGATTTACCCCATTTAATAAGTTATTTCAGATTTACCCCACTACATCTTAGATGTTTTATAAGTAAAGTTGTGTTTACTTTCAAATAAGCTGGGTTTTTTTTCAATAAACATAACTTCAAACTATCACCATATTTTGTCAAAAGTCGTAGATCAAAACTTCTTCACCTACAACAACTTCCATTCGACTTTATTCGTAAATTATTGTCCCGAGAACACATTGCCCAGCAACAACAGCTGAATCTTCAACATGGCTTCTTCTTGAGTTTCCATGAAATTCAATCTTCCTTCATAAGTGTAACAGTGTTTCACTCCATTTCGGGGTAGTTTACGTTCGCAACCAAGCAACGAGATTAGGCAGCTCTATTAATATCAGTATGTCGATGTTAACGTGTAATTGCACGTAATTTGAAATGATAGCTTAATACGCTGCTCTAATTTACTATACCCTGCAGGGTTGTGCAGCTAAGAGATTTAGGTACGATTGATAATAGTTGCAATGCAAGTTTTGTACACAACGCAATCTAGCCTCAAACTAAGCTTTTAGGCTTGTAGTATGGGTACAACGGATATAACCTTATTATCCTATCCTTCCTTCCTACTAATATTAAAAAGCTGATCGTTTGTGAGTATGTATGTGTGTGTGTTTGTTACTCAATTAAGTAAAAAACGCTGAACCGATTACCATAAAACTGGTATGTAGATAGCTGGAGACCTGGAATAACACATAGGCTACTTTTTATCTCGATATTCTTGCGGAATCGGAACTTACGCGGGTGAAACCGCGGGACGAAGCTAGTTTTTTATATAAAGGTACTAGCTGACCCGAAAAACGTTGTTTTGCCTTATAAATTATTATTATAGATAGTAGCCGATTCTCAGACCTACTGAATACGAAAATAAAATTTCATAAAAATCGGTCAAGCCGTTTCGGAGGAGTACGGTAACTAACACTGTGACATGGAAATTTTATATATAAGACTAGCTGACCCGGCAAACGTTGTTTTGCCTTATAAATTATAGATAGTAGCCGATTCTCAGACCTACTGAATGCGCATGTGGAGTTTGGTGGAGATCGGTGAAGCCGTTTCGGAGGAGTACGGTAACTAACACTGTGACATGGAAATTTTATATATTAGAAGATTATTTAGTTTGCTTTTGGGGTTTCGTCGTGCATTCTTATAATTAAAGTTTGAACCACTTTCGCAATCTTCTTTAGTTCCGGTGACAATACACTAAAATGATAGAAACCACCTAATGCTGAAGTCAGGAGTGGCTTTTTATGAGGGAACTTCTCAACGCTTAGAAGCAGATATCTATGTTTTACCTATGTTTTATTTTGTAATACTTACTTACATTTAAGATACATAATTGAAACCAGAAACAAACATTTATGATCAGCAAAAACACTTGCCTCCAGCAGGAATCAAACCCACAACCTTCTGCATGACAAATTCATTCATTTCTTAAGAAGTTTGACTTTTTCATCGATGAAGAAACACAAAGTAACTTGTGAAAACGCGGAACGCAGCTATAAAACAGTAAAATTACGCATTAAACGAAAGGCAACCGGCTACGCTATAACTGTCCTGTGAATGAATCTACTGGGTGTTGTAAAACAATGGGTAGCGGCCTCTAAATCCTGTAGCCGTAATGCGAACGTAAATTAAATATTGAAACCCCCGTATTATGAGTAGAAGCAACATCTGCTTATTAGGCAGCAAATAACTCAATATTAGTTCCTAATTATGCCGGGATTTACAATATTTATGACCTACGCCACGGTGAATTAATACGAAATGGGCCCAATATATTTTTCGTACATACATTACTTCAACAAATCACGTTTGCCGGGTCAGCTAGTAATGTATAAAGAGGAAAGATTTGTATTTTGTGTGTATGTGTGTCTGTATGTTTGTAATTAATAAACTCAAAAACTACTAAACCGATTTCAAAAAATATTTTACCATTAGAAAGCTACATTCACCCTGAGTAACATATACTACTTTTGATTCCCACGGGATCGGGACTTACGCGGGTGTAACCGCAGAACGCAGCTAGTATACTATAAACAAAAACATAAAAGTAACGGGAATAAAATCCAACTATAAGTTTAAATTCATATCAACATCGCGAAAACTGAAGAAAAACCTATCAGTAATTCTACAAGAAAAACCTACAAACAAATAGGTATTCCGTACGACCTCACCCTGTACAAACAAATCGGAATCCAAGAAACAAAAACTTTAACAAAATTCCTTCCCAATCAGTTACCCGAAACATTGACATACAGATCAGATACAAGATACCCGAACCCTATCTATCACAATACATCAATCCTAAACCGCTAGAGAGAAAGGCATCTACCAAAACAATCCGCCATTATTGAAAAACTACGTAACATAACATAGTTTATCTCAGAGAACCCCATAAAAATGGCTGGTCGTACCAAACAACTCTATAACGTCTTACAAAATGAATAGTCAGTGGAGGGCCATAAATAAAGCTAGCGGTACACTAGCGTCAGATAAGCGGGGATCTATTGAGCTTATACGGCGGCGGTGTAGCCGTACCCTTATGTTGACGATTTATGTTACACCTGTGGGTGTGTACCTAGCTTTAGTTGAGGTCTTCAGACGTTAGTATTAGTACAAAAGTTAGTATTGCTCCTAGGTTGAATCTAGCGACTATATCGATGGTTTTAATCCCCTGTTTGCAATAATAGGTAGGGGGAGTACGCAATGAAACGGTCGTGTTTTGAAACGGACCCAATCGATATGTCAAGTTTTTGATAGAAAATATTTTAGGTTTTTTGTGTGTTGACACCATTGATGACCATAGACAAGAGTCTATGGTCACTGGCCCACAGGTCTATGGTCATCAATGGTGCCAACACCCAAAAAACATAAAATATTTTCGATCAAAAACTTGAGATATCGATAATTCGATAGTGTGCGTTTCAAAACACGTCCGTTTCATTGCAGATTCCCCCTATTCTATACTGCTTCTCAATACAGTCTGAACATAAGCTACCAATTAAATTTAAAAATTATCCCCCCGACTAATAAACGATAACTAACTTTATGTAACGTTTGTCTTTCACTGGGACATGAAGTTTCAAAGTTGACAGACAGAGACAAATGTTACATAAACTTAGTCATTAAGTAAGATAATTATTTCGTTTTTGAAAAATGCTTTCCTAAATGTTATATACATGGACAGGATTTGTATCTGCAACCACTATAAATGTTGTAGAGATTGCAGGTTTAAATGGCGCATTTTTTTCCCTTAGAAACAGAGTTTGGTGTCAGTCCGACGGGACTCCAAACCACGACCCTCGGAATTGAAGTCGGGGTATTTACTACTAGGCCAACACCGCTAAATTTCAATATAAATTTTAAAACGAAGTGACATCCGCGGTGCTTCGGAAAAAATAATTAAGTTATAGGTACGGTCAGCATCAATAGTCGATGATCATGATCACATTCAGATATTCAAAACCGCTGTAGGTATATCATAATGAACATAGGCGGTCTTGATATCACCCAACAAAAACGTCTAAAAATGAGTGTATAACGAATGAATTTCAATATTTTTTTTGTGGTTTTTGACACTATTAGTTTATTCAAAAGGACGAACGTTTTTAAAATAAAAAAATAAGTTATTATTACTATTACTTCAACTTCCGATGCATCATATTTAGACTGAAACTTTTTTTTTTATCTTTTTTGGCCCCGGACTCTCGAGATGCCATTTGTCGAGATACTGAAACTTAATGTCAAAACAACTTAATTATGTAATGCTGTTATTGTAATTGCGTGTAACATCTATATTTTAATCACGTATGTATTTTATTTTCTAATATCAAAAAACACGCAACTGGTTTTTTAATTCCTCATTAATCCAACATGGCGACAACGGCCGAGAAGGCTATTTTAAAATTCTCTTATCTTTTTAACTTCGGTGATTTACGGTGTTTTAGTTAGTTTTATGTATTCTGGGACTTCTGTAGATTCTTCTAGTATTTTTTTTATATCTAGACGCCTAAGTTTTAAATTGATAAAAACGTTGTTTGGCGACCTGCCATTGTTCTTTGGGGTGTAAAAATAGGACTGATATTCTGAAAATAAGTCTGTATCTTCGCTTTGAATTTTACAATGTGTGTCATGTTTTGACACCTTACAATAAAATTACTACGATGTATATATGACCTCTGTTAGAAGACCTCTGTGGTGCGAATGTCTGCCTGTAATGCAGAAGGTTACACGTTCAATCCCTCCTGGGTGCAAGTGTTTATGCTTAAAAATAAATATTTGTTTCTGGTCTGGTCCGTCTCTCATTTTCAAAAAAGAAAAATAGATTTAGGTATTATATCCGTTGTCTAGTCACCTTAACACAAGCTTAGTAGCTTACCACGGGACTAGATGGCGTGGCGTATTGTTCGCAGAATTTATTTATTTATTATTTTTTTATTATTCATATTATTCAAAACGAAATGTGAAAAAATAAAAGTCAATCTGAAATGTGGTCATCGACTTTTGGGTCTAACTGTACGTAATTTAAAAGGAAAGAGCACCGGTCGGAAAAGGAAGGATATTTTAAACCAATATTTATTTAAACCAAAGCTTTAGTTATTACTGAATGTTTTAATTGGATAGTCTAACTTCTAATTCTCTATGTAAATTCATAGTCGTATAATAGACCAGGATTATGGAATAATTGTGGATTAGTTTTAGGTCTGTGTTATGTTTTCTATCTGTTGCAAAAGAGGATTATTAAGCAACTTGATTGCGCGTACGTGTAAATCCCGATCCCGCAGGAATATCGGGATAAAAAGTAGTCTTAGTCAGGGGTTCCCTAACTTATTTGAGTCGCGACCCCTTCGACCATAAAAAAAAATCCGCGTCCCCCCGTCCTCCAGTCCAGATTATCAGGTCAGGATAAAAAAGTGTTCAAAATAAGTATTTTTGATGCTCATAAAAAAAAATTCAGCCATACTAAAGGTATTTGGTAAGTTGTACCAAATACCTTTGATAGCGCCCGTGAGGAGACCGCGGGGCCAGTTTAGAGGCTGATCTAGGCCGACTGAGGAAACAATATTATTATTCTTCACAGGCGTCAATTTCAAATAATTTCATTGGTCGTATCGAGCCGTCTGGAATGCATTCTCTCAGCGATCGCAGGTATTAACTGCACAGGTGGCCCGCGCCCCCCTTAACGCCCCCCAGTTAGGGAACCCCTGGTCTAAGTATTATTCCAGTTCTTTAGCTACTGTTAGACTGGAAATATTATATTGTGCTGCGGGGGCCCCTTAAGGGCTTTGATGTATCCTATGCTCTTAAGCTAAGGCAGTCCTAATTGTATCGCCCAATATGTAAGACGTGGATTAAATAAGTTGGCATACCTTTATGAACATTCTTTTATTTTAAAATCAGTAGCTAAAACTACCTACATACCAAATTTCATCGCAGTAGGCGAACTTTCAACTTTATAATATCAGTAGGATTATAGTAGTAGACCCGGTTTTGCACATGTACGTACAAACAATACATACAATTCCTTCAGTACAGTTTCGAAATCCATAGTACAATTTTATAATGCCGACAATAAATTTGTTTTATTTTTTGGTCCTACCTATGTTGTGAAATAAATGAGTTATGAAACAAAAAAAATTACAATATTAATGGTTTTCGGATTTTAAAAATGTACCTTGTGTGCTAAGGGCTCGTTACCACTTATGGCGATACGGCTCGATGTGCCCATCGACCTTTCATAAACACTTAGCCAAATCCACTAACGACTAACTCAATCCCAATCGGGGAATAATGAATTTCGAAAAACCACCCTCTTTTGCCTTTGTGTAAGCTTTGCTACATCTCTTGTATTTCCCTCTAAAAGGCGTTCAAAAATTCCTCCCTATTTACAGTATGTTAGGGAAAAGGTATGCGATGGGATGGTATGGGGTAGAATGTAGGAGGTCAGGGGTTCCCAAACTTATTAATCAGCAATTAATCCGATTTAGTATTTCGTCACGGCGCGCCCTAGCTAGTCGAAACAGGGTGGGAGAAGGTCTGTCATCAACATCAATCACTAATTATTTTATTCATAAGGATTATCTTTAGGTACTTATAAATCAAAGCCCTGATTGGTTGAATATATCAACGCAAAGTGTGTTCTTTGTGTGTTTCCACAGTATCGAGACTTGAAATGGCTTAGAACTAACAGTTACGATGTGTAGTTTCCCTGAGACCGCACCTGAAAATCGAGTATGATATAAATCAGAAGTTGCAAAAGCCGACGTTTAAAATCGCACGCGATCAGTATTATTTTTTTATAGCAAATCTTGAGTTTAATATCTGGAAAGGTAAAGAGAAATCTCTCGCGGAGCCGGCGCGTCCTCTGTATGCCGCACTAGGGCGCCGCGGCCCCCAGTTTGAGAATCCCTGTAGAGGATCGAAACCCACTATTTTCCTTTTTTAAACAAAGCAGTTTTATCCCCCTTTCACAAAGTTAAATGCTTTTGCCTTTCTAATCATTTTCACAAATGAAATATTTTTGTAAATAACATTGAAGTGAGGTGTAATTTTATTCGAGCAGAATTCCCCGGGGCTGAAGTTAATAATATACCTCGTAGGAGCTACTATTGTGTAATAATTTCTTATTATATGGGGCGCCTACTTCATAATTTCCAATTTAGAGAACCGTTTGAAGTGTGAATTATTTGTAATTGAAATTCTTCTTCTTAGATACGCGTTACGGAATAACTTTTGTACTTTTGAAGTTGATGAATTGACTTTCAAATTCTTACTTTATATTACGTTGCGTAGATTTATTTTCTTAAATGTTTTCGAACAAATATTTGACGTCTTTGGCGCGTTCGGGTGAACACGACTGCGACGGTGAAGGTTGCGAGGTCGATTTCCGCCGCGACTTTAAATGGCACCTGTGTGCCTGTGTGTCTGGTAGGTCGACTTCGGAATCTTTCGATGCAGTAATTATTCGATATCAAGACATTCGATGTGGCGTACCGTTGTTCGTAGATACCTATCACGACAACTCGACGCAACGTTTTCGCTACTTTCGGTATGACAGAGATCCGTGTGCTGTTCGAAAATAAAAAATAATAGAATAATAAAAAATACGGGCGTTGAAAAATGTTAAACTTAATAAAAGCTCCGTGATTAAAACCGAAAAATGAGTTTACCTAATCTATATTTTCACTATATTATGACGGCTATACTAGCAATTGTATCGTCGCGTCGATTCAACGAGCCCCACTTTTATTTTATAGATATAGTAGGTAGGTGTGAATGATATCAGATGAGCATTGTTTCGGTGTCAGTTATAGGGCATGGATACGAGTGACATGTCAACCACAGACAATAAATGGCCAGTGGTTTTATTATGTTACTTTTTGTACTTATTATTATTTTTACTATCATAAGTCTGCACTAAAATGAAATATTAGGTCCTTACATATGAAATTGGCGTTTTGTCGTACTGGCCACTTTGATCTCAAATTATATCTCTTCTTTGGTTAGGGATTCCAATTTCAAATTTATACAGCTATTTATTCATACATTTGTATTTCGAAAACCGTAATTCATTTGTTTTGTCCTCGTTTGGTTTTTTCATTGCGTCACGCAGTTTACAAAATGGAAAACTTGAAATATCGCGTTATTTACGAGTACGAGTTCCACCGTGGTACCAGTGCTGCAGAAACGGCTCGAAGGATTAATGATGTGTATGGCGGCGGTGTCGCAAGAGAAAACACAGTGCGTTTTTGGTTCCAACGTTTTCGTTCTGGAAATTTCGAACTGCAGAACAAGCCCCGTGGACGGCCGGAGACTAAAGTTGCTAATGAAGAATTGAAAGCTATTGTGGAAGCAGATCCATCGCAAACCACGTCCGAGTTAGCTGCAGGTTGCGGTGTTAGTGATAAAACTGTTTTAATCCACTTGAAGCAAATTGGAAAGGTGAAAAAACTTGAAAGGTGGGTACCTCATGAATTGAGTGCAGCAAACCGACAAACGCGCGTCAACTGCTGCGTTACATTACTCAACCGGCACAATAATGAAGGGATTTTAAATCGGATCATTACCTGTGATGAAAAGTGGATCCTGTACGATAATCGGAAACGCTCATCGCAATAGCTAAATCCTGGCGAACTAGCCAAATCCTGCCCCAAGCGAAAATTGACTCAAAAAAAGTTACTTGTGAGCGTTTGGTGGACTAGTGCCGGTGTCGTTCACTACAGCTTTCTTAAATCTGGCCAGACGATTACAGCAGATATCTATTGTCAGCAACTGCAAACCATGATGGAAAAGCTAGCTGCTAAACAACCGAGGTTGGTCAATCGCTCTAGGCCACTGCTGCTTCAGGACAACGCTAGACCACACACTGCACAACAGACGGCTGCCAAATTAGAGGAGCTTCAATTGGAATGTCTAAGACATCCACCGTACTCCCCGGACCTGGCTTCAACAGATTACCATTTTTTTTCGAAATTTGAATAACTTCTAGCAAGGGAAAAAATTCAACTCCGATGGGGCAGTCCAAAGCGCCTTCAAAGATTTCATTGATTCCCGTCCTAATGGTTTTTCTAGTAAAGGGATCAATGAACTACCTATGAGATGGCAAAAGTGCATAGATAGCAATGGTACATACTTTGATTAAATAAATATATTATTATAAAAAAAAAAGACTTTATGTTCCTCCCTTACAAAACGCCAATTTCATATGTAATGACCTAATATAATGATTGATTACATTGATCTTCGGATGGATCCTACTTTTTCCATTGATGGAAATACTGGGATAGATTCTCCCACTATTTCCATTGCAACAAAAAATCATCATCATCATACTTAATAAAACGCAAGTGTAACTGACTGACTGACTGATGGACAACGTACAGGCTAAACGGCTAGGGGTAGAGACTTGAAATTTGGAACATAGGTTCTTTAGGGGTTGAAAGTGAGCACTAAGAACGGATTTTCGGAAATTCCACCCCTAAGGGGGTAAAAATGGGGAAAAACGTTTGTATGTAACTTCGTAACGGCTTGACCTAGAATCTTGAAATTTGACATAAAGATTGATATGGGGTAGTAAGTGAATCTCTAAAAAGTTTTTTTCCAAAATTCAACCCCTAAGAGTGTTTAATTGGGGATGAAAGTTTCTATGGGAATTGATTCAAAGAGATTTTGTTACTGTTTTCGGGGGTATTATCCGAAGCCCGACGGGTTTCGGGTTCCCATCTTGTACTTAATAAAACGCAAGTGTAACTAACTCACTGACTGACTGACTGACTGAATGATGGACAACGTACAGGCTAAACGGCTAGGTGTAGAGACTTGAGATTTGGAACATAGGTTCTTTAGGGGTTGAAAGTGAGCACTAAGAACAGATTTTTGGAAATACCACCCCTAAGGGAGTAAAAATGGGGAAAAACGTTTGTATGCAACTTCGTAATGGCTTGACCTAGTAATTGATAAGGTTTTACAACCGTTTATTTTAAAGAAGAAAGAAAGAAAATTGATTTATTCAGACAAGTTCAGTTTTTTTTTGTCTCGATAAAAATGTAATAGGATAGGTATAATTTTAAAAAACTTGTCACTATTTCCATTTTGTATTTCCATGGGAATAGTGGGATCTACCCTGATCTTCGAATTCGGATACTCGAGGACTCTGACACTTGACACAAATGTCGTAGCATTTCTGCTGATACTGACGTCCTAGCATTTCTTATGATATACTGACTTGCAACTCGGTGTGTAGAGACGGGCTCGGGCACGAACCGTTCCGTACCATTATGAAAAAAATCATGATCGGGTTGTTATATCGGAGCTCCACTTAAAAATTTATTTTATTCTTTAAGTATCTATTTGTTGTTATAGCCCCAAAAGAAAAACATCATCTGTAAAAATTTCAACAAATACTAAAAATAAAATAAAATAAATATTTAGGTGGGCTTCCCATATCACATAGGTACCTGCGTTATTTTTTGTGATAATGGTACGGAACCCTTCGTGCGCGAGTCCGACTCGCCATTGGCCGGTTTTTTTTAAATTGAAAATGTCAAGGTGTCATATTCTCCACACATTAAACCAAACAATAGAAACAAACATTCGAAAGGATCTAAATTGTACGCAACAAAAAGTCATTGAGAAAAAATAATGTTTAATTCTAAAGAAATATTTTACAAACTTATCTACCCACAAATCTCAACTTAAACATTTAAAAGAGGCAATTATGTTAATGAAAAATAAAAATATTGCTACAAGAAGCTTAATGGCACAGAAAATGAATCAAATGTAAGTGTATACTGTTCCACTAGACAAAGCAAAGAAAATGTGGCAAATTGAATAAGTTTATGACTGATTGCAGACTGCAAGCTTTAAAGTCGGCCGATTTATTTCTTACTAGCTACGTCCCGCGGTTTCACCCGCGTAAGTCCTGATCCTTTGGGAATATTGAGATCTTAGTACTCAGGTTGAAAGTAGCTTTCTAATGGTGAAAGAATTTTTGTAATCGGCACAGTAGTTTTTGAGTTTATTCATTACAAACATACTCACACTCACACAAAAACAAATCTTTCCTTTTTATAATATTAGGGCAGATAACGGGGTTTTTACTATGTTTTAATTTAAATACCCCGTTGATTAATAATATTTGTATCGTATATTAGTCCGAATGACAATACCTCGATGTTCAATAACACGATGTCTCTAACCCGAAGGGATGTTTCGCAGTAGATGGAAATGTGATAGTAAAAGTCACTATCGGCCGACTTTTTAGCCTGTAGTCTACGTTCACCCACAATTTGGTGCTATTCTACTACGAATTTACGTTTTATTTACTGAAATGATTCTATTACAGTCAGGCAATAACAGTCCACCGTAGAGTTCTAAATTGTGTTGTAAGTAAAGAAAGGTCCTAAAAGTTCTACTCAAACAAGACGGAAAATTACAGTCTCAGTAGAAAACATTATTATAACAGGACATTTTAGACTCTAATGATTAGATAGATTCTAAGATAGATATGCACTTTTGTTTCCGAATGTACATACTTAACCTAACATTAAATAAAAATATCAATCAAAGTGCCCAAAGAAAATACTCAGTAGTATACAACATAATTCAATTATACTCCTTGACACTTGGAACACGAGTTGGGTCCCTATTCTACAACTATGCCTTACGTCTGTTCAATTTTCTTTTGAAAAGGTTCAACATTTTTTTTTAAATATAGCAAGGCTTTGCTTTTGAAGTGTTAGATAATTTATTACAATATAAGCATCAATTTCTAGACTTAGATTTTCCTTCTATACGTTGTAGAACAGGTGGTGGTATCAGTCAGTAAGTACTAATTTTTATTGGCAAGATGTGCACCGATTTCTATACATTTAAGGCAATTTTACTCAGAGAAAGTGTAATTAACGTCACATATCGCTAATTACTTTGATGAATTACTGATGAATTACAAAAACAGCTATTTTATAGTAAAGTTAACCTGTTTATGGTCACATTCGTGTAAAACGCACTGAAACTGATAGGTCGCGGCGTCATTTACTTGCTATCTATATGAATGCAGCCTAACACGAGGTTTTAAAGCTGGAGCTTTATTAGCAGGCGTAGATTGGGCCCAGTCGACCCCTAACAAAAATAAGCAGTAGCGCCCCGGTCCCAGTTTCGAAGGGATTCGCCACCTAACTCGAAGATTCGTGTCGCGTTGTCGAGAACATCGTGTTTGGGCATACGCACTGAAATGAAACTATAAAAGTACGCTGGAATTGCTATACCATACAAAATGACATTAGATCTTTGAACCGATCTGATTTGCGCCATGTTGCGCTGTTGTCGCGCGTTTTCTATTGAAAGTGATGGTGACCGTCTCCGGAACTATTAGTCCCATGGACGGTCCGCATCACTTTCAATCACGGCGCAGATCAAATAGGCACAAAATTCAGTGTGAGTGCGAGGGCATACGCGATGTTCTTGTCTACATAAGCTGAGCGAAGATTCCGGTCACGTCTGAAAAACAACGTTTTTCAGTTTTTTATGCGGCCGAGACTGAATTGACGCAGGTGTAGCCACCCAAGCGAAACATCGTCTGCGCCCGAATACTTCCCGTTGCAACGATCTACCCGGCCACATACATCGCGTAAACACGAACATTCGCCCGCTAATGAAGCCCCAGCAGAATGGATTTTTAAATTATTGCCTTCTATAATAAATTCCATAGTCGTCGTTGTATTGGGGCGCGTGTTGTTCGTGAATAAGGCGTTGCGGGATATGTTGCGCGATGTTGACGTGACGTTGCGGGATGTGTTGCGCGATGTTGCCGTGATGTTGCTCGATGTTGACGTGATGTTGCGGGAAGTTGCCGTGGTGCGGGATGTGTTGTTGGATGTTGTTGCGGATATGTTGCGGCCCGTGGTATGGCTCTGGTTCTTCAGCCTTCTTCTTGGGGACGTAGGGGTTTTTTTCTGGGTCTGCGTTTAGCCTGAAAGTTTATTTCTTGTAACGGTCGAATACAGAAACGCTTCTTTCCATTTTGGGAAATTCAACACTATTGGGAACTTTAGCATTTTAGCACTGAAAGTTAAGCAGTTTCTAAATTCAAAAGAGGCGGATTTATTTGTTTATTTGGCGAGTGAAAATTATCAGATGAATATTTTAAAAATTTAGAAAGAAAAATACCTACTATTTTTCTTTTTAACATATTTTCTTAATAAATGTTATTCAACTATTTGAATTGCAGATTTGTTTTCAAAACACAAAAAAGTCTACAGAACGGCTGAATCTACCTACTATTAACTTTTCAGGTCCTAAAAAGTTCAGTACAAGTGAGTAGTCTAATAACTTAAAAAAAGAAGCTTTACTTATTTTTTTGGTTTTCGCGATGCTGATAAGAACAAACTCACGGATAGATTCCCGTGAACAAGAGGTCGGGAAAGACCTCGAAATAACCGCAATTAAAACCGAAATTTGACTTTAAAAAAGAGGTCTTACTTGTAATGAGCAATAGCCTGTGAACAATCGACGTTGTACCACCAGTCGCAGGCGAACTTGGCCTGGTCGAAGAGAGTCCCGTTGGTGCACAGGAACGAAGCTCCCTGGTGACCCTCACGGCCGTCGTGGCACACGTGGTACGCCTGGAGAAAAATGAACGGTTTAAATATCAATGCGAAATAGTGCTTAGTGTAGAACCGATACATGTGTGTGATATTTATATGTTACTAGGTACCTATGCCCGGAGTCCCGATTCCGTTGAAATATCTGAATAAAAAGTAGTGCATTTGTTTCCAAAATACCTAGTCATAAAGATACGGGGGCGTCCATAAATTACGTGAGATGTTTAAAGCGGGGAGGGGGTCGAGTCAAATCTCATCTAATCTTACGTTGGTGAGAGGGAGGGTCTCGGCAAATATCACGCAATTTTTTTTCTGATTGAAACCAAAAAAAATATTCTATTTTGGTCCATTTAATCCAGATTGTACGTACACACTGAAAAAATTTTACTATTTTACTGCTCCAGTAACTGAACACACTCTACAGTTTGTTAGTTCGTTATTGCAACGGTCTATTAGAATTTCTTTTTCTTTTTACAATTTAAAAATCCAACGCATCTACGTAAGAAACCCACATTTTGAAAAATCTCACGTGAGATTGGAGGATGGGGGAGGGGGTTGAATAAAATCTCACGACATCTCACTAGGGGGGGGAGGGAGGGACAGAAAATTTCAAAAAACACCTCACGTAATTTATGGACGCTATACCTAAGTCAAAAACAAAGTCATATACCTACTCGCAACTTTCGCGTCTATATACTATTTGTTGTATAAGATAGGATAGTAGGAAATAGAATAAGATACTACGTAGAACGTAGGGAAGGACTGCAAAACGATGCTTTTGTGTCAAAAAATCATAGTGATATCATCCTTCCTATCCTACTAATATTATAAATGTGAAAGTTTGTATGGATGTTTGGATGTTTGTTACTCTTTCACGCAAAAACTACTAAACCGATTGCGATGAAACTTGGAATATACATAGCTGGACACCTAGAATAACACATATACTTTTTATCCCGTAATTCCCGCGGGATTGGGACTTACGCGGCTGAAACCGCGGGGCGCAGCTAGTAATACATATCTTCTTTCTTTCTTGAAACATGAGACATTGAATGAGACAATCACGCATACGCTATGCTTTTTACCCGACTGGGCGATGCAAAGAAAGGATATGTGTTTATTGGTTACAGTACCTGCTACAATGGTTACCATTACTACGCTGTTGAAACAATATGAAACTCATTAAGAGGAGTATCAACGACAACGACCTTGAAACTGAAAATCCCTGTCGGGCTCATCGAAAATTGTTGATTATTTCATGACGGAATGTCGTAGAACTTTTTTTTGTGCACAGATTGTAGGTGACATTGTTTTCTACATTTTGGTGTAGTTTTAAGACAAGAACCTCCTATTGGTGCAAAGCCTATCCAAATTTTAGACAAAAAATGCCTGATTTGGCTAAAATGTCGATAGGCTTCAATACGTTTCGACATATTTGTATGGAAACTGCACTAAAATATCGGAAACAATGTCGCCTACAATCTGTACACAAAAAAAAGTTCTACGACATTCCGTCATGAAATAATCAACAATTTTCGATGCGCCCGACATGGATTTTCAGTTTTTCAGTATAGGGCCCTTAATTTGTTTCAGTCATTCACTTGTATGTACGAGCACCTATTAAACGAAACCAAATTATTATAAAACTTCCCACATAATTTCTAACTTAGGTTGTTACTTTTATACTTAATGCGACCTTTAATTCCAAGTAAATTACATCGGGATTGAAATAACAACTTTCCCAGTTTACCTACATGACGTTCGACGTTGAATGGACTCCCACGGCGACATGTCGAAACTTTTTTAATTTACTCCTTCATTCATTATTGTCGTTTCAAAACAGAAACATGTAAAGCTACAAATTATACGGATCTGTCCAACAGCCAGTGTTTAAAATAGGGTAAAGGATTCGCTGGGCTTTTGCTCTAATTTATCATAATTGGGCCTTTGTACGTGATTTTAAGACGCGAGTTTCTTTGTGGCGTTTTCCTTCACCCTAAGAGCGATGTTTTGTAAAAATTTCGAAACTTAATTTAACAGGGCTGTGTCACTGTTGATACATTTTGGTTATAGAACAGGTGCCCATTCTTCTCATCCGAGGGATGTTCTCGGTTGCATCCCTCTCGGGGTCCACTTAAGTTGAATAACAACGCCAACGACCTTGAAACTGAAAATCCCTGTCGGGCTAATCGAAATTTGTTGATTATTTCATGACGGAATGTTGTAGAACTTTTTTTTGTGTATGGATTGTAGGTGACATTGTTTCCTACATTTTGGTGTAGTTTTAAGACAAGAACCTCCTATTGGTGCAAAGCCTATCCAAATTTTAGACAAAAAATGTCTGATTTGGCTAAAATGTCGATACGTTTCGACATATTTGTATGGAAACTGCACTAAAATATCGGAAACAATGTCGCCTACAATCCATACACAAAAAAAAGTTCTACGACATTCCGTCATGAAATAATCAACAATTTTCGATGCGCCCGACATGGATTTTGAGTTTAGCAGGTATAGGGCCCTTAAGCCTAAATGGTTTTTTTTTATTTGGGGACGGCACAGTAGTAAAGTTATCGTTGACCATACCTTGTGATAATAGATTGGACAATATTTTTACGGCCGGCCGCCTACCTGACATCAACCTTCCTAGCAACCAGTTTATCCTCCACCGCGACTCAAGAACTCAAGGTTTGATAGTCTCGCTCAGATCCCTTAGTCGCCTTTTCCAACACCCACGGGAAGAGATGGGGTAATCCTATTCTATGCTAGAGTTAGACGGCAAGAAAAGGTGCCCTGAACGTGCTTTTTATTTCGGTCCTGAACCTAATAATATCTACTTTAAATTACTCAATACAAACACAATTAATCTAAACCAACATTTGTTATATTGACATTGAATTAGACAAACTACATAGAATTATAGATAGTTAATCTATTGGGACATGTATCTGGTACAGTATTAGTTTTGCATTAATACAAATTGCCTACTCAATTGAGTATTCAGGGAAGATCTAGCAAATAAATCTTAGGGTAAGGAGCGTCTATAACAGCCGAATACAGAAACGCTGCTCAAAATTTGAGTTGAACTTAAACAATCAGGCAGCTCTCAAACTCAAAAACTCTCATACTGATAAGAAAGAAGAAAGAACCTGAAGAAGAGACCTGGAAAGGTCTCGAAACGTTGAGCGTTGTAACAATGCTAAAAGTAATAAAAACCACGCGATTCAAACCGAAAAATGTCTTTAATTTCAATACAACATCGCGAAAACAGAAGAAGAATCTATCTCATACTGATTTTAAATTTAGAAACTTTTTAAGTAGCCCTCAAATTTTAAGTGGCGTTTCTGTATTCAGCTGTAAGTTTTTTAATCGTACGCTACTGTGTTTTATCGCTCAATTACACAAGTACCTACTACTGAATCGATTTTGATGAAATTCGTTGTGAAGATAGCTAAGTTTAAAGTTACTAGAACTTATGCAAGTGGAACCACAGATAATACAATTAGCAAATTAACGTTCTCGGACAGATTTTATTAGTTACTTTTTAATTTTACACCTTATTGTCGGATACAATATAAAAATCGGTGTCGGATATGTATGAACAGCTTGATTTTGCCAATGAAGAAATTTTGCCAATAGAGCTTACGATAATTATAATCGGACGGATCCGACGTTTGACATGTAGGAATGAGCTCTTATAGCCTTATTAATAAACGTGGAATAAGGTCGTAGTCGTTTTAACACTTTTTGCTTCTGTCTGTCAACTTTGAAAGTTCTTGTCACGGAAAAATACAAAGCATGCTCATACTACTCCGACCTTGCTTCACGTTTATTAATAAGGCTATTAGTGATTGCTTGCAAAAAAACCAACCATTTCAAATTGTCAAGGTAACCCTGTAGCTTCATTATCGCAAAGATTCGCGTTGTCGCGACCCGCGTGGCCAAAGAATTAATCCTGTCACGACGATTTAGATTTTAGATTATTGCGTTGTAAAGTAGATGTCGCATAACACGTTGTCGCAGACCGAGCACGAAGTTTTTATCGCGACAACGCAACACGCATCTTCGCGACTCAATGTAGCCATAGCGTACGAAAATAAATAATAATAAGCGATAAAATGTAGCTACATTTTAAAACAGTTAAGGAAAAGGTCATATTAAAAAAATGCCAGGGTGACACCTACCTGAGGTGTCCATTGCTGACTATACAATAAATAAATACCTACTAAAACTAACAAAAATATAGTAAATGCAAGCCACAATGCATACCACCCCTAAAAGGTCGTTCAGTGACCGCTCCTCGGAGTAATGGTGCCATTCTGCAGTTATGTACGTTTAATGAATTTTCTGCAAGAATTATGGGGTCGCAAGTCTGTGCCGAATTTTAATTTAGCAGTAAACACTCTGTTAATTTGTCTATTAAGCGCTCACGCTGATTCATGTCAGCTTTTTAATAAGCTCTTTTAAAAGCTGTTCAGTTAAAATTAACTGCGCAGTTTTAAATGGTTTATGTTGTTGTTGCATATACCTACCTACTGATACAGTTTATGCCAACGACGTCTTACTGCAAATGAACAGTATAATTGTTGGTACCCTTACTATAAAAAACATGATTTCTTTCTCTCTTTTCGTATAGTTTAGAGTTGCCAGGTCGCCCTGAGGCCTCTCACTTGACCAAACGACTGCTATCAAAGATAGCAACCGGGACTAACTGCTTAACGTGCCTTCCGAAGCACGGAGGAGCTCGAGAAAGTTTTTTTTGCCACACACATTATCGGTCACCCATCCAAGTTACAACCGTGTTAAGCATTGCTTAACCAGCACGACCAATACGACCATTCAAGATCGGCTGGTGCAGCTAATCAATGAGCTCTAACAATCTTCCAATATGATTTGAAAATTGACGATTATGATACTGTGACTTCTCAGTTTGTATGTTGGAAAGTGTTATCCTTATTATCCTGCTCTGTAGTTATTCCACTTAGCAAAAAGTTCGACTACAGAAAAATCTTTAGTTTTCGTCACAATCAATACTCTAACTAAGCTAAGGTAAGGTCTTTCAGAGATCCTTTCAACAAAGAACCCATTATTATATTTAAAAAGAGACAGAAAAATGAGGTTATTCTCGATATTTATTATTCTATGTCCACATACCTGGCATCCAGTCTCAGCATTGGCGTACATTCCCGGGTGGACCGGTACCCTTGAACACGAGAAGCTTGTCTCCGGGACCTCGTGGTATATGGGGTAGTCGACGCCCGGGATTCCAGGCACGTTGCTGAGGTCCTGGGGCTTCTCGTGTTCTCTCAGCGGCTTCTGGTGCGGACGCTCGTAGTAGTTGTCTCTCTCGTATTGGAATGCGGGTTCGTATCGCTGGTGGAAAACAAACAAGTAAGTTTTATTGTAAAGGAAATTGTTCATTTTCCCAGGGGCTCCAGGCCCATATAGAAAATGCCCAAAAATAGACACGTGTCTGAACGGTTTTAGCACTATTCGATAGGTACACAATTGTAGTTTTATCCTGTGAAAACGTTTAGTTTTTATTCACCCTGGATAATAAGAAATCTAACTATTTATGTTGCTGAAATCGAACCAAAGAGGTCGGGTAAGCACGCGAAATTTCGAGTTAATCGTAATAAAAACTTCTTTATAGATTATTTTGTCGTTTTGGTGCAATATGGAAGACGCAATGGCGGAGGCGGTAGTTCAGTTAAACGTTTAATTAGTACCATTTAGGATTTTAGAGTAAAAAAAATGCTACAAATCGCATAAATTAACCTCAAAAATTTAAATATATTTTTACAACTACATAACGTTCTGACACGGCGCCAAAACTGGTTCCATGAATGGGCATCCTCTTTTCTGCAAACTTTTCGTGTAGTGGCGTGGCGTGGTTAGAGTTTTTAGGACGCATATTATGGCCTCTAATTTGACCTAACGACTGGTCCTAGCGACCTAACGATATAAAATTTAAAGTCCTGACCACAGTTATGAACAAGTCCTGACTGATTGATTGACTGAACAATATAATAACGTAGAGCCTAAACCGCTAGAATGGAAATAGACATGGAATTTTTAGGGTGTGTTTTTTGTGGTGTGTATGTATCCACTTAGAGAGGGTATTTAAAAATATCCGGGGGATTAGGCCTACCGCAGGTGAAACTGCGAGACACAGCTAGTATATAAATGTTATAGGCAATGTGTATAATGCAGGCATTCTATACATTTCCTAGGTCTTGTATAGAATGCCGGGGTCGTCCAGGCAATGTGTGAAATGATATTGAATTTTCAAACTATTTTACACTTTACCTAGGAAATGTATGGAATACCTAGGCATTGTATAGAACGCCGGTTGACGCATAAGTAATGTATGTAACGTGTTTTTTTGCGTAGACAGCGTTTCTCACATAGCAGTTCCCTTCGGATAAACATTTACATTTACAACGTGACTGTACGTTGTAAATGTAAATGTAAAAGTGCATGTAGAGCTTTACATTTTGACATTTCCACCTGTCTTATCTTCTGCGATATTAGGACAAAATCGAATGGCAAGTGTAAAGGTCTAAGTGCACTTGACCGTACCAAAAAATTGCTGCAGAAAGTCGCCCTGTTCATTTCTTACCACTTGATTATGGAAATTTCATTTAAAATAAGCTTTTATATATTAGCACGGGGTTTGGGGGGGTACGTATTCGAATAGGTATCTAATATTAAAATATTTACAGTTAAAATCCCGATGCTATCTAACTATCTAAAGCACGGAAAAACTAAACGGAGCACCCCGACTTGGTTAGGTTAGGTTAATGTTAGAACATGACTACACGCAGCGCGTGACCGCGGCAGCGGTCGCCAAAGGGCCTTATTCTGTAAATAAAAAAGGCGTGATGTATAAAAATCGCACTGTATATGAAATAAATGTTAATAATGTTTTTATTTATAGTATTAGGCGCTTCGGCGACCGCTGCCGTCGTTAATTATACACATTGCCTGATGCACTTCGGGCATTTTATACAATACCTAGGCAATGTATGAAATGAATCGTACTATACACATTGCCTGAACGTTTTAGGCAATGTATACAATGCCTAGGCATTCTATACAATACCGGATTATACACATTGCCTATAACATAGATACTAATGTTACAAAGCTGAAGAGTTTGTTTGTTTGTTTGAACGCGCTTATGTCAGGATTTGCTGGTCTGATTTAAAAAAATCTTTCAGTGTTAGGCAGTCCATTAATTGAAGAAAAAAAAATAGGCGGACGAAGTCACGTGACTGCTAGTGTAATAATAATACACTTCGATATTAAACACTACGTATAACATAATGAAAGTGAACAAATCCTTACCTCTACCATTACCTAAGCCTCGTTCACACAAAGACATGTGATAATTAACCTTGACTGCGATCCAGTTTACTATTGACTTACGTAAGAGTGAATGAGTTACTGTAATCAACTCTCTGAATGAGTGCGAGGAGGTCATTTGAGTGTCGATTTTTTTATAAAATGAAAGGGATTTACTTTCTCTACGGTCAGGGTCAAAGTCTGATCAAGCTAGTGTTGCCGTTCGATTGTTCACTATCGATATACTATCGATACTAAAGATGATTTTTGACACTAGGTCGGCAACGCAAGATCAAGCACTGTCGTGCTTTTTTCGAAGCGTTCGATTTAGATAGATTAGGTATAGAATTTTCTTCTGTTTTCGCGATGTTGGATTGAAATTAAACTCGTTTTTCGGTTTTAATCGCGTGCTGTTTATTACTTTTAACACTGTTTCAATGCTCAACGTTTCGAGACACAGGTCTCTTCTTCAGGATTGACTGATGAAGAACAATCTGGCGTCAATCCTGAAGAAGAGATTTGTAAAGGTCTTGAAACGTTGAGCATTGCAACAATGGCAGTAATAAACACACGCTGATCTACCGTTCAAAAAAAGATTTAGAGATCTTTTTCACCCATTCGAATCTGTTTCAGAGAGCCCCAGCCATTGTATGTAAATGTCTCCAACATCTAACATTTATGATACACATGCTTGTTCCCGTCGAAAATCGAACTTGCAATCTTCATCGTCGCAGCCGGGGGTTCGCCCGTTGCGTCTCAGAAGCTGTCAAGTAATAAGAGCTGTATAGATTACACTTTTCACTGCTTGACGAATTGACACTAAAATTGGTCGTGAAAATACGCTTGACCAATTGACACAATTTGTAGACTTGACCAATTGACCACTACATTGAAACTAGAACCTCCTCCTTCTTGGAAGTCGGTTTAAAATATTATAACTGTGTAGGTATGAATAACTGGAATCTTTATGTGGATCAGTTTAGTTTAGGCATCATGATTACCTTAAGAGGACAGTCTACCTACTCTTTTCTACATACAAAACTTTACAGACGTACCTACTTAGTCGACTGTTTCCTGCCTGGAAAAAGATATTAGAAAAAATATGTTTATACCATAAGTCCTATAGCAGCCGTGACCATGCTCCTACGTTATGATTTTTTTCATTTTCTAATTTTCTAGAATTTTATTCCGATTCTAATTAGTAAATAAACATAACCAAAACATAGTCATGGCTGATATAGGACTTACGACATAAACATTTTTGCTCTTTGTGTTTTTATCCATGGAGGAAACAGTCGACTACGTTTGTATGGACAAAGAGTAGGTAGACTGTCCTCTTAATAATGCTGCTAAAACTGATCAAGCAGGTTTTAAGCTGATTACCTAAATAATTATTTATCTATAATTTTATCAGTTAATCAATATCACACTTATAAACGTAGGTAGGTACAGTGAAACATTGCGAAATCCCTGTTAGGTATTTGGTGCCTAAAGGTTCCTACAAGTGAGAGGGGATCAACGGCCGGCAGTCACGGTCGACGGGTGTTGCGTAGGTACTGCCGTCATGTACCTACCGCATGTTCGTATCTAATGTCATGATTTAGGACTCCAATTAAAACAGCTACTATGACATCAAATTTAACACATTTTTCGGTTATATTTGCGTTGCTTTTATTAGAAAAATATTAGGCATTATATCAATGTCTTACGTTTCGAAATGTTAAAAGACATCTTAGTCAGGGGTAGACTGAGGAATAGCCAGTGTCTACCCCTGAAGATTTCTGTAAGTTAAGATACAAACGTAAACGTAGGGCATTTAAAAAGCTTAATATTAGCAACGCGAAGCTAAAATTGCCATAACGCAACTAAGAAAGATTGGCTCGTTCCACTGGGATCAACCAACGAGGCTCCACCGGTGAATCTTTGGATATTTTTTTCCTTCTCCAATCCACCAGAGGATATATGGATATTTTTTCCTCTTCAATCCACCAGTGGATATATGGATATTTTTATCCTCTTCAATCTACAGGTGTGGATCGAATAAGGCGATTGTACGTAGTACGATGTGATTGAGGTGTGCAGGAGGAGACCTAAATGGGTCACACTGTGACTTATTGACATAATGTATTTTGGAATATCTCTGTAAAGACCAGAGTATTAGCGTTGCTGTTAAATGAGTATTAGACTTTGAGAAATTCCCTAGGGGGGTTGGTGTCAGGCAGGCGGCTGGCCGTAAAAATATTGCCAAATCTATTCGTAGAAGGTAATGGTAAATGATGATGAATTACCTACTCCGCCGACCCTAAATCATTTGGGGTTAAGCGGACCCCCGGCTCCAAAAAGGCATGCGACCGGGAACATCGCTCGGATGAGATTAGACTTTGAGAAAGTGTATAGTTCACTGTTACTAAATGAGCAACATCTTTGAAGAAAATGAAGACAATTTATTAACTCAGCCTGCATCTGAGATGTAATCAAGGTTATTTCCTACTCGAGGTGCAAATTTGCAAAATAACTTCTGAACAGCAATCTTGTTGGGCCAAGTTTCAAACAATTTGCACTCTTCGACCGTTGATCAAAGAAATAAAACTAAAAAACAGGCTCTTCTCGAAGAGAGTAAATTTAACCAACAGTAATTCGCCTTTGAAGGGCCCAAGGGAAACTCCGCCGAAAGGAAAATTGCAAAAGTTAGTGTTCCCTTATGAGGGCCGAGTTATGGCTACTAGATATTTTAACGCGGGGTCGCCGTTTCATAGAAATATAATACTAGTTTAAACGCTCGCACTGCACGCCGGAATTTTATGACTTATGATGATATTATTTAGTAAAGTTTGGAAAAATAATGGCTCCACGAAATAGCTGTTAGATGGGGTATTAACGAGTTATTGCCTGTTTATTAAGCTGTTTAGTTCAACTGGTACAGGAACTGTTATTGTTCAAACTTTTGATGTATGTTGGGAATTGTTTGTGTTGAAAATAACATATTTGGTTCACATTTAGTTTAAATTGTTGTTGAAATGATATACTTACGTTATAAGAACATGTATTACTTAATTGTTAAAATAAAAATGGTGGGAAATGGGTGATAATTCTAAAATCGATTTTAATCTAGATTTCATATACGTACCTATGCTGAATCTTACGTATGTATGTATGTATGTTTGTTACTCAATCACGTAAAAACCGCTGAACCGATTAGGTACCATTAGTACCATGAAACTCGGTATGCAGTGTAGCTTGCATTTACTTCAGCTAGGTGGCGCCGCGATTTTTGTAGCGCGGCGCGTGAAGAATATAGGTTTTATGTAAAGTTAATCAACCTTCTTGTAACTTTTAAAAAGAACAATGATTATTATGACAAGCGTGTCTTCGAACGTAAATAAATATAGATCGATGATAATATTGAAAATATATATGGATAATATAAAGTACGATGTCTGTGTTTCCTTCTAAGCTGAACCCTGCTTAGCTAACAGGCCTTTAGTAGATAGCTAGAGACCTGGAATAACACTTAAATCTACTTTTTATCCTAATATTCCCGCGGGATCGATACTGCGGGGCGCAGCTAGTAATGAATATATCAATTTTAAACTTTTTAAATTCACACGATTTATTAACATAGGTGCCTATGTACTTAGTTACATTTTCCCTTATTTCCTCTCATTTTTTTTAGTGGAATAATAATACGCAATTAAGACCCCGGAAAATGTAACTACGTATATCAAATTTAAATAAATATCGTTGTTTTCACTACAAATATTACGGGATATGTAACACGTTTTTTTAATTTCTTTATTACGGCACGGAGCTCGATATTTCCCCAGTAATTGCAACTGGATTGTTCACGAGTTTTTTTTACTAATTACTCATTTTTACTACTTTTGCTGATTGAGTGATTGCAATTGTAAGTGATAGCTCGTTCATCAGACTCGTCAAGCCACTTGTAATAGCATGCGAAATATCGTAAAAGACGTAATAAACACGTTGTAAATTTCTAGTTTTTAAATAACATTTGTTATTTTTAAAGCAGTTAATATTTCAATACAAACTCTATATTCATAACTAGCTACGTCCCGCGTAAGGCCCGATCCTGTGAGAATATCGGGATCAAAGGTAGCCTATGTTACTCCTCGATAATGTAGCTTCCTTTTGGCGAATTTTTAAAATCGGTCCAGTAGTATAGAGTTTATTTATTACAAACATACAAACGCACACACACACACAAAAAAAAACAAATCTTTCTTCTTTATATAATTTTAGTGTAGATAGAAGTCGGTCTTGAAAAGAAACATCAAAATAGGATGTGAAATTCGGACTGAAGAATCACTTATAGGATTATTTGGGTTAACCCTCGATTGCTCCCCTAAAAACGGGCTGACTGAAGACGGGTTCAGGCTGAATCGCGGCTGACCGAGTTTTTTAGGCATAACTTTTAGGGTTCTTTCCACCATATTTTATTAGTCTCCACTTGGTACTCGATGAGGTAGGGTTGCCAACGATCGGCTCCCAATCTATTAATCCTTAAATGAAAACGGTTCGACATACAACTGAGGCTAGTGTGTCAGCTAGACGCAGTTTTATCGTCTCATTTGCCGAAACTAGGTAACGGTTCTGCTGTTTTTTGTTTTCACCTAAGTATTAATCCAGTATTGTGATCCTTCATCTATCTATTCACAACAGTTGCCGTAAAGACTTGTCACAAAATCGACTACAATCTCTATACAAGCAATCGTCCAATTCTGCGTTCTGCGTTGGAAACAGTGTGCTATTACAAACGTATTCCAGTATGTGCTAGGGTTCTGATTGCTGGCCGCTGAGGCCGTGTGCAAACAGCCCGGCTCCGCAAACACAGCCTGTTTGTGTTGGCTGTTTGTCCGTCTTGGTACGCAGTATTTACGGTGTCTTGTCATGAGTGAAATTGTTTTTGTGGGTTAATGAACAGGTTAGGTTAGTGCAACCTGAGTTATGTTTGGATCTGTAGCCCTACCATGAGTTGATACCTAATTGCGTTCAGAAGTCTGTTTTCCGTTCTCCTCTAATATAGATGGGTTAAAATGAAAATTATAATTTTCTCTAAAAATCTACGACGTTTCGCGTTATCGTCAGTTTCCCGTGGTTATTTATGATGTATTTGTGGTTATCTATTATTATCTATCTATTATCTATTATTACTATTATAAAGCGAAAGAGTTTGTTTTTTTGTTTGTTTTCAAAAGGTATCATTTCAGTCAATTTTCAATTTTAAGTTTTAACCGACTTCCAAAAAGGAGGAATTTATTAAATTACATGTTATGTTTCTTTGTGTACCTATCAAATACGCCAGGATTCAAATAAGACTTTCCTTTTCGTTTTCTTGTTTACAGCATCTAGTCCCTAAACAAGCAAACTAAGCTTGTAATATGGGTATCACGCATCACATAGCGTATCCCAATAAGGGCTGAAACTAGGTAACTGTATGTACGTAATAAGTTTATTTCTAACCTGTAAGTATGCAGCATCGGACACCATAGTCAGGAGTAGCGCTCCAGTTAGCGCTCTCAGCACAGCTTTGCCCATATCCCCACACATTTTGCCCAAACTGCACAGCACAAGCAGCGCTTAACAATTTTACCACAATACTGTTAAGAACTCGAGGCGAGGGAAGCCGTGGCGGCTGCAAAGTGAACGTAACCCCACTAGTTAGTTGTGAAATAACCAATTACTTGGCGGAAGATTGATGGTAATGCCTCAATTTAGATGTTTCCTGTGCTTTTAGGATCTGTTTATTTAAGGGCACTTTCATGAAATGTTCTTGAAGAACTATCAAATTGTGAAAATTAATAATAAATAAATATTGCATGACGTTACGCACAGCGCAATCTAGTCTCAAACTGAGAACCAGGCTTGTACTATGGGTGCCAGACAACGGATATAAATACTACATTTTACCTATACTTTTTTTTGGTAAATACATTCAAAATTACATACCTATGATACATAGGAAACAACCAGAACTAAAACATATGAAATCGAACCCGCAACCTTCTGCATTGCCGTCGGATCTTCGCCCGACATGTCACGGAGGCCGTCGATGATTTATAAAACGATCAATTTTTTAATTAAGTAAATTGTCTTCATTTCAAGACTGTCTTCATTTTATGATTTTTACGCAATGTCTACATTTTAGGCCCAATATGGCTTTGAGGCGCGATGTAGCGACCTCTTGGTCTCGATTGCTCCAGGGGGAAGACTACGTTCCTCACCTCCGGCTTGTCTTAGTTGGTCGGAGTGAACCCTGACGAGGAAGCGTTCGGGGCGGGGGCCTCTAGCTTGCCTTCTCCGCCCGGTCAGAGTGGAGTCGCGAGAGCAGAAATGATCGGAAGATGTAGGCCAATTGTAAATGGTGAGTTAAACAAGTTGCAGCCAAATCCAAGGAAACACTTTTAGTCGCATTTTACGATGGACAGCGGTTACCGTAGCTATATACTTTTATACCCGGGCCGTAGGGCTAGTTTGTCTTAAAACCTATAGAAGAATAGAAAAACCTTACAAGCTTAAATCGAATCGAATTTAATTGTAATTTAAATCTAAGTACATAATTATTTCTATTTCTATTCTTATATCGCTGTTGCTGGGTTATAGTTGCCTGAATAAAAATCATTTTATTTATTTATTTATTTAAAACACACCTACCTGTATCCTGAAGGGTTGAAGTACCTAAGTGTTTAACCGCTATTTCACGAAATGAAAAGTGACCATACAGTTGTACTTCGCCCGCTACAGAAAATACCTGTTGAAAAATGTTTGAGAAGTTAGAATGTCCGCTCATGAAGTTCAGAGAAAGATGATACTCGCTAACTCGATAATTTTTGAAAATGTAATTTTCCTTTAAGGTTAAGTCAAATTGGTATTTTTAAACCATAAACACCAGTTTGACTTTACCCAAATACAGCTACCGAACTATTTATTCCCTTTGACTACTGAAAACACACGTGTTGTTTTTGCGATTTAATTTCAGCGATTTGAGATTTTTTGGTTCGCCATATCAAATTTAGCAGTCAAAAAATTCACATCGCCGACGACGCCTCCCGCCTCTATACCCAAAATTCACGCCGGCCGCCATAATGTATCTGAGTTAGATACCTACATAATGCTGATACAGCTGCAAGCCTTTTTATATCGTCGTAGGCTTCTACTTTAGTTCTACGAACGATAAACGAACGATATTTTCTTATGGAATATTATGTCATCCATCCGTCCAAAACTTTTATTTTCGGACGGTTTAGATTAGAAGGACGGAAGGCAGTTTTTTTTTCATTCGTTGGTACGTTCGTAGAATTAAAGTACCCTTCCTGGTCCTGGGTTAACCCAGGTACTGCGGCGAAGTCCATGCCACTGTATCTGGGTTAAACATAAACACCCTATGTTGTTAATACACGTATGAAAAAAAAAATAATTCCCTTGCGACGACGAAGCGAAACGCGATTCTAGGTGAAACTACGGAGGTAGGTACTTAGCTAGTAATCTAGTATATCTATCTATACGACTGTCAATGACCTTAGTTATAGTTAAGTACGCGTTGCTAAGTGTGGTCACTTGCACACGATCACCTTCGCTATACGTTTCGGCGAGCGGGTGCGCTTGCGCAACCGAGCGCACATAATTGTTGCCGATTTGTGAAATATTCCGGTCTACCGGCCTATATTAGATTAGATGCTTTATTGTACCTACGTTTTAGATCATTCAATTATTGCAGTTTTTAAAAATACACGCAATGGCGGCGTGGCGGTGAAAGTGCCATTTCCACGTATCCCACGACCCGAGACGTTGCCAGGAAGTGCTGATACGTGCTGACTCTACATTTTCTTAATACATTATTATAGACATTATTATAGTATAGACAATTCATTTAGGGGGGCTACTTTGTTTTGACGTACTAATGGTTCTCCTTATTTTCATAAAATTTCAGAAGAAAAATTGAATTTGGATACGAAGTGGTCCGATCCAAAAAATTAAAAATATGGTTATTAGTTTTTAATTTAATTCGGCTGTTTTCGTTCGTTCCATTGTAAAACCAAAGCCAACTCCTAGGCTCCTTCGGGGATCTCTTGAAGTATTACCATGTATCTACCTACGTATGGTCAAACATTGACCTATAGGTATTTCTACCATTAAATAAAAGTTTAATCTTCTATGTTATGTTCCTACATTTTTTTATTTACCAACAATAACGCAGCAGAAAATCAATTTGCTAAGCCATGGTACATACGAGTAAATTACACGCAATCAAATGACCGGAACAAACTCCGAGTTACCTCACTAGAATTGACGTTACATGTTACATGTCAGTAATAAATACTAAATGTTAAAAGACTGGTCATAATAACTGACCTAGATTTTATACTACGTCGAAGTACTACCTATATTATATTTGTAGTTGTTTTAACCACAGTTTACATAGTAGTTGGTACGGCAGCGCTCTTACAGTTGCCTAACTTTCATACAAATTTGTTTCCCGGGACAGGTATAAGTTGTAGGAAAGGTCACGTAAGTTGTAGGAAAGGTCAAATAAGTTGTAGGAAGGGTCACGTTAGTTGTAGGAAAGGTCACATAAGTTTTAGGAAAGGTCACATAAGTTGTAGGAAAGGTCACATAAGTTGTAGTAAAGGTCAAACAAGTTGTAGATATTTGACTTGTCTAAGCCCGTTTTCAGAAAACAGGCAAGTGTGCTTTTTACTATGTTTTAATGGTTTAAACAAGATAAGTATAGTAATTGAAGGCTATAATAATATACGTTTCATCAATAATCTGTACTTATTAATTGGGATACTGTTAAAAAAGTTTGGATGGATGTTTGTTGGAGGTAAACTCCGGAAGTAATAAATCAATTTTGATGTTGATATTTCTTGCACAAATACACAGTAAATGGTTGATAGGTATAATATATCATTGTTAAATTAAAATTCATAATTTATAATATGTGAACGTTTGAACATGTAAGGTACGATATAATATGTTACATTGAATTGTTTTTCATTTTTGATTTCGACAAGAAACGTGTGCGTGTGATTCAGGTTCAAAAATAGAACATGGTACCTATATACCACGGTACCCGATGGAATCGGAACTTAATACAGCTATTTATCCAATAAATTGGCTTCGTGGCTTTAGGCCATTCTTGTATCGTGAACAAATAAGTACGTAATAATCATTTCGACGGTTCTAAGTGAACAAAATTTAGGTACTTGAGACTGCGTGATGTGAAACAAGAGGTGACGCAGTAGCGGTCACTAAACTTAATCGATAGTGGCTCTAACAAGCTGGAATCACCGTTGCAAAATTCTGAAGAGCTTTTAAAATAAAACCCGTTAGGAAGAGGTCTGTAAAGAAAAGCTTAATCTTCTATCTGGATTTACACTAATATTATAAAGAGGAAAGATTTGTATTTTTGTGTGTGTGTTTGTGTGTTTGTTTTTGTGAATAAACTAAAAAACTACTGTGCCGATTTCAAAAATTCTCTTACCTTTAGAAAAGCTACATTTACTTTGAGTAACATAGGATGATCCCGATAATTCCCACGGGGTCGGGACTTACGCGGGTGAAACAGCGGGACGCAACTAGTCTTCTATAGGTATATATATAAAAGAAAGTCATGTTAGTTACACTATTTAGAACTCAAGAACGGCTGAACCGATCTGGCTGAAAATTGCTAGGGTCCTATGTCCTTAGTTTAAAACCAAGGCCTCTACTTTAATTCTACGAACGATAAAACGAACGCTAATTCCAAATGAAAATCTGTCATCTGTCCGTCCGAAACTTTTATTTTTGGCAGTTTTGAAGGACGGATGACAGATTTTCTTTCTTTCGTTCGTACGTTAGTAGAATTAAAGTACCCCTCCTGGAGTAGGACATACGATACGTTTTTTTAGAGAGTAGTGGTGGGGAGGAAAGTATAAAATAAAAAAACTGGGGAGGAAAGTATAAAATAAAAAAACTACACGTAATCTTCAATTTTTTTAAGGAAAAATACGCATTTAAAATTTTTCACTTGCGGCGAGGCTTGAACTCGCGTCTTTGGGTGTCGGTACCCCAACGTCTATTCCAACTAGACAAACAAATTAAAAATATAGCATATGTAGGTATTTAGGTTAGCTTTATTATCTAAGCCGACCGTCCAACGCAGACTAAGTTTATTTCAGCTTGTAGTTGTTGCAAGTTGAGCAAGTTTTTCATACATTTGCGTCCACCACAAACTATGAAAGTTATTGTTTAAAACACAACTTAGAAGTCATAGTCTTCTACGGCCGGTGTGACCCGTTTGCCGAAACGTCGAGGTAATTAATAACAATGATTACTACAACGCGATCTAGACCAGTGTTTTTAATAATAATCTATACTAATTGCGAGTAAAATTGTTATTGAAAAGGGCCTCTACGTGTTGGCTTCGGCTCCACGCACGCCTTTCAAAAGTGCGGGGCTCCATAGCCCCGTAATACTGGACGTATAACAGACAATAATCTATACTAATATTATAAAGCTGAAGTGTTTGTTTGTTTGTATGAACGCGCTAATCTCAGGAACGACTGGTCCGATTTGAAAAATGCTTTCAGTGTTGGATAGTCAATTTATTGAGGAAGGCTATAGGCTACTTTTGATCCCGATATTCCCACGGGATCGGGACGTACGCGGATGAAACCGCGGGCCGCAGCTAGTAATAATGATAAAATAACTTAGTTTAGTCGGCGATGGACGATCGGCTTCAATTCGTTGGTTTCTCCGGAACAATGCTATTATGAAATAATTATCTGTGTCCGTAACATTGGTTTGAGGAAACTGCATTAATTTTCGAATATTAAGTCTTTCCTCGAATTAATTATTATTTATTTCCATTGTTTACTCACCTGAACAAAGATTTTAATTATACGGTACCATTCTCTATGTTTGTAAAATACTAATGAACTTATATTTTGTTATAGCAGTGCCCGCGACTTCGTTCACCTAATTAAAAAATATATATATATAGCCTATAACCTTCCTCAATAAATTTTGACTATCCAACACTGAAATAATTTTTCAAATCTTTAAAATACTCGTATTAGGTAGTATGTTTTTTCTGTATTCGCGATTTTGGGTTGAAATTAAACTCATTTTTCCGGTTTTAATCGGTTTGTTTTTATTATTTTTAGCATTTTGTCAATGGCCGAATTCAACATTTTGGGAAATTCAAAACCTATTTTGGGAAGTTCCATATTTAGGCTCTAAAGGTACGTTTCAAACCATTTACAATTTGTCTGCTTGTTTTTTTTTTATATTTGCACGATATGACTAGGTACTTGTATCTTTAAGTTACTTCAAAGTTTTTTCCTGTCAAACATAACCTCATGAGAAATGACTACTTTTACAAATGGGCATTTCTACATTTGACCAGTTCTTGGTATGATCACTTTCACATTAGACCACTTTTTTACAAGTTAGTTTGTTGAAACGGAAGCAAAAGACGATCTTACACTACATCGTTAGGTACTTACCTTCTGGTAAGTTAGTGGTAGTGAGTGCGAGTGTGACGTCATACCGTTATATTTCGATACCTTAATATAAAACGGTATGACGTCATACCACTAGTCTTTCCGATATTTTTTGGTACCTTTATTTTGAGGTGTTGAAATGTATATAACGGTATGACGTCATACCGGTAACCGTTTCAACCTATATATGTTTTCGGTTATTCAGTCCCTGACAGAGCATCCCACTAAGTAATACCTATTATAAAAAATGAAAGTTTAAGATGTTTCCAAAGACCCGGATTAATACATAAGATTTTTCATATTTCAGTATTCCCACGGGGACGGAACGCGGGTAAACCCACCCAGCTAGAATATACAATGAAGTAACTTAAGTAAAGACCTACTAACATTCATTTACGATAAAGAAATATTACTAGAACGGAAACAGTTTTGAAATAATTGTCATTTAATAACAAATTATAGACCTCAAGCGACTCGTACTAAGTTGCGAAAGTCTGTAGACTGTGGAGCGCGCACCAGACCTTCGCAAGACTTGTTTCACTGTACACTTGAGGACAATCTAATTACCCAAGTGTACAATTGTACTTTTTTACGATTATGAACTTACATGGTTGTGATCACTAAAAATATTATTAAAAAAAAAAAGACAAAATAGTGAGCTTAGTGGCAATAGTAGAGAACCAGTGACAGGGCGCGGCACGCGAATTATGAAGGAGGTAGTTGGATATGATTGCTCCTAACTGTCATCACCTACCCGCAATCTCTCTCTAGTCTCGTGAACAATCCAGTTGAAATTACTGGCGAAATATCGAGCTCCGTTAAATAAAAACAAATTTAAACATGAGAAATACTCCATTATTTAATAATATTAGTACTTTTTTGTTTTGGCAAAAGAGAAGGTGGTGTTGGGAATAAACGATCTACAATAGAAACCTCAAAATGCGTCGTTTGTCCAAGTATGCACCTGAAGCTGAAAAAATACAAGCAATTAACCGACTTTAAGCAGTCAGGATATACAGAGATTTGGATTTGGACAATTAGCCTCTATATTAGCATCTCTGTAGCCCGAATGCTTAATAACCCAGATACAGCAACTGCCTTTATAACGTCGCCGATGCTTTCGCGGCTACACGCCGTCGTCGTATGTGAGCAAAAATAAGTTGCTCATAATATTTTTTCAGTTTGCCGTGTAGCCCTGTCATAGAATTGGGTTAGCCCATCTCTTCAAATGGGAGTCGCAAAACGCGACTAAGTGATCTAGGGGAGACTATCTAACCTTGTTCTAGTTACCCGCGCAGTGGTGAAAAAACTTCTTGGTCCCTAGGAGTATTGGTGGCAGGCAGGCAGCTAGCCGTAAAAATATTGAAAAATCTATTTGTAGTAGGTACGGTCAATGATAAGTTACTTACTGTGCCGACCCCAAATATTTTGTGGTTTTAGCGAACTCCAGGCTCCCGAGAGGGATGCAACCGGGAACATCCCTCCTATGAGAAGAATGTTTTTTTAATTTTAAGTCCGTATACTTGGACAATGCTTACTGCTATTTTCACTTCGAGTGATCAATAAACATCATAAAAAAATATAGCGACAAATTGAGAACCTCCTCATTAGTTTTTCGGGAAGTCGGTTAAGAAATGGCATGTTCCTAATTCCCCGACCCGCAACGTACCGTATGGTTGAGAGATTATTGCACAAGTTCACTTTTGGCGTTGTCACCGACATGACACCCGAACTTTGAAACTTTGTACATTATACTACTAATGGAGAAGCGTTCTAGAACTATCGGAATTAAACTCAAACCTTCCTAACTACCTACTTGCTGTTTAATGGCTTACGTGTTAACTCAAGTGTAGTCAATGGGTTTTTTTCATGACAAAATAGTAGTTAGTATGTGTAGTTATTTTAACAAAATTACAAGTTTCGGCGTTTTTTTGTCATCGGAGGGCGCGTTCCGAAACCACACATCATTGAGTTTTTGAGACAAATCAAAATTATTATGTATTTGTTTTAGTTTTTGTTACACAAATACATGTTTTGTTTTAATACGAACCGACCAAAACGACATTGGGGTGATATGAGGTTATTTTTTAACCCCCCAAACTATTAGGATTTTCGATGCTGTGCTTCGATATTTGGGACTTTCGAACTTTCTGGGTGGTTTAAAAAAAGTAGCTTTTATGAACAGAAAAGCTTTTTTGACTGTGTATCAGTAAAAATCCGAAAGAAGTTGATGAATTTCGGGTTTTGACTGAGCGTGTTGGTCATGGCACTCGGCGCCTAAATCGTCTAAACTAAACTAAACTACTAAACTAAACTAGTTCTGATCGGTTTCGAGTTTTGACTGTAACATATTAGGTATGCAAGTTCTAAATAAATATGACTATTATAATCCTAAATCAAAACGTGTATCTTCGATTAAAGCAATTTCACTAGGTATATTTTTAACCCCCAAATTCGAGAAGTTTATTGTAAGGGATGCAGGAGTAAGAAACGGCTGTTTTCGAATAATATGACAATGCTATTCCTTCCAAGTTCTTAAACATAACTCTGCAAGCAGGTACCCTGGTACACGTTCGTTGTATAATTTCTAGCTAAGCTGTGTACCGTCAGATGTCGCTCAGTCTGAACCCAGTGCGGTCTGTACGTACATGGCCCATGTAACATCTGGTGCCGGAGTAGGTAATATTATTGTACGATATAATCGTTTCGAGGTTTGAATAGACTAGGGCATTGATAAAATGCTTGGTAAGGTAAAAGCAACGCTGTTAGCAACGCTGCAATGTTGGTTTCGGATTTTAAAATAGTAACTCGGTTTTTTTTTTTTTTCTCGTCGCTAGTGCCTCGCCGCAAGTGAAAAATTTTTAAATGCTATTTTTCCTTTAAAAATAAATTTTCTAAATAGTAACTCGGTTCAAGAAAGAAGGTGATTTTTATAATCTAGTCCGCGGACGAGTTAGGGCCATTTTGAAAATTGTAGGGCCTATCAGTCGCCTGGAAATACTTAGTTTTGGTATTGGACGAGATGGTATCTTGTCGAAACTGTTGTCTTTTTCAGAAAAAAATAGGTTACCCAAAATGACCTAAAAAAAACAGTTCAACAAAAATAAAATAACAATAAGACACCCCTTTTGGTCGCCTTTTACGACAGGCTAAGAATACAACAGTTAAAGATAGAGTAAGTTAGTTAGAAGGCTAACTCTCTAGTTAATTTGCTGCTAACGATATCGGAACTGGAAGTTGAACAACACGCCCGCCGTCGACCCGTCCTACTGCTCACTTCGTCTTAGCTGTTTGTGTCCGGTAAAAAAGGTTTTACTTTTTACCCGACTTCCGAAGGAGGGTTATGTTTTTATCGCGGGCTTTGACATGGTACAAAAAAAATATAAGAACTGCATTTTTTAGGGTTCCACCCAAAGGGTAAAAACGGGACCCTATTACTGAGACTTCGCTGTCTGTCTGTCTGTCTGTCTGTCTGTCCGTCCGTCCGTCCGTCCGTCCGTCCGTCCGTCTGTCACCAGGCTGTATCTTATGAACCGTAATAGCTAGAAGGTTGAAATTTTCACAGAAGATGTATTTCGGTTGCCGCTACAACAACAAATACTAAAAACGAAATAAAACAATTCTTTAAAAGGGGCTCCCATACAACAAACGTGTTTCAAAAATAACAAGGAGTTTAGTACTACAATGTGAGGTCGCTTCTGATTGGTCAGGACAAATCGAGTTGGTCATGGAATTCAAAATGGCTGCCCTATCTGTCAAATATACCAGTCTGCCTTACTTACCAAAGAGTTTCTTTTATGTTTCAGATTTTCTTTGTGCCAAGGTTTTTTTTTTTTTTTTTTTGAGTGATTCGGTCGTTTGATGGGAGTAAGAATCGAAGATAAATATTTAATATTTTCCTATAAAATTGAAAAATTGGTTGTTGTAAACCATTTTAGGGTTCCGTATCCAATTGTGATAGTGGTACGGAACCCTTTATGCGCGAGTGTCGCACTTGCCCCGTTTTTATCTTTCAATTATATTGCATAGCAGTCCCGTAGTTTTACCAGCGTGTGTCCCGATTCCGCGAAATTTCACAAAAACCTTGCTTATTGAATATACTTACATCACAAAAATACTCCCTTCAAATTTCAGTTCAATAAATAATGAAATAACAAATATTGGACGACGTTACACACAACGCAATCTAGCCCCAACTACTGGACAACGACGAATATACTACCTATTTTACTTTTTTTGTAAATATATGCGTATGTATGATACATTCACAAAACAACCAGACCAGAAACAAATACCTATTTCATTTTAAGCATAAATATTTGCACCCGGTGGGAATCGAATGCGCAAACAGACGCGCCTTCCCCCGACGCGCTAGAGAGGTCGTCTAGACTCCCACTGACCTCCATGGTACAGGTAGCTGGACAGGCAGTCACAGCGCACAGTTATAGGGCACTGAATTTTGCCTATTTGATCTGGCGCAAACCAAATCGGCACAAATATCTAATGTCATTTTGTATGGTATACCAATTCCAGCGTACTTGTATAGTTTCATTTCAGTGTTTAGGCTCACAGAGTTCTCTAGGTCTAGATATTTAAGCTATCAGTCCATTAGCCACGACTGAATTCTATATGTAGACCTATAGATCTGTCTCTGTCGCTACTGTGTAAATGTGTATATTGACGTCACGCTCTCGGGGCACCGCACGACTGAAAATGGAGCGAACTTCCGACTAGTGTGATGACCTCTGAATAGTTTGTTAAGAAGATAGATAGATAGATTAATTCTTCTCAAAGAAATACATAAAACAACTTATATCTAGGTGGCGCAATGGGCGTCCTTATCGCGTAAAACGATCTCTTCCAGGCAACTTTTGGATGGACGAGAAGTATAGAAAGAAGGTGTAGGTAGAAATTAAACTCATTTTTCTGCTTTTAATCGCGTTACTTCTATTATATTAAGGTTTCAGTCGCGTAAGCCCCGATCCCGTGGGAATATCGGGATCCAGAGTAGGCTTTTAATCCCGATGTTCCCACAGTGTTCCCTCGATAATGTTACTTTCTATTGGTGAACGAATTTTCAAAATCGGTTCAGTAGCTTCGGAGCTGATTCGTTAGAAACAAAGAAATCTTTCCTCTTTATAATATTAGAATATATTTTATCAATGCCCTACGTATCGAGATCTTTTCAGACACTTTCTCAGGAGTAAGGGAGTAGTAATTTATAGGAACTTTCTATTACCAAGATTTCCGCTAAAACTTTGCAACACATTAATATATGCAATCTATCAAATCACATCATCCGACACAGATTTGCCACATCGATATCAATAACAAAGTATTTTTCACATTTTACAACCTTAATCAAGCATTTTATCAAGGAAAATTGAGTTTTAAAGCCTTGCAAATAAGAGTTATAAGAGTGTCGGTATAAGTTGGTAGTTTATGGGATAATTGAGCCATCAATCTTATGGTGTCACGAGACAGAATCCTCTATCTGATGGGTTTGATTATAATTGACAGATGTTGGGAAAAATAATGTATTTATTGGTCCGCTATTTGGTTTAAAAGTAGATCTGTATTACAATAAAAATATTCATATTTTCATAGTTTTGGTCTAGGTTAATCTTGGTGACGTAACATCCGGGAATGGACAGGGATAGCGAGTGCAGCCGAACTATTTCGCCTCACCAGGAAAAGAGAGGAATATTCCAAGTTGACTGCCAACCTTCGTTAATCGAAGAGGCACCTCAAGAAGAGAAGAAGAGGTCTAGGTGCCTAGCGTCCTTTGACATAAGCACAGAATAGCCGATAGTAGCAATAGTCGTGTTTATTACTTTTGCCAGTGTTTTAATGCTCAACGTTCTTCAGGATTGACGGATCAATCAGGATTTTCTTCAGGATTGACTGAAAGAGACCTGTAAGTAAAGGTGTCGAAACATTGAAACAATGCTAAAAGTAATAAACACCACGATACTGAAATGAATATAGACTACGGTTTCATATGTAGGGAACCCCTAACAATTACATGTACAGTCTATGTATAGTCTAATTCAATTATTTCTTTGCTATCCTAAATAGATCAACCTCGTTCGTTGTTCGTATTGAATTGGCACCGAAACAACTGGACCGATTTCAAAAATTCTTTCACCAATAGAAAGCTACATTATCGTGGAGTAATATACACTTTTGATCTGGATATCCTCACGGGATCGAAACTTACTCGAGTAAAACGCAGCCAGTCTTCTTTAAATTCTCAACACTGTGTGACTAAAAAGACAACGCACAGCCGAAACATTTTTTTTCGAGTTCCTAACCTAACCCGCTTTCGGGTTAGGATTTCGGGTTAGGTTAGGAAAATACCGAAACGTTAGACAGGGCACTGTCTTCTAGCAGTCTACAGTCTAGATGGCGATAAAAGACAGAATTTTGGAAACCAACGGGACTAGGACTTACGCAGATGTACCCACATGACATAGTTAATCTACTGAAAAATGATAGGCATTTGCCAAATTTGAGCTTAGTGTAGAACTGATTTATAATGTAATTTGAAAAATGTTTAATAAGTTTCATAATAATAAATTAATATTGTTTTGTATTTAATGACAATGAGAATTTTACAAAATTCACATTTCAGGAATACATGAATCTCCTGCAGGTACTGAACGTCTAAAATAAAAATATTTCCGACTCACATGAAAACCCAGTTACTAGTACCCGTAGACATATTATTCCTACTTAATCCTGAGTAGATTTCAGTGTAAACATGACTTAGATTTTAACTTTAGGCTATAAACTGGCACCAAAAATAAGTTATGCCTTTGGGAATATAAAATGAGGGCTAGAATGTAGTTAAACAGGGATCGTCATAACAAGCCTTTTACTAATGAAATTGTAGGTTTTAAACACAAAAATAAAACAGTAGAATAATAATATGTGCCTGTGCTATTTGTAAGGAGGAAATGGTGGGCATATAAAACCGTAAGAGAAAAAATAATAATTGATGTAGGTAAGTATTTTTTACTAGCAGTGCCCTCGACTTCGTCCGTCTAATTTTTTTGAAAATATAATATAGCTTATAACCTTCCTTAATAAATGGACTATCCAACACTGTAAAAAATTTTCAAATCGGGCCAGCGGTTCTAGAGATTAGCTCATTCAAACAAACTTTTCAGCTTTATAATAATAGAAGAAGATAGATAAACAGTGCAGATCAGCAGACTCCCGCGGTTTCCCCCACGTAAGTCCTGATCCCGCGGGATAATCCAAAATTTCTTCCTTATAGGGTTCCGTACACACCACAAAGAACACACTCTTCAAATTTCATGTCTCTAGGACCAGTGATTTGGGCTCTGCGTTGATATATAAAGTCAGTCCGGACATTGAATTTTAAAGCCGAAGCATTTTATAGGTTTGGATTCCGCACCTACAGCATCACTCTTCGAAAAAAAATGTCGATATGATTCCCAATTTTTTGACGTACCTAGTGTGCGGCAAATACATCAAAACGGAATTTCCAAATTTCTGCAATGTGTGGTATAACCGCAAATTGCGTAGTTAAAAAACCGGCCTAAAATAAAAACATTCTACTAAAAAGGTCAAAAAACATCAAAGCGCAAAAAAATACAACGTATTCAATTTTCATTCTAATTACAAGGTAGAAACTCAGTTCTAAAAATATTTACAAAGTGTTTCGCAATTTGAGAATTAAATTAACATCCTTTGTCTTCTTTTCTTTTGATCTATAATTTACGAAATCAAACGCGTATGTAAAAAAAAATCTTTTAAAGTGATTGCTCTGTTCGCCGTCGAACTTTATTTCCATCAAAAAGATTTATAACATGACCAAAAAGCCTTTATAAGGCTTGTAGAATTATTTATCGTTTGTAATAAACGCTAATATCTTTGATATTTGAACGTTTATTCGTTCTAGGGGGTGTTAAACAACAGATGCATTAAATTACTAAATAATTGGAGTATTTCTCGACTATACCATAACTTTATTACAAGTTTAAATATCTTATTTTACATTTTAAGTGTTAGCCATACTTCAGGGAATACTTATTTGGAAAAAAATTAACCTCCCCTTACCTAGTTGACCCCCTTCCCCCCTTCATCCCCTCCACGAGCCTAACTTGAAAAATAACATAATACATTCCTTATGAACTTGTCGCTTGAGTTTGCTTGGTGCAGTTGTTACCCCACTAGAGAAGAAGTGGTTGTGGGTTCAAGTTCAGGGACCATTGAATTTTGGTACAAAAAGTATTTATCTAAATAAATTATTTGGGGTTGGCGCAGTAGGTAACTCATCATTGACCATACCTACCTTAATACATCATTAACATCATTGACAATACCTTTACTTATGGCAATAAGTACGGAGTGCGCCGGACCATCTAGTTATACCTAACGTAGGTACTTCAGCATAAGCCCCATATCGTTTTAAAAATAAGTAAAAAAAACCAATCGTTCCATTCCTCATTATTTAGTTTCGAAAGTATTTCCAAAAAGAAAACTTTTCTTCAAGTTTCTCTCTTCGGAATTTCATATACAAACGGAACCCTTTACGCACGATTTGCACTCACATTTGACCTTTTTTATACTACTCAAGTTTGGAAGGGCTCTGCAATTTCGGACTTTACTATCGCAAAATTTAATTGCTGAACCCTTTTTATGACAAGTCCCTTGAAATTGTCGAAGCTATAAAGTTCTATGTAAAACGAAAGTTTAAAGCCACTGCTAATTAAGATATTTTGAAGCCGACGTTAAATTTAATTTCGTCTTCTTTTCATGTTTTGTACTTTTATTAGGTTTTTTATTACAAAAAGTATGGTAATAAAAGTTTATTTAGTTTGGGCATAGGTAGGGACCTATTTTTTTACGATGGGTAGAGTTGGGTTTTCTCTACGAGTCTACTGACAAAGTAAAAATGCAGGAGGGTTACTTCGGTTCGTTTCGATACGATAATACGATGGTTCTACTGTCTATCAGAATGTGACAGTAGAATCATCGTATTATCGTATCGATGTCGTATCGAAACGAACCGCAGTAACCCTGCAGGACTTCGGCCGAGCGTCTGCCGCTAACCAAACCAAGATAGTTAGTTTAGTTAGATCGTAGAGCCAGTATTTCGATTGTCTTTTGTTTTTTTTTCTTTCGATCGTCTTTTGTTTTTACTTCGATCTTCTTTTGTTTTAGTTTTGTAGTTTATATGTTCCCTTTTAGATACGGACCCAACCTGTGTTTAAAAACCATACTTTTACCCCCGTATTTATAGACAAGTCCAGTAATTACTTTGGCTAAGTAACGCATTTGTCTCGCACTTGTCAGTGGTTTTCGACGTCTGCAAAAATGTGACATAGATTAGTTCTGCGAACAGTAGACTAGACTACCTATTTTTGGGATGATCTGCATACCACCTTAAGAGGACTCTTAAGGACTACCCACTCTTTTCTCCATACAAACTTTACAAACGTAGTCGACCATTTCTATTCCTCCCTAGTTAAAGATATTAGAAAAAATATGTTTATCCAATAAGTCCTATTATCAGCCATGATCATCATCATCATCCGAGCGTTGTTCCCGGTTGCATCCCTCTCGAGAGCCCGGGGTCCGCTTTCCTACTTTTACGTCTCCACTTCGCACGATCTTCGGCATCCCGTGTAGTGAGGCCATTTGCACGCATATCCGATCTTACAACGTCAAGCCAGCACTTCTTGGGTCTTCCCAATCTGCCGCGGCCGGGCGGAGGCGCCATGGCAAGACATTTGTTTCCCACGTAACTAGCCGGTTTTCGTAGAACGTGGCCGTACCACCGTAAGCGGCATTCTTGCAGTTTGTCTGCAATGTCTCGGACATGAAGGCTGCCCCTGATGCGGGAGTTTCTGACGCGGTCTTTTCGCGTCACTCCACACATCCAGCGCAGCATCTTCATCTCCGTGACACGCAGCTCCTGCTTATGTCGCTCAAGCAATGGCCACGCCTCACTACCATACAAAAGGACAGGTCTAATGATCGTTTTATAGACCTGTCCCTTAAGTTTAACCGGCATTTTCGGGTCACAAATGACACCAGTTACCTCTCGCCACTTGGCCCAAGCTGCCGAAATGCGGGACTTGACGTCACAATCGATGTCGCCGGACTCGTGAAGCACAGATCCCAAGTACTTAAACTGGTCTGTCCGCTCGACCATGTGACCGTCAACGCAGACAGGTGTGGGATCTGTGGTATTGCTGCTAGCCAAGTATTCGGTCTTCGCTACGTTGAGTTGCAAACCGCCGTTCTCAAGTGACTCTTTCCAAGCATTTACACGCCTTCCAAGCCGTCCCTTATCCGAGTCCGCTAGCGCAATGTCATCAGCATACATGAGCATCCACGGGGGCTGCTCGTGTGCGTCTCGGATGACTACGGACAGTGCGTCCAGTATTACGCTAAACAGAAACGGACTTAGGACGGATCCTTGGTGGACTCCGACTGTAATGGGAAAAGATTTAGTGTCACCAACAGCAGTTCGCACCACTGAATCGGAATTTCGGTACATGTCCCGGATGGTTTCAATATAAGTTTCAGGCACCCCTTTGGACCGCAGCGCCCACCAGATCATCACGCGAGGAACACAGTCGAAGGCCTTCTGCAAGTCCAGGAACAGAAAATGCAGAGGCGTATTCTTCGTTCTGTATTTCTCCATAACGATCCTTAGGGCGAAAACAGGGTCCATGGTACCATGACCGGGGCGGAAACCATACTGGCCCTCCGAGACAGTGCACTCCTGCCGGATCCGAGAGTCAACTATACGCTCGTAGAGCTTCATGGTGTGGGACATGACCTTTATACCACGATAACTTCCACACTCCTGCACAGATCCCTTGCCCTTGAACACTGGAGTGATAACACTCAGTCTCCATTGGGCGGGGATTCTGCCGGTCTCGAGTATGCGGTTAAAAAGGTTGGTTAAGATGCCCACACCACGAGAACCCATAGCCTTCCATACTTCGATGGGGACTCCATCGGCGCCGACAGCTTTCCGATTCTTCATGCAGCGAAGAGCCTTGCGCACCTCCTCAGGCGTAATCAGTGGCACAAGTCCTAGATTCGGAGGGAGTTCCGGTGGCTGCACCTCTTTATACTGCTTATTGAGCAGTTCGTGGAAATAAGAGCGCCACCTCTCCTTCACCGCGAGGTCCTCGCATAGCAGGTTACCATTAGGATCTTTTACACAGCGGCACTTGGATATATCCTGTGCCGCTTTGATCCTAGAACGTGCCAACTTATAAATAAGCTTCTGCCCCTCAGACGTTTCCAACTTATCGTACAGTGGCTGTAAGTGGTCCCGTCTGGCTCTGGCTACTGCTCTCTTTGTGGCACGTTTGGCAGACCTGTACGCGTCGCGATCTTCAGGAGAGTTGGACGCTTGCCACTTTTTAAAGAGGGCTTTCTTCACCCTAGTCTCCCTCTGGACTGTGTCGTTCCACCACCAAGTTTCCTTGTCACACTTGCGTCCTCCCTTAGACATACCGAGGACCGACCGCGCCGAATCAGCGATAGACACCTGAATCCGGTCCCAGTGTTCCTGCACCGATTCGCCTTCAGCATTGGCACATTTGTCGCCGATTGCTGAGGCGAGCATCTGGGACTTGACTTCATCAAGCCTCCACCATCTGATTCGGCGCTGACATGGTTCCGGTCGTTTGTCTTTGGTCTTTACACAGAGATCCATGACAAGGATACGGTGTTGGGCAGTGAGACTCTCACCGGGTATGACTTTGCAGTTGGCCACGTTGCCGATGTGGTGTCTCCTAGTGATTAGAAAATCGATTTGGGTAGCGCGCCCCCCGCTCCTGTAGGTGATCAAGTGGTCGGGCTTCTTTTTGAAATAAGTGTTCACGAGTGCCAGGTCGGCAGTGGCACACGTACGCAGAATTTCTTCCCCTTCCGCATTCCGACTGCCATACCCGAAGCCTCCATGAACACGTTCAAATTCCACCCCCATGTCACCCACATGACCGTTCAGGTCACCACCCAAAACGATTCCCTGCGACAACGGGATTGCCCCAAGTACCTCGCCGAGTTTATCCCAAAACGACCTCTTATCAGCGTCGCTACAACCGACCTGTGGCGCGTAAGCACTTACTAGGTGAGTAGGAACCCCCCCAATAAGCACCTTCACGCACATAAGTCGGTCGCTAAAGCGATTCACCTCCAAGATATCGTCATGCAACCCCTCAGCGAGCACCACAGCCACCCCGTTCTCTCCACCAGGTGCACCCGTGTAGATCAGCTTGTAGCCATTCCCAATGAGCCGGGATCTGCTGCCTTTCCATCGAGTCTCCTGCAGGAACGCCACGGCCACCTTCCGCCTGGAAAGTACGTCGGCTAGCTCCCTCGCGCGTCCGGTTAGCGTGCCAGCCATGATCATGCCCCTACGTATTGATTTTTTATTTTCTATTTTTTCTGAATTTGTTGTCTATTTTAATTATTAGAAAATGGATAAAAAACAAATTTTAGGGGCATGGTCAAGGCAGATTTAGGTTTTATGGCATAAACATATTTGCTCTAATGTCTTTATCCAGGGAGGAAACAGTCGACTACGTTTGTATGGAGAAAGAGTGGGTAGACTGTCGTCTTAATAAAGCAGGAGATGTTTAAGTACGCAGTTTGCGATGAAAAGGTGGTTCCAGGAGAGCGACATCAATGTAGCTTTCATGATAAAGGGCCTATTATATAACATAGTAACATTCTAGCAAGAAGTATCTACTTTGATTTAGCTACATTACTTCTATAAATAGAAGAACTTTTTTTCTTCAAGGTTCCAATAACATGAAACGGTTACATACATAGTAGATATTGGATGTGATCGCGTTACAGAGGTCAATCTACAAAGGGCGTGCCCTACATTAGCCCTCGCTTCAAAGAGATTTATTCATTACAGTATTAGATGGAAAGTTTTAGAGAACTGAAATTTTACAAACATATTTTGATTATTAATAAAAAATAATAACAATGTACCTATTTATAAAATAATTAATAAATAATTAAATAAAAATATTATGGAGTGGATCCCGCACTTGGAACTAATGCCTGTAATGCGGGTATCCATTAGCGATTGAATTAAGTACCTATGTACTCAGTTTGTAACAAAATATCGAAAAATATCTATCAATATTTACGGAGGGACCAAATCGCAATCTTCAAGCCAACCCCACCTAACAATGCGAATGGCACTACAGCCCTTTAAAAAGCATGAATTAAAAGTTGCTTGCGCTGTACAAATCATCTAAAAATAGATGCCACCTCCTTAGTCGGTCCCTCATAGTTGAGGATCGTGACTCCGTGCAACGTCGTGTACAAGACGTCTCCATTTGCTGCGGTCTTCAGCTTGCCGCAGTGCGATATTTACTGGCATCTCCAGCTGTTCTGACACCTGGTCGGACCAACGTTTTGGGCTTCTACCTCTAGGTCTTTTTCCTTGTACCTTGCCCGCCAGGATAAGCCTTTCTATGTTATCGGCATTTCGACGAAAATAAGATGCAATGGAATTAATTAAGAAAGAATGAAGACTCACCCAATGGAAGAGTTTTTAGTCTAGTTTGGCTCTAACTTGATATAACGACTACGATCAGATAAAACAAATTATCGTGCCTTCCGAGGCACGGAGGAGCTCGAGAAAATTATTTTGGGCACACAGACATTACCGTCCCCCCACCTAAATAATGACCGCACCAGACGTTCCTTAACCCGCACGACAACAATGCAAGACCTAGGATAATGAGTTCCTCAACATAGAAACCGGTTTTCCCGAGCAGTAAATTGAACCGATGGTTCTTTTTAAGTTATTTTAAAACTGCTTTATTATAGAAATATTTAAAAGGAAAAAAAACAGAAATCGAAAACAGTAGATAAGTTCAATCCTCGCCGCGAGTGAACTTTTGAAGATGTATTTTCCTTTAAAACATTTTTAGTAAATCTGCCGAGAGCAATAAAATTAGAAACTAAAATAAGGTGCTATAACATAAAAGGCTTTCCAGACATTTATTCTTGGAAAAAAAAGACGATTGAAGTGTGAATTTTATTTTGGAAAATATGTTCTTTCTACGGCAGAAAAATTTAAGTTTCATAGTCTTCACCTCAAAGGAAACGCCACGAGATATTCGTTAATGGAACCATTGCTTTTGGGAACCGAACTGCTTTTCTGACAGCCTTAAAAAGGTTTTTTGCTTTAAACCGTTTTTCTGGGTATTGTAACTGTTGTTTTTTCGGTAAACTTTTTTTAGGATGTTTGATAATTTTTATAGCGAATAAAATTAGCGAGTGATAGCGAGGACTCTTGCTTGGGGCATTTCCTTGTTATCTACATATCTACCTATATTAAATTATTGATAAATTATTAGGACACCTCTTTAGGCTTACTGTTGTTACCAACAAGCAACTTCAAATTCTCGGAAAATCTAAAGAGTTTTTCATTTTAAGAGGACAGTCTACATTCTCTTTCTCCATACAAACGTAGTTTAAATTTTCCTCCCTGGATAAAGACATTAAAGCAAATATGTTTATGCCATAAAACCTATATCTGTCATGACAATGCATCTACCTTTTTATTTTTTTTATTTTCTAATTAAAATAATAATAAAAAATAAAAAAAATAATAAAATGATAAAAATAAAAAGGTAGATGCATAGTCATGACAGATATAAGTTTTATGGCATAAACATATTTGCTCTAATGTCTTTATCCAGGGAGGAAAATTTAAACTACGTTTGTATGGAGAACGAGAATGGAGACTATACTCTTAAACCGAACATCGCAAAAAAAATTAAAACCGAGCCAGAAAAAAGTTCTTCACCATCTCTTACGAGACCAATAAAAGCCTAATTTTAAATAAAAAATTATCGACCGACCGCAAACAAAAGATTTGGAAAAAATACAGCCTTTTCAAACCTCTCCCTTACGTTTTGGAAGTCTGTTTTAATAAATCCAATAGAGAACCTCCTACTCTTCACAAACCTACACCTTGTCGATAAACAGACAGGCATCTATTTGACCATTTGATGACCCGATTGTCAAGGGAGGCACACCAATTACAATACAGTTGACTCAGCCAGTGGTCATTAATTCACCGCACCTGCAAGCAGTTTGCTAAGCCAGGGTAATTATTTAAGAGCTAGATGCTGATTGTGCCGGTTACGTAGTCCCTTTGTGGACGTAATCAGCAAAGTTTAGCTTGTTCGGTAGTTCGACTGACAGCAGTTTCCAATTCTATTTCTAGTACTGTCCAGACTAGTCTAGATAGTTTATTCCGGACTTTATTTACTAAAATATATTATAAAGAAAAACAAAATGTACGTACAAAATCGTAGTATTGCAGTCGCCATACGTAGAAAATATACATAGATACTTATACCCTATTTCAGAAACTGAGATCAAAATGCAAACAAAGAACTGTCTTTTTGTTTACATTTTTGATCAAAGTTTCTCAATTAGGGTATAATAGTTCAAATCAATCAGTCTCCATTCTCTGTCTCCATATAAACGTAGTCGACGTTTTCCTCCCCGGAAAAGACATTAGAGTTAATATGTTTATGCCATACCTATATACCAAACCTATATCTGTCATGACCATGACTATGCATCTGCCTTTTGATTTTTTTCATTTTCTAATTAGAATAATAATAAAAAATAAAACAAAGAAAAAGAATGGAGACTGTCCATTTAAGAATGATGTTTTGTACTGAATTTATTCTGAAATGTATTCTAAATCTGGATTGAAAGCTCTGTTTACTATGACAGTCAAGAAAAAACTAATTTTAAAAGTGAATTGTCAAAATCAGTCGCACAGGCCTCAACAGGCGCGGCCTGGCCTGGCCTGCGATAAAACGGGCTGTGGGATCTGGTCTTAATACGGGCACAGCTACTGCTTTTTTATAATCTACACTAATACTTAACATACCCGCAACATTATGCTGAGGCTAATCTTTATTAGCAACACACGGCTCCTTGGATTGCGGCTTTCATGTTCTTTATGCATTTATTTATCTTTTCTTATTGTATTTCTGTCTTCTAATGTGTCGTTTGTTTTAAGCTAGTAAAAGTTTTTTCTATTCTATTCTATCATCACATTGAGTCTCTAAATTCTACAATAAAATTCATTTCCCCATCCGAATTCTAAATTCTCCGTCGGATATTTCTGTCGATATGAATTTCAATTCCGAACTAAAAAGACACCTATTATCGGGCTTCAAGTTTTGTACACTCAAAATTGATAAAAATATAAATTTTGAACAAGAGTCGATAATGGATGTTTCATGTTACCGGTTGAATTTTTTACGGTCGCGTCGCGTCGGTTATTGGGGGACTTTTAATCGTGGTATTGGAGTACTGTTAATTGGAAAACTTTGTTTGGACCATTGACGATTGATTTCATTTAGTTCATCTATACTGTTCACCGTTCATTTAATTATGTCACCCTATTGTGGTCCTTGTGTAGGCTGTGATCTGCACGTCATCACGCGCTTAAGGGGACAGTCTACCTACTTTTTCTTCATACAAACTTTACAAACGTAGTCGACTGTTGCCTCCCTGGGTAAAGATATTAAAAAATATATGTTTACGTTTGTATGGAGAGAGAGTAGGTTAACAATTTACCCTCTTACTTATAAACGATGACTAAGTTTATGTGACGTTTGTTTCTGTCTGTTAACTTTGAAACTTCATGCCACAGTAGGTTATTAATTTGAAGTAATACTTTTCTAGATTCTGCACCCGACAGGACTTGAACCTGCAACCCTCTCGAACCCGATATAATGCATCTGTCCGCTTACGCAAACGGAAGCAAGTATTTAAAACAACTAATAAATAAGTTAAAAATTAAATCAAAACATCATCATTTGAGTAAGTATCTATACTTAAGATATTTGTATCATATGAACCTCTCACATTACGAATATCAATATTAAACATGGCGCAAGTACAAATATCCCTATTTACTCCGTCAGAGTAAACACCGAATACCAGTGTATATTTATATTAAACGGAATAATTCGATTAGCTAGTGTTAGAACCGTCAAGATTACTCAGGATGCGAACCGCGAGGGGAATGCGAAATCCCACCTCTAACCACATAATATGCACTCGGATAGCTTTCCCCTAATCTCCTAGGATTAATCCATAAGCTTTGATATGTTTGGTATATGAATTATGATATTACTGTGAACTGTTTATTTATGGGTCGGAGGATCATTGTCTACAATATCTATCTATCTATATCTAATATATAAAATTTCCATGTCACAGTGTTAGTTACCGTACTTCTCCGAAACGGCTTGACCGATTTTTATGAAATTTTATTTTCGTATTCAGTAGGTCTGAGAATCGGCTACTATCTATAATTTATAAGGCAAAACAACGTTTGCCGGGTCAGCTAGTATACCTATAAAATTCAAGGTACTGACTGATCTATATATCAAGGCAGAGCCCAAACCGCTGGTCCTAAAGACATAAAATTTGAAGAGTGTGTTCTTTGTGATGTGAAAGCATTCACTAAGAAAGGGTTTTTGGAAAGTAACATCATCATGTCTAGTATCCATAGTACAAGCCTAATTCTCAGTTCGGGGCTAGATTGAGCTGTGTGTAACGTTGATCAAAATTTATTTTTTTATTTGTAGAATTTTTCCGAAGAAAAGCAATGTACCTCTTTCAGTGCTTTCATTATCAACAACCATAATTTTCCTTCATACATCAACATTATTTAACCAATTAGTAATAAAGTATAATATGTAGTATATCCGTTGTTTAGTACCCATAGTACAAGCTTAGTGCTTAGTTTGGGGCTATATTGCGCAGTGTGTAACGTCGTCGTGCAATATTTATTTATTTTAATTTGCTGTTTGAGCAAAGCAAAATGCCGTTTCCATCGCCAAGTTTTGGGTAATTCACTTTTAACTTTTTTGAGTCCTCGATACGATAGAAAAACCAATTTCCCTGATGAACTTCCTGTTATAATCTCATGACATACACCATACTCGTTGCCGCATATTGTATTAGCATGATTGCTTCAGTTATTAGCATTTATTTAGGCTTGCCTCGTTAGCTAGAGTACACGACGACGGATGAATATTCTATCGATATTTGCACAGAGACAGCATCGGCAAACAACTAACTAACAATAGCCAGTTTTGGTGGTTCGGATAATAGGCTTTTGAATATTTTTGAATAAGTATTAGGAATAGATTCTTCTTCTGTTTTCGCGTTGTTGTTTAGAAATAAAACTCATTTTTCGATTTTAATTGCGTTGCTTTTATTATTGATGTGAAACAATAATAGGCGCGGGTAAACCTAAAAATTCGCGTGGCGATACTGGCCGTGGCGACGCCTCGCCACGCTATAATTATATATACCTATATGCTGGAATATAATTATGAACCTATATTATATAAATGATAAACGTTTTTAGCGTATAAATACCTACCCTTATTTGCTGCGTCGAGCATTTTCTTATTAACAGTGAGGCCAGCGAAACTGTAAATGAAAACATTAAAAAAAAATCATCGTTAATTAGTTTTTACGCTGCACGTGGCACAGATTTAGTTCAAACCCTATCTATTTCAGCTCCTGAAGTAAAAAGAGGGTTAATATTATAATTATTACCTTTGAGTTTCCATGTTCGTGACATCGTTAACACCTTAGAGAAACCTATGTCACATAAGTTTTTTGAAATCATCATCATCATCCGAGCGATGTTCCCGGTCGGGAGAGCCCGGAGCCCACTTTTCTACTTTTACGTCTTTATTTCGCACGATTTTCAGTATCCCGTGTACTAAGGCCATTTGCACGCATTGTCAGCTCTTACGACGTCAAGCCAGCATTTTTTGGGTCTTCCCAAACTGGCGCGGCCAGGCGGAAAATGGGGGCCCCAGCAAAATATTTGTGTTTTCTAAGTAACTAGCAGGTTTTTATAAGACGTGACTGTACTATCGTAAGCGTTAGTTTTTAAGCTTTTATTGCGGGCTTTGAGTGCGGCCACCGAATCAAGAAATTCCGTAATGAAAATAAAACCTAACACCCCCTACTCCGCCTAGACCTAGCCTATTTATTTTGTACATCAAAATAAATAAACAATTATAATAACATAAGTTGATAAAAAAATGTTATGCAATAGCTTTCCCGCGGCAGTCCCCGTTTTAAATAATAACACTGTTAAAGAGAACATACCAGAATTGCATAAAGATACACATGTACGATCATATTATATAACAACAGTCATCTGGCCTAACCTGCCTAGTAAGCATAAATGCAAATATGTTTAAATTTGCATATAGCATAAGCTCAGAATCCTGTTAGTCCTAGGCGGGAGTGTGTAACGAGATTATAGCTATACTAAAGTAGCTTCGCTTGATTTACTTCTCTTGAAATACCAAGACGTTTTATTTTATCAAACTAAAAGAAAAGAAAGGTGTGTAATACTTACCAATTTTATGCTTACTGAAATTGTTTTTGATACCTCTACCTGATGTAGGTTGACGCAGCATGTTTTTGAATTTGACTATTATGCTATTATGCTTTGGGGATACGAAATGGGGTGTATCTCCAAAGGGAATATCTTCCACCGGGCAAGTGGGTTTTATTTTACCCGGTAGGTCACGGCCCGACGATGTTTCGTTTCAGTGGGCGCCACATAGCAATAGAAGCATGTTTTTAGGTAGCGGTGCATCGTTTCAGTATTTTCTAGCTTTGTGACGGAAAGTGCCCTCATAAGCAACCAATTTACGCTTGTGCTGGAACAAGGCTTGACAAACTTCAAGTCGCTAGACCTAGACAATTTAGAACAGAAAACCTAGAAAAATAACAAATACAACTTATCTACAAATTGTCTATACCTACAATTTTAATTTCACACACAATAAATAAATATTTCAGGACGTTACATTCAGCGCAACTTGCCCCAAATATTTATGGTCAGTATAAATATTTGTCCCAGGCGGAAATCAAATCCGCAACTTTCTGCGTTGCAGTCGGGGTTTCGCCCATCGCGGTTTCGCCCATCGCGCCACTGACATCGTCTCAATATTTCGGTCTATGATATTTCATTAGGTGTAGGACCGGCTAACTAATGATCTTATTAAACTTATTCGCTTTTGATTCTAAAACAACAAAAAGCCTTTGAAAAAAAAACGTTACATAGGTACAACAGAAACTTTTCCCCCGTTTTTAATGAAGCAAATTACGGAAAGCAATTATGTTTAATTACTGGTATTATCCGGAGCGTGCACAACACGGCTCCTTTATTAAAATATAATCTAAAATCATCTCGAATGCTAACGAAGCGAAGTTCGAATGCAGATAAGAGATATGAAAGCCCGGCGGCTACAGCGAGATCCAACGACGCCTCTTTAAACTAAATACACTTTCAGAGCGAAAGCAAATTTCATGCATAAAATTATTGAAGCCGTCTGCACTAGACACACGACTACCTGTCAGATTTAGGATCGTAGCTGGAGCTGAAGCGATTTTGGTAAACTAATATGTTTGTTACTAATTAATTACAAGCCTAGGTATAATGCTATGTGCCTGGGTCACGCGGTTTTACCAGTATAAGTCTTGATCCCGTGGAAATTTCGAAAAACGCTTTCCTATCCGTTATCTAGGTCATACAAAGAAAATACTATCCAAATTTCAGCTCTCTACTTTCATTGGTTAAGGCTGTACGGTTAGCCATCTGTCAATCTGGATAAAGAATTTCAAAGTTATAGATTATTTCATATATGTTTTATGTGTATGTATATTTACAAAATAAGTAATATGTAGTAAATCCATTGTCTAGTAGTGCAATATTCTTTCTATTGTTAAATAAAATAGTAGTAACTAAAGTAGTAGTAGGTAACTAAAAGACGGTATTTTTTTGGTAAAAAGAAAGACTGGAAAGGATACATAGAAATGCTGACCCAAATGGTTTGAGCTCAGCTAAAACCTACACAATGGGCTACAAAACTTGAACTATTTTTAAAACAAGACTTCCATTATTGTATTTAAAAAATAACTCCGTCGACTCCATTTTTAGGGTTCCTTAGCCAAATGGCAAACAACGGAACCCTTATAGATTCGTCATGTCTGTCTGTCCGTCCGTCCGTATGTCACTGCCACTTTTTTCCGAAACTATAAGAGCTATACTGTTGAAACTTGGTAAGTAGATATATTCGGTGAACCGCATTAAGATTTTGACACAAAAATAAAAAAAAACAAAATTTACTTTCAAGGAAAAATAGCATACAAAAATTTTCACTTGCGGCGAGGCTTGAACTCGCGTCTTTGGGTCAGTACCCCAACGTCTATACCAACTAGACTACGCAAGTCCACGCCTGTTGCCGTGAAAACTTCCAATGCTATATTCTCCTCTGATTGTTTACGATTTTGGCTCGTTAAAGCGATGAAATTGACCAAATCATAGATGACGTATGACGATGACGTATGACGACGACGTATGACGATGACGTATGACGATGACGTATGACGACGACGTACGATAAATGAAATATTTTTTTTCCTTTTCAAATATAAAACAAAAAAAAATTCTACATCTTTTAATCACCAAACGAAATGTTACATAAAACGAAGCCATCTGGTGGCGAAACGGAGTTCGTCTGGTTTTCTATCTAACGCTACAGGAACAACTTTCCAGTTGTTTACACCTGCGTCGTAATGGTTAACTTTACAGTTAACTCATTTCCATTCGAGTTTCTCATTTTTCCTTGAAAGTAAATTTTCTAAATAAAATAGCCTTGAGCTACATACAAAAATTAAAAGAAATTTATAAAAAAAAAAACATTAAATTTTTGGGGTTCCCCATACTTAGAACTGAAATTTTAAAAAAAACATCAAACCGATTCATGTTCTTCGAAAATGATATTGAGGTTTCTAATTTTTATTTTTTTCTAAACTTAATAGTTTGAGCTAGAGACCCTTCCAAAGTGGTTTGAACGAGATCTAGTAAGTACTTTTTAATACGTCATAAATCGTAAACCGCAATTTACCTTTTAAAACAAACCTGTTCTATAGATAATGGTACGGAACCCTTCGTGCGCGAGTCCGACTTGCACTTGGCCGGTTTTTCTCTACTCGTAACTAGACCTGTGAATTTCTATAATTCTGATTTAGATATTAACAAAGGCGTCTGTTTAATTTGACTTAACACTAATCGAATAAACACTAAATTCATCAACGAATAATTCAAAATAAATTCTGAACTGAACAAAATATAAATACTATGTTCAAAGTAGATACCTACCTTTAGGTTTATGTGGGTGATATTTTAATTGGGGTCTAAAATGCGGCATTTTATTACCGACAGGGTATATTATTTTTAAACAGACGGACAAGCGTTTTACAAAGTATCTTTTTTACCTTTTGAGGTACGAAATAATAAAGTTAATGGACTAGCTACTAAGCCCAAAAAACTAAATTGCACGAGCATGATGCAAAATTTCTCAAAATTCGCTTTCTCAGACCCATAAATCGTTCTTAGAACTCTATATGTAAATTCCGCAGCAGTTAGTTTCTACCTCACGATCTTGTTAAGATGCAAGAACGCTTTTAATTCTAATTTCCACTCAGTTACAGAAATTTACTAAGAAGACCATTGTTTAAAACTTAGATTAAAACAAAAAACTAAAGATACGGTATATACCTAGCCTCGGAAAATGAGACGATAAAACTGCGTCTAGCTGACGGACTAGCCTCAGTTGTATGTCGAACCGTTGCCGCGTGAGCACGTGCTGTCCACACTGCGATTGTCTTTTTGAAATCCTTTAGAATGCCATTTTATAAATGCCTGAATCATTCTTACAGACAAATGTTTTTAAATACAATAATTTTATGAAAATGCATATAGGTGTTTCTAGCTCATTTTTCGAATACGCACTGTTAGAATATAACGTATCTACTATTTTTGTTGTCATCTAAGAGAAGACCATTGTTTAAAATCGTTTGTTTCTCACCTCTTTGTGGAATCAAAGATATCGGATCAGTAATCACGAGGCAGGAACAAAGGTTAGAATTAGTGGTTGTCTTTAAGCCAACACCAAAGGGTTCTTTTGTCTTCTAATGAGGGTCAACTTGCTTGGAACATTCCTTACAAAGAGTTCGAGGAAAATCGTAGTCTTTTTGATTTAGTTGACGTCGCCTTAATGACGTTTGAAGTCGGGATAAAGAGGTTTCGATATTGGGATGTGTTGTTTACAACGTAAGGATCAGGAAACTGTGTTTTTCCTGCTTTTTTGCTCCATTTGCTCCGGTATTGACTCGTTTGTCTTTCATTTTTCCAGTTTTCTGTAGTTTTCTATATAGAAATTACACAATTTCTCGGATTCTGTCGAACGTTTTTGCTTTTTTACTTCTTACGTTCTGGAGATTTTCTTGGAATCTTTTTACTTCTTCGAGTTTTTCTTTGTAACTTTTTAATTTTTCTTCTTACATGACTTTATATTATACTTACTTACTAATAACAAATTATGCTCCGTTTTACCATTTTTATTTTTCTTGTTCCAATTATTTGAATAAAAGAAAACATTTATAAATATTTCAACAAGCTATTTGCTTTAGCTTTTAAATACTTTAATCTAACGAATACTTCTGTTGTTAATTTAGGTCGTTGACAACAACAACAAAGAGCCCGAACTCATCACAAAAGAAAACTGGTAAAATAAATAGTCTGAAAAATATAAATAAAAAAAACGGCCAAGTCGGGCTCGCGCAAGAAGGGTTCCGTAGGTATCACTCATAATTGGGTACGAATTTGGAACCCTAAAACGAACACTGGACCAACCAATCCGTGAACGCAAAATTTATTTTACCACTGGCTCCAGTCTATCACTCCAGCACTAGATGGCGCCAGTGGTAAAATATATCACGGTATCGTAGCGTTTATTTGTTAAAAATCACGGTTTTTAGTATTTGCTGTAATAGAGGCTACATAAATACATTTTCTGTTAAAAATTCATCCGGCTAGCTATCATGGTTTATGAGATTCAGCTTGGTGACAGACATACAGCGAAGTCTCAGCAATAGGGTCCCGTTTTTACCCTTTGGACACGGAACCCTAAAACAATATAGGTAATATTTTAAGAAAAATTACGAAGAATATTTTCAACGTTACTGAAAATGCCCTCTAGACTGTCAGGATGAAAACATTGAATTTTTAACACCGCACCGTGGCGTGGTGTCTTCGTGTGAACATTTTTAAACCACGTCTGCAGGAGACGTGACTCCATCAGCGTAAAGCTGGGTACACACTAAACTTGAACTACAGGAGATTGTGAATGCTTAGGAAAGGGTCACACGCAATACATAAGGCCTTGGGAAATATAATCTTATAACTTTAAATGGAGGTTTTCCTTGGATTTCGTTAGGTGTTAAGTGACGACGCGATCTAAGTATGATGCATACATCTACATAGGTCTTCTTCTTTTCGTATAGTCGTGTGGCTCACCTAGTGTTAGAGTTTTCAGGTCGCCCTAAGGCCTAGGGCCTGAACGCATAGAAAGCATAGATAAAGGGATAATATTATATTGTAGGTATAGGTACGACCACAGTGGTAGGTACATCGGACGAACATCCGGCTGTAACGTAGAAGGTTCCTGGTTCGATTCCCGCTGGTAAGAAGTATTTGTGCTGACCATAATTGTTTTTTTTATTCTGAGTGTGTTCTGTATTTATTGAAAAAAAGTAGACCCATAGTACAAGCCTAGTTTATTGGTGGGAGCTTAGGTCTAGATGACGTTGATGACTACAATGATCTGCAATATTTATTATTTACTTATTTCTACATCTACCCAGTTTACGTTTTTACGTAACAAAAACTACTCAAAATCCTTAAAAACTTTTAAGGATATCTGTAATTAAAGTAAATTATGAAAATTGTAGCCGAATTCGGCTGTCACGTGACACGTGTGAGACTTATCCAACCAGACACCGGCGTAGGTGTATGTAACAACCTTACATAATCATCCAGCGAACACACGTAACTCAAATTATCTCACGTACCTAGATTTTATTAGCCTATGACAATTTACATACAAATATTAAATTAAACTTATTTTTCTGTTTTAATCGCGTTGCTTTCAATGCGTGACGTTTCGAGGTCTTTCTGGACATGCTGTTAAGAAAGTCTACCCGTGAACAATGGGCATGTAGGTAAATTATATAGGCACTTACATATCAGAAGGACCTTAAAGCAAAATGCCGTACCTACATATTAAAACGACACAAGATCTAAATAACCTACTAGCAAAACGTCCTATTATAGGAATGACACAAGATCAAAATGGTCTGATAGCAAAACGACCTATTATCGAAATACCCTCCATGTAGAGTAAGAAAAAAAGTGTTATTGCTGTAGAAACATGATAATAACAAAAATGATTTCTTTTAATAGTTATCAAATATGATGCATCGCGAAAATCGAAGAAAAATCTATACAAATAATAGCTGCGTCTCGCAGTTTCACACGCGCCGCGTAATTCTCGATACCACGCATAATGTGTTAATCCAGATCTCCAGCTATTTGCCTACCAAGTTTCATCACAATCGGTTTAGTAGTTTTTACGTCATATTCAGACATCAAAACAAACAATCATTTAAACTTTCGCATCTATAATATTACTGAATTAAAATAATTTATTCAAAGCGAGGATCGAACTCGCTGATTATTGCGTGTCAGAAGGATTTTCGAACTACAGCGGTAGTCAAAGTTCGCCCAGTGTGCGTGCACCCTCCAGTAGTACCCTAGTAAAGCTAGAAATACAAACGCAGCTTGCAACGTACCAGTAACGTCGTGTTTGAATCGCGCAAATTTACACGAACAAAAATTGCTATTCACAATCAGTCGCCATTCACATAGGTGACGGATTGTAGTCATGCAAAGTTTTAGAGCCGGTGTACGTTTAAAGGGGCTCTTGCTTGTTTTGTTGGACGCTGTCAGTGTTGCGTTGTTTTCACGTTTTTTAACGTCCTTTGTACGCTTTCCGAAGCAATTTTAAAAGAATCGACGTTAGTTACCGTTTGGTATGGATGAATGAAGATTATTTTTTAAACAGAAATATAGGGTACTTCCGGTGGACCTAGATTTGTTAATTTTGGTTAAAAGCAAGGTCTTTCAGTACAACTGAACGGAAAATTCTGAAAAATAAAAAATGCCTGTCAAATTATGGTAAAAAAAATACAGTTTAGTACTGACAAGTTTTCGCCTAAATCCAAATTTGCCCTAATCTTTAGAACCTTGATTTGAAAATAATAGAGACTATAATACCTCAGTATTTGGTGTTAATTTCAACTCGATACCTCCAAGCGGTCCGGAGATACAATGTCTTGACAGACAGACGGACAGGCGGACAAAGTGATCTTGTGACTTAGTCTTGTGATCCCTTTTTTACTTTTTGAGATACGGACCCTAAAAGAAGTTCTTCTTAATGGAAAAAAAAATTATGGCTAGAGCGTTAAACAATATGAATTTGAGTTCAACATACTTTAATACTAATTATTTTTTAGAGGATTTTGGATTATTTTTTTTATAATATGAAGTTGAAGTTGCAAATTCAAGAAGGTTCAACGAAAGAGCAAATTACCGAAGTAGGACTTAATAAAATGAAATTTTCATCAAAATCTAACCAATTGCACCCAATCACTCTCCCAAAATCATAACAGAACGTAGGAAGGGATCCTGCCTTCCACATGCCATCCAATATTTCCCAAGATTTCTACAAGAAAACTTTCGAGAAAATCTATGTTGGGTATACTAACAAATGCTTATGGCTTTAAAATCTATTACGCTAATACAATCGTGTTTTTCGGATAAAAATCCTTGGCGAGAGCGGCTACCTAATCCGTTTATTGATTCCGACGGTTTTTCTCCGAGAAGATCCTTTTTTATCGCACCGTACAGTGCGGGTCAGAGGTGAGAAATCCAGTTAAAGGTTACATCTTGTAATTTTGTAATTAATTGATGTCAGTGCTTGTTATAATCTTCTTAATATTTGTAAGAAAATCAACCAACAATTCGTGTTACCGTAGTAGGAAGAAGTAATAAATAATATGCAAACTTGCCTCTTTTTTTAATTTTAACGATTTCTTGTAACCGGTCACATAATATATGACTTGTCCGGTACAACTTATGTGACGAGCGCAATTTTTTTTTTTACAACAAAATAAAAAAAGCTTTTGAAACGAACACGCGATATAGACCCGGGAAAATATAAACATGATTGCGTCCAGGTAAGAGAATTGAAAAGTAAAAGCACGTGATTGAGACTTGGGAAAATATACAAATATGAAAACACAAATACAAAACTTAAAATTGGTATTTTGTGTTTTGTACAGCTGGGCAACTGTATAACGCTCCAACTAGTTAGTATACATAACTACTGTGGTAATACTGAGAAGCGCTGATGTGCACACTATTAGGTAAACTGTGGTACCTACCTAATTACCTTAAAAGGAATTCAGGAACAGACCAAGCATATGCTATGCTATGCACTTACAATAACGCAGCGTACTACATGGACGATTGGATGCGAACGCGATTGCGAAGCGATCCGATCCGGTGCGGTGCGGAAACAAGGAACAGTCGATAGCTATTGAAGTGTCCTACGTGACCAAATGCACGTAAAGTGCGATGCGGCGCGATTCTCGACTGTTCCTTGTTTCCGCGCCGCACCGCGCCGCATCGCGTTCGCATCCGATTGCCCACGTAGGATGCTGCGTAAACAAAAATCTAAGAAAACACCACTTTGAAATGTTTTCTAAACATCTTTTGTATAATCGTGGCAGTAATCTTTTTGTTGTCACTTCTCCTTATAAAAGTGTATCGGCAAAACACGGGCCGCTGGCTTACAGCCAACATTACTTTTAAGGGCTCGACTCAGGTACACCTGTTGTCTTTCTTGTTAATTCTTAAGACAAAGGAACTGGACTTAACCTACTTGTAGTTCGTAATGGGAAGATGTACCTATTCAAGTAATCTCAACAAATATTTGCCTTCAAATTATTTTAAATTGATACCTACCTATATTTGCAGGGCCTTGTGATTTTGTAACACAACTCGCTGGGTGCCGCAGCTTCACACGCGTATGTCTCGATCCAGTTGGAATTTAATAAAACCCTTTCTTATCGGATGTATACACGATTTTTATTTTTCATTTTATTTTATTTTATTGCCATTATATAACAACATACTCTCCAAATGTCAGTTCTCTACTATCGGGGGTTTAGACTATGCGCGTGCGTTGATCAGTCAGTCAGGACGAATAATTTTTAAGAGTTCAGAGAAATAGAGCGGTGTCGGTCTAGTGGTAGATACCCCGGCTTTCATTCCGAGAGTCGTGGGTTCGAATCCAGGCCGACCGCTTCGCTTTCGAAGTGCGCTAATAACATCGCTCTTACGGTGAAGGAAAAACATCGTAAGGAAACCAACATGTCCTAGGACTCACGACGGTCCTAAGACATGGGATATTCAGTGTTTTCTATGTATCAAATGTATGTATTTACAAAAAAAAAAGTATAATATCGACACCTCTGGGCTCAAAGGTCGTAAAGGACAAAATGCGACTTTTCAGGAGAAGCAAAAAACTAAAAAAATAAAATTATTTTTGCTGTAGCATCTTCGTTTCTTGAGCTATTTAAATGAAACCTAGGAAGAAAGTGCTTAGAATTTATAGTATTTTCTAAGACAGTGTTGAACAATTACCCTAGTGCCGTATTTACCGAAATAAATTTCCTTTACGACCATAAATTTCAAAATAAGTGTCCTTTGCACCCCACAAATTTGTACCCTATGTCAGTACCTAAGGGCGTAAATCCACCTTACTGCACGAACTGAACAAAATAAGGGATGAATCGGCAAGTGTAACATTTTTTTGGGTCTTAAGGATCACCCGTTGTATAGATAAATTATTAATTTAAGTTTAATCATCATTAACTGAGTGATTTTCACTGTTGCATCCCTCTCGGAAGCGTGTGCAGGTAAGCCATTTGCACGCGTTCACCATTTACGACGTCAATTCAGTATTTCTCGTGACTTCCCAATCTGCCACGGCCGGGCGGATAGCCTAATATTTGTTTTCCACGTAACTAGTTGCATTACACTTGATCGTACCAGCCATCAAGCAATTAATAGGTAATGTCTCGAACATGAAGGCTGCCTCAGTTGCGGAAATTCGTAACGCGATCTGTCCATGTCCACATCACTCCACACATCCAGCGCACCATCTTCATCTCCGTGATAAGCAACTGCTGTTTATGTCACTAAGTCACTGGCCCATCGTACAAAAGGACAGATCTAATGATGGTTTTATAGACATGTTCTTTCACTTTAACCGGCATACCCAAATACTTAAACGGGTATATCTGCTCATATCTGAACATGACTGTCTATGCAGACAGATGTGGATTTCGTGATATTCCAAGTGTCTGTCAGTCTTCTAAAATTTAGTTGCAAACAGATGTTTGCGACCAACTTCTTCTACGTATTTACGCGTCTCCGTAGCCCTTCCTAATCTAATGAGAGCTCAATATTATCAGCATACCTACATGAGCGAGCAGCTATGGGGGCCGAAGTCAGTTCATCTAATATTGCTCTTAACAGGTACGGGCTTAGGATGAATCCCAGGTAAACTCTGACTGTAAGGGAAGGGATAATTAGTGTTACCAACATCAGTTCGTATTGAAGGCATCTAAGGCGTTCTCCATAAAGATTAAAAACAAAACAGGATATGGACTATGATCTGGGCGGAAACCATACTCGCCCTTCGAGACAGTACACTTCTGTCGGATCCGAGAGTCGATTAACCACTCAATTATCCACACACTCTAGCTTCATGGTGTGGAGTAAGATCTTTATACCTCGATAACTTCCATACTCATGCACCTAATTTTTGCCCTGATACTGGTGTAATAACACTCAGTCTCCGTTGCGCATGGATGTCGTCGGTCTCGCGGATGGGGTTAAAATGTTAGTTAAGATGCTCACACAACAAGAACCCATCGCCGTTTTTGTGTTAATAAGAACTCTATCGATGCCAACAGCTTTCCGATTCTTTATGTGAAGTTTTGATGGATGTAGCTGTTTTTCTGCTGATAAAACAACTTGGCAGAATAAGATTTCCATTTTTCCTTCACAACGAGGTCCTCGCATAGCCTCATCGGCACGTCTTGGATTCTATGTTGCGTCGCTTTGATCCTCAAACAAGGTATCTAATAAATAAGCTTCTGCCTTTCCAACTCACGACGACCTTAGTGGCGCGTCGGGGGAAGGCCCGACTGCGATGCAGGGGGTTGCGGGTTCGATTCCCGCCGGGTAAAAGTATTTATGCTTAAAATAAGTATTTGTATCTGGTTTGGGTGTTTTCTATGTATCATATGTATGTATTTACAAAAAAAAATTATATATGTAGTATATCCGTTGTCTAGTCCCATAGTACAAGCTTAGTGCTTAGTTTGGAACTAGATTGCGCTGTGTGTAACGTCGTGCAATATTCATTTATTTAACTTATCATACAGTGACTGTAACTTCTTTCTGGCTCTGGCTACTGTTCTTTTTGTGAAACTTTGGTGGTCCTGTACGTTTCGACATCTTCAGAAGAGGTGTCGGTTGCCATATTTTAAACAGGGCTTGTTGAACAGTTAGAAACTATCCCCTTCCAACAAATATGGGACAATTGCTCAGTTACATTGATTTTTGGCCTTAGTTGATGAACATAATTAAAATAAAACTAGGTAGTACAGGACACACGTGTCATGTTTTATTTAGAAATGTAAGGCTGTAAGGGACACACGTGTATGTTTTATTTCGAAATGTAAGGGTGTAAAGGACACTTTGCAAAGACGATGTCCTTTACAACCTATTTTTGAGGTGACTTATATTAAACACTCTAGGTCGTATAAAACTTTGCTTTACTTTGATATGCTTTACTACCACAGTAAGCACATTTTTGTAACTTAGTGTTATTTACATACCCATTTTTATGGAAAAGTTTGTTTAGCGTGCCAAAATAGGTGGGTCGTAAAGACCATTTTTTTGCGAATTTCGCTACTCCGAATATACAGATCGATAGAGAATTAAAAACTAAGTAAGATAGTGTCATCAAGTCCTTTACGCCCAAATGTCCCTTACGACCTTTGAGCCCAGAGGTGTCGATATGTAGTATATCCGTTGTCTAGTACCCATAGTACAAGCCTAGTGCTTAGTTTGGGGCTAGATTGCGCTGTGTGTAACGTCGTGCAATATTTATTTATTTATTTATTTAAATAATGCCATTGACACGTCGAAAAGGTAGACTGTTAGTTCAAACCGGAGTTCCGTCATACTACTATGATAAATTTACTTTTAGAAGAAAATTTGAATTTAGATTCGAAGTTAGTGGTCGGACCCGAAAAAGACTACAATTAATAGTAGGGTCACAGGTAGAAACTTCGTTATATATTTCGGTCGGTTGAAGTTTTCGTTCGTTCGTATAACCAAAGTAGACATTGATCTATGTCGTGTATAGAAGACTAAGAAGCAATTCTGCCCGACCAGGCGACCAGTTGAACTGAACTTGTCTGTTGATAGCTTACATGATGGGTATCGTGGATGTTATTTCGCTGGTCGTATTATATTTTTTCTCGAGCCATACTTCGGACGGATGGCACGTTAGGCAGTTAGTCCGGTTGTTATATCGGACAGTAGGTAATATAATCTTAAGGCCAAGTTAGAGCCATTAGGACGGCCTGATGCCTCTAATACTAGATGAGCCACTCCACTATACGAAAAGAAGAAGAGTAGGTATAAACAGCGTAATTTCTACTTTCAAGATTTTCGTAATATAATTTTTAATTCAAACAAATCCGGCAAACGTCTTAATAAAACCGTGTACTTTGCTACTTAATAAAATCTTTTAAGACCTAACTTTACATCTAATTAAAGCCCAGTGTAAAAAGGGAATTCTTTCACGAAGCCTTTACCGCGTCCGTTTTCAGTAATTAAACTCCGAACCCCTAATTTGAATTTTAAGTAGCGTAAAACGAGCTCAACTACAAAATAGCAAGGAATCGCTCATTACGGCCGGTTTGTAACATTCATACACCGGATCTGAGTTAAGGCGCTTCCTCTAAGGAGTACCTGAAGGTATTACTAGCGACTTACCTCGGCTTGGCACTTTTAGGAAACTAAAAACAAATTTACTTAAGGAATACAGTTTTGATCGAAGAAAGACTAGCAAACCTGGAGCGGTAGCGGGTTGGTCCCAAGCTTGGTGTTAGCCTGTCAGGCGTTGCCAAATATATTTGCTTACTACTTAAGACATAATTACCGAGTGTATTTAAATGACTCCCGGGCCCCTGAGAGGGATAAAACAATGAAGATAAATTAACACAAAAAAAAATATCGAGAGGAAACTGATGTCAATTTAACGATAGGTAGCTAGCATATAAGTCGGTGGATTTTGACAAGCCGCAGACGAAGCCTCCCAATTTATTTAAAATATTAAATTTTCCAAAAATACAAGCTTTGGGTCGGGGTATTACTGTTGAGTATTTATAAGAATTGCTACCGTTGGTCGTTTAGCGAAGAGACCCGTCAAATGTGCCGCGACGTGGCTACCATACGTAATAATTCTTACCAGAAAAGATAATGGCTTTCACTTGAAATAGACTACATTGTCTCTCGTATCAACGTTAAATGTACCAACCAATTACGTATGAAATTCTTAATATTCACCAAGAACGGATTCTTTTTCATACTGTGGTAAAGGTCGAAGCAGGATGAAATCGAGTCCTGGTTGGTGAAACAATTTGTTTGGAATTGTAGTACTAATGTTAGGCCACGTTTTTGGATAATGGCTCTTTGATGATTTAATGAATATAACGCCTCGTGGCCTCTTCTCGTTTTTATCAGCTGTAATTAATGTTAATGTTTTTGTGATATGTGCCGTTATTGTTTTAATAGCAAGTGGTAAAAAGTTTTTGAATGGTTGACCTTTTAAAATGTTCAGGTATGAAATTCCCTTTTTTTTATATATGAAATTTGATAACTTTGGCCACGTTGATAGCGCTTTTCTAACTAAAAATTCTATTTGAGTGAATATGGAATTTTTGGCGCAGCATATAATTGTTGCAAAAAAAAACTTCGGTTTCTGGTGATTTGGTTTGAATTATATTTTCATTTATCTCCAAAACGGCTTTACTGAATTAGTTGTGAATTGGGGATTGTAGGTATATACCAGGAGTCTCTACAAACTATTTTGTTTACAATCCATTGTTCCTTTTCATCTCTAAAACAAAACGGAGACCGATTTCAATGCAGCTTTTTTGAGGAGTGCACCAGTGACGGTTTCTCCTACGTAAGTTCCGATCCCGTTGGATTTTCCATAAACTCTTATTTAGTCGATTCCTCACATCACAGTTGTTTTGGCTGTGCATATTAAATAGAGTTCAGTTGGTTAGAATATATTGACATTACTATACTATATATTTACGATACTATATATTTTATAGTATCTATTTTGTTTATTGCTAACACTTTACCGACTTTACTTTTTATGAGTGATTTTTTATGATGCATCAAAAATTCTCCTGTCACGTGACACAATGAAATAACAATTATGCTTTCTCCCTGTTTTTGTTTACCAACTAAGGCTCGGTTTTTTAATGATGCATTTCTCTATGTAAAATATTTATGAAATGAAATGAAAATACGTTCATTCATTCGGACATTAGCAAGATATCTCTTAGAAATGTCAGTTATTATACCTAATCTACTGTGTCTTCGGAACGCGACCTCCAATGAGAAGAAGACACAAGAAACTCATGGGTTTTTTTTGTATTTTTTTTGCAGTAGGTAATCATGTGATTTACATTGTCGCATATTTATTTTATAGATATAGATATATTTATGGATATATTATTATTATTTAACTATCGCTGTCGGCCATCGAACAGTCGTCTAGTCTATGTGCAGCCTAATATCGCTGTCGGCCAATAATCTCTAGTCTCTTTAGTCTATGTGCAGCCTTAGTTGGGCCTTTTATAAAGTGTCTAAAGTTCACACATTTTATAAAGAAGAATTTTAGGTAAGAATTTTGCTTGTTTATTTGACCCCTTTGCAAATTTAATATGCTAGAACATTTTACCCTTTGCGTTTCAAATATTCTTTCGTTGGTACAATCTCCATATTTTTTATGAGTGAGAATATTATTTTTGGACATGTTTTTTTTATATTATATTTTGTATTGTATTCTGGGCTACATTTTCTGTTCCAACAATTCCATTGTGTTAGTAAGTAATCGTTTGAAGTTTGAGGTCAAAAAAGGTAGGTAATATACCCGAATAATACTTGAGAAAATGGTACAACTAAAGCTTAGGTACTGTGAGCTATTTCAGAATCATAGATAAAAATGTTAAAAAAAACTCATATCTACATTTATTTGAAAGTGACAGCTCTTTATTGACTTTTTTCTTTGATATTGACAGTTCTTTGTTTACATTTTTGATCTAAGATTCTAAAATAAAGTATAATTCTAGTGACCTAATGTCCGAATTGTCCGAGCAAATTTTTGATGTTGTATTTGCTTATTTAGTTTAATAAAAATAAATTCTGCATGTATTTTTAATTGAAATAAATACGTTTTTGAGATGTAGCTTCCAATTACCTAAATATTATTTTAAAGTGTTTCCTCCACTGCGAAAATAAAATCTAGATTATTATTTGCTCATAGTAATTGCATAGTGTAGGGGGGTTTTGAAACCAAACAACAGATGGTGTTTACCTTTTATTAAGCAACAACTTGTAGACTACCTACACACAATTTAGGAAGAAGAGTTAGAGCGGAAGAACGGACTGTCTTGCGACTATCTCTTCTCTTCTTGCGACTATCGACTTCTCCATGTTTATTGTTATTATTATTGTAAATGTTGTGACAGAGAATAAATAATATTAATCAATCAATTATTTATTCTTTATTAGGCAGAGTTAACGTACATACCTACTTCATAATGTTTATATTCAGCCAATAAAATATAAAATATTCTTTATCAATTCACTTAATGAAAAAGAGATCAAAGAAAATGCTAATATTTGGTCGTTTGTCTCATTAATATTTATTTTACTAGGTAATAAAACTGATACTTGAATGATTATGTGAAAGTCATAAAATATTTCTGTCAAAACAGACAGGAATTTGCCGGCTTGGTTTCCAATTCATAGTTTACGAGTAAAATCCTATTATTGAGAAAACGTGTTGGCTTCGGCTCCATGCACGTCCGGGGCTTTATAATCCCGTGATACTGGACGTCAGATGAAAATAATAAAGCATTTGTTCCAGAAAATTAACTGTAACATTAATTAAGTGTAACATTATCCATAAAAACGAATTAAATTTTTTTAAAAATGTATTGAAAACAAGTAGGTAGGCCTACATCGCCCTCCAGATGACATGCGTTCCATATTTATCCATCCAGATTATGACTAAATTTGTCAACGGTTGTATGCGAGACCATTGTCCCGTTGGCTCCGACACTTGCGGCGAGGCGGACACAGTAGTTTTTTAGTTGGTCCCCCTGGCCACCTACCATCTTCGGCCAGGGGGACCCCCACTCACTAGATTAAGACCAATCTCACTAGATTAAGATAATCTTATTAAGACCATCAGGCCATCATCATTTTCCCACAAAAAAAATACTTGAGAGGTGTCAAGGGATAGAAGGAAGTTCCTGTAGTGTACCACGTATCCGTGGATATAAACGCATCGCCGGTAGGTACCCCGTTCGCTCCGGCTCAATATAGCACCGCACCGCTCTGCTCGGTGGTCTACCGAGTTATGGGACCCGGCGCGTGAGACGGCCAGAGATAGCAATACTCTAGACAAAGATAGCAATACACCACAGTTAATAAATTCTCTGAACAACACACAGCGCCATCTAGCCCAGTGGTAAGCGACTAAGCTTGTGTTACGGTGACTAGACAACGATTTTAATACTTATATATTTTTTTTGTAAATACATACCTACTTATTATATACATAGAAGGACACCCAGACCAGACACAAATATTATTTTTTTAAGCATAAATACTTGCACCCGGCGGGAATCGAACCCGCAACCTTCTGCATTGCAGTCGCGCTTTCGCACGACGCGCCACAGAGGTCGTCAAAGTTCCTTTCGATTAATAATGTCGTTACAACTTTTGGTCTTAATTTTTTCCGTCCAGTCCCCTTTTGCAACGCGCGATAAGGAACTTCCAAAGGTTCCAAAAAAAAAGATTATGACTAAATGCATAAAGCCCACCCTTTCTACCTTTTGTTTTACACTACACATGAACATCAGCAAAGTGCTCCTCCGCGTATATGCTTCTCCAAGAATAATATCAGTTTTAAATAATGTAGCGTCATTGATATTGATAAAGTATTACATTTATCACGTCAATAAAAATGTTACAATGTGCCAAGAAGGGATAACAGTCTATAAAGTCACCCTAGTAAATTATGAGCGTGACATGTAATAAATACAGTTAAGTGTGCGTGTAAACCTTTCTTAATGCATTTCAATAAGTATTTCGTATCTTGACAGACGGTGTGAAACTTTCTTTAGTACTTTACTCTTTGATTCGGGAAAATCCGGGGAATTATGAAAAGACAATTTTAATAGGCAATTTGAGTGCTCTTGTATGGTTTTATGGGCTTAGATTTAACGATGAAAGTAACTACAACATAACGTAGCAAAAATAAGACTTAAGAGGGAAATCTACCTACTCTTTTCTCCATTTATTTTAAGTAGTCTGTGTTTAGTATTGTTGTCATAGCGGCTAACAGAAGTAAGTACATTATCCACGCGACCGCTACAGTAGGTGGTCTTTCAACACTCCCTTTGAGTACGGAACCCTTAAAAGCAGCCTATGTTTTACCTTAGGTTCTTACAAACACCTCCAGTTTGAATAATTCGAAGTAAAGTTACAAATTAATTAACTCATATGATTTCCATAAAGTGTAAATTCCAGGTAAAATATGAGGTAGGTTTTTGTTAGTAAATGAGTGGTTAATTCAAAGACGTTAGAGGAAAGGGTGTGCGGTATCACAGCCACCTGCTCATTGCTTCAGCGCGGAGTTTAATTAACGATAGACCGATCTAGAGATACTGGATACTACAATGGTTTTTGTTTTAATCACATTGTAGATTAAAATAATATAAGGTTTTTGTTCGGTTTTCGCGGTACTGATCTACATCTACACTAATATTATAAAGAGAAAAGATTTGTGTTTTTGTGTGTATGTGTGTCTGTATGTTTGTAATGAATAAACTAAAAAAAATACTAGACCGATTTCAAAAATTCTTTCACCATTAGAAAGCTATATTCACCCTGAGTAACATAGGCTACCCGCGTCCCGCGGTTTCACTCGCGTAAGTCCCGATCTCGTTCGAATATCGGGAGCAAAGGAGCCTATGTTACTCAGGGTGAATGTAGCTTTCTAATGGTGAAAGAAAGGTAACTTTTAAAATCGGGTCAGTAGTTTTTGAGTTTATTCATAACAAACATACAGACGCACACACACACACACACAAATACAAATCTTTCCTCTTTATAATATTAGTATAGATAAAAAAAAAAACAAATCAACGCTATTCACATCCAGTTTCCATAACTCTTTCCAAAAGTAAGGTTCTCGCAGTTCCAGACTTCGTTCCCATAATTGTATTAAGTCAATTAGCATACGAAATTTCATTTACGGGCCTCTGTAATTACTAACAGTACGCACTGACTGTTATTGAAGTCTAAGGTAGGTACCGGTTGCGGACTCTGATTTAATTATAATATTGTTCTTTCTTGCCGATTGCCTAACTTATTTTGAGGAAAATTTGTTGGTTGTCGAGTACCTACATATTTGCGTAAACACTAGGTATGTAGTTTATTAATATTAGAAGTACGGGATTTTAATTACCCCGATGTTTTGGCAAACGGGTTTCACCGGCTGTGGTCGCGAGAAGCTGGTCGCCAATGACTAAACATTTATCTTCACAGCGCTCTAGCCGTGCGCCCTGGCCGCTTTGTATAACAAGCCATTTCATTTTTTTCCCTAAAATCGAATAAAACAAAATTGAAGTAAAGTTGAAACAAAAATCATAGACAAGTTCTGCGAGACCATTCGTTTTTTAAATTTTCAACAACGAAAAAACGAGCAATGCGTACATACCTACGTACAATGAAATTCGCATTCGGTAAACAAACTTTGAAGGTCCAATTGCTTTCGGAGGGTAGGACTAAAACAATCGATCATCGGCGGTTCCCGGGGGAGGGCCGCAATCGGCCGCAATTGCCGTTAAATAACATATGTGGAGCCCCGCTTTCCCTGTTTGATCTAGGGATGTGTCCATAATAGGCTCCATTCGCATCCCGAACCTTAAATTCAAGGTCTCTTTTTATTGTTCTATAGATAAGGGCCCGGTTGACCGCAATCTAATTTATTAGTACTTTAGGGAACTCTGTTTGCTTGCAAACGGTACTTTGAGCGTTATCAGTTAATTCTCTTAAACACTGCTTTGTTTTATTCTTGCGGATGACATTAGGCCGTGGACGCACTACCTATGCGGTTGCGAATGAGTTTGTGGCTGCGGTTCCGGCTGTGAATCTTTAGTAGTATATCTTACAATATTATTCTTACGAATGACTTTAGGCCGTGGACGCACTACCTATGCGGTTACGAATGAGTTTGCGGTTGCAGATCTTCAGTAGTATACCTATCCATAATAATAATTCATAACCGATTCGTCGGAGTCTACGTTTCTCCTAAATTATTTAAGGGTCTGATCTAACAATGCATGTGTTGTATTAGGTCGGTATATGACTTTATGTAACCTATTTTAGGAGTAAAGGTTGCTACATTCATGTGAGGTCGCTGTTTGCGTAATTATTAAAATATGTTTGATATCGGTTTAGTCTTGACTAGCTGTGGCCTGCGGCCACGTAAGTCCTAAACAAACAAATCTTTCCTCTTTAAAATATTACTATCAATAAGTAAGTTCGCGCTTAAAACCAGATCCGAAACCTTCGATTTTCAACCGCAACTTTAAATGATAGAGATTAGACTCATTTACAGAAATGCAAATGTATTTTTCTCAAAACGTTCCTTAAATTAAACACTTCGTATCAAGGCAGATTTACTACAAATATTTTTAAACAAAAATATATTATAAAAAAATTCACCCGCGGTGAGGATTAAACTCGCATCTTTGGGTCTATACCCCAACGCCTGTGCCAACTACGAGACGCCGCGAGTGAATTTTAAAATATATATTTTTCCTTTAAAATATTTCTAATACGTCCCTTTTATGTAAAACATCCCCAGAATAGTTCCTTGCCCAGAATGAATAAAAAATGCATAGAATATTTACAAATTAGTTTCTACCCTCAGGCAGCACTATATCAATCATAAAGTTCGGTTAGGTACCGAATATAAATCCGCACTTCGGTTCTAATCAACAAAACTGCAAGATATATTATAAGTTATGCATAACAGTCAAAGTGAATCTCCATTTTTATTTCAACTTTATTTTGTGAATCTATGAATTTTTAAGAGCTTGCAGGGTTGAATGTGTTATTTATTTTTAGTGATGTCATGGCGTGACTTGAATTAAAAAGAAGTTGAAGATGAAGAAAGTTCTGTCACGATAGGTTGAAAAATATTGTTTTATTTGTAACCAGCTGCGCCTGCGTAAGTCCCGATCCCGGGGAAATATCGAGATCAAAAGTAGCCTATATTACTCCTCGATAATGTAGCTTTCTATTGGAATTTCTATTGAAAAATTAGAAACTGAAATAATCAAAACGTAGGGGCATGGTCATGGCTGATATAGGACTTATGTCATAAATATATTTGCTCTAAATTCTTTGTCCGAGGAGGAAACAGTCGACTACGTTTGTATGGAGAAAGAGTAGGTAGACTATCGTCTTATACTTTTTGTTGACTTAGGTAAATCAGAAATTACTATGTTAGGCCAAGCTGCAGGGAAATCACATTACAAAAGGTGGTGTAACAAATTTTATGATTTTATGTTATTTAGCTAAGTTAGCTTGATATAAATTCAATTTCTTGACCTTGGGGCACGACGGGGTATACCCGATATTTTGAGTTTAATATTCTTTTTGCACATAGTGTCTCGATAATAAGTCGTATGACAAAAGTGTCTAAGAACAGTATGTAGAAGTCAAAAACTTTTACATTCTGTCCATACATGTCAATTCTGTAAGTCTTACAGGTAAAAAGTTACAATCAAAAGAACAAAAATGTTAAATGCGCCATATAAGACACCGTGTCGTACTACTAGCTCCATCTTGTAGGCGGCCACCACAAATAATTTGTTGTTGCTTATTATGGAAACGATTAAAAAATAATTGTCGTAGAAATCTATACTGATTTTATATAATGTTGTTTTTTCTTTTTTTGATTGTAACTTTTTACCTGTAAGACTTACAGAATTGACATGTATGGACAGAATGTAAGAGTTTTTGACTTCTAAATACTGTTCTTAGACACTTTTGTCATATCACTTACTATCGAGGCACTATGTGCAACAAAACGAAAAATTAGCAAAATATCGGACATACCCCGTCGTGCCCCAAGGTCAAGAAATTGAATTTATGTCAAGCTAACTTAGCTAAATAACATAAAATCATAAAATTTGTTACACCACCTTTTGCAAGGCTACGTAAGAGGTGATTTCCCTGCAGCTTGGCCTATGTAGCCAGTACCTGTTAAAGATTTCATTTGATATTCTAGATCTTTTTTTATTTGTTTCCCTCAACATCAAAATTCCGAGGTAGTTTTGGAGCATTTGAATTTTACTGAACACCATTCCAGTGCTTCCTCGAGCGTTTCGCGGAGTTTTAAGGTCAATAAACAAAGTAAGTACTTTTATTTACTTTCTTACATTTTGTTAAGTTCGCCTTTACAACTCCGGCTTGGAGTGAAAATACATTTTTATCTCTTAAGTTTTATAAAACAGGTGTTTGGGTTTCTATTGGGGATAACTTTAGATTACTTCTGGTTTTATTTTTGTTTTTTTTTTCCTGTCTTTAATTTAGTTTTTGTAACTAATTCGTTTGTCGGTGTAGGAAAGATACATATATATGTATATATTATATATGCATTTATAATATATTTTGATATATAGTCAATTATACTATTATTATTTATGTAGTTATATATATTTTTTATTTATGTATTTAAGTAAATTATATCAATGTTGTATTTATTATAGAATTATACATATTTTATTAACTTGTTTAATTATGCAATTAAATTCACACACCGATTGGCTGCACATCTATCGCCTTTTCTATGCCCCAAGGTTTGCTGGAAGAGAACTCTTTTAGGGTTAAGCTTGCCTATGTACATGAATTCTCCTTATTTATGTCTGTATGTTTTGTTGTGTGTACATTAAAGAATAAGAATAAAGAGAAAGAATTGTGTAAGAAAGAGATGAAACTTAGAACTAATAACTTATTTGGGCTAATACTTAATTACTAATCGTAATCTTGAGTTGGTTGGATTAGTCAGTCAGGTATGTAGGGGGAATCCACAATGAAACGGACGGGTTTTGAAACGGATACCTACTATCAAAAATATTTTAAGATTTTTGGGTGTTGGCACCATTATCGATGACCATAGACCTGTGGGCCTGTGACCATAGACCCTTGTCTGTGGTCATCAATGATGCCAACACCCAAAAAACCCAAAATATTTTCGATCAAAAACTTGAAATATTGATTGTGTCTGTTTCAACTTTCAAAACACGTCCGTTTCATTGCGGTTTCCCCCTACCTTTTTTTATTACACACGATAGATGAGCGTTTGTCCATTATCTCACCTTATGGTAAGTGAAGGTCTAAGATATAACACGCTAGAAGAAGGACGACGGCAATGGAACAAGATCAGACCCAACTTCCTTAGTGGCCTGAGGCTCACTTGCATAGTTCTGTTATCGTCATCGGATTATTTTGTCGGCCTTCATGGATGGGCAAGACCAGTTGATCCGGGCTAGTAACTTAGTTCGATGACGATAGCTGTGCAAGCCAGCCTAATTGAAACAAGTCAGTGACCTGCAAACGACAACGCTAGCCTAGGTAATCTGATTTTCATGGATATAGGCTCTGCGATAATCCACTTAACTGTTAAACCTACATATGAACCTAAAATTCTAAAATATTCGTGAAATATTTTACACTTCGCGAACGTAGGTAAATTCTACTAATATTATAAAGGTGAAAGTAAGTAAGGATGTGTGTTTGTCTTCTTTACAAAATTACCAAAATGATTGCGATAAACTTAATAAGCAGATAGCTTTTTTTTTTTTTTTTTTTTTTTACGAGGGGAATCTAATTAAGACCGTCGGGCCGCACCCGGGGGAGAGCGGCCCGGTGTGTGGGGGTCCCCCCGGCCAAGATGGTGTGCGGCCAGGATATACCCACTAAACCCCTCGGTGTCCTTCGCGCCGCAGTTGCCAGAGCTTGCCGGAACCTTTCGGATAACTTCGGCAAGCTCTAGCGGCGGGTGGTCCGGGTGGACCCCGTCTCCGAGCCCAAATGGGCAAAACCCTCTCAAGAGGCGGCGCGGACACGCCGCCGCCATCTCGTGGCTCAGTGTTTGGCGACGAACTCCCCCGAGTCCGCCGCCAAGAGCCGTTTAGGGGAACCAGGGATGTCCGGACACTCCTGGTTCCCCTGCGACGGGTGAGGTCTGTGGCCCCGTCGCCGACCACTTTTCGGCTGCAGGGGATAGGGCGAGCGGCAACGACACACCGACACTCCTCTTCCCCTGCAGCCCCACCGCGTCCGCCATCAACGGTGGCGGCCCCGCCGAGGCCGCGGCAGATAGGGAGAGCGGCAACGCAACACCGACACTCCTCTCCTGCCGCGGCCCCGAAACCCTCAGCCGCGAGCGGCCCCTCCTCGGGTGGGTTCCGCTTGGTTCACCGTGGTTGTCCAGGCCACGGCTACTAAGCCCCCCCGCCACGACAAGGCGGGAACCCTTCGGGGGGGAATAAGCAGATAGCTGGAGATCTGGCTAAACACATCGACTACATTTTATCCCGATGTTCAAGCCGGATCAGAACTGTATTTATTTATTTATTTATTTATATTTAGAATAAATACTTATCCGGCGAGAATCGAACCCTTAACCACGTAATCGGCAGAATAACAGCTCTCCCACATAGTAGGTATTGCAATATTGCGCCCCGAATCCTTTGGCTTTTTACCGGCGATAGAATACCCCTTGCGTTTTTGCGGTACAAACGCATCTATGTCAAAGTGGCTTTAGGCCTTGAGGCTCACCCCGGATGCCAGAGTGGGGTACTAATACCCCACTCTGATATCGCTAATACTTAGACCATTTTAAAGCTAACTCTAACATGATCTAAGTATTACCGAATATTTATTATAGTGTTTGGGGACATGATGTGTCTATAACTGATCTGTGACTGCGCTCTGCTGAGCATCTGACGGTACAGCGCCCTCGCCATGATACCGTTAGGTGGGTAACCAGGACGCTATATCATAAGCATTCTAGATTAGTCCCGACGGAGGGTTGTATCTATGTTTACAACTCAAAGTGACCGGAACTGGTCAGCGGGCGATGCAGCGATGGATATTGCAATAAAGCCATACCACTCTATATGCATGTAAATCTAGCCCGAGGCCGCGGTACCGAATACAGATTGAACCGAACGTTCGGCTTAACATTTTTATTGGATACATGTGCTGAGTGCCGGTGTTGTTCCTATTTTATGTTGCACTAGTTGTGTTCCCGCGGGTTTACCAGTGTAAGTCCTGATCATGTGGGAATGTCGGGATAAAAAGTAGCTTATGTGGTAGTCCAATTCTCCAGCTATTTGTATACCAAGTTTCATCGTAATCGGTTTGGTAGTTTTTGCTCGAAAGAGCAACTTACATACTTGCTTACTTATACACAAACTTTCCCATTTATAATATTAAGCAGGATTACTTATATTTATGTGCAGTTTTCCCTGGTCTAAAAGTTTCCACTTTTAGCGATAAGGTAGCCCATTTGTACAACGTTTTACTTTTAAGCTTTCTGTGTAATTGGCTTACATTTGATGTATACTAACCAAATTGTTTATTGTGCAAATAAAACATTAATCGATCTATCTATTATTGGAAATTGTCACTTGATCGGGAGTTACGCGATTGAAACCACAGGACCCAGCTAGTTCAATATAAATAAGTACCTACTACAAGACAAATTAAAACTCCATTCCCAATCGCATTATCCAACATTATAAATAGGTGTCTGCAAATATTTGTCATTGCCAGCTCCCGGCCTACAGGGGCAAGGGCAGCCCATGGCCCCTACTATAAAACTAAGCAACCCCATTTAGTGAGCGGCATGAATAAATTAACCGTGATTAACAAACAAAAACCTCCGAAACAGGTGTTAGTTCGCAATTATTACTGTATGAACAATTTGGGTCAGCAGTTAGGCTTTGCCACGCTGTAATTAATTAAAATTTGCTAAATATATTAGTTCGGAAACTACTCTTGTTTCATTATTGCGTAATGAGAAATTTGGTATTTTTAATATCTCTAACGGAAACGAAACGTTTAATGGTTACTTAAACTATCACTAAGTAAAGAATGCATTAAGAACGTGGTGACTGTTAGCATTTCCATACAAACTTAATACCAAAATAAATTATGAAAATTTTTGTTTTCTACCTTAATATCGATATTATTCGTATTAAGATTTTACTTTTATAGGGTCCCCACCGCAAGGTTTTCCAAAATATTCTTTCGAAATGAAATAAAACGGTGAAACATTTTTTTTCATTAAAAAATGTTTCTCCGTTTTATTTGAATGTGAATGAATATTTTATACATTCAAATATAACGGAATTATTTCATTTCGAATGAATATTTTAAAAAACCTTGCGATGGGGACCCTATAAAAGTAAAATCTTAATCCGAATATCGATATTAAGGTAGAAAACAAAAATTTTCATAATTTATTTTGGTATTAGGTAAGTTTGTATGGAAATGGTAACAGTCGCCACGTTCTTAAGTGGTGATGCAGGTTAAGATGCAGCATGCTAGAAGGTTGAAAGACAAACCAATTTTTTTGCTTAGGTAAAGGTATAAAGTATATATTGTATGAGGTAAATGTTATGGTAGTACTTATTAAAGATATATATATATATATATATATATATCTTTATACTTGTTTTGTTCTATTGGTTTTTTGGGCCCAAAAACGTCAAATTCGCACGAATGTCTTCAGGTATGCTCTACCCACAGGCTCTATGACATCAACATACCCAACCCATTCGAAAGAGCACAAATACTGCGTAGGTACTATCCAGTTTATAGCCCTTTTAAGTTGGTAGAACAACCTTAAAGTCAATAAACTTTTTATAAACACTTCAGCTGTAGGTACCCTCTTTTTACCCGACTGCCGAAGGAGTGTAATGTTTTTTTAACAAATCGTTTCCAAATCGTTACTCAGAATGGTTGATTATTTATTTATGTCTCATTTTCTGGGGCAAATTGAGGTCAGCACAGTAAGGTATCTAATGTTGGAAAAAAACTTCGAATACCTAGGTAATTATTAATAGAGAATAAATTTTTAATGAGTACGGTAATTGGTTTTGTTTATGAAAGTGATTTAAGACTAAATATAGGTAATATTATAATAGGTAGGTAATTATATCATTACAATGAAACATGGGTCATGGGTCAATAGATAGATTGATGGAAAGCATCAGACATTTTTACCTATGTATAAAATTCAACATCGCGAAAACAGAAGAAAAAAATCTAAGTTATTTAAAATTACTCGTAGTTTTAAATATAGATGTGATAAAACCTTTCACATAGTTTCAAAAAAATATGGTCTACTAGTAGACCACTTATGTTCATGGTCACTTAACTTCTGGTGATCTCACCAAATGCTCATTGACAAATAAAAAAAAATATTATCCGTGAAAATTTCAACAGTCTAACTATCACAGTTCATGAGATACAGCCTGGTAACAGACGGACGGAAAGTGGAGTCTTAGTAAAAGGGTTCCGCTTTTACGCTTTAGGTACGGAACACTAAAAAACGTTGTAGAATTAATATTAAAACATTATAATGCCCTAGATATTTACTGTAAGCATTAGTGGAACATAGATACTGTCTTCCCAGAATCGGACTATATCTATCTTACAAATCCCAAGTATTTGAACAATCGAGTATCGGATCAGTGCTTCTATTGAATAATGTTCGGGCGGCCTTGTCTCACTCCTTTGTTTCAATTATATTGTAACTCCTTTATATTAAGCAGTTTTAAACGGTTACTTATGAATACCTAACTGCAAAGCTATTGCATAGCTTTTAACGCGGGCTTTGAGCGCGGCGACCGAATTAAGAAATTCCGTAACGAAAATAAAACCTAACACTCCTCACTCCGCCTACCTTGTTGCCATGGTTACCACAATAATGATAACGTTACCATGGTTACATGGTTGCCATGGTTACCATGTAGCTTGGCACAAAATAAATAAGTAGTTATAATTGCATAAGTTTATAAAAAATGCTATGCAACAGCTTTACCGCGGTAGTCTTCGAGTGCCACACCTTTTTTTTATAAACCGTAAGCGAGTCGTTCATTCATTAGGTACTTCATCCATTAGGTGAAACAAGCTTAGGTCAAAACGATCTTGAGGTATTTTAAACTGTAGGTGAATTGACCGTAGGTATATTGAGAGAAGTTAAAATAAAAATAGTTTTTCTGATAGTTACGTAACATTTAAACATATAAATTTTCATACAAAATTGATAGGTATTACGATATCAACTCGGTCCTGCAGTACCTAAGGTAGCTTGAGCCCGAAAAACATTTTAGAAAAGAAACTCAAAAGGCTCCATGAGTTTCTTGTGGTTTCTTATCATCGGAGGACGCGTTTCGAAACCACACAATAATCATGGTCTTAAGTCGACAAAAGGATTTGGATACGTTGCTAGTGAATAAACGAATTTGTCTTTGACTTTTTATTCTAAATCATTTCTCAAGCGACAAAACAAGACTTATTTTTTTTGACAATTGACAAAAATATGCTTAGTAATGTTCAAAGAAAAAAAAAACAGGAAAAATTGCCTTCTTATTTTTATTCTAATGGTGAAGCAATAAGATATTGCTAATTATTTTTAGTTTAAATGTTGTAAATAACGTCATGTTCCTAACAATCTCATTAAATTTTATCTAAACCGCTAAATTTTCGGAACAACGGCCGGAGCAAAATATTGCGAAATTCCGCATTAATTGAACAAGTTCATTCCTTGAAACAATAAAGTGTTATTTATAAGAAAACTTGAGTAAACGGATTTCTAAGAACACTTTGTCAGAGGATTAATTATATTAATTTAATTAAATTGTTTTACTTCACAAAAATACACGTACTATTTGTAATAGGATTATTTAATTATTTAGGTATATACGAGCTAAATTCAAAATCCCTGTCGGGTTTGCCGCAAATTGTTGTCTATTTTCATGAGGGAATCCGAAATGTTGTTGAAGTTATTTTTTGTGTATAAAATACAATCCATAGGTACACAAAAAATAATAACATTCCAAAACAAATATTATTGAATATCGAGGTATTTACCAACCCCCGTGAACAAGCCAGTTGAAATTACTGGCGAAATATCGAGCTCCGTTAAAAACAAATTTAAACTTGGTAAATACCCCGTTATTGAATAATATTTGTATTGAAAACAACCATGTAACTTTAAAATCGAACATTCCAAAATGTAAGAAACAATATCACCTATGGTGACATAGTGTTTTAGTGCAGTTTCCAGACAAATATATCGAAGGGTGTTGAAGCCTATCCACAGCCTATCCTGGCCTAGTCAATACTTACAGTCATTTGTGTCTAAAATGTGGATACGCTTTGAAACAATAACAAAATTTTGTCTTGAAACTACACCAAAATGTAGGAAATAATATCACCTACAATCAATACCTATTGGTATAAATTAATTATTTAACAACATACCTACCGTTATTCAATAATCAACAAATTTCGGTGAAACGGACAAGGATCAAAATCCTTGTTGTTGTTGTTTGTTGATGAAAATTGTTGTTGTTATTGTTGCCTAAACTCAAAAGTTTAGTTCGTATCTTCTCATCTGAGTGATGTTCCCGGTTGCATCCCTCTCGGGAGCCCGGGGTCTGCTCAACCCCAAATTATTTGAGGTTGACACAGTAGGTAGGTAGGTACCTAAGTCATTATTGATCATGCCTACTACAAATAGATTTGGCAATATTTTTACAGCTGGTCGCTTACCTGACACCAACCTTCCTAGGGACCTAGCAGTTTACCCGACACCACGCGGGGAGAACTCAAGCTTTGCTAGTCACCCCCAGATCCCTTAGTCGCCTTTTACGACACCCACGGGAAGAGTAACCCTATTCTATGCCGGGGATACACGGTTGAGTTTGGCTCATATACACCCCTTAAAAAACACATTTTCTATTCAATCTTTGGTATCGTCATAGGATAAATATTGAATAATAATACAACCGAAACAGGTAGGTACAGTCGAAACGAAAAATAAAAAGATCCGTTTTTAAAAATTGAAATAGAAAACCTTCATAACAGTTGGTAAAATATGACAGTCGCGAAGAAAATTGGCATCGCACGGAAGGGAAGCAAATAGTAAATAATAAATTTTTCGTGCTACATTCGATACGGAGATGTTCCGTATATCCGTTTCTTTGACTTAATCCAATATTGACTCGAAGCTACGGCAAATTAGTTTCACATACCTATTTTATTTTAAAATGAAAGTATTTCTAAGTCAATAGCTATGAGCTACTCGTACCTACCTAAGTTAATTCGAGAATCCATTTTGAATTTACGCATTTATGGTAGGTTCTGGAATTTGATAAGGTTATTTAATATTTTAAGTTATTTAATTTAATAACTTAAATATATTTATCATATCGATATTAAGGTAGTAATTAATAACGTAAATTACTAGATTACATCTCATTTACATCTCATTTGTTTTATATTATTCCCAATAAAAAGTCATTTACGCTGTAAAAATGAAAAAAATGTTTCTCCGTTTTATTACATTTCGAATGAATATTTTGGAAAACCTTGTGGTGGGGGCCCTATAAAAATAAAATCTTAATCCGAATCATATCGATATTAAGGTAGAAAACAATTTTTTTCATAATTTATTTTGGTATTATATTTGTATGGAAATGGTAACAGTACCCACCCTCTTAATTATTTCTTTAAAAATTAAGTTATTTGATGCAATTTTTGTTACTAGTAAATTAACTGACATTAAATCAATTCATAATTTGCTTTATTATGTGCATTTGCATTTTATACATTAGGTAAATAAGTTTAACCACTATCTCACAAAGCGGTCCAAGTCTTACCTTTTCAATTAAATAAAAAAAACTATTTTCCAACCGTTTGCAAATCCATGTTCAATTAAATGTCATTTGAATTTATTAAATATTCTCCGATAGTTTTATTATTTCCAAACATAGGTCTCCCTATTTAGGCACCTAAATTTAGGTGGATTAATAATATTAGTGTAGAATAGTTCGATAGCAAAATTAGACCTTTAGGTGTTTAAAATTATACGTTTCTTCATTTCCTAATCAAAGTGTTCTCCAACCTACTAATTTTGTTGGTGCTTTGGCTACTTAATTACAAACCTACTGTATACAATAATATGAAATAGGCATATAGGTACACAACATCCTTTGTTCTGGCTTTGCATTTTTTTAATAACCAGAGAGTCTTTAAATTTTCCACTCCGTAGGAAAAACTAATAACAACCGTCTGTTAGAGATCTTTTTAAAATATTTCGGATCATCTTGCGTCGTCGTCGCAATGAAATACGCGTCTCGTGGGAAATTTATTTGCGGCGGTGATCGTAACAGTAATGCCTCCCGATGTCCCTTGTCGCGAACTTGGATGTTTCCAACGCATCACGCTCTCTTGACGGTACGTCCCTACTTACAATATTTTTGAAGAAAAATTGTGTGCTTGCCTGTACTCTCGTAGATTATAGAGATGCTTGTAGGTACCTACTTGAGTTGAGATGAGTATCTTCATATTTTTTCAGATTCAAATAAATAACTCTGATACACAAACATATTTTATTTATAGCCTTATTAATAAACGTGGATTAAGGTCGGAGTAGTTAAAACCCCAAATATAGAATGTAGCGAATGTAGTTTGCGTAGCGAAAATGAGTTCTAGGTCTGTGCTAAAAACATGCTTTGGCTTTTACCGTGACAAGAACTGTCAAAGTTGACAGACAGAAACAAAAAGTGCTTAAATTATTCTGATCTTACTCCACGTTTATTACTAACCTTACTTATTAGTTTGTTTTGCTGTTTCAAATCAGAATGTTATTTATATAAAATACTAACAAAAAAAAAACAAAGGTTAAGAGCTGTACAAACATTTAACTGGACTGGTCTCTATTTTATTAGAAGGTGGAAGGTCGCCTGATAGTGATGATCCATTTCAAACTCGTCCCTGAGGACGAGCTTCACCAGTTCCAAAGTCGAACTGTTTGCGAAATTACTCAGCCACCTTTAAAAAATATCGATTAAAATTCGAACTTCACGCGTCGTTGTTAGAATACCCACCATCTGGGTAATCTAAGGGTACAAAGTTAGATCCTGCAATTTTGAGGTGAGAGTAAGGCCCCTGTATTATATTTTATTTTAAGTGCTTAGGTAAGCCTGCACTGGGCTGCACTGGAACAATCATCAATCATCATCATCCGAGCGTTGTTCCCGGTTGCATCTCTCTCGAGAGCCCGGGGTCCGCTTTCCTACTTTTAAGTCTCCACTTCGCACGATCTCGGCATCCCGTGTAGTGAGGCCATTTGCACGCATATCCGATCTTACGAAACACGACTTTAAAGGAACAATACTTCTGCAAAAACACAACGCATGATCGACGGAGAGCGGGATTCGAACCAACGACGCATCTTTACTCAATCCGCGGGAGCACTCACTTGACCAATTAGTCTACCTGCGTCGGATTTCTAGGTCGTCGTATTTCTAGGCCCCTGACTTTCATCATTATCCAGCTCAAACTGTTGTGTAGCTTTAAAACCTGATACAAAACAAATATGCCTAGATTTTAGACCAATTTGACTCTATCTCTTAAATCTTTGAGCCTTAACAGCCCAGTTTACCGTACACATTGTCCAATTAAATGGAGAGTATGAAAATTTTGCATCGTGCGGTCCGAAATTGATCCCAAACCTATCAGCGCCAGGTGCAGCCCGGTTTCCCATTCGCACGGATGTTACTAGTGACGTCATACTGGATTAACAACACTATTCGGAAATTTGAAATTGGAACGCAACGGTTTACAACCGTATTGGACCATGGAAGGATTCGATTTTTAAATGAAAATGAGTTTGTTTTTTTTTACAAGCACGCAAATGTGAATGAACCCGGTGTCATATTCATTTCGTGATTCCGAATTTAAAATAACATTTTACCATTTTGTTTGCGTTGTGTTTTTATTATGTTTGTCGTCGTATTTTGGTTTGAACTCGTGCGTACGAATAAATCGTGTTTTGTTTTGAACCAATCGACTTGAAATGCATTCACTGCTATTCAATGTAGACCGTTTCTAATCTCAGTGATGCCACACACAGCTAATAGGGTAGAGTTCTTCGAAAAGTAGACTACGCAAGCACAGACCACAAAGGAACATTTTCTGGCAAATTGGTAATTCCATTTTTGAATTCATCTTGTGACAGGAATAGCGCTAGCGTATTTCAGACGTGTAACAGAAGAACGTACGATGCGACTATGCGAAATTTTAGAGCAAAAAAACAAAATTAGGTAACTCCTTCTAATTACAAGTTACCTAAACTGTTTATTAAAAATTGTGATTATTTGACATTGTGATTACTAAGTGATTATTGGAGATAAAGCCATATACTTGTACTTTATTTCTAAATTTTCATATTTTTTATTAGATACCTACGTGTATTGTATACCATGAATAGCGAGTTATCGGAGTAAAATTATATGGTGGTGGACTGTTTAGCTACATTTTTTCTGTGACTCATATTCATTTAGATTCGGGGTGTCAACCGTCCCGGACGCTGTTCCGAGACCTTCGGTAGGCATCTGTTGACTCAACCGTCCCGGTTTGGCACTAGAAGAGTCGATCGGGTCGGTTGAGACCAGCTCGGTTCACGGATGGATTTCTCAGGGGGTTACAAGAGTAGTTTAGCTGATTCTTTTTATGATGTGTCATTACAGTAGGTTACTCTATGTATTAAATTTTTTGTTCTCCTTTTTTGAGTTGTATAAATAAAATAAAATAGAATAGCAAGATGTTCTTCTCTTTGACACAGTTACAATAACAGATAATGTGACCTTGTCAAAGCTGCGCCTGTCGTAGTTGAGCGAGCAACGTCAGACCCGGTTCGGCAGTGACTGTGTCGGTTCGGCGCGAGCGAGGTTAAAACGGAGATTTTACTATACAAGCAATTCTGCTTTTTGACACGGTCTCCATAAAGCATAATTTAGGATTTTTCGAAATTCTTACGGGATATGGACATACCGGGTGAAACCGCGGGAACCAGGTACAAAATTGTATAAGTATAAATGTGATCTAAACTTTTTTGTGATGTGCAAAGAATTTACATGCACAGAAGCATGATTTATGCTAGACCGGGCCGTGTCCGGGCCGCGGCGGCAACGGGCTACTTTTGTATGAAGACAGCACGGACGCGGCACGGACAACATGCAAAACAAAAGCTGTCTTCATACAAAAGTAGCCATGCAAGTTCTTTGCACATCACAAAAAAGTTTAGATCACATTTATATACTTATACAATTTTGTACCTGGTTCCCGCGGTTTCACCCGGTACGTCCATATCCTGTAAGAATTTCGAAAAATCCTTTCTTAACGGATGCCTTAATCACATAAAAAACACACTCTCCAAATTTCATCTCTAAACTATCAGCGGTTTAGACTGTGCGATGATCAGTCAGTCTGGACTCTGGACTAAGCAGTTTATAGATTTTAGATGTGTTCTGAACTTAAGGCGTTATGAAAATAAAATAAAAATTAGATTATTTTTATAAAATTTATTTTTTTGGTTACGACTAGAACCTACGTCTATAGGCGTATTTACATGAATATATATACGTTAGATATTATATAATACAAAGATATAACTGTTACTAAAATTATAAAATTATTAAATGTTACGTACTAAATTACAAATTCTTTGGAGGGAAACGATTTTTTAAATCACATAATTGTGTCAAGTTTCGAGTGAAACTTCGTCACCTGAAACTTTCCCTAAGGTAATCTTTATAGTTATTTATGAAATATTTTCAGGGAAAAATACATCTTCGAGAATTCACCCACGGCACTCGTTTGGTGTAATTAAAGTCGCAGAAACGCGAGTTCGAGTCTCGCCGCGTGTGTTATATTGAAGTAGTACCTATCTTTCTTTGAAATTATTTCTAGTAAGTAGATAATCATTAGATGATCATGAGTTTCTTGTGTCTTCTTCTCATTGAAGGTCGGGTTCCGAAGACATACTAGATTACTGACGATTTAAAATGATCTTGTGAATAAAATATCTTATTTAATAAACATTATTTAGAGTCGAGTTGAGTTCAACGTTTTGCTGTAGGTACCTTAGTCTTTTTAGGGTTCCGTAGCCAAATGGCAAAAAAAGGAACCCTTATAGATTCTTCATGTTTGTCTGTTTAATTTAAAATTTAATACTTATAAATTATAATAAACAAAACTATAAATTACCTAATTAATATTCTTAACATTCGATCTAGTAGTAAATTTAATAAAATAATTGAAGTGAAATCCCAATGAAAACCTGCAAAAAAATAACAAAATCCATTAAAAAATAAAATAAAAACATCTACATTCGGGTCTCTATCCATCACTTGATTGAATTGGACTATGAAAAATCAGCTTTTACGCAAATGAAAACTAAATTCGAATACATTTTTTCAAAATTCAATCTATACTAATCTATTAACTATTATAAAGCTGAGTTTGTTTGTTTGTTTGAACGCGCTAATCTCAGGAACCGCTCGCTCGTCTGATTTGAAAAAATATTTCATGGTTGGATAGTCCATTTATTGAGGAAGGCTATATTATATTTTCAAACAAAAATAGGCGGACGAAGTCGCGAGCACTGCTAGTATTTATATATAACTAGCTGATCCGGCAAAGGAAAAAAAAATCGTTTACAACTAGGAATCTGTCTTCTAGTTCTAAGCTACCTCCTTACCACTTTTCAGCCAAATCGGTTCAGCCGTTCTTTGGTCATAAAAAGTGTAACAAACGCGACTTTCTTTTATACATACAGAATATTATATATAGATCCAGCGCACTTCAGATCGCCACTTGTTTGCTACAAAATGTATGAGAAAATTGAATGTCTTGTAAGTATTTGTTTTTCCGTCTCATTTTCTCAACTTTTAAAATGAATTTTTACCTATTCTAGATTAGGACGAATGTCACAAATCAAACATCATATTAATCGGTCTAGTCGTTTTTGCGTTATTAAAATTCGAACTTTAACAACTAGGTTATATTACATTGTAGGATAGTAGGATTAATACTTTACTTACTATGAATTGTTTGCGCTGAATTTGGAGGTGTAGCAGTTGTTGGTGGTGGATCTGCAAATATTAGTAATTAATTTACTATTTATCAGCCCATTTTTTCCCACTCTCCCAAGGTTTTACTGTTCAACAACGTCTAATTAAATTCAATCATTTTGTTTCGGATATTCCAATCAAATATTCTGAACAAACATTTCAATAAAAAAAATAAAAAAAAGTAAAATGGGACCATTTTACTATGAGTCCAGTGTCCGTCTTTCTCCCTGTCTGTTTGTCACTAAGCTGTCGGTATCTCATGAACTGTGATAGCTAGATAGATAGATATGTTATGACAGCAAAAACAAAAAAAAAAAATGGATCTCCCATACAACAAAACTCAACTTACCTCTATAGAAGATGTCCCGTTTCCGACTGTAATAGTTGGCGAGTGGGACTTGCATATCACACAGGATCTCCACCGTGGGAGGTAGAGCATCTACTCTCACAAATGTACTGGTGACCGCTGTGTAGCGCCCGTCTATGAGGCTTATTGAAGACTTAGCTGTCAGAGGTCTGGAAAAGGAGTAGTTAAAATTTGTTAATAGATATTTAATTAGAAATTTCACAGAAGACATTATTAGTCGATGGGCGTGAAATTAATCTGATTGAAAAGAAATGATAATAAAGATTGGCATTTTTCATCTAATTTTGGATGATTTATGCAACGGAACTTAAATCCATGTTTTTTTATGGCTTTGTTTAGTCTGGGACATTAATAGGTGAAGTAGGCTTGCTCAGCACCAATATCATCCTCCCACTCCTAGGCAGCCAGGGAAGGTCTCATCCGTCCTGGTCATCGTATATACCTCACCGGGACAGATGAGACCTATCGATTCACCCTAAAGGTCTCATCCGTATCAGTAAGATAATAAGAGTAGGTATATGGATAGCAAACAGATTGAACAGGTACCTACACAAGAAAATAAACAAACTTAAAACAAAAGAAGATCGAAGTAGACACATATCTCTCGGGATAACAGACTCACCTAACAATTGGCTTTTTCGTCTATTTTTTAGATGATTTATACAGCGCAAGGAACTCATGATCCTTGCTATTTATGGCGCTGTAGTGCCCGGGTCATTGTTAGGTGGAGTAGACTTGCCTAGCACCTATACTACCCTCCCAGCCTAACCTATGGCCAGAGGAAAGAACAGGTCAATACGTCTAGAGCTAACTAAACCGTGGATTTCTTCACAATGTTTTCCTTCATTGTAAGAGCGATGTTAATAACTTATTCATAAAGAAAAAGAAATTGGTGCGTGGTCAGCCAGGATCCGAACGCATGACCTTCGGAATTAAAGTCAAGGTATCTACCACTAGCTAGACCAACACCGGACAACAACAACAGACTCACCTACCTTTTCATATATTCATACTCGGTTAGAACTTAAAATACCTAATTAATCAATTGTAAAAAAAAACAACTAAATTTACGTAAGGTACTGAATAGAATACCAATACGACAAACTAAATTCAATTCGATTGGGATATGCGAGCGCGTTGTTGGTGGTTGTTAGCTAACTTTCGAGAAACATTCGAATTATTCAGTGTAACTCCTAGGTTCTGTCTATATACGGGATTGTATTGGGAACGGAATTGTAAAAAAAAACTATAGTAATACGTTACGTTCCTTCTCTATCTCTTATTAAAATCCAGAGGCCCTACTTTATTTCGTCATTTAGGAATTGCAATCACTTTAATTGCAGCAGAATACTACATAATAAATTGTATAACTACATTGTAGGTAGGTTACTATACTGGTTAGGTTAGGTTAGGTACTTCATTTTATAATTTTATTGTAGACTATGATTTGACACATATTCCTCAAGAAATAATGTCAAATGCAAAGAACGTCAGATTATGGTCTGAAATTAATACTTAAATAAAAATTTAAAAAACCCGCCTGCTTAAAAGCTTTAAATAAAAACATATACAAAATAAAAACTGAAAAAAAAAACAAGTCCAATAGTCACAGAACATAGCGACTTTAAACAGTCGGGACCCATTATTGAAAGGGTATATGATGAGCTAGATTTTAGGTTTTCTTATCCAACTTTAAGTCGTTGTAGATCCCAAATAGTTGAAACCTAAGAATGATTTTAAAATACCTATTCGACGATACCCCACTCGATATAGTCAGTCATTTTTTTTTTTTTTTAATTTTTTTTTTATTACAATATGGCGGTTGGTGGTTGCCATTTTGAATTTTGATAACTGTCATGTCTTCAGTGACACTCCCAGGATTAAGACGAATCGATTGACGTGCGAATCATCAAAATCGGTCCATCCGTTTGGCCTCTGGAGCGACACAAAGGAACAAACATACATACATAGACTGATAAACACATAACCCTTCTTTGCGTCGCGCAGTCGGGTAAAAAAACATCTACCTACAAATAATTACTAAAAACCTTTTTGTGTATGTTTTTTTATTGCTCTAGCTAGGTAGATCAACTAGTAATATTTTGAAGGAAAATACGTCTTCAAAATTATTATAGAATAGCAAACAGCCCTGGTTAGTATTGAATTAGTATTATAGACGTTGGGGATACTGACCCAAAGACGTGAGTTCAAGCGTGTCGCTCCGAGTGACTTTTTGAATATTGTATTAGTAATTAATACTAAATGTTATAATCGGTACCTAATACAGAAACTAGGTTTCGACTCTTGTTTCTGTCTCAATAACTCTCGTTTAGTCTCGAGACTAAATACATGCTAAATAGGTACTCAAAGCGACTACATTATTTTCTCTAAGTAGGTATTGCATTGTGTTCTTTTTTGATAGTCTGCTCTGGCTGGTATTTGTGTCTTGTTTTCTTGTATTATGTTGTACAAATAAAGTTATATCCTATCTATCATTCTAGTCTGGTAAAATGAACTGTAACGTCTGTAAGCGTTTGACTACTATCTCACCTGATGGTAAGTTATGATATGGTCTAAGATGTAGCACGCTCACCGAGAAGATACCCTTGTAACCACAATCTTTAGTTAGTTTTGATTGCTCTTGCGAGTTGCTCTGCTATAGAGATTTAAATTTTCATTTTAAACTAGCTTCGTTCCGCGGTTTCATCTGCATAAGTACATAATTCCGTAGGAATATCGGGACCAAAAGTAGCCTATGTTACTTCTCGATAATGTAGCTTTCTATTGCTGAAAGAGTTTTTGGAATCGGTCCAGTAGTTTCGGAGAAAATTCAAAAAACAAACATAATAAATCTCTCTTCAAAATATTAGAGTAAATAAATATTTTTCAACTTGTAGATTTTCCGTGGTTTATAAACTTTTCCCAAGACACAAAGGTATGTAGATCGGGACAATTACTTCCCCGTATAGTTTCAAATTAAGGACCGTTCCAGTCATTTTATATTATTCAGGAACCAACTGGAAGAGCCCGAGAAGTTTTGGCACGATGTACGATTGTTACGTGCTATTAGAATTTTATTACGACCAAAATAAACATTTATTGATTTTTCTTGAAAACATAATAGGTATGTCATAGGTAGATGTTTTTAAAAATAGGTAGGTAGGTATTAATTACCTCCTTATGACTTTATTATGTCCAAACGATGACTAACATTATGTAAGGTTTGTCTCTGTCTGTTAACTTTGAAACTTAATGTCACAGTAAAAGACAAACGATAGGTACATAGTTTATGCAGCTGTTTATAAGTAACGGGGTAATGTTAAGTTAGTAGCAGTTCAAACTAAATGAAAGGCCAATGAGCTGTAATTCTAAAAGACAGCTGATTTTCAAGAAAACTTTAAGAGTTTCCTCTTAAGAGGACAGTCTCCACACTCTTTCTCCATACAAACGTAGTCGACTGTTTCCTCCTTGGATAAAGACATTAGAGGAAATATGTTTATGCCATAAAGCCTAGGTAGCTATATCTGTCATGACTATCTTGACATGATTACCTTTTGATTTTTTAAATTTTCTAATTAGAAATTAAATTAAATAAAAAATATCAAAAGGTAAGGGCATAGTCATGACAGATATAGGTTTTATGGCATAAACATATTTGCTCTAATGTCTTTATCCAGGGAGCAAACAGTCGACTAAGTTTGTATGGGTATTTGCCATGACCATTGACCATTGACCATGCGTTTTGTTGAGGTACTTACCCTTAAACTGAAAGTTTTCGAAAACTACTTCTAATTCGAAAAAGTTGTAGAACAAAAGGTCTTTGCCTATATAGACCACTAGAACAGCATCCTTTCGGATAAAATTACCGTGCCCGAACACACTGTGTAAACCTAGATCTAGATTTATAATAATTTGTAAGTACGTTTTGCTCACATTTCCAGCTTGAGCTACATATTTGACATGACATGCAAAGATCTATGTCAAAGCATCGTACAATTCCAAGTATATGGTTCGGGAATTTGGTTCGTGCAAAGAAAATTATATTCAAAAGTAAATGGAGAACGATTTCAAAGTAAAACCACAGCCTACCTAATAGTTTGTAGTATGACAAACAGTGAGAGCGCCCGCTCTCTATATTTATTAGTGCGTCCCGCGGTTCCACCCGCGTAAGTCCCGATCCCGTGGGAATATCGGGATCAAAAGTAACCTATGTTACTCAGGGTGAATGTAGCTTTCTAATGGTGAAAAAGTTTTTGAAGTCGTTTCATTAGCGTTTGAGTTTATTTATAACAAACATTCAGACACACACACACACAAATACAATTATTTCCTTTTTATAGGTAATATTAGTGTAGATTAGAGAAGCTCCTTGGCCAAACTACACTACTACTATCTACATCTACTAACTAACTACTAACTACATCTCTACTACAGTCGATATTGAATGGTCGTGCAGGTTAAGCAACGCTTGGTGGTCATTAGTTGGATGGGTGACCGATTTGTGTGGCAATAAAAAAACATTTTCTCGAGCTCCTCCGTGCTTTGGAAGGCAAGTTAAGCAGTTGGTCCCGGTTGTTATCTCTGATAGCAGTCGTTAGGTCAAGTTAGAGGTATTAGAGCGACCTGAACAACTCTAACACTAAGTGAGTCACACCACTGTATGAAAAGAAGACCAACCATGAACCGCAGAAGTTTATACGAGCGAGGCTCAATTGAACGATATAGTTAGTTAGTTTTTACTGTGTGTTTCCGCAACTAGCCCTATAACTGGGCCTTTTTGCGTGACTTTTTAAGCTGTAGGTTTCCACACTATGTTTTTACCGTAAGAGCGACGTTAATTAGCGCACATTTTTTTTTTCTTAAAGAAAAAGACATTTGTGCGCGGTCGGCCAGGATTCGAAACCACGACCTTCGGAATGAAAGTCTCGGTATCTACCACTAGACCAACACTACTCGAACACATTTGAATGATATGCCACCGATTCAGTTTATCTTGTAGTTGGCGTCTCGGCTCTTTGCTCAGTTGCCTTGCCTATGCTCAGCTGTAATACAAATTTGTTCCCAGGAATATAATATGGCCGGTTACCTACATAATTTGTCCGTTGGTGAAAGCCCAAAAGAGGCAAGCTTACATACTATTCTTTCTACTGTTGCCTACTTATTATAATAATGTAGGTAATAAAAAAGTTTCAATGTTTTGTTACCAACCTGTTGCCAGCCAGGATTACTAACTCCGGTTTAGGAAAAACCCCTTCGACGGAGCAAATTATGTTCAGGAAATTATCTTTCAGTCTGTCTTGAACCATGTCGAACCTTTTCTCGGGCACTGAAATACAAATATTATTTTTTTATTATTGAAATATTTTAAAAGAAAAATACTTCCGCAAAAACACAACGCACGATAGACCCAGGGCGGGAGTCGAACCAACAACAACAACGCATCTAGTCAATCCGGGAGTGCTGACTTTAACAATTAGTACCTATACCAGCGTCGGTGAATTATACGTTGAATCTTTGCGGCAGTATCTCACCATCTAACACAACTAAGGCATGTTTTATGAAAGCCCAGTGCAGGTTTAAGCACTTTAAAATATAATAGAATAGTATTATTATCTTCTAATTTATAAAATTTCCATGTCACAATGTTAGTTACCGTACTCCTCCGAAACGGCTTTACCGATTTTTACCAAATTTTATATGCGTATTCAGTAGGTCTGAGAATCGGCTACTATCTATAATTTATAAGGCAAAACAACGTTTGCCGGGTCAGCTAGTTATTTTATAAAATTAACTAATCTCTACTACATTTTTCTTCGTTTTTTGCGATGTTGATTAATACTACTATGTAATACCGGGGGGTCTCGTGAACAAGCCAGTTGAAATTTAATACTGGCGAAATATCGAGCTCCGTAAAAATAAATTAAACCGTGAATAATTTTATATACCTATAACCCGTTATAAGATTAAATTTGTTGTTTGTATTTTTAGGAGTTTTCAATGAACCTACTTACTTAGGTACTAATAGGTAAGGTTCCACTGACCTGAATTATATAGTAGTACCTACTTGTATAGTTTCATTTCAGTGTAAGGTACCTACCTACATACAAAAATTTATACACGCAAAAAACTTATACATCAAGTTTCGTCAAAGTCAGTTGAATAATACGACATATAGAATACTGATAACTGCTAGCTAACAAACCAACTATGACAGGCATGAAATGGCAGACTTTTAGCAGTGACGCTTCCATGATAGCGCCTGAAAGAAAATGGCTTTAGGCGATAAGGCAGATCATTGCCACAATAAATTTAAGTTTCTTTTGTGTAATATTTGTTAAATTTAAGTTTTGATGTATTGTAATACATGTTTGTATGTTTTATCGTAGTGCCTAAACAACTGAACCGATTTTATTTAATCAAACAATCGGGTCAAATAATTTACTTGTTTTGTAACCTGTTGTAAATTTTACCAATGCGAGTATGATAGGTAGGTACATGAATTGTAAACAACCCTTCTTTGCGTCGCAAAAAACTCCTAAAACGCAAAATTTTATTCGAAATCATAAACTACTGTTAAATATAACTTCGCAATTTATAAGTAATGCCAGGTTAACCGTAAAAACGACGACATAAACTTTCAAGTCATGATTTCATGTTTCATGGATTCATGGCAGATATTCAATAAGTAAAGGTACCTACATCAATCCACAAAGTTAGAGCCCGCCCTCAATAATTATAGTACTGTCACGCGCATAAAGAAATCCTAGTTCAGTACGTCTCTGAATGTCACTGAATTGCTGTCGTCCATGGATCGCTAGTGCTAGTGTTGATGCATGCAGTGTGTGTATGAAAAATGTAAATGCATAGTTTTTCCGGTATAAGTAATGTAGGGCCAAGGGACTTAATCAAAACAAATAATCTCACCCCGGAACGCTTCCGGTTCCTACGTAAATGTGTATTTTGCACTTTACATATTTTATAGTGTGACGTAGATTTTATATTGTGTTACCAAACTATCCAATTTGCTATTGTTGTTCATAATTTATTAAAAAAAAAAACCCCACGTACAGGGAGAGGCAAAACTAAACAAACTAGTTTATTCAGTCCATCCGGTCAGGTAGAACGGATTGAATTGCCTTAGGCCTTTGCGGCCGTTGTATATTACGGCTCGGATTTATGTTTATTCATGGGAAATGAATGTAAAACTGATAATAATGACTGCCTTAATATTTTGCTGTAGGCAAGTACCCTCAGTATTTAAATTAAAACCAATAAAACCGCTAGTGCATCGTTTATTAAAAATGGGTATCATCAAATTACGGGTTAGGGTTGTACCTACATTCTAATCGGGTACATTCGGTACCAGTCAATGGCTTGATAACACGCGAACTAGCATTTCTTTGTCGTCGTCGTCAAGTCATTGTATGTCTAGAAGTCTTCACAATGTACTCGTATAATATCTGTCATAAATATCGATAATTTTATATGCTTCATTAGTATTGAATTAATTTTGAATAAAGGCAATCGCAAACTAAGGTGTAGTCAGTTAAGATCGGATGGATTTCGGTCGTATTTATAAGATTTTACGAAAACTTAAATTTTTCGGGTTCGGTCACCACTAAATAAATAAAACATCCATTGTTTGAAAACAATGTAACGTTGTTCACTTCTTTATTTAAAATTATTCTCTACGCTCACTAGTTTTTGCTCTATGGGACTTCAAACTAACTAAAAATATTTTTGTATAATGGAAAAATCACCTTCATTGGGTAACATCGAACGTAATTGTAAAACCACCTCTATGGCTTGTAAAATAAAAGTCAATATTTTTTTCCCGATAAAAATTTCAAAAAATGACACGTTCTGTTTAGCGGGGCGTTGTGCTCCTGTGCCACGTCCGTGCGACTGCTGGGTGCAATAGATCGGTGCAGGTTGAATTGCTCTTGTAAACTCTCGTTAACACTGTGACTATGGCTAATAAATATCACCTATTTTGGGACATATTTGAGTCATACTGTCTACCCCCTCATCCGGTATTACTTGATTATACTCTACTAGACTGGGATGCGATAGTCGGTAACCCTATCTCATCTAGTATACCAAGTTGAGACTATCATGGTGAAGATATCGACTAAAGTTATGGTCAAAGACACAGTCAGTCGCGACTCAGTCTGGGCTCGCCTTTAGTCATCCCGTGTTTAGAGTCACATTGAAGAGGGTTTTCTACCAGGAAGAGACTAGGTACTATAGTTAGGAATTTGACCAAAAGTTATGCTTAAAAAGTACATTTCCATAGTCAGCCCAGTTTTATAGTTGCAAACTAAAACTAAGACGCCTAGACTATGAAGCTGTAACTTTGCATCAGTACCTACTTGACCTACCTATGTGTGGTATCATTAAATAACTATTTTTTAATTTAGGGTTCCGTTGACGAAATATTATAAACATGTCTTTAATACCTATAGATTTTTGGAAAATGTTAAACAATACCTAGTACATATAAATTAACTTGATATATATCTAATTTTTAACTGGTATTCACCTCTAAAATTAGTTTAAATTTATAGGTCTACATAAAGCGTATTGATTTCGGTGCATTGTAACTATTCATAAAATCTGGACGCGCTCAAACGAGTCGCATTCATTAGAGCGTATCCTCGCACAAAACGGAAATTTACTCTGAAATCCCATTGATTGATGTTTCAATAATTTTGTAGTTCATAATTAGTTCCAATGTTACACTTCACGGGCAACTAGGTAGATAGTAGATACCGATGGTGCCCTTTGTTTGAATATGTAGGTACAGCTGTACGGGGGTCGTTTAGAAAATGCCTGTAGGCTCGAGTTGTACCAAGTCTGCCTTATAATAATTACATGCTTGTTGCCCTTACTGGTTCACTATTACCTTTGCTGGTTAGGCTGTTTAGTTTCTTGGGTTATGTTTTGGTTGTTTTTGTTAATTATCCCTTTGCCTGTGTTGTACCGTATTAATACTTGACTTGGCATGATCGGAGTTACAAATACGATCCAAATAAATGGAAACTCATTTTCATATATTTGATCGTATTTTTAACCCCGATCATGCCAAGTGAAGTATTAATACGGTTACTATAAATGTAAAAATTAAATGGAAACCAACAATTTGTTGGTCAGTAGATTTCATAGACACTAAATAACTGACTTGCCGTTACATTATTATAACAAGATTCCACAACTTTTTACGATAGAAGAATTGCTTTGCAAGACTTCGCTTTTTGTACATGTAATTAAGGGATTAACATTTAATAGTTACCAGATTAATAATTAGTTATATTAAAGTGTACCCTTAGTGCAAGTTTTTTTGTACAGCAAACGTTACGTTGCTTAAAGGTACGCTGAAATTGTATTAATTCTCATTCCATGGAAATATCAATGAAATATCGTCAGAAAAGTTACAAATCATGCAAGTAAAAATACATTTAGACGATGAAGTCTTATTTTACTTTTTACCGCGGAACCCCAATAAAATGATTGCAACAGAGCTAAACTAAGCGCTAAATTTTCCAATTAGAAAGTTATAAATTTAAAACAGCTCATTACGTATTCTTAAAATGTTGTTTTTTACATCGCAATTATCTGTTTTGCATTAATATATAGGTAAAATTGGGCTAGGTTAAACACATCAATGACAGTAAGTTGAACGTACTTTTAAATACATTTTAATTATTTTAAAATATTTGTGAAAATTGTTTTGCTTTGCCTAGACTCTGAGATGTATCATTCTAATAACGTGTTTTACGCCACTTTATTAATATTTCTGACGACTTCTGTGGCACATCAGGCAAATACCCGACTGCAATGCAGAAGACTGCAGGTTCTATTTCCCCCAACATTCAACACATTTTTTATACACGTACTGAGATCTGAAGGAAATTGTTACTTTTTCTTGGTTTTTGCGATTTACTTATAATTAAAATCTTTTAACGGGCTACCTGTGACCATGAGGCAATGAGGAAAGTCCTCAAAAACTCAATTTCAATATATACCTAGTACGCGATAAAATCCGTAAAAGTGTTACATTTTTACTAATTTCAGAAAATGACATACGGAAAACTCACCATGCTCACAACTCTCCTTCTATCAGCGCAATCAGTAATATGCAAGAAGAGTAAATCTTTAGACAATAAAATTAATGAAATGCCCAAGGAGTGTTCCTCCAACACTGGAGCGCCGTTGTATCCCATTGCAACGGAGACGAGAGATTTAAAAACTTTGGATGGTATATGGAACTTCAGAGTATCGCCCTCTGACCCTAAATATGGACAGAAGAATAGGTGGTACAAGCAAAGTTTACAAAAGGTAAACAATTTGTATAAAATTTAACTAGAAGATTAAGCGTGGGGACCTGCATAGTGGATCGCCGATCTAGCATGGATCGGAAACCAAAGAAGTAGAAAAAGGCGTTCGATTTTCTGCTCTCGGCAGCATACGTGCGACTCCTTGAGGGTAGCAAATTACGAAATCCATCTAGAGGGTCGGCTGTCGGGTTAAAATTAAAAATGCAAACTTTATCACGGACTGGTACTAATTTCGTATTGATCTGATTTTCAACTTATTTCAACAGACCGGCCCAGTAATACCAATGCCGGTACCCTCATCCTACAATGATGTTGGAGTAGATGCCTCTATCAGGGACCACGTGGGTATCGTGTGGTATGACAGGAAATTCCACGTGCCAGCTCATTGGGGCACGGGTGGTTATCGCGTCTGGTTGAGGTTCTGCAGTGTTCATTATCGTGCTCAAGTGGTAAATTGAAAGCAAATTACCTTTAGTTCTTATTATTCTTTGTGTTGATTTGACGACCACTGCAATGCACCTTCTGCAACCTTCTGCAAAGCGCGACTGCAATGCAGAAGGTTGCGGGTTCGATTCGATTTATGCTTAAAAAATAAATATTTGTGTCTGGTCTGGGTGTCCCTCTATCTATAATATGTATGTACTTACAAAAGAAAAATAAATATAAGTATTATATCCCGTTGTCTAGTCACCGTAACACAAGCTTAGTTGCTTACCACGGGGCTAGATGGCGCTGTGTGTTGTTCAGGTAATTTATTTATTTGAAGAGCCAGGATGGCCTTGGATGGCCTTCATCAGAACTCATACAGTAGAACTAAGTAGGTAGATGGGCGCGGGATATAAAATAATGGTGTCCATTTACAATCATCGTAGTTTTATTAACAATTGCTGTCTATATTCACAAAATAACTATTACATCGCTTAATTTATAATGGTCACTAAGTAGGAATCAACTCAATTATGTTAGGAAAGACGTGATGGCGGAAATACAAAGCGATTCGTCAAGTGCGTGGTGCACGGTCTCCGTCTCCATCACAGAATATGACAAGATGGCAGCCCCGAACAACCATCGACGATGACGCTTCGCTAGGTTGACTGATGACTGTGACAGTCCATCAACCTGATGCTTTACATCGGCGGCGCCGTCACGGCCGGACTGACTTTCGACCGTCCTCGGGCGATTTATCTGAAACAGTAAGCTATGATCAATGCACAATCCGCTCGTTCATCCTGACTGCCGTTAACATCTTTCTCTTTATCAGCGCACAATCAGTACCAATTACTTAATGACTTGGACTAATCAATGTATCGCTTCGATCAACCCCTTGGGGTATGATCCAGATGATACTTGATTTTCACCAGTCAACAACAACCACATTATGTCTAGACAAGTCAACCATGAGAATGGTCTGACTCGGACTACCTATTTTAGTCTCATCAACCACGACTATCAACATTTCGGAAAAGCCAGCGACGAGTATCCAACTCGGACGACATATCTCGTCTGATCAGAACCACCCACGAGACAAACCAACCTTCAGGTATGGCTTGCACGACACATTTCGTCCACAGAGACAAGCCACCCCTCCAGATGTGGTTTGGACGACACGTTTCGTCCACAGAGACAAGCCAGCCCTCTAGGTCTAACTTGGACGACGCATTTCGTCTACAGAGACAAGCGAACCCCCAAGGTCTGGATTGGACGACACATTTCGTCTAGCTACTACACTACACATGATTGCCAATAAACGTCTGTATTTATCATTGCTCTGAATTTGCTTAGTACATTGTAGATACGTTATACCCGAGTTAGTTGCGATAGCTCTCTTTCACTATGGAACATGAAGATCCACTATCAAATAAAATGGGGCAGACTCACCGGGATATGTTTCCAAATGCCTGTGGAAGGGCGGTGCTAACAATGATTTACGTCCTTGACTGTAGCTTACAACCATTTCTCCTCTCCGGGCAGTTAGTTGCCACATGCCCTTTTTGTCCACACGCGTAGCGGGTCACAGAGGACACGTTCTTCAACGCGCGTAATGATCTCGGCGGATTTTCTTGAAACTTAAATCCGGAATTTTCTCGACGTTTTTGACATTCGTTTTTCAGCATCCAGTTTGGTTGTTTGGCCCTCGTTTTGGGCTGGATTCGATCCCACTTCTGATGAAGAGCCAGGATGGCCTTGGATGGCCTTCATCAGAACTCATACAGTAGAACTAAGTAGGTAGATGGGCGCGGGATATAAAATAATGGTGTCCATTTACAATCATCGTAGTTTTATTAACAATTGCTGTCTATATTCACAAAATAACTATTACATCGCTTAATTTATAATGGTCACTAAGTAGGAATCAACTCAATTATGTTAGGAAAGACGTGATGGCGGAAATACAAAGCGATTCGTCAAGTGCGTGGTGCACGGTCTCCGTCTCCATCACAGAATATGACAAGATGGCAGCCCCGAACAACCATCGACGATGACGCTTCGCTAGGTTGACTGATGACTGTGACAGTCCATCAACCTGATGCTTTACATCGGCGGCGCCGTCATATTTATTATTATTTATTTATTTATTATGGTACATACCTGAATGGAGAGTTTGCATATTATTACTGTAATGTTCTCATGCTGAGAAAAGAAGTTGTGGTTCTTAAATATGAGAAATCGGATGAAAATAGGGGGTGGTGTCATACTAATAAAACTTCGGCAGAGATCAGCTCAAATATTTAAAAATGGCTATTAAAGAAGCACTCTTTAAGAAAAAGATTCTGTGGAACATAAAAACGATGTAGCAGTAGGATATGAGTGAACTATACTAGATAATAATATGCTTAATTTTTTAGTACGTAAACGGGAAAAAGGTAATGTTCCATGAAATTGGCCACCTTCCCTTCGAGGCCCAGATCACAGATTTCCTGCATTACAATAACAGTAACCTCTTGATGGTGGCTGTTGATAATAGACTATTTCAAGATACAATACCACAGGGGAACGTTAGTGATTCTAATATTTTGTAAGTTGATAATTCCCATCAAAAACACGTAAAAACTAATCCAAGACAGTGAACAGTTGTTTAGTAAGAAGCAACTTTACAAATTCTAGCTCTGGATCAAAGAGCAAGGTTTGGCCTTATTGCAAGCCTACAGTAGAGTTCTGCAATAGTTTGCGATACAGCCGATATGCCTTATGCACGATGTAGGTTTTGTAGAGTTAGTTCTTACTGAACAGTTGATTAAACAGAACAGAACAAAAGCACACTAGGCTTGGTTTTTTGCATGATGTGTTTGAATTGAGAACATCATTATTATTTTTAAAAGTCTACATGAATTAAATTAATGGTTTCATATGGTTTCATTACATAATGAGTTTGGATTCAATATTGAAATGTGTTTTTTTTCTAGTTTGTTCTTTTAATATTAGTACCGCCAAAATGTATCCATACCACATAACAGACCCAATTATTATAAGATCTCTTTGTTCTTTACAACCACGTGTTCATTATTTATATAGTTCTAGTACTAGTTCCAGCAGTTTATTTAAACATTTTATAAAATTACTAGCTGCGTCCCGCGGTTTCACCCGCGTAAGTCCCGATCCCGTGGGAATATCGGGATTAAAAGTAGAATATAGCCTTCCTCAATAAATGGACTATCCAACACTGAAAGAATTTTTTAAATCATACCAGCGGTTCCAGAGATTAGCGCATTCAAACAAACTCTTCAGCTTTAAAATAATAGATGGATAGAAGATAATAGATTCATTCGGCAGTGGGAACAAAACCCGTCAAGAACAGCTTCTTGATTTCAGGTTTGATTTCTTCAACTACGCAGGTATTCACCGGACAGTGTTCCTTTACACCACACCTCGAGTTTACATCGATGATGTCATCGTCAACACTGACATAGAGGGGCTAACAGGTAAGATATTCATCAAACAATCACCACAGGTCAACATACTTTAATTTGGTTTTTTGACATTTTTTATTATAGATATCGATCGTTTAATTGTTTAAATTTTCCCTTCTGCTGAATTTAACGAGAGGAATCTCTTACTATTTATTTTCTTTGTTTTGCCAGGTTTGGTAGCATACAACGTAACGTTCAAAGGTCAAGAAAATGTGCAATGTTTAGTACAAATATTCGATGCTAACGAAGACCTCGTCACACAGTCGCAAGCCTGTGCGGGTCTCTTGAAGATTGGAGATGCTAAGTTTTGGTGGCCTTATTTGATGCATCCCCAACCTGGGTATTTGTATACTTTGAAGGTAGATAAAAATACGAAAATAGTGTAGGTAGGAACACAATTTAAAAAAAAAATATCTTATGTATCCAAGAGTTTGTAAATGCTTAATAAAATTATGCACAAAATAAAAGATATACAGATAGTAGAAATTAAAGAGAAATATTCATAGTTGAGATCACAATAAGGCTTATATAGGAATTACGGGCCACTTATCCTAAGTAGTACATTATTTTGAAAATCGTATAATCATATTCCAGACTTCGATAGCAGGACCTCTCGGCGAGATAATAGACACATACAATCTGAAGATCGGTATTAGAACAATCACATGGTCCAACACTTCAATGTATATTAACGGGAAACCGCTATACCTCAGAGGATTTGGCATGCACGAGGACTCAGATGTAAGTTTAATTTCATACTAATAGTAATAAGTGACAGATGTACGCTTTATTTGCACAATAAACAAACATAAAAATGTCCGATTACGAAGGAGTATTTTGAAATAGTATACATATTTTAAAATAATTATTTATCTACTAAGCTATTAATACTCTGTGACATCATCTAGCATTCTCTCATTTTAGATCCGTGGTAAAGGCTGGGATCCCGTACTTTGGGTAAAGAATTTTAATCTGATAAAATGGACCGGAGCCAACGTGTTCAGAACATCCCACTACCCTTACGCAGAGGAAATATACCAGATGGCCGATGAACAAGGAATTATGATCATCGATGAATGCCCAAGTGCGACTACTGTGTAAATACTGGTGACTTTATTTTGTAATATTAAGAATAAATACTATGCATTGTATACAATTGTATACGACCAACTAGGTAGGTACAGTTGATAGTAATATAAATCCAGACCCGATTTAATTTATTGCTCTCTTAGAAAACGGAACGTTTGCGGCGAAAGAATATAAAGGAGGCCGACAAAGTGGGGAGAGGTCAGGAAATAGGATTCAATCAAATCTTGTATATGAACAATTTTATAACTACTATTTTCTTGTAAATATTATACTTGCAGGGTATTGGATTTATAGAGTTTATGGCGCAGCTGCTTATATACGTTGTTCTATACGTCTAGGCAAACTATCTGTTTTCAAAAATATTCAGTTTAAAGTTTACCTTTAAATCAGTTGTTTCTAAGAGTTTGGAGGTCATTGTCCTTAAATTGTCCTTATATTTAGTTCGGACTACTACAATCTAAACAGTAAAGGATAAACTCGGCAATTGTAGAAAAGAAAATCGAATTAAAAAAAATGTTAAAAGTGGTTCGCCTGGACGTGAGGAATAACGTATTTAAGCAGCTGCTCCAAAAAATCCAAACCCTTGTATACAAGTGCACCGAATTTTGCAAGTAACCATAAGTAAGCGCTTCGTGATCAGTGAATTGTTAGTTGCTTGCTTGCAATATTGCACTGGATGCGTTTTCGTCGTTTTATTTTAAACTAGCAGCTCCCCGCGGTTTCACCCGCATTAGTCCCGATCCCGTGGGAATATCGGGATCAAAAGTAGCCTATAGCCTTCCTCAATAAATGTACTATCTAACCCCGAAAGAATTTTTCAAATCGGACCAGTGGTTACTGAGATTAGCGCGTTCAAACAAACAAACAAAAAAACAAACAAACTCTTCCGCTTTATAATAGTAAATAGATAGATTAACAATGTAATCATATTTTTAATAAGCTGCGATGCAAATACTAAGCTCACAATGAGTTATGTTATTACAGGTCTTTTTCAAACACTTTACTAAAAAAACACAAGCAGTCTTTGACTGAGTTGATTCGTCGAGACAAAAATCACCCAAGTGTTATTATGTGGTCCACTGGCAACGAACCTATGTGGCCAGTATCTTCAAAGATACGGAATGACGAAAATTTACCGCAGGCTGCTTATTTTGCGTAAGTTTTAATGATGATGATGACGATGTTGTACTCCCGGCCGATTTCGGCCACGGTGACTGCAGTCTACTTCTATTACGAATGTCGGTTGTGTATGTCCTCGCATGTGGCTTATGTAGCCGATCTTCTGCATAAGTTTTATTATGGTCAAAATAGATAACTAGCGCACCGGGGGTTCAAGGGACCGGGTGAAAAAAAATCGAGTGGCCTTAAAACTGTTAAGTTGCTCGGAGAGGGATTTGAGACAGGGATTGTGACAATACTGACTATTAGGACTAAATTATTAATCTTATAAATCACGAATTATTTTATCAAAAAATTTCAGGAGGCAAAAAATTTACTTAATTTAAACTCCATCTTATGAAATTTTAAACTTGCATGTACATTTATTTCAGTGAGATAGTGAGGCATGTGAAATCAATGGACCTGTCCAGACCTGTCACCGTTGTTATTATTCAAAGCGTCGAAGATGATAGAACTGTATGTAGCTCTATATCCTACCTTCTCTATAATAAATAACCTGGTTTTGTAAAATGGTCTGGTGTCGAGGGAATCGTTATTCCCCTCACACCAGACCTCAGACATTGGCAATTAGATGATCAAAATGTGTCTGTAATTGGCCCTCTATTGCTAAAAAAAATCATGGTTATCATTGGATGATCTGCACTTAAATCGGATAATATATTTATTTGGCTTCCTTCGAGACAATAAAAATTGGTGGTCAATGAGCTTCTGATCTAATCCGAGTCCACAAGCACCTTCCTTTCATAGTCTCATCACGATGAGTACGGGTCCTCTTCGCTATTGCTCATTCAACCCTTTTAAAGACTATTTAAACCTTAACCTTGTACTTCAGAGTCAACTCGTCGATGTAATTTGTTTTAATCAATACCGGGGTTGGTATTCGGAGGCCGGAAAGCTTCACAACGTCATGGCTAATGTGGTCAAATCAGCTACCGACAGGCATTGCAAGTACAACAAACCAATTATCTGTACGGAGTATGGAGCTGATGCAATCGCTGGATTGCATGGTGTAAGTTACTTTTTAAATTACAGTTTTTGATCTCGATTAATTAGTATTATCCATTGATACAAATAGTAAAAGTTCTTGTCCTGTAACTCTACACCCTAAATAACGCATTCTACTTGGTTTTTGTCACAAGCCAAAGCAGTTCTTTTTAGTAAGTTACGCTAGAAATAAATAAATTTTGTGCACATCATGCAACGTCATCTAGCTCAGTAACAAGCCACTATGCTTGTATTATGGTGACTGGACAATGGACAACTCATATTGATCTCGAAATCTTTAGTTTAGGACAATGAAAAAAATGAACCCTCTGTTTGATTAGGTGAACTTTAGACCACATACATAAAACTAGATACCTACCAACTACCAAACATAAAGCAAAGATGTATCTAAGTAAGAAGCACTCGTAACTTGTATATTGGTAACGAGTGAAGAAGGTACGATAACGGCAGGAGAACGACTTTCGTGTTTTTTAACATACCTATAGAATTACGAACGAGTGCGTGTGAAAGAAGATACGACTGCTGCTTGATGCTGATGAGACGACCAAAACATCGCACTAAGTAAATTATGGAAGAATTTGAAGAATTTGAGTTCGTTTTATTTGAGTTCTGACTTGAGTAGCACCTACTTACCACCCAAGAATTAAATACATATTGCACGCTATTATTCTGCAGGTCGTAAATTAAATCATTGTTTTTAAAATGTAATGGTCTGTGGTATTTTTAGTTTCCTGAATTCACATGGTCAGAAGAATATCAAGTAGCGCTACTTTCAGAACACTTCAAGGCCTTTGACAGACTTCGCCAGGCCAATTTTTTTGTTGGAGAACTAATATGGAACTTTGCTGACTTCAAAACCCCTCAAAGTAAGTCTTTTGATGTTAAAGTTTTAAATGTTTAATCATGGTTACGATTAGCTAGTCTAGATATACCGTCAAAAAAGGGCCCTATTTAGTAGTAAATACAGACTATGGACTACAGCTAGCAGGAGTTACATACCACCATTTTTATTTTGCATTAATCTAAATCCAGGTTTTTTAAATGAAGATTAAGCAACAACAACAAAGAAGTAGAAACTGACCCAAAAATAAAACTTTTTCATAAAAAAAATATTATTTCAGACTTTAGACAAGTAGATGGGAACAAAGAGGGTATATTCACTCGGTCGAGGCAACCAAAGGCAAGCGCACTCCATATCAGAGCGCGATACCTTGCGTTAGCTGCAGCTGACACCGGGAACTTGCCACCTGAACCAATGTACTACATTAGTGATAATAAGGCAGCTAAACACGAGGAACTGTAGTTAAGTTAAGACAAATAAAATCGTTTTTGTACCATTCAAAAAGTATTATATTTTATATCAAACATAACTTACTTTCCAAGTAGAAAGTTTGAAGATTTTATATGATTTTCTTTTAGTGTTACCCGCACTTCAGGCAATAGGTATCTCTCGTTGCAATATTTTCAATATAAATTGGAAAACAGCAAACTGTAGGATTTCTGTGTAATATCTTGTAGATGGTGCCACCATGAGCCTAACTCGAAAAATAGGAATAATGCGTTTCTTATTTCAGCCTGTCGCTTGAGATCGCTTGGCGCTGATGATTAGCGAGGGAAAATCATCATTCCCCACTAGAGAAGGCGAGATCGTAGGTTCAAATCCCGCAGGAAGCATTGAATTAAAAAAAAACCTTTTTGTGGCTTGATCAATTATTATATACCTACTTATGCAAAGTTACATGTTTTTAGCACTAAGCGTTTCAGAACTAAGCTGCGGACGGACAGATGGACAAACATAATTATGTTGTTATCTCCTTTAAGTAACTTTATCTCCTATGTCGTTAGGTCAAGTTAGAGGCCTAAAGGTCATAGCCCACTTACACGACTCTGCTCCTACCCGGAAAAATAATATAATTCAAATATGGGCTTTAAATATTGCTCTTTCGATATATTTTACATTGGCAACATAAATTAGCAGACAGCTCGCTTTTAGCGAGCTTACCGCCGCGCCGCACAATGGGTCAGCTGAGTACTTATCGTCTCGAATTCAAATATACCAAATGTAAGATTTCTATATTTTTGCCAATGAAAATGTGTAGCAGGATATAAAACCAACTAAAACCAGAAAAAATATGTTGTAGAAATTAATTTTACACCCAGGATTTGCAATTCCTACTATGAAATGAGATAGTTTGATGGATGGGAATATCAAATATGACACATTCAAATCATTTTTTTAACTGTTTGTATAGAAAGCTATTTCATGTTATGTATTTTTTTAAACTTTAATCTTTACTCTCTCCATCTATACATAAATAATAGCATATACAAAATAAATTTAGATTTTAGAGACAAATTACGAAAACCCTATGTTTTTTTAAATTAAAAATGTTCAAAACGACTTTTCACCTTTGCCGACATCTCCCGACACAGAAGTTTTGCTATAATATCGTTCCCTAGTTTGTATACAAATAGGATTTTAAAACAAATTCTGCTTAAACTTGCTTTTCTGAGTTGCAGAGACAGATCAGTGAAAAAATGGAAAAATTGTCAAAATCTCAAAACTCATTTACTGATACATTTTGATAAATTTATGACAAATAACTACATATTTAGACATTTGTAGATATTGAAAAATATATTTACTAACAATTTGATTGAAATTATTTAAAAAAAATTTTAGAATACATGGATACTAATTGAGTAAAATCCTATAAAGTACCTACCTACCTACATCATAATATCTTACATACCAGAAATTTATCATAACCGCATAATTTGATAATAAATATTACCTTACCTCAACGTCGATACCCATCAGTTAAGATGAGGTCAAATGCAAGCCTATCTCCTATTAAAAAAAATACTAATTTAAAATTATTTCTATTATATTTAAATAGTTAGCAGGGTCATAACTAGTTTTAATAATACTTTAATTATTTTGTATTGCAAACTTTACATAAACGCTAAAATTGTATGGAAGTTGAAAAGCGCTCCAAGCAGAAGCTGCAACGTTCCATATGGTTTGAGTTTGTATAAACTCGCACTACGGGTAGGTATACATACAGTCCTCGCCCACAAAGTCAGCTGCAAATACATTAAATATGAAATATTTTTTTAAATCGGTCCAGTAGTTTTTGAGTTTATTCATAACAAACATACAGACACACACACACACACACAAATACAAATCATTCCTCGTTATAATAATATAAGCGTAGATAATTCAGGAGATAAAATATATTTATTCTATTGCCCGTGGAACTCTAGAACTGATTATAATAAAGATAAACTAAGTAAGTGCCAAATTCAAAAACACAAATAGAAAGTTATAAATATTAAGCAGCTCATTACTAACGCAGAAATAGTTATTTGTTATGCAAGGGTGCAAAGTTGGTTTTTGCAGCGAGTACTTGTATTGAAACCTGAGCTAGCGAAGCATTCTAGGATTAAACCACGAGCGCAAGCGAGTGGTTCAAATACAGAATGCTGAGCGTCGCAAAGGTTTCAAAGGTACGAGATGCAAAAAACTTTGCTGCCGAGTGAAACACACAATTTTTCACCACACTACAGCGAGGAAAACGCTAGGTGCATTTTTCCGGTAGTTAACACAATTCGGCGTTATGTACCGCTTCCACGAACTCTGCAGTTGTTATATTAATATTTTCGTCGCTGCTGGACTCGCTCATATTTAATAAAATTACGATTTTCAAAACAAAGTATGAAAGATGAATTACTATACAACATTGTTTTATTCAGTCCAATGCTGCTGCTGAATGCCATCTGTGGATGGCCAGTGTTTTTAATTTTTTCAAAAAAAATGAGGTACCTAGGTATATATTTTATCTCTCTCCTCAACCTATTATTTTTTTTCGTAAAGTAGGTCGTTATATTTTTGTACGCTATATATAGCGAAAAAATCAATCATCCTCATTTTTGTAAATAATAAAAAAAGCAAACAATCTCTAAATTGAAAAATTTATGAAAAAAACCTGCTTGATACTAATGATAATAAACAATAAATACGACATTGGCAATGCGCAATTTATAAGTAACTAGCTGTTGCTCGAAACCCGTTGGGTTTCGGCTAGTTCCGATTCCATTCGGTTGCGTGGTGAACTAAATTCAATTAAGGTGTCGGGTAAATCTGAAATAACTTATTAAATGGGGTAAATCCTAATTTATTAAAAAATGGATTTAATATCACTCTGATTAAAGGTCTATTCTGTATTTACCCTACTTTCAGAGTTACCCCAGTACACCTTATTTTAAATAGTAAAATGTCATTTTATAATTCAATATCGCTGTTAAATATATCTTACTGTGAGTTATTCAACTATCTAAATACATCACATAGCTGAAATAGCTCTTATAGAGAAATAGAGGCTTTCGACCTGGTGGTCAAATACTGCGAGAGTCCTCAAGCAAGCCAAATTGGCAATAACGACAACCCAAGCATGATTAATTTGCAGCTGTTAAGTAAGGAGACCCGACCCTAAATAACGGCGGGATAAAGGGAAGGAAGAAGAAGATTCAGCTATCTAAATACATAATCGTAATCGGTTCAGCTGTTCTGAAATTTAAATTTAATAATATACCTACAACATACCCCACTCAATTCTGTGTATATCTGTATATCGCCTACTTTCAGACGACGATCAATATCCATTCTAAACTTTTGGTCTCTCTCTTCCAAACTTCCAACACGTTACCTCCCACTGTGCAAAATTCCACACTTAAACGGTCGGCCGGTCAAAGTGGGAGGTAACGCGCGCTGCTTATCTATATAAGTAATGTATATAGATAAGCAGTAAGCAATTGTAACTTACTGCATTGTTGGATGCTATTCTGCTCGTCATTCCGATGGTTTTCATCAGAATTTCAAAAAGATTTTATGGGACCAATCCTGAACTCTCACCTCTCACCGTAAAAAAAGAATGATCGAAATCGGACTTCATATACGTAGTACGGCATGAACATATTCACATACATACCTACATACACAAACAGCATACGGGTCGAATGGAGAACCTCCCCCTTTTTTGAAGTAGGTTAAAAACAGCCGTTATAAAGAATTTCCGTACGTTTAGAGTTCAGACAGACCCGGATATATGGAGACACATAAGTATACGGTATTTCAAGAATACCTGATAGCTGATAGATCCGGTTTTTTTTTCAAATTACCGAATATCCGGTCATTATGTATTAATTACACACAATACACTTCTTCAAAACAACAAACAAAGTAATTAAGAAAAATGACCGGATTACCGGTTTTTTTTTTCAAATTGCCGGATATCCGGACATTATGTGTTGATTCCACACAACACACTTCTTCAATACAACAAAAAAAAATAAGTCAAATTTCCAGATACCCGGGTTTTTTTTTCAAATTGCCGGATAACCGGTCATTATATCCGGATAAAAAGTATCCCATATGTTAATCCGGGTCTTAAGCTATCTGCATTCCAAATTTGGTTAAAATCGGATAAGCCGTTTTTGAGATTAGTGGGAACAAACAAACAAACAAACAGACAAACAAACAAACAGACAAAGTCTTTAAAAACATTTGATTCGTGTTTAGTTACCGATTTTGAGACGGCCTGCATTTATTTTTTCTGGATATAATTCAATTACAGATTTTTTTATCGCTACAGATTTATAATAATATACAAGATGGGAACCCGAAACCCGTCGGGCTTCGGATAGTACCTCCGAAAACAGTAACAAAATCTATTTGAATCAATTCCCATAGAAACTTTCATCCCCAATTAAACACTCTTAGGGGTTGAATTTTGGAAAAAAATACTTTTTAGGGATTCACTTACTACCCCATATCAATCTTATTGTCAAATTTCAAGATTCTAGGTCAAGCCGTTACGAAGTTACATACAAACGTTTTTCCCAATTTTTACCCCCTTAGGGGTGGAATTTCCAAAAATCCGTTCTTAGTGCTCACTTTCAATCCCTAAAGAACCTATGTTCCAAATTTCAAGTCTCTACCCCTAGCCGTTTAGCCTGTACGTTGTCCATCATTCAGTCAGTCAGTGAGTTACACTTGCGTTTTATTAAGTATGATGATGTATAGATGCCAGGTTAACCGTAAAAACCGGGCAAGTGCGACACTCGCGCACAAAGGGTTCCGTACCACTATCACAATTGGATACGGAACCCTAAAATGGTTTACAACAACCAATTTTTAAATTTTATAGGAAACTATGAAATATTTATCTTCGATTCTTACTCCCATCAAACGACCGAATCACTAAAAAAAAAAAAAACCTTGGCACAAAGAAAATCTGAAACTTGTAAGAAACTCTTTGGTAAGTGAAGGCAGACTGGTATTTTTGACAGATAGGGCAGCCATTTTGAATTCCATGACCAACTCGATTTGTCCTGACCAATCAGAAGCGACCTCACATTGTACTAAACTCCTTGTTATTTTTTAAACACGTTCGTTGTATGGGAGCCCCTCTTAAATATTTGTTTTATATTGTTTTTAGTAAATTTGTTGTTGTAGCGGCAACCGAAACACATCTTCTGTGAAAATTTCAACCGTCTTAGCTATTACGGTTCATGAGATACAGCCTGGTGACAGACGGACGGACGGACGGACAGACAGACAGACAGCGAAGTCTCAGTAATAGGGTCCCGTTTTAACCCTCTGGGTACGGAACCCTAAAAACGACGACATAAACTTTCAAGTCATGATTTCATGTTTCATGAATTCATGGCAGATATTCAATAAGTAGAGGTACCTACATCAATCCACAAAGTTAGAGCCCGCCCTCAATAATTATAGTACCTTCACGCGCATACAGAAATCCTAGTTCAGTACGTCTCTGAATGTCACTGAATTGCTGTCGTCCATGGATCGCTAGTGCTGAATAGTGTTGATGCATGCAGCGTGTGTATGAAAAATGTAACAACGATTTTTACACGGCATAGTTTTTCCGGTATAAGTAATGTAGGGCCAAGGGACTTAATCAAAACAAATAATCTCACCCGGAACGCTCCCGGTTCCTACGTAAATGAGTATTTTGTACTTTTCGTATTTTATAGTGACGTAGATTTTATATTGTATTACCAAACTATCCAATTTGCTATTGTTGTTCATAATTTATTCAAATTTAATCATTTACATACCTGACCCTATAAAGAATTATCAACAATAAAATTTAAACATTCTTAAAAGGATACCTGAATCAATAAGATAGGCACTTTTGAACGACCCGATTAACGAATGATCTATTTGAGAACTGATAAAAGGGAATACGCTGCCGGACCGGCTAAAAAACCCCACGTACAGGGAGAGGCAAAACTAAACAAACTAGTTTATTCAGTCCATCCGGTCAGGTAGAACGGATTGAATTGCCTTAGGCCCTTGCGGCCGTCGATTTATGTTTATTCATGGGAAATGAATGAAAAACTGATAATAATGACTGCCTTAATATTTTGCTGTAGGCAAGTACCCTCAGTATTTAAATTAAAACCAATAAAACCGCTAGTGCATCGTTGATTAAAAATGGGTATCATCAAATTACGGGTTAGGGTTGTACCTACATTCTAATCGGGTACATTTGGTACCAGTCAATGGCTTGATAACACGCGAACTAGCATTTCTTTGTCGTCGTCGTCAAGTCATTGTATGTCTAGAAGTCTTCAAAATGTACTCGTATAATACCTGTCATAAATATCGATAATTTAATATGCTTCAATAGTATTGAATTAATTTTGAATAAAGGCAATCGCAAACTAAGGTGTAGTCAGGTAAGATCGGATGGATTTCGGTCGTATTTATAAGATTTTACGAAAACTTAAATTTTTCGGCTTCGGTCACCACTAAATAAATAAAACATCCATTGTTTGAAAACAATGTAACGTTGTTCACTTCTTTATTTAAAATTATTCTCTACGCTCACTAGTTTTTGCTCTATGGGACTTCAAACTTACTAAAAATATTTTTGCATAATGGAAAAATCACCTTCATTGGGTAACATCGAACGTAATTGTAAAACCACCTCTATGGCTTGTAAAATAAAAGTCAATATTTTTTTCCCGATAAAAATTTCAAAATATGACACGTTCTGTTTCTTCTTATTAAAGTTTTGGCGTCGTACATCTTGTACATCTTGCCAGTATCAAGTACTTTGCATGAAATTAGCCCGATCGGGCCTATAGTTTCAAGTTATGGTAAAGCGGTGGCAACTTTACTATAACCTTCAAGGACCTTCGGCGCGAACGACGGAAAGTCCATGTTTAACACTCAATTTTGTTTTCACTACACTTGTGCACATTCACGGAACTAAATTGAATAAGATTCCACCAAAATTACACAATTTAACCGAGTTTACAACATAGTTTAACGAAAATAACATTGGAGCACGACATGGTGTCTCCGCTTTCCCGCCGAAAGTCCACGTTCTGTTTAGCGGGGCGTTGTGCTCCTGTGCCACGTCCGTGCGACTGCTGGGTGCCATAGATCGGTGCAGGTTGAATTGCTCTTGTTGTCTCTTGAAAAACTCTTGTGAACACTATGGCTATGGCTAAAAAACATCACCTATTTTGGGACATATTTGAGTCATACGGTCTACCCCCTCATCCGGTATTACTTGATTATACTCTACTAGACTGGGATGCGATAGTCGGTAACCCTATCTCATCTAGTATACCAAGTTAAGACTAGGTATCATGGTGAAGATATCGACGGTTGCAGGTTCGTTTGGGGTAACTGACAAAACTCGCTTTTTCAGAGCCATTTAAAGTTTTTTTACCTTTTATAACGAACATAACTTTGTTTATGTGCAACCTATTTAGAATCTATTTTTACACAAATTCTTAGAATTTACCGTACTATTTGACTAAATATGAAAAATGTTCCTATACAGGGTTATGGGTTTCCAATCAGAAACTGTTCAGGGGGTAATTCTCCAATCAAAACTAATAACTTTTGTTCTACGACTTTTGCCAATTACTTAATTTTTTTTGTCATACAAAAAAAAAAAATAATATTCAGTTCTAAAAACGTTCTAAGAACTATGTTTGTAGGTAGGTACGCGACGCGCGCCCTCGCGTGGAGTAATGTCGGAGGAGTGAGAGCATGTTTTGTCCTTTTCCGTGACAAGAACTTTCAAAGTTGACAGACAAAAAGAAAAAGTGGTAAAATTACTCCGACCTTACTCCACGTTTATTAATAAGGCTAATAGTGTTCAAGACGAGGAGGACATTTTAAACTTTTTTGAGACATCCCTCTGCGCTGCGAGCACACACGACGCTGCAAAGCGCTTTAATGTGACGCAGTGGTCCTAAGCCTGGTAAAGTATGAAGGAATTGTGGTCTCACAAAAGTGTTCGCTCAGCAATCGCTCAGCACTGCACCACAGAATAAATAATAGTACTACGTACAGAAGCTGCACGGCTTTGATCTTGAAGAAAGCCGCCATTTTAATAGCCTACAAAATTTCCGACGCACCTGGTGCATTCGAAATCGCGCCTTACTACTGTGTTACTACTAAGCTCATAAGAGCGCAATTCCTTTGTGTTCAGAATTTACCTACGCCTCAGTTCAAGCGTCAGGGTTGTACCATAGAGTGTAGGTATCTTTTTTTTAATATATAAAATTTCCATGTCACAATGTTAGTTACCGTACTCCTCCGAAACGGCTTGACGGATTTTTACCAATTTTTATATGCGTATTCAGTAGGTCTGAGAATCGGCTACCATCTATAATTTATTAGGCAAAACGACGTTTGCCGGGTCAGCTATAATTATATAATAGTTGAGTTGTACATAAGCAAAGTAAAATAAATAACAACACAATTTTAAGAAAATCATTTATTGTATTTACAATTGTTTAACTTTAATATAGTGTTGTATGTATTTCTTACCATCTCTAAAGTACCTATTTTAAACTTTAATGTTTGTAGGTAGGTACGTATTACGTACGTATTGTATTGTAGGTACGCGTACGAACGAATGGAATTAAAATTTTAGGTATTCTTTAATGAGAAATTTAACAACGGACGCGCTCTTCGCTTGCGACAACCGCACTGAACTTGGATCGCCGGCGGTCCGAGACCGATCGGCCGGGCGGTAGGTAATTATAGCGCACAAGTACATAGAGTGAAGGAGGCCTGACTGCACCCGCAATAATGTAAGTATGCCGTGTACTGTAACTAAAACTCACATTCCTCTTTAGATAGTAGGTACCTACTCCACCTTCGGTGTTTTTCTAAGTCTTAGATGAATACAAAAAACAGCAAATACCTACGTTGCCTAGTCTCGGAAAATGAGACGATAAAACTGCGTCTAGCTGACGCACTAGCCTCAGTCGTATGTGGAACCGTTACCGCGTGAGCGTGTCAAACTGCGATTATCTTTGTGAAATTCTTTTTGCTCATTTTACAAATGCCTGAATCATTCTCAAAGACAAATGTTTTTAAATACAATAATTTTATTAAAATGCATGTAGGTGTTTCGAATATGCAATGTTAGAACATACCGTATCTACTATTTTTGTTTTCATCTAAGTTCAAAGTGCGGTTTTTATTTGGCGGCTTCCTTTGTATGCTTTGGCGCGTGTGCCGCCCGCCGCTGCGGCTTCGGTTCGCCGCAGCGGCCGCACCGTACGGGTACCTACTTAGAACAATGCTTATGAGTACCTAATGAACTAATAAGTAATGAATGAATGGCAGATAAACATGAAATTTTGCCTGATTTGAAGCAAAGATGCTTCGCTCGGTCAATTAGTACGTTTGTGTTATTTCAAAATAGATATTTTTACCTAGCTACTTATATATAACTTTTCTAGTAGTATACTTATATACTACTAGAAAAGTAGGTACCTAAAAGTAGGTTCTATGACTTAATAGATTTTTTTTGTCGTCGGAGTTTTTTGATCAGAGGGGTTAGATAGGTTGGTACCTACCTACCTCAAAATGAAGTAGGTAAATTACCTACTCAGTTTTAGATTTCTACCAGTGGGATAGGCTCTTTACTTATAGGTAGGTATTGATAGAACAACTGGAACCACCTTCTCATCATAAAGATCCTCAATGAATTAACAATACAGGCAGCTTGCGGGTTACAATTTTGAGAATTCTTCAAAATTTGTGCTCGCGAGGCTAACATAGGTACTTACTTTTCACAGAACTACTAGTACGTAGGTACCTACAAGTAGTTGAGTAAAAACATAGGTATAATATGAAATGAGTAGATTCGGACTGGCGGGCGGGGTAGGCGGGTGCGAGTGCGGTCGACGACCGACCGGGATTGAGTGAGGCTGTGAGGCGCGCGCGCGCTCGCGCTTTTGCGTGTGTGTGTGTGTCCCATACGCGCCCCATAGACCTAGCAAATGTCAAGAATTACTCGCACAACTTTAACACAATTTTCAGACCTAAGTAGTAGGCTTTGACGAAAGTCGTGGAACAAAAGTTATTAGTTTTGATATGGAGAATTACCCCCCTAACAGTTTCTGATTGGAAACCCATAACCCTGTATATTGTATTTTAGAAAATAGACTGCAATTACACCAAAGTTTCTACGCACTCTTGACAGTTACACTAAATTGATCTTATTTTTTTTTAAACTGTCGGGTCATAGTAGTGTAACTACAGTTGCAAACAAAATAATGTAATTTATTTTGATACATGGGTGGATGTCTACTTATTTGATTGCCGTGTATTTTGGTGTAAGTACTAAAGATTGTATAAATCATAAATCATTTATTCATTTTAAATAGAGTAGTACATATATTGGATGATAAAAATTATGAAAGTCCTATGCTATTTAACCTCGTTTTGTAGTCCTATTGTCTAAGTTGAAATACATAGTGGTCAAGATAATTCAAATCATTATTATTAGACACGGGTCTAGATCGCCTTACAAATAATCATTGTTTTTAATTACCTCGACGTTTCGGCAAACGGGTTATACCGGCCATGGTCCCGAGAAGACTGATTCAAATCAAATGTTGTCAAAAAAGGAATAATACAGTTTCAACATAAAATTTTAAAATGATACATAATTAATCATTATTTAAATTCGCACAATGTCAATTTCAGAACATGTCAAAATAAAACGGAAATACAAATGTCAACGAAAATTAAAAACCAAACTGTCAATATAAAAAACAAACTTAAAAAAATCAACACATTCTATACATTGGTAAATACTCTTTGAGGTCATAAAAACATTTCTCCGTCAAAAACCAGTATAATTCTCTCTTAAATGATGTGAGGTCGTCAGTTTGTACTATATGTTCTGGCAACTCATTGTACATCATAGGTGCCAGTGTCATGAAACTCTTCCCGAAAAGAGCTGTTTTGTGCCTTGGTATATACAGTTTATCTCTAAGACGAGTGCTGTTCATGCCAATGAATAGATGGAGGCTGCTCCTAGTGAAAACTAATGTCTCGTAAATATACAGACACGTCAATGTTAGAATTTTAAATTGTCGAAACAATGGTTTACAACTATCCGTTGACTTCAGACCCTGTGTAGCTCTAAGACACTTTTTTTGAGCTTTGAAGACGAGTTCTCTGTCTGTCGAGTTACCCCAAAACATAATACCATAGCGCAGTGTCGACGAGACATATGCATGGTATGATGCCATAACACAGTCGTGGTTGGTTACCTTTTTTAGATTATATAGGGCATAGGAGTATTGATTCAGTTTTTTAATTATGGTATCTGTGTGTATTGTCCATGTCAGTTTTTCATCAATTTGTATTCCAAGAAATTTTGTATTGTCAATTTGTTCAATTTGTGTATTTTCATATTTTATATTTAATTTTAATTTGTCAATCCTTTGTCTAAATGTCATAATTTTTGATTTATCCAAATGAATTTTTAATTTATTATTATGTAGCCATTCTATTACCCGCTGTACGTTGTCATTTATCTCATTTTCATAAGAGTCAATATTTTTGCACTTGAATATAACAGTACTGTCGTCAGCGTATAAGGTCATATCATAATTAATAAAGTCAGGTAAATCATTAATAAATATTATAAATAACAATGGTCCTAGAATACTGCCTTGTGGTATACCACAAGTTATTTCTCGTAAATCAGAATTATAATTTGCTTCCGTGTTTGTTTCTAAATTTATTCTTACTATCGAAGTGATTTGTCTGCGGTCACTTAAATATGATTCGAGTAATTTTAGAGCAGTTCCCCTGATGCCAAGTCATTCCAACTTCGCAAGTAAGATCGCGTGATCCACATAGTCAAAGACTTTTGTGAGATTGTAGGAAAAACCTTTAAAAAATATCTGTTGCAAGTTACACTAATTTTATATTATTCTAAGAATGTATAAGAAATCCATACAAACAACTCTATCAGTTCATCAAAAACAAATTTGGATCTTGGAATATCCTACGGAAACGGCAAACCACGACACCTGCAGAACAGTTACAGGATGCCTAAAACCTACACCGCTGAACCTGCTGTATTTCCTCGCACTAGTTCCTTGTGAAACTGAGTATTGCGGGCAGGAAACTGACCCCCGAAATCCTATAAATAGGACTACGAGGTAATTAGGCAGCTTGGACTCAAGGACTTTCCAAGGGAACTGGAGGTGCGCCTATGGAATACAAAATACCCCCCCCCCCCCTCTGACTTGAAGAGGGGCCGGGTATTTTGTATCTCTCTTGCAGAACATGGCCTCTCTGGCGTACCTGCAACAAACTTCGCTCTATGGTGAGGCGTTTCAGATTAAACCTGGTGCGGTGGGGATACTCCTCGAGCCCGGAGTGTGACTGTGGTGCTTTGAGTCAAGACATATCGTACTTACTCTCCTGTTCTTCATACCCGACCAGCTGCACAAGGAAATACCTAATGGAGGCCACAAAGGTTGCTGTGGATGTGGTTGGATACTGGTCCACAAAAATTTAAATACTGTCCCATATTTTTACACGATAAGAAGAAGAGCTACCGATTCAAGAGGACCTAGAGCCCGAAACTCTGAAGTCAGAAATGCTCTGAGACAGATGAAACAATTAAGTCAGCTGGAAGAGACAATATTTTTGCTGAAGAACTTAAGACACGGGTATCAAAATAAGAGTCAAACTTATATTTCATTCTCCTGCAAATTGGTGTAACTGACACCTTATGGTTAGATTCAAACTGATTTTTTGGTGTAACTGTTTTTATTTTATTTTTTTTACTTTTCACATAAACTAAACATATTTTAACGCTTATAGAAATACACCATTTTTAAACGTATAATTTAAAAAAATGACAGTTACACCTTTTTTAAAAAGTGCTGTAACTGTCTTTCTATTAAAGCTAGATTCCTTTTTGAAATACCATTCGAAAGAGCAGAAAAACTGGAGTAAAACTGCATACTCAAGTCATTTTACGTGTTTTGTCAGTTAGCCCAAACGAACCTGCAACCGTCGATATAGACTAAAGTTATGGTCAAAGACACAGTCAGTTGCGACTCAGCCTGGGCTCGCCTTTAGTCATCCCGTGAACTAACTAAGCGCAAAATTTTCCAATTAGAAAGTTATAAATATTAAGCAGCTCATTACGTATACTTAAAATGCTGTTTTTTACATCGCAATTATCTGTTCTGCATTAATGTATAGGTGAAATTCGGCTACGTTAAACACATCAATGACAGTGAGTTGAACATACTTTAAAATAAATTTTAATTATTTTGAAATATTTGTAAAAATCGTTTTCCTTTGCCTAGACTCCGAAGTATCATTCTAATAAAGTGTTGTATGCCACTTTATAAATATTTCGAAGAATTTTGTGGCACATCGGGCAAATACCCGACTGCAATGCAAAAAACCTTAGGCCTACCCGTGACCATGAGGCAATGTGGAAAGTCCTAAAAACTTAATTTCAAATTTAAAGAAAGATATACCTAGTAAGCGATAAAATCCGTAAAAGTGTTACATTTTAATAATTTCAGAAAATGACATACGGAAAACTCATCGTGCTCACAACTCTCCTTCTATCAGCGCAATCAGTAATATGCAATAAGAGTAAATCTTTAGACAATAAAATTAATGAAATGCCCAAGGAGTGTTCCTCCAACACTGGAGCGCCGTTGTATCCCATTGCAACGGAGACGAGAGATTTAAAAACTTTGGATGGTATATGGAACTTCAGAGTATCGCCCTCTGACCCTAAATATGGACAGAAGAATAGGTGGTACAAGCAAAGTTTACAAAAGGTAAACAATTTGTATAAAATTTAACTAGAAGATTAAGCGTGGGGACCTGGAAAGTGGATCGCCGATCTAGCATGGATCGGAAACCAAAGAAGTAGAAAAAAGCGTTCGATTTTCTGCTCTCGGCAGCATACGTGCGACTCCTTGAGGGTAGCAAATTACGAATTCCATCTAGAGGGTCGGCTGTCGGGTTAAAATTAAAAATGCAAACTTTATCACGGACTGGTACTAATTTCGTATTGATCTGATTTTCAACTTATTTCAACAGACCGGTCCAGTAATACCAATGCCGGTACCCTCATCCTACAATGATGTTGGAGTAGATGCCTCCATCAGGGACCACGTGGGTATCGTGTGGTATGACAGGAAATTCCACGTGCCAGCTCATTGGGGCACGGGTGGTTATCGCGTCTGGTTGAGGTTCTGCAGTGTTCATTATCGTGCTCAAGTGGTAAATTGAAAGCAAATTACCTTTAGTTCTTTTTATTCTTTGTGTTGATTTGACGACCACTGTGGCGCGTCGTGCGAAAGCGCGACTGCAATGCAGAAGGTTGCGGGTTCGATTCGATTTATGCTTAAGAAACAAATATTTGTGTCTGGTCTGGGTGTCCCTCTATCTAAAGTATGTATGTATTTACAAAAGAAAAATAAATATAAGTATTATATCCCGTTGTCTAGTCACCGTAACACAAGCTTAGTCGCTTACCACGGGGCTAGATGGCGTTGTGTGTTGTTCAGGTAATTTATTTATTTATTTATTATTATTTACAGAAAAAGATTCTGTGGAACATAAAAACGATGTAGCAGTAGGATATGAGTGAACTATACTAGATAATAATATGCTTCATTTTTTAGTACGTAAACGGGAAAAAGGTAATGTTCCATGAAATTGGCCACCTTCCCTTCGAGGCCCAGATCACAGATTTCCTGCATTACAATAACAGTAACCTCTTGACGGTGGCTGTTGATAATAGACTATTTCAAGATACAATACCACAGGGGAACGTTAGTGATTCTAATTTGTAAGTTGATAATTCCCATCAAAAACACGTCAAAACTAATCCATTGCAGTGAACAGTTGTTTAGTAAGAAGCAACTTTACAAATTCTAGCTCTGGATCAAAGAGCAAGGTTTGGCCTTATTACAAGCCTACAGTAGAGTTCAGCAATAGTTTGCGATACAGCCGATATGCCTTATGCACGATGTAGGTTTTGTAGAGTTAGTTCTTACTGAACAGTTGATTGAACAGAACAGAACAAAGGCACACTGGGCTTGGTTTTTTGCATGATGTGTTTGAATTGAGAACATCATTATTATTTTTAAAAGTCTACATGAATTAAATAAATTATTATTTCAAATTAAAATGAGCCCGGATTTCATATGGTTCCATTACATAATGTGTTTGGACTCAATGTTGGAATGTGTTTATTTTGTAGTTTGTTCTTTTAATATTGGTACCGCCAAAATGTATCCATACCACATAACAGACCCAATTTTTATAAGATCTCTTTTTACAACCACGTGTTCATTATTTATATAGTTCTAGTACTAGTTCCAGCAGTTTCTTTGAACATTTTATAAAATTATTCATTCGGCAGTGGGAACAAAACCCGTCAAGAACAGCTTCTTCATTTCAGGTTTGATTTCTTCAACTACGCAGGTATTCACCGGACAGTGTTCCTTTACACCACACCTCGAGTTTACATCGATGATGTCATCGTCAACACTGACATAGAGGGGCTAACAGGTAAGATATTCATCAAACAATCACCACAGGTCAACATACTTTTAATTTGGTTTTTCGTCATTTTTGTTATAGATATCGATTGTTTAATTGTTCAGATTTTACCGAATCTAATGAGAGGAATCTCTTACTATTTATTTTCTTTGTTTTGCCAGGTTTGGTAACATACAACGTAACGTTCAAAGGTCAAGAAAATGTGCAATGTTTAGTACAAATATTCGATGCTAACGAAGACCTCGTCAGACAGTCGCAAGCCTGTGCTGGTCTCTTGAAGATTAGAAATGCTACGTTTTGGTGGCCTTATTTGATGCATCCCCAACCTGGTTATTTGTATACTTTGAAGGTAGATAACAATAGTAAAAAATGGGCACAATTTTAAAAAATCTCTCGTATATTCAAGAGTTTTTGAATACTTATTTATGCCCAAAAAAAAGTACAGATAGAAGTCAAGAATATTTATTGTTAAAATCACAAAATATTAAAGCGGGCAATAAGGTTGACATAGGAATTGTAGTATAAGTACCTAAGTAGTTCATTATTTTGAAAATCGTATAATCATATTCCAGACATCAATAGTAGGACCTCTCGGCGAGATAATAGACACATACAATCTGAAGATCGGTATTAGAACAATCACATGGTCCAACACTTCAATGTATATTAACGGGAAACCGCTATACCTCAGAGGGTTTGGCATGCACGAGGACTCAGATGTAAGTTTAATTTCATACTAATAGTAATAAGTGACAGATGTACGCTTAATTTGCACAACAAACAAACATAAGGGTTCCGTTTTTTTGCCATTTGGCTACGGAACCCTAAAAATGTCCAATTACGAAGGAGTATTTTGAAATGATATCCATATTTTAAAATAATTATTTATCTACTAAGCTCTTACTCTGTGACATCATCTCATTTTAGTTCCGTGGTAAAGGCTGGGATCCCGTACTTTGGGTAAAGAATTTTAATCTGATAAAATGGACCGGAGCCAACGTGTTCAGAACATCCCACTACCCTTACGCAGAGGAAATATACCAGATGGCCGATGAACAAGGAATTATGATCATCGATGAATGCCCAAGTGCGAATATTGTGTAAATACTGGTGACTTTATTTTGTAATATTAAGAATAAATACTATGCATTATATACAATTGTATACGACCAACTAGGTAGGTACAGTTGATAGTAATATAAATCCAGACCCGATTTAATTTATTGCTCTCCTAGAAAACGGAACGTTTGCGGCGAAAAAATATAAAGGAGGCCGACAAAGTGGGAAGAGGTCAGGAAGTAGGATTCAATCAAATCTTGTCATCATCATCCGAGCGTTGTTCCCGGTTGCATCCCTCTCGAGAGCCCGGGGTCCGCTTTCCTACTTTTACGTCTCCACTTCGCACGATCTTCGGCATCCCGTGTAGTGAGGCCATTTGCACGCATATCCGATCTTACAACGTCAAGCCAGCACTTCTTGGGTCTTCCCAATCTGCCGCGGCCGGGCGGAGGCGCCATGGCAAGACATTTGTTTCCCACGTAACTATCCGGTTTTCGTAGAACGTGGCCGTACCACCGTAAGCGGCATTCTTGCAGTTTGTCTGCAATGTCTCGGACATGAAGGCTGCCCCTGATGCGGGAGTTTCTGACGCGGTCTTTTCGCGTCACTCCACACATCCAGCGCAGCATCTTCATCTCCGTGACACGCAGCTCCTGCTTATGTCGCTCAAGCAATGGCCACGCCTCACTACCATACAAAAGGACAGGTCTAATGATCGTTTTATAGACCTGTCCCTTCAGTTTAACCGGCATTTTCGGGTCACAGATGACACCAGTTACCTCCCGCCACTTGGCCCAAGCTGCCGAAATGCGGGACTTGACGTCACAATCGATGTCGCCGGACTCGTGAAGCACAGATCCCAAGTACTTAAACTGGTCTGTCCGCTCGACCATGTGACCGTCAACGCAGACAGGTGTGGGATCTGTGGTATTGCTAGCCAAGTATTCGGTCTTCGCTACGTTGAGTTGCAAACCGCCGTTCTCAAGTGACTCTTTCCAAGCATTTACACGCCTTCCAAGCCGTCCCTTATCCGAGTCCGCTAGCGCAATATCATCAGCATACATGAGCATCCACGGGGGCTGCTCGTGTGCGTCTCGGATGACTACGGACAGTGCGTCCAGTATTACGCTAAACAGAAACGGACTTAGGACGGATCCTTGGTGGACTCCGACTGTAATGGGAAAAGATTTAGTGTCACCAACAGCAGTTCGCACCACTGAATCGGAATTTCGGTACATGTCCCGGATGGTTTCAATATAAGTTTCAGGCACCCCTTTGGACCGCAGCGCCCACCAGATCATCACGCGAGGAACACAGTCGAAGGCCTTCTGCAAGTCCAGGAACAGAAAATGCAGAGGCGTATTCTTCGTTCTGTATTTTTCCATAACGATCCTTAGGGCGAAAACAGGGTCCATGCATGACCGGGGCGGAAACCATACTGGCCCTCCGAGACAGTGCACTCCTGCCGGATCCGAGAGTCAACTATACGCTCGTAGAGCTTCATGGTGTGGGACATGACCTTTATACCACGATAACTTCCACACTCCTGCACAGATCCCTTGCCTTTGAACACTGGAGTGATAACACTCAGTCTCCATTGGGCGGGGATTCTGCCGGTCTCGAGTATGCGGTTAAAAAGGTTGATTAAGATGCCCACACCACGAGAACCCATAGCCTTCCATACTTCGATGGGGACTCCATCGGCGCCGACAGCTTTCCGATTCTTCATGCAGCGAAGAGCCTTGCGCACCTCCTCAGGCGTAATCAGTGGCACAAGTCCTAGATTCGGAGGGAGTTCCGGTGGCTGCACCTCATTATACTGCTTATTGAGCAGTTCGTGGAAATAAGAGCGCCACCTCTCCTTCACCGCGAGGTCCTCGCATAGCAGGTTACCATTAGGATCTTTTACACAGCGGCACTTGGATATATCCTGTGCCGCTTTGATCCTAGAACGTGCCAACTTATAAATAAGCTTCTGCCCCTCAGACGTTTCCAACTTATCGTACAGTGGCTGTAAGTGGTCCCGTCTGGCTCTGGCTACTGCTCTCTTTGTGGCACGTTTGGCAGACCTGTACGCGTCGCGATCTTCAGGAGAGTTGGACGCTTGCCACTTTTTAAAGAGGGCTTTCTTCACCCTAGTCTCCCTCTGGACTGTGTCGTTCCACCACCAAGTTTCCTTGTCACACTTGCGTCCTCCCTTAGACATACCGAGGACCGACCGCGCCGAATCAGCGATAGACACCTGAATCCGGTCCCAGTGTTCCTGCACCGATTCGCCTTCAGCATTGGCACATTTGTCGCCGATTGCTGAGGCGAGCATCTGGGACTTGACTTCATCAAGCCTCCACCATCTGATTCGGCGCTGACATGGTTCCGGTCGTTTGTCTTTGGTCTTTACACAGAGATCCATGACAAGGATACGGTGTTGGGCAGTGAGACTCTCACCGGGTATGACTTTGCAGTTGGCCACGTTACCGATGTGGTGTCTCCTAGTGATTAGAAAATCGATTTGGGTAGCGCGCCCCCCGCTCCTGTAGGTGATCAAGTGGTCGGGCTTATTTTTGAAATAAGTGTTCACGAGTGCCAGGTCGGCAGTGGCACACGTACGCAGAATTTCTTCCCCTTCCGCATTCCGACTGCCATACCCGAAGCCTCCATGAACACGTTCAAATTCCACCCCCATGTCACCCACATGACCGTTCAGGTCACCACCCAAAACGATTCCCTGCGACAACGGGATTGCCCCAAGTACCTCGCCAAGTTTATCCCAAAACGACCTCTTATCAGCGTCGCTACAACCGACCTGTGGCGCGTAAGCACTTACTAGGTGAGTAGGAACCCCCCAATAAGCACCTTCACGCACATAAGTCGGTCGCTAAAGCGATTCACCTCCAAGATATCGTCATGCAACCCCTCAGCGAGCACCACAGCCACCCCGTTCTCTCCACCAGGTGCACCCGTGTAGATCAGCTTGTAGCCATTCCCAATGAGCCGGGATCTGCTGCCTTTCCATCGAGTCTCCTGCAGGAACGCCACGGCCACCTTCCGCCTGGAAAGTACGTCGGCTAGCTCCCTCGCGCGTCCGGTTAGCGTGCCAATGTTCCACGTTGCGAAGCGGAGTTTCGGGGCTCGCGTCTTTAACCGTGCCCGCCCGTGGCACGGTAGCCCTAGTCCACTTGCCACAGGAGTCGGGCGAAACTCCTGCGCGCCGTTATGCGGCGGCGCCCTATCCCTGTGGCCATAAACTCTTTTACTACTTTCCATAAAGATTTGGCAAATTTTGACTTTCACGGGAGCGACTGCCGTCTGACCTCCCAACCCCGAAGGGAAAGTCTGCGCCAGAGCCTCGTCCGTTTTTCAGCAGGTGCACCGGCTAGCAGGTGAGGTTGGCTTGGGCCCAACGATCTTAGTGGGCCCCATACACACCCAGTGGGCCTCATACACACCCTAGTGGGCCCCATACACACCCATACACATTCAATCAAATCTTGTATATGAACAATTTTATAACTCTACTATTTTTTATATAGAATTTATGGCGCAGCTGCTTATATAGGTATACGTTGTTCTATACGTCTAGGCAAACTGTCTGTTTTCGAAAATATTCAGTTTAAAGTTTACTTTTAAATCAGTGGTTTCTAAGAGTTATGAGGTCTTTGTCCTTAAATTGTCCTTTTATTTAGGGCGGACTACAACAATCTAAACAGTAAAAGATAAACTCAGCAATTGTAAAAAAATCGAATTAAAAAAAATGGTTCGCCTGGACGTGAGGAACAACGTATTTAAGTAGCTGTTCCAAAAAATACAATTCCTTGTATACAGTGCACCGAATTTTGCAAGTAATCAAAAGTAAGCGCTTTGTGATCAGTGAATTGTTAGTTGCTTGCAATCTTGCACTGGATGCGTTTTCGTCGTTTTATTTAAAGTTAACAATGTATAAACGTTATTTCTTAGTGTTTAGCAGTAGACGCGGGTTCGAGTCCCGCCGGCTGCTAAAGTTTTTGAAAGCATTTTATCAAAAAGCATTATTAACAATGTAATCATATTTTTAATAAGTTGTGATGCAAATACTAAGCTCACAATGAGTTATGTTGTTACAGGTCTTTTTCAGACACTTTACTAAAAAAACACAAGCAGTCTTTGACTGAGTTGATTCGTCGAGACAAAAATCACCCAAGTGTTATTATGTGGTCCACTGGCAACGAACCTGGCCACATACCAAAAGACGAAAGACCAAAGATACGGAATTACGAAAATTTAACGCACGCGCAGGCTTATTTTGCGTAAGTTTTGATGATGCTGATAATAATGATGATGTTGTACTCGCGGCCGATTTCGGCCACGGCGACTGCAGTCTACTCCTATTACGAATGTCGGTTGTGTATGTGCTCGCATGTGGCATATGTAACCGGTCTTCTGCATAAGTTTTATTATGGTAAAAGATTGGTAGATTGACTAGCGCTCCGGGGGTTTCAAGGGACCGGGTGGAAGACAATACTAAATAAATCGCATGGCCTTTAAACTGTAAAGTTTCTCAGAGAGGGATTGTCATTCGGGGCAGGTATTGCGACAATACTGACTATTAGGTTGTCAAATAATTGCAGTAGGCAAATAATTTACCTGATTTAAACTCCATCCTGTGAAATTTAAAACTCGCATGTACCTACATTTATTTCAGTGAGATAGTGAGGCATGTGAAATCAATGGACCTGTCCAGACCTGTCACTATTGTTATTGTTCAAAGCGTCGCCGATGATAGAACTGTATGTAACTCTTTATAATAACCTCTATAATAACCTCTATAATAAATAACCTGTTTTTGCGAAATGGTATTTTGTGGAGGGAATCGTTATTCCCCTCATACATACCAGACCTCAGACATTGGCAATTAGATAATTAAAATGTGTCTGTAGTTGGCCCTCTATTACTAAAAAAATCATGGTCATCATTGGATGATCTGCACTTAAATCGGATAATTTATATTGAATTGGCTTCCTTCGAGACAGTAAAAATTGGTGGTCAATGAGCTTCTATCTAATCCGAGTTCACAAGCACCTTCCGTTCATAGTCTCAACCACGATGAGTACGGGTCCTCTTCGCTATTGCTCATTCAACCTTTTTAAAGACTATTTAAACCTTAACCTTGTACTTCAGAGTCAACTCGTCGATGTAATTTGTTATAATCAATACCGGGGTTGGTATTCGGAGGCCGGAAAGCTTCACAACGTCATGGCTAATGTGGTCAAATCAGCTACCGACAGGCATTGCAAGTACAACAAACCAATTATCAGTACGGAGTATGGAGCTGATGCAATCGCTGGATTGCATGGTGTAAGTTACTTTTTAAATTACAGTTTTTGATCTCGATTAATTAGTATTATCCATTGATACAAATAGTAAAAGTTCTTGTCCTGTAACTCTACACCCTAAATAACGCATTCTACTTGGTTTTTGTCACAAGCCAAAGCAGTTCTTTTTAGTAAGTTACGCTAGAAATAAATAAATTTTGTGCACATCATGCAACGTCATCTAGCTCAGTAACAAGCCACTATGCTTGTATTATGGTGACTGGACAATGGACAACTCATATTGATCTCGAAATCATTAGTTTAGGACAATGAAAAAAATGAACCCTCTGTTTGATTAGGTGAACTTTAGACCACATACATAAAACTAGATACCTACCAACTACCAAACATAAAGCAAAGATGTATCTAAGTAATTACCACTCGTAACTTGGAAATTGGTAACGAGTGAAGAAGGTACGATAACGGCAGGTGACCGACTTTCGTGTTTTTTAACATACCTATAGAAACCAGAACAAGTACGTGTGAAAGAAGATATAACTAGTGCTTGATGATGATGAGACGACCAAAACATGCGAAGAAGGTTTCTACGACAAATATTTTCGTATGCAATAAAGAATTTGAGTTGTGACTTGAGTAGTACCTACTTATAACCCAAGGTTACATAAATGTATTGCACGCTCTTATTCTGCAGATGGTAAATTGTAATTGTAAATGGTCTGTGGTATTTTTAGTTTCCTGAATTCACATGGTCAGAAGAGTACCAAGTAGCGCTACTTTCAGAACACTTCAAGGCCTTTGACAGACTTCGCCAGGCCAATTTTTTTGTTGGAGAACTAATATGGAACTTTGCTGACTTCAAAACCCCTCAAAGTAAGTCTTTTGATGTTAAAGTTTCGAATGTTTAATCGTGGTTACGATTAGCTAGTCTAGATATACTACGAAAAAGGGCCCTATTTAGTAGTAAATCTAGACTATGGACTACAGCTAGCAGGAGTTACCTACCACCATTTTTATTTTGCATTAATCGAAGTCCAGATTTTTTAGACGAAGATTTGGCAACAACAATAAAGAAGCAGGTAGTGACCCAAAAAAAACTTTTTGATTTTTTTATTATAATTTTCAGACTTTAGACAAGTAGATGGGAACAAAGAGGGTATATTCACTCGGTCGAGGCAACCAAAGGCAAGCGCACTCCATATCAGAGCCCGATACCTTGCGTTAGCTGCAGCTGACACCGGGAACTTGCCGCCTGAACCAATGTACTACATTAGTGATAATAAGGCAGCTAAACACGAGGAACTGTAGTTAGGTTAAGACAAATAAATTCGTTATTGTGCCATTCAAAAAGTATTATATTTTATATCAAACATAAACATATAAGTAGGTACAATGTTTGAAGACTTTATTTTAGTATCCAGGCAAAGAAAGAGAGAGAAAGAGGACAAAGAGCATTTTTTCATTGTGCCCCCGACTTCGGCGGCGTTACTTCTTTTTAGCACTAAGTGTTTCGGAGCTAAGCTGCGGACCAGGGACTGAATAACCGAAGAAATATGGGTTGAAACGGTTAGCGGTATGACGTCATACCTTTAAATTTCAATACCTTAAAATAAAGGTACTACGGGTACTTCGCACTACGGGTATACATACAGTCCAGTACAATTAATATAATTCAGCAGATAAATATATTTTTTTTTGCCCGTGCAACTCTAAAAATGATTATAATAAAGATAAACCAAGTGCCAAATTCCACAAATAGAAAGTCATAAATATTAAGCAGCCCATTACTAACGCAGAAAATTGTATTCTTTTACATAGTAGGTAGTTCTGTTTGACAAGATTAACATTAGTGGAAACACATCAATTAGAGTGAGTTCAACGTACTTTAGAATAAATACAAATACTTTTATAAAAATCGTATCTATATACAGTCAGCAACATTACTGCCTGCCCATCGTAAGGTCTAATTTTCCTTGCAAGATAAATTTAGGTTTACTTAGTAAAGATACCTTGGACTTTTTTGTTAATTGTTACCTACCTACTACCTATCGTCTGCTTGCATGCGATACTTATATCAATGTGTGTAAAATATGCTTATTCAACGCTCGGCGCTCGGTTCAAACGAATATTTCGGCTAACTGGGTAGCCACTTTTGTTGTTGATAGTCCCTACCTACCAATAATCTGCTTGCTCTAGAATCCAAATTTTCCAAATTGATCGAAAACTAGGTAATGTCGGTACAGACAAGTTCTGAAACGTCAGTTTTAAATTTGAAAAAATAAATATATACGCGACGAAACCAAACGAACCGTTTCAAAATCGTATCAGCCATTTCTGAGAAAAGTGGCGCACATACATCTCCTACTCCAAATAGATACCTAATACCGTGTTCGTGGAAGTCGAGGGAAAAATAAAATTGTTATATTTACTGTTCACAGAAAATGACACACAGAAATCTCATCATATCTGTCAACAGCGTATCAAGTATTTCGTGGTACATTTTTTTACCAACAATATAAACCAAATGTCCAGTGAGTGTTTATCTTGGACTGGGGCACCGTTGTATCCACAAGCAACGGAGACAAGAGCTTTGAGGACTTCGGATAGTATATGGAACTTTAGGGTATCTATCACCTTCAGATCCTGAATATTGAATAAAAAATAGGTGGTATGAGCAAAGTTTAGAAAAAAATTAAATTAAAAATTTAAAAAACCCCCGACTTAAAAAATATTCCAAGTTAAAACAAAAATAAACTTTAAAAAGGTAAAAATAATAAGCCGAAAACAAATTTCATGCCTCTGAGTAGGTATGTGGTACCTTACGTTCCAGCGTCCGGGGGGCCGGGGGAAGAAGTCACAGAAGTTGATGGTAACCTACCCGTGCTTATAGTACTAACGTTTCCACGTCCCCCGACGCGAGAACGTAAGGTACCACATACCTACTCAGAGACATGAAATTAGTTTTCGGGTATACACACATCAACATCGTCTAGGGATATTTTATATAAAGTTCTTAAACTTAAAAAATACTGCCCGATTTAAAAATATTTTAATGGAACCTTATTGTGTAGGCCTTATTGTATGATTCCAAATTTGAATTTTAAAAAATTAATTAAAAACATAAGATTAGCGCGGCAATTATTGTAGCGAGTTCGAAGGTTTAAATTTACTTAACGCAGTTTTAAGCATTTTGTTTAAACAAATTGAAGTTTTAATATTTTTTTTTGTTTAATTACAATTTAATACAACTGTATGCATCATGCAGCGGCGTCATTTAACAAGAAACGAAATGTTAAGGGCAGAAGGAATGCTCCAAGCTGGGCCTACTCAACGGAGTATTGCCGAGGAGATTGGAACAAGACAAAACGTGATATCAAGATGGTGGTCACGTTATCGTGCTACTGGTGAAGTGGCTGAAAGGCATCCAGGCGGAAAGCGGATAACTACCCAAAGACAAGACCGATTTTTGCAAGTGGCCGCGAGAAGACAACCAAATGTTACGGCCATGCAGTTGGTTCAAACGCTCCAGTCAGACCACCAGGTGCTTGTCAGTGACCAAACTGTGAGGAGAAGACTGCACGAGGCTAACCTTCATTCTCGCAGGCCGCTTCGTACTCTAGCACTACGCAGAGGAAATCGTGGACGAAGATTACAGTGGGCTAGAGAACATTTGCCTTGGGAAGATATCGAGTGGTCGGTAGTGTTGTTTACCGATGAGTCCCGATTCGGATTTCATCCTGATTCACGTAGAGTACGCGTATGGCGAGCTTCTGGTCGTGACAACCGTCTGCAACACCCTCAGGAGGTCCATCCATACCATGGCGGAACAATTATGGTTTGGGCGGGAATTCGTATTGGTGGAAGAACAGACCTCGTTTGGATCAGAAACACTATGACTGCCGAAAAATACCGTAATCAGGTGCTAGCACCAATAATCAAGAGGAGCACGACGTGTCGGTCTTAGACTGGCCCGCGCAGTCACCAGACCTAAACCCCATAGAGCACGCGTGGGATATGCTTCAAAGAAGGGCTTTGAGGAATTTGCCTCCAAATGTTGCGACTGAAGAGCAACTTTTTTTGCATCTTAGCAGGACCTGGGACAATATTCCGCAGCAAGATATTGACAACCTGATTCAAAGCATGAAAAACCGTTGCAGGGCCGTGATTAACGTCATGGGTGGTTTCACTGACTACTAATTTTAACTTCAAATAAAAAAACCTAATAATTTCGTTTTACTTTATTTTTTTCCTTAGATAGACATTTTATCTTAAATTTAACATTATTTCACTTTTTGGGTTTTTTAAAATAAAAAAATATTTAAGCATAAAACAATATTTTGTTGTATTCTAAATCATAGTCTGATAAGTAGGCTTTACAAAAATATATACATGTTGTTTGTTAGTAAACACAATTTTTGAGTAAATTAAGAAATTCTGAATATCCCTAGACGGTGTTGATGTGTGTATTAGAAACAATCGGGTTTTATTTCCGAGTTTGACTCTACATAATATACTTAGAACGGCTAAGCCGATTTTGATTAAACATGCATATTCTTGTCAAAAAAGTTATGTTCTTTTATTTGATACCCCACTTGGGCATATTTGAAAACATTCGGTTTTTATTGCCTAGCTTCAACCCACATATATTATTATGAACGGTTGAGCCTATTTTGATCAAACATAGCTAAGAACACTCGCGCAAAAGTCACCTATCAACCAAAAAAAAACTACATTGAAATCGGTTCATCCGTTCGTGAGCTACGATGCCACAGACAGACAGACAGACACGTCAAACTTATAACACCCCTCTTTTTCCGTCGGGGGTTAAAAAGTAAAGATTGTTTGAATTTAAACGAGAGGACGAAACGTTTGCATGTGGGCAATTGGGGTTATATTATGGGCCCTTAAGACAAATAAATGGTTTTTCGTGCCATTCAAGTGATATTTAAGATTAAGTTACCTTAGTACTTACTCTATAAGCACTCATTATATTACTATTTACTATAAATTTACCTACTAAGTAATTTGTACCTCTAATGGATTTCATCAGAAGACCTGCATAATTGATTAGTTCTGTTTATTCATCTAGAGGCGTTTAATGGCAATATAATCCATCCCAGAGGCTTCTAATTTAAATATCAGTCTACGAAATTTCTTTTACATGAAAATTATATCAAATTAAAGTGCTCAACTTAAGTTGGGATTCGTTTATGTTAATTTAATGGTTCATAAATAAATAAATATGGTATAATGGGTTCATCTCGATATTATGATGAAATTTTTATTTCATTTTAAATATGCATTCGAGTAGGTTTACACCTAGGTTTTTTATTGTTGGTGCAGTAATTTAAGTAAATAACAATAGTACCTACAATCATACGGTGAAGAAAATCATCGTGAGGATACCGACATGTCGCAGAATTTACCAACGGTCTGAAGTAATATGTCATTGGCTAGCCCGAAGTAAGCTCCCGTCGCGTCTTACTGCCTAACCCCATTTTAAGAGGAGGTTCTTGCGTTACAGTGGGACAAATTAACGGGCTAACAAAAAATAAATAAATTAGACGCCTGACAGATTTCTAAAGTCTATTTTTTCGGCAGTAAATCTATACTAATACTAGCTGACCCGGCAAACGTTGTTTTGCCTTATAAATTATAGATAGTAGCCGATTCTCAGACCTACTGAATACGAAAATAAAATTTCATAAAAATCGGTCAAGCCGTTTCGGAGGAGTACGGTAACTAACACTGTGACATGGAAATTTTATATATTAGATTATAAAGAGGTAACGTTGGTAACATGTATGTATGTAGGGGAGAGAGGGGCAAGACGGGGTTGCGGGCAAGACGGGGACTTGGCCTTAGAGCACAAACCAATTGACCAATAACAATCGTAAAAACGCGAAAAGGTGCGACGGGTAGGGGGTCATAGTATGACGCAGTGATTGATAAAACCACGAGCATTTTATGTTATTTAGAAAAAACTGATTTTTGTCGATCACCTTGTGATTTTCACATTTTCATTAGATCGTGGCAGCATGAGACACAAGAGCATTTCAATTTAGGTTTAAAGTGATTTGTTTGTGGCAATGACTACTACAACAGGTAGGAACTTGCTTATCTTCGTATTGCATGGCAGTTTTTTTCTGTTCGATTTTTAATTTAAAATGACCGGAGTGGGCATGATGGGGTATAGGGTACCCCATCTAAAATAGTTTTGAAAAAATTATAAAGATGAAGAAACTGGCAAAGGAAAATAAGTACAAGAAAAGAACAATGAGAACTTAAGAAAATTGAGATGACTATAAACCAAAACAACAATCACTAAAAAGAAAAGGTCCAAAAAAGTATTGGTTGAGTCATCATCATACAAAAGTGACTCTACGAGCCTCGGTATTTGAACTACGATAAAGTTTATGCTGCTTTTGCTGTATGCAGCAAATGGGCTCACTGTAGCTGTGTTGGTATGATCAATAAAGACAATGAAGCACCTGTAACTTGTTGTATCCCATTATACCCCTAGGGGGTACCCCATTTCACCCCGAGGGTAGGGCAAGACAGGGTGTTAGGCACTTTCCTAGTTTTTCACTGTTTTTTATTAAATCCATATTATAATGAGGTTATAAGTACTTAATTATTAAATACTGATTGCCAACGAAGATTAAGTGGATAAAAAAAGTTATGAAAACACAATACTGTCAATGTTATTGAGCTTCAAACCTTAAGGTCCCCATCATGCCCCCCTCTCCCCTATGTATATTGGGGGTAATCTCCGAAACTACTGGACCGATTTCATTACTAATAACTTTGTAAACTTTAGCGAAATATTGCAAAATTACCTCTTATTGATTCCTATCATTGATTTTTATGTACCTAGTAGATGGAATAGAAAGTAGGTTAATTCGGGCAATCATCTCTCACTTTAGCGTGAAAAGGACGATAATTTAGATTGACCTCTTATTTTTTATTAAGATAAATCAATAAGAATCAAATAATAGAAGATTAAATTTGTGAAATCGATCCACTGATTCATGATTAGTAAAAAATACTTTTAAAAGCCTAAACCAGTTTTAATGAAACATGTAAGACTTCAGCCTACTAGAACATTCATTGCACTTAACTATTGGGTACCTGTGGTTAGATTTTTGGTTATGGTTGATAACCACAATAAAATAAATATGGCAGTGTGAACAAGTATATTTTTAAGGAAATATATCACGACTACCATTAAAATGACCGAAAACCGTATTTTTTACAAACAAAAGCAAATATAGAGGTTAGTGAAACTATGGAGCAGCTAAATAAAGATAAACTAAGTAGGAAAAAAGGATTTTAAGGTTTATCGATCAAAACTTACCAAATATAGTCATAGGTTTGGTTCTCTCATCTTCCGCCAGAAAAGTGGAGATGACACAGGTGTAGTTTCCAGTCAGCTCTGTCCCAGGCGACCTGATGCGTAGGGCTCGGTGCTGCGTGTATGGGTTGTTGGATACCTTGAATGTGAGGTCTACCTGGTGACGAAGTTTTAAGTGTTGTTAGAAGACTAGCGAATTGACTATTATTGCATTGTACCTAAATAATATCGCAAAAATAATCTTTTTGGCATGTCATCGTGAATTTTTATTAGGTATAAATCTACCAGAATCTCATGGCATGAGAAATATACAAAAATGTGATTTTTATGTGGCAATGTCATGTCGATGTAGATGTAGACATTGCCACATAAAACTCACGATTTTTTTATATTTCACAGGCTGTGAGATAAGGTAGTCCTAGACCTAATAGAAATTTATGATCATGTCATTAGTGCATTTAACTAGATTTGATAAATAAACGTTATTTCTTAGTGTTTACTCACTAGGTATTAGGTTATTACCTAATACCTAGTGAGTAAACACTAAGAATGCTTTTGAACACTAAGAACACACATGCTTTTTGAAGAAATGCTTTCAAATACTTTAGTACCCGGCGGGACTCGAACCCGCGACTGCTGGTATTCCGTTCCAGCGCGATAGCCGCTACGCCACGGGTAAGCCTCCCGCCAAGCCGAAATTAAGAAAGCGTTTTCTCATGTTCTTCCGAGTAAGGCCGCGTAGTGACATCTACGGGCGAACATTGCAGTTGCAACCCTGGGGTTGCTAAACAAAAAAAAATACCCACTGAGTCAAGTTTTGTTGAACGAACTGATGGTAGTACCAGTAGTACTAAAGTTCTTTATTTACTACAAATGTAACGGCAATAAGAAAATCGAACAACAATTCTTTCAAACACACGCTTATTGGCCGACGCAATAATTTAGGCTTTCAATTTCTTTACTGCCTTGTTTCAATTGGACCGATATCTAAATGTTTGGCAGCCTTCCCAGAAAATTGTACAGTTTTCGCAAGAGATATTTGACTATCGAAATAAAGCAAACGCTGCAACTGGATTGAATAACCTGGCAATGGTATTGGGGTTTCCTGTTTTCGTGTCAATGATTCAAAGAAACCAAGAAGTGGATTTGTGATGTTGTTTTCCGACTAAAGAAGTGCTTTTCTTTGTGCTTTGCACCCGATGTTTCTTTATTAGCTTAATGGATTTCCTTAGTACTGTTAGTTAGTGAAATAGTTAGGGACTCAGGACTTAAGTCATTGCCTTTATTCAATAGATACATCTATTTATCCATCTATCATTAAGCCAATGACTCTTATTTGCACAACAAACAATATACAGATTCACATACACACCTAAATATATTTTTACAATGAGAAATGCATCATCAATCTAAAATAAACATTAGAAATATTATACAATACCTAAGTAAGACAAAAAATGCACACAAAGCTTAAAACTAAAACGTTGCACAAATGGTCAGTCTTATCGCTAAAAGCGATTTCTTTCAGGCAAGCTTTGTATGGAAGATGCCTGAAAGAAATTGGCATGGTACTTACTTTGTTCCTCAAAGGTCCCAACGCCTGCGGCTTCTGCGGCGGTATCCACTGATACACCGGTTGGAACTTGTCCTTGAAGAACCACTTCACCACCAGCCCCGTCATGTTGGTGGTCCTGAAGTCGCAGTCCAGGGTCACGTTCGCTTTCGTACCGTATTGGATTACTTCGGGCACTCGCATGTTTACGATACGGACTGATTGTACACCTGAAACAATAATTTTGTTATTAAAAGAAATTTAGTCACAACCGAACTAAGATTTCCTTCTCTTTTGAAAACGTCTTGTTCAAATTTGTATCTCTAAATACCAACCTATTGTAAATGTAATGACTGTGAGCATGATCAGGATCAAAAGAAGCAAAACCCCATTTTAGACAAATTTTCTAATGTTTATAATATCAACGATATAAGTGATAGTAATCGATGATAATGATCTACCTAAGAGATCTAAGATCAAACACTTGCTTAAGTTCAAAATACACAATGACACTTAAAGCTATTAATGCACAGATCGACAATTTCTTTATACGTGTGCTGTAGTTTGGGCTTTAGCTAGTCTCTTCGTGATTTTAAGATCTAGATTAATTAAATTTAAAAAGAAGTTTAATAATAACTTAATTTGATTTCAAGAGAATAATTATTTTATCCAAAACGAAAAAAGAAACGAAAAGTGATTAGGTATCTGGTGAAGTAGGTATTTTTACTTCTTCTATGCACATCTCTGAACAAAACTGTAAGTTTCAATTTATAAGTTAAAACATAGTTTTTTAATCACCTGGCAATGTAACTTTTTTAATTTGAATAAGCTTTGTTCATTTTAAACTTGAATGAGTTTCTCTCGAAGTTATTAAAAATTTTGAGTAGGTACATTTTAAAGAACTAATTGATTTCAGATGCAAATATTTAAATAGTTAATGCGTTAAGACAACAACTTACAACTGAAATACCTACATAATATATTTTAGATAATTACATATAACATCCATAAAAAAACATATGATCAACAACTGAAATGAGAACCTCCTACTTTTTTAAGTCGGTTAAAAATAAATCAAAAATACACATAAATTAGTAGAGTGGTGACCTCTGTGAAGCGACTGAAGAAGATGCCGTAAGAGACAATAGTTTTAGTAACTTTTTAGAACAATGAGAATGACAAAATACATCTCACTACTCCTGGGGAATAGATCTGTGAAGAACTCGATACGTAGGGCTTTTATAAAATGCTTAATCTATTCTCATATTATAAAGAGTAACGTTGGTAACAGTTATGTATGTAGGTATGTATTTTCCGGGTAATCTCTGAAACTACTAAACCGATTTCAAAAATTCTTTTTTGTTCTAGAAAGTTACATTATCGAGGAGTAACATAGGCTACTTTTGATCCCGATAGTCCCACGGAATCGGGACTTACGCGGACAAAGCTGCAGAAATCTACTTGTATTATATAATACAACCAACGCGATCGAATCCGTAACAATGAGTTCAATTTTAATCAAACATTCCGAAAAAGAAGAAAATATAAAACTTTGTTCCCTATCAGTGGGAATTGAACCCATAGCGTCTCCCCCTATGAAAAGGCACGATACTAAGTAAACCTACACGATACCATTCAATGTAAAATTAAAAAAAGCCTTTTATTATTTTTACGACGAAAGTTTACGGCACAATCTTGTTAAAATTCTCACCAATGAATTCAGGCATTTCCTATTCCTCAATTTAAAATTCCTTTTTACATAATAAATGTACGCAACAACAATTTAGTTGGCATGTAACGGAGGTATCGGGTAAATACCCGTTGATGTAAAAGTTACCCCCGGGACCACCGCGGTGGCTCGTCATTATTGATTCTACCTATATCCGGGTTCGTAAAACCTTCGCACACTTTTACTGAACGGTTTTTTTTATAATACTCGGGTACCTGGAAATGAATCACTTCTAGAGTTTTCCATTTTAGCACTCTTGATAAGTCCCGAGTGAAGGATCACAAAGAACACACTCTCCAAATTGCCGTTAAGGCCAGCGGTCTAAGCAGTGCGTTGTTATACTTACAGTTCAGTCTGTGAATCAGTGACGAATTTTGTTTTTTTTTTGTCATAATATAGATCAAAAGCTGCCAGCTTTTGACTGCGACTACAGAAGTAGGTAAATCAGCCCTTATCCGTCCAGTGCTTGACAAAGGCCTTCCCCATACGATGCCACAAATAGCGATCACCCAACGATTTCCCGCGGCAACTACAACGTCGTCGGTCCACCAACATTTCCATAGATCTTCCAACATTTCGTTTCGGATTGCATCATGGTCGCTTCTCGAGAACTTTTACTCGTTATCAGTTCTTCGAGCTATATGGTCTGCCTATTGCCACTTCAGTCTGCTAATTTTGAGAATTACGTCGGTGACTACACCTGTACCGATGGTGTATAGTGACGGTGGTGGTCACATAAGTCTCAACTCGATAGTACAAACAATTACAGTTTCTTGCCTCAAGGGCACATAATATAGCAGAAACTTTTCTTTTCAAACCGAGAGGGATGCCACCGGGAATATATCGCTTGGATTATGATGATGAGATCCAGAAACTTGTTAAGCATATTTTAAACACGACGAAACTATAATAGCATTATTAATAAACGTGGAATAAGGTTGGAGTAATTTTACCACTTTTACCACCAGTATTTTTTTCGTTCCTGTCTATCAATTTTGAAAGTTATTTTCACGGAAAAAGCCACTCCGACCTTACTCCACGTTTATTAATAAGGCTATAAGGGTTTCTTGTTGACTACGACGACACCCTAAAATGGCGGTATAACGGTACACAAGACTAGTAGGGTACCGATACATTTTTTTGGATAAGTATTTGTCATTAGATTCTGATTCAATCAAATTTATTCAAGGTAACGTTTTCAAAATACAAAAAAAAGAAACCAGTAAGAAAATATCAATTGCTAGTTAAATCAAATAAAAATAAGTAGCTTTTAAAAATATTCATTTCACCAATAATGTAAATTACAAGACATTGAATATGTCCCCGAAAGGGATTTGAAGATTTTTTCAGATAATTTGAGATTACATAAAATCGCTGCCGTACGTATTTCTCCGGCTAAAGATAAAACAGTTTTACTACGATTAAAAAAGTAGCAACAAAAACCATTTAATACCAAAACACTAGTAGCCTTATTAATGAAGGTGGAGTTAGGACGGAGTAGTGAGAACATGCTTTGTCTTTTTCCGTGCCTAGAAATTTCAAAGTTGACAAACAGAAACCAAAAAGTGGTAAAATTACTCCGACCTTACTCCACGTTTAATAATCTGGACTGGACTACGTAGAGACGTAGTCCAGTCCACGGACTACGTGCAAAAATAGTCAAGGTAGAGACCTTGACTATTTTTGCACCAATGCATTTCTGGATTTCTATCTACGTTATGCTTGTATCGTCCGCTTTAGGGTTCCGTACCTCCAAAGGTAAAAAAGGAACCATTATAAAACATGTGGTCCGTCTGTCCATCCGACCATTTATTTAACATTAATTTAATTTAGTGAAATTGAATGTACCCACTTATTAAAAATTATACGGCAACTGTAAGGAAAGTATACAATTAAATCATAGAGTTTATACTATTTTATTTATTCATGCACCATAGAGTGAACTTAAAAAAGTGTTTATAGTTAAAAGTATTTTAGTTCTTTGCACACAGCTAGATAGATAGAGCAAATTGTTGAGAATTTGCGAAGAGGTAGTAAAGCTCCATTCTACCGAAAACACCATAATATCTGTGTGGGATCTAAAATAATATTGTTTTGTGGTATCTTACACATTTTTCGTTTTTTTTCTGTATCCAAAATGAGATCAAGTTTGTGTCTCCATACAAACGTAGTCGACTGTTTCCTCCCTGGATAAAGACATTAGAGCAAATATGTTTATGCCGTAAAACCTATATCTGTCATGACTATGCCCCTTACCTACCTTTTGATTTTTTTCATTTTCTAATTAGAATAGTAATAAAAAAAAAATAGAAAATAAAAGAAATCAAAAGGTAGGGGCATAGTCATGACAGATTGGTATAGGTTTTACGGCATAAACATATTTGCTCTAATGTCTTTATCCAGGGAGGAAACAGATGACTACGTTTGTATGGAGACTGTCCTCTTAAGAAAAATGACATTACGGCGAATCGGCTGCACCGTCCACTCCTTTAATTCATGTCCATCCAAAGGTTGCCTTGAGCAGATCGCTTATTATAGCGATTAGGCGATTAGTTTTAAGATTTTTTTTTTGTTTTATTATGTATTTTTTAATAGTACATTATGATATAAGTGCGGTAAGTTGAAAATTACAGCCGAGGCGATATTGCTAGCCCGAGCCGTAGGCGAGGGCTACAAGAAAGCAGAGGCTGTAATTATCAAAGCGCACGTATGTCATACGACGTTTTATAACACATTTGCGAGGAAATAAATAAAACTCGGACTTTCTTAAACGAATAAATCTTTAATCACTTGTTAAAGCAGTTAGAAAAATTTGAACAATTTGTGAAATTGATTATTACGTTGCCAGTTGGCATTTTTAATGTTGTCAAGTTATTATTATTTGTTACAATTTCACCAGTCTCTCTCTCACTCTCTTGAGTGAAAGTAGGAGAAACGAGACCACAGAGTTCTGCAGTCGGTGGCGGCGACGGAGGCGGCTGCGGCGGCGGCGACGATGGTGGAATGTACGCGTGTGTGCTCGTTGATGGTCGAGAGTCAACACTTGGCTCCAAATTTATATTCCTTGTAATGCGGGAGCTAATTTCTTCTTTATTTCTCATCGAGTCATCTATGTAGCCCTCGGCTACACTGTTCGACCGCCACCCTCCGTGGCGTTTTAGTGTCAATAAGTTCGCACCGGAATCGGCGAGCAATGTAGCCGAGGACCTTCTAAAACTGTGCCCTGTGTATTCATGTGGATCATCCAAATTTAAGAAAGTGGCAATTTGTTTCGGCATTGCTCCAAATTTATTTATGCCAATGGGTTGGCTAGTGCATTTTCCATTTTGGTAATTTTGAAAAAATCTGTTAGACATCGCTTTTGTTGAACGAAGCGCTTCGTATTTCTTCACTATGTCGTGAAAAGGCCCCTGTATTGTGAACGACCTTGGAATTTTATTTTTTGTGTTTTTGACCTGGACAAGAAGAACCCGCCCATGGTTCTCGACATCATTAGTTGTGATGTTTGCCAACTCTTGACGTCTACATGCGCCATTTATGCCGAATATTAAAACAACCTGAAAAGAGATAAAAACAGCGTACAAAACACCTATATTGTAAAGAAATACGAAAGTGAAAGAAGTTAATAACAATAATTTAGTTTCAACTGACCTTTGTTGCCAAATATCGGCAATCTGGAGCTTCTTTTAGGAACTTCTTGACATTGTCAGCCGAAAATACTTTCGACTTTTTACTCACATGGCCACTTGAGCGTCTTTTTAGAAATGCCAGCAAGTTGGAATATGACTTGATATCAATACCATGTTTTGTTTTCACAGTGCTTTTTAGCATTGAATAGTAGCACCACAATGAGCTTGACTTATATTTTTGTGAAAGTTCCATGAAATACGCTAAAAACACACTTTCTGAAAATGAATTTGCATCTTTGCTTGTTTTCCATAACATGAAATTTTGATACGCTTGTAAGTATCTATCGGTCGATTTTTCGGGCAATAGGCTTAGAGTAGCCTTTTTCGCGGCCTCTGAAACATCTGGCGGTGTCGAATTAATAAATTCATCATTACTTGACGACATTTTCAAATAAAAACAATACAGCGAAAAGAAAAAGCGCGCGGAATAATTTTTATTTGTTCGCAAATTAGCGATGCGCGGGCATCAGTGCTTTTTTTTTTTAAGGCAACGGTACAAAAACAGCCAGTATTACTAATAAAGTAAATTAATATTTTTTTGTTTCTGTTACAGATGTAATTTACTGTCAAAATGAATTAAATTAAAGAATTAAATGTTTATTTTTTATATTTTATCTCCCAAAGTTAATTTTATTCATAAAATATTGACCACTTTTCTGACATAAAAACTTTTTGATTTGCTTTCTTTGCTTTTTTTTTCTTAAGATTTAAAAAAGTACCGTTGGTTTTAGACGGAGCATGATAAACCGTACGTGTTACCTTATTAGAAAGAAACTCGTGCGTTTTACTTTACGATTACGCACAAGTACGTAATGACATACATTACGATATTGAAATTGGTGAAATAAGAGGCCCTTTACGAGCAAATGTGTTATAAATATATTTAAAATTTGGTACAATCAAGTGTCTCTCTAATCTCTCTAATCTAATCTAATCTGGAATTCGAAACCACGATCCTCGGAATGAAAGTTGCGAAATCTACCACTAGACCACACGGCTCTAAGAAATCCTTTTTGGTCGCCCTTTACAAAGGGCAGGGGCACCGTAGCCACATTCTTATGAGACTACAGGATATTTAAAACATCAATACTGTCTCAAGCAACTTTTGAAATTAAATCGCTTGGTATTCACTGCGACACAGTAACTTGTTAGACAGTTGTAACCGCGTTGCATCCACGAGTTTTCTACCAGCATGTAGCAAACATACTTTATTATTATCGAAGTCGGCAACCATGACGCCATATCCTTTCGTGCGATATGTAGGTATGTGTGTACCTACGTGTTTTACTCGCGTTTTAGAAGCAAGTAGTTGAAGTTGCTAGTCTGTCGTAGATAGGTATATAATGAAATGGTTCCCGTATAGCCCCGGCATATAGAATAGGACTAACTCATCTCTTTCCATGTGTGTCTTAAAGGCGACTATGGGATTTGGGGAAGACAAGTGAATATATCTAGCGAATTTGGCTGTAGGTACGGCCAAATTAGGGCTTAAACAGATTCGATTGTCTGTATGTTTGTCGAAAGGTAAAGGTAATTTTGTTCAATAAATAAAATAAACAAGTTCCTAAAGAGGTCCGTTGTTTCCTTTGACTTCAACAATATATAAGTGTAAGACTTGTACATATATTTATTAAGATTCAGTACAGTGCGTTACATACATTCAGTAGTACTTAATAACTGTAAAGATAAAATACCCCTAGCTGGCGGTTCGACGGAACCTCCGTACTATTAATATTGTATCTCCTTTATCTCAATATAGCTAGAAGTAGGTCCAATAACTTGCACTCTATTCCGCTAGGCTATATTAAGTCCCTAGGTTAGGATTAATTAAAAAACATTTCAACCGGGCAGGTCATTCATCGACCGAAACGCAATGATAGCGCGATCTATCTTGTCTAGTGGCGCCATCTAGCGGTAGACATAGGAACTTCTCCCTACATTCTCCCCCATTAAGACCGAAGTGTCTCACAAGGTCTATAGTTTTCTTGGGCGCCCACGTTTCCTTAGGGGTCGCGCTGGGACAGGTACGTCTTGTTTCGATCTATGGTACGGGGTTAAGGCTGATGCGTGATAAATTCCCAAATTCAAACCAGGATCCGAGGGATTAGCAACTTCGAAGGATGATGGACCGTGTTTCTTCTTCACGATATAAGGTCCGTCTCTTCGAGGGGCAAACTTGGCACTATTTCCCTTACTGGCTTGGCTGAGAGAATGGAGGGTTACCATCACCAAATCCCCTTCGGCATAAGATGGTCTCGGTGTACGCTTCTGGTCAGCAATCTCTTTTCTTTTCTCCTCTTCCATCTCATGTACCTCCTTGGCTTTTTCAAAAATTGTAGCTAGCTGCAATAGTTTTGGCGTGATCTCCGGTATGAAATTCTCAGAAATTATGGTTTGTCTATAGTCATGAAGGTTATCATCTATGGTTCTCAATTCTCTTCCAAAGGTGAGAAAGGCTGGGGAAAAGGTTGTAGATTTCTGTACAGCCGTGTTCATGGAAAATCTTATACTGGGTAAGTGTTCTGGCCAAGCTCGATGGTTGTCTCCCAGGAGTATGGCCAATTGAGTCTTTAGGTCTCTATTTCGCCTCTCTACCGGATTTGCTTCCGGATGGTAAACGGGAGTGTAGCCATGTTTAATTTTAAGGCAAAACGTCACCTGTTGCATTATGGCACTGACAAATTGGGGTCCATTGTCACTTATCATGCGTCTTGGGAAACCATACCGAAGAAATATCTCGTTTATCAGAATCAGGGCACATCTTTCTGCTGTTGCATCTTCTAATGCATATAGTTCGATCCAACGTGAGTTGATGTCCTCTACTATGAATACCTAGGTTTTACCATCATCCGAAGCAGGTAAGGGTCCAAATAAGTCAAACGAGATGATCTCGAATCTTTGACTTAGTGGATGTGTCTGTAGTAAACCTGACGGTTTTTGGTTAGACGGTTTGTATCGCTGACACTTAACGCAGTTCTTTATATACTTTCGATGTACTTTCGCATGCCAGTCCAGTGGTATCGTCGAGTTATGGCTTGAGTAGTTTTCTCTACACCATAGTGTCCAGCTGTCGCATCATCATGATATATCGCGAGCACATTAGCCCATTCGTGTTCAGGGACTACGAGTTGCGCATCTTCTGTTTCTGTAGCAGGACTGTGTCTGTACAATAAACCGTTATTCATAATGTAGCCCTTGTTACTCCAATACTTAGCATTCTCTTCATCGTGAGGTGATTCTAGAGCTGCGACTATTTTTGCAATCTTGCTATCCTTTAATTGTTCAGCTCTTACTTCGGCAGGACTGCGTGGCGGCAAATCTATAGTGACACTGCATATCCCACACTCATCTTTATTTGTTTCAGCACAAGGTGGTCTGGATAGGGTATCAGCCACAACATTTATTCGTCCAGGAACATACTTTATAGTAATGTCGTAGGCTTGAAGCTGTAATGCCCATCTTGCCAATCTCCCAGATGGCGATTTAAGTGACATTAGCCACTTAAGCGCTTGATGGTCTGTTACAACACTGATTGGAGTTCCTTCGATGTAGCCGGCGAATTTGGAAATTGCCCACACTACCGCCAGTGCTTCTTTCTCCGTGGTTGAATAATTTCGTTCAGCTTTGGTCAGTAACCTGCTGGCGTATTCTACGGGGTGTTCTTCAGCACTTTCTCCTTGAACCAGTACTGCTCCTAGTGCATAGTTGTTGGCATCAGTCTTGATTATATAGGGCTTAGAATGATCAGCTTGTTTAAGTATGGGGCTTGAAGTAAGACTCAGTTTTAAAGTTTTATAGGCTTTTTCTTGTTCAGTGTCCCAAACCCATGTAGAATTAGTCTTGGTCAATTTTGTCAGCGGCTCTGCAATTTCGGAGAACCCTTTAATGAAACGACGATACCAGGAGCATGTCTGAAGAAATGACAGCAAGTGTTTCACGTTAGTTGGTGGTGGGCGATTTACTATGGCTTCGATCTTAGCAAGATCCATCCGCAGGCCCTCCGGTGTAATGAGATGTCCCAAGTATCTCACTTTCATGCAACCAAATCGACACTTATCTTTGTTAATGATAAAGTTGTACTCTTTCATCTTTCGGAAAACATCTCTGAGATCTTGCTGATGCTGATGAAAGGAGGTGGAGAAGATAATCAGGTCATCTAGATAGGCTAGCATTTTAATATGCTCTAAGCTAACGCGAAATCTGTCAATTATTCTCTGAAATGACGAGGGAGCATTTCGCAGTCCGAACGGCATTCTTAAAAATTTGAAGATCCCAAACGGTGTGATGAACGCCGTCTTATCCTGGTCGCTCTCCTTAACCATCACCTGCCAGTAGCCAGCTTTAAGGTCCAGCGCTGACATGTATTTAGTGGCTTTAGCCTCTTGCAGCAAATCATCTATGCGTGGCATGGGGTACACATCTGGAACTGTGATAGAGTTTAATCTTCTATAGTCTATGCAGACCCTAATATCTCCATTCGGTTTGGGTATCATCACCACAGGAGCCCATGGAGAGGCGCACGGTACGATTATACCATCAGATAGCATCTTCTTAACTTCTTGCTTCAGTACCTCTTTTCTCTGTGGGGACATTCTATACGGTGGAACAGCTATTGGTGCATGATCTCCGGTATCAATGCAATGTTGAAATCCGTGTACGGGTTTGCCGTTTGGTTTAAACACATCATGGAATTCTTCCAGTAATGCGTAAAGCTGCTGTTGTTCTCCATCATCCAGCATAGTTTCCGTCACATCTATTGTCATGAGTCCGACGTCATCGTCAAAGAGTTGTCTTTCACTTGGCGAAAGCATAATTTCTAACTCATCAACATTTCGTACAGCATCTTGCATCATGTACTCAAATCGTGGCGAATAACCATCAAATAAGGCTCTCCTTTCCGTACAGCTGATTTTTGAGGGTAGTTCCGTGAGATCAATAGGAATCAACTTGTAGGTGCTTTTCTCGCTTGTTTCTACTTGAGGAGATTCGACTGTTTTCTCTTTTGTATTTTCTTTCCTTTCGTTTCTCTTATCAGGTCTCATATTGATAGGGGCTACGCCTAATGTTGGTCGAGCAATTTCGTCAATAAGTTTCGGGGGTGTCCATGGTTTTCCTTTTGTTTCTGTTGGTCCGTTAAACATGACGAATTGTTCCTGGTATAGTTCGAACACCTGTTCCGGATTATCTATGTAGTGCCAGGTAAATTGTCCAAGATTAAGGATTATACCAGACTGCTGCAAAAAGTTGATGCCTAACAAGGTTCGGCTGTCTTTGGCATCTGGTAAAACAATGAAGTCTGTATTCGTGGCGCGTCCGCCAAGTATCACGGTAGCTTTGAAGAAAAGGACTCTTTGTCTTCGCGTAACTCCATCCGCCAATGTTATATTAACAGTCTCTTCACCAAAAGTATGCCCCTGAGTTTTGAGCAAGGTGTATAATTCGTAAGACGCAACATTCAGCTTTGCGCCGGTATCAACGTAGGCTTTGCCATCTAGATCCTCCACGTTCAGGAACACCATAGGTCTGGAACAACGCTCTCTTTGTATATTTATGCTGCAAAATCCCAGACTCTTCTCTTTGCCCATCGATGGTTTGGAAGCACATCATTTGCAGTTGCTGCGATATACGCCTGGGGTTCCACATCCGTAGCAGGAGAATTTAACATCAGATGGTTTTGTCGAAGGTCCACTTGTAGCTGCAGATGCTGAGGTATGTTGGGTGCCTTCTTGTATGCGTTGGCGTTTTCGGCACTCTTCAAAAACATGGCCTAGTTTTTTACAAAAGTTACAACGTGGCTTTTTATTTTGTCCCGAAGTAGCTGTCACTGAAGCTGCTGCTATTGGCCTGGTCTGACTCATAGCTTTTTCATTCAACAAACTCTCCGCGCCTCGGGCTGCTGCTATGAGCTCATCAAATGTATTAAAGCTTCGGCGGGGTATTTTGTCCCGTAACTCCCATAGTAGTAAGCTATAAACCATATCGAGTTGATCTGTTTGTGAGTATACTGTAGGTAATTGCGATAAGAGAAGTCTCTTTTTCCTAATAAAATCTTCTGTTGGCATATTTGGTTGCTGTAGTTTTTGAAATATCTCGATAAACAGCAAATATGCGTCGGTCTTGGGAGCTGAGCGGGAAATGATAACGTAAAGCATTTTGAAACTCGTCCCAAGTCTTGATAGTATTCTTCATACCTTGCCACCATATTCCAGCGTCTTCTTTCATCAATATTGGTAGTTCTTCCAAAGCGACCTTATCGGAAACATTCTGAGCCTTCTTGAAAATTTTTACTGGGCCAAGAAGGACTCGACGGCTTCGGTGCTCCGTTTCCCATTGAAAAAATACTGGCATGTAGTAAATGACCCAGTACTAGAAGGCGGTGTAGGCGTTGAAGGTGTTAATTTAGCCAGAAGCTGGTTAAATTGTTCTTGTGAAAATTGTATTGCCATATTGGAAATTTTCACTTTCGTAGTGGTAACTCGACCTCCGCGAGTAACGTACGATGCTGTATCAAATAGTGAGGCGAGGTCGTACGTTTCGTCGTCGCTCATTCGCGGCAACTCCTATTTGTCGTAGCTCGGCGTTTTCGTAGGTCGTGAACTCGGCCTTGCGTTCGGGCGACAATGTAAGACTTGTACATATATTTATTAAGATTCAGTACAGTGCGTTACATACATTCAGTAGTACTTAATAACTGTAAAGATAAAATACCCCTAGCTGGCGGTTCGACGGAACCTCCGTACTATTAGTATTGTATCTCCTTTATCTCAATATAGCTAGAAGTAGGTCCAATAACTTGCACTCTATTCCGCTAGGCTATATTAAGTCCCTAGGTTAGGATTAATTAAAAAACATTTCAACCGGGCAGGTCATTCATCGACCGAAACGCAATGATAGCGCGATCTATCTTGTCTAGTGGCGTCATCTAGCGGTAGACATAGGAACTTCTCCCTACATAGGTACTTACCTTCTGAATTTGTATTGCTTCCGAAGCACTAAGTTTTTAAGTTTGAAAAAGTAACGAATGAATTTCGCCAACTCTTTGATTTGAAATCAAATAAAACAGTCGGCAATTAGTGATTGACTGATCGAAAAAGCTGACGGATTACTTGACAAAGAGTTTTTTTTAATAAGTAGGTAGGTACAAAAGTCTATGCACAGTTTTAAGGATCCGTACCCAAAGGGTTAAAACGGGACTATTTTACTAAGACTCCACTGTCCGTCTGTCTGTCGGTCACCAGGCTGAATCTCATGGACCGTGATAGCAAGACAGTTGTAATTTTCACACATTATATTACTATTGCCACTATAACAAGCAACACTAAAAACAGAATAATCAAATTATAAGTTGGGCTCTCATGCATACAACAGACTTGTTTTGGGGGAACAAACTTGTCATAATGGTACAGAACCCTTCGCGCGCGAGGTCGATTCCAACTTGGCCAGTTTTATTAATTGAAAATTAAGATTGAATGTTAATAGTTCTCGAAAATGTAATTTTTGTTCAAATCTAAGATTCAAACCGTAGTCTACAATTATAAACTAAGATATTAATAATTTAAAGATTTATGGTTTAAGTTTTTATAATAAAATTAATTAAGATGGTAGACAGATACCTCTACCTTTTAAGTTAAAAAAGAGAAAAAAACTAGAGCCATATTTTGAAGAATAAGAGCGAGTGCGCATAATTTGTGCGTTTAGCGTGACCGGGGTGCGCAGCGAACCGACGCTCAGATCAACGTCCGTGCCATACGGTTACTGTCTTTGCAAAAAATAATTATGTTTTCTTACATTCACGTAGAAAGCTGGTGCTCAAAACTAGCGCGAGCGCAGCTGTGCACTCAAAAAAGTTAAAAGTCAAAATCGTTTATTTCATTAATAACATGTAGGTATAACAAATACAACAATAACAACGCTCGGATGATGATGAGGTATAACAAATACGTAATAAAATACAGTTGCGTAAACGGATTTTGCTTGGTCCAGTTGTTATTTTAGGGTTCCGTACCCAATTCTGATAGTGGTGCGGAGCCCTTTGTTCGCGAGTTCGACTCGCACTTGGCCGGTTTTTTAAGCTATTGCATAGCTTTTACCGCGGGCTTTGAGCGCGGCGAACGAATAAAGAAATTCTGTAACGAAAATAAAACCTAACACCCCCACTCCAATTCCAATTCCCTCGGGGTCAATTCAATACCTCCCGCGGCAGTCCCCGAGTGCCACACTTTTTTGTTTTATATTTAAACTGGGGTTAGCGCCTTTGCCTGTTTGTGGGACAGCTTTAAAAACTAACTATTATCGAAACGGTTCAGTGAATTAATGTTATTTATGGTTAAAGTCGCTACAGTTATGTGTGCAATAGTGTGCATTATTATTTTTTCAACCATGACCCCCTACAAACAGACGTACCACCTGCCATCACACTTCCTTTTCGGCATGCGCCCATCTTCCGGACACGAGTCTACTCATTTACATATTGTTATTACTAGCTGAGTCGGGGCACTTCGTATGGCAAGCGGTCAAATCTAAACAAAAATAATCTATAGGTAAGGGTTCCGTTTTTTTGCCATTTGGCTACGGAACCCTAAAAACTTAAATCATAAATCATAAAATCATTTATTTGTGATACACAGGTAATTTAAAAGATGTCACATTATTTTAAGTATTGATCTCTGTGATCTGCCACTTAACATTGGCAAAACTACAATAACTGCACTTACATGCTGAAGAGAAGAAAACAAAAAGTGGCTGGTACATACGGACGGACAGACAGACAGACAGACATGACGAATCTATAAGGGTTCCGTTTTTTGCCATTTGGCTACGGAACCCTAAAAATAAACTGATTCGTATGTTTGAAAATGGAACCCAGTTCATTTGCTACAAAATTATATGAGACAAAAATTTCATCTGAGCGATGGTCCTGGTTGCATCCCGGGGACTCAGGGGTCCGCGAAAATTAATAATCTAATTTATTTATTGTATTTTTTCGTGACTTTTGCTCGACTACTTTTAATTGTTCACAAGTGACTATTTTTCGAACTAACACAATATTGTGTGTTATAATAATGTAGTGATAGTAGATTACTATTATTAGTCCCACGTCATACCAGAGTTAATAATAATTGGCCATTTCATATATTTTTAGATAATTTTATACAGCGCGAACAAATTTTTAATCCATGTTATTTATGGCGCTGTAGTGCCCGGGACATTTTTAGGTGGCTTGCCCAGCACCTATACCACCCTCCCAGCCTAGTTAGCTATGTCCAGAGATAAGCAGGTCAATACGTCTGGAGCTAACTAAGCCGTGGATTTCCTCACGATGTTTTCCTGCACCGAGTTAGTTTAGATAGATACCTACATTGCATGCAGGCCGGATTAAAACGACTCGATTTTGAAAAAGATAAAATCCGGTAACCTTTAAAATCAGAAAACAATAAAGACATCATTTTGAAGTCTGTTCAAAAGGCAACCACTGAGCACGAGTACTTTTGAAATAAAATTGTAAGATGGCAAGTTTTTAACCTGATGTGTGTTCACGGAGCGTGAACTAGCTCTTACGCACCGTTTCACCTTGATGCTACGAGGTGATAGTGAATTGTTGGAAGCCATATTGTTCTTTACGAGAGCATTTTAGGTGTTAGACAATTTAAACTTACTATGACCACATACTTATCTACTTTTAAGTCTAACAAACTTAAAAACATATTTTGTTGAAACTTTTAGCAATTATTTCATCTGCATTTATAGGTACTACGTCTTTGTTATATTATTATATAGCAGAGTCCTGCGCTTTCACCCGCGTAAGTCCCGATCTCGTGGGAATATCAGGTTCAGACGTAGCCTATGTTACTTCTCGATAATGTGGTTTCTATTGGAAAGAATTATTGGAATCGGTCAAGCAGTTTCGGAGTTATTCATTACAAAGAAATAAATAAATCTTTACTCTCTATAATATTAGTATAGAATACATTTTGTGATTGTAAACACTCTGAAATTAGTCGACGTATAATTTGATGGCACTTGTTGCATTAAATGTCTTGAAGGTAGAGGCGCGTCGTCACTACATCCGTTGTGACTATCGCCTATTTTTTTGTTTCGATCAAAGGGATTCGCGATCGCATTAAAAGTATATGTCACCTATTATTTCGATATCATCATGCTGTATTTAATTAAAATTCTTTTCCAACTGTTTTTATAAGAGCCACATGAGCACATTTTTCTCTTATAAAACGTTTAATACAAAATTAAATCGTACGTAAACTTTTCTTTGGTAATGTTCAATGAAGCAAGCATCAAAGGTTATACCTTCAATAACATAGTTATTGGCTAAGCGGTTAGGTTATAGGTTACCTTTTTCTGGAATCTCAATTAGAAGATCCTCGAGGCACGCGACTAAGACATGTGGATCCGCTTCGATGAGCACGTCGGGCACAAAGGCGCTCGGGTTATAAAAAACAGGAACCTCGCCATTGTAAGCACGCGCTGTTTTTTGTACATCTTTGTAAAATATTGTTGTGTGGTTGATGGTTATTCTTTGCTTTTTATACCCTTGCGTTATAAGTGAACCTTATCGCTTTAACAATAATGAAATCGTTGGAGTGAAACGATTGTTAAGGTATCTTTTCATACGAGTAACTGTGCTGCTGATAACGCAATACTATTAAAAACTATTAAAAGTACGAGGGCTTATACGTTTTAGGGTTCCGTACCCTAAACGGGACATTTTTACTTAGATTCTACTGTCCATCTGTTTGTCCGTCACCAGACTGCATCTCATGAAACATGTAAAAACTTGATTTTCTTAAATGACGCCTGTATTATGTGCACAATTCATAATGAATTACAATCACATTTAGAAAGTTAAAATATGTTTTTGAATTACTTTTGATCTTCATTGAAAGTAAATTTAATGTGCAATTTTGCGTGTAATCACTAATCATAATTACGTAAGTAAACAAGTGTGTCTCATAATCCTTTATCCAAAAACTACTTAACCGATTGCGATGAATCTTGGTAGGCAGATAGTTATAAGTATAGCTAGAGATCTGGATAAGCATTAAAACGAATTAGTGTAATTGTGTTGTTATTCTGTGGCTCTACTACACAAAAAAATAAGAAAAATATTTCAATAAATTGGTACAAACGAAGTGCTTTTCAATTAATTTGGAAGTCATCAAATGAATACAATTTTAATAATCTACGTCATGCAGCCGACCGTACCATTTCCGATTTATTATTTCACCTCTTGATCGGAAACGAGTGTGTTGATCAACTATTGAAAACGGGAAAACAACAAATGAAAAGTTATTTATAAATGTTGGTTGGTACCATGAGCTCCATAAAGTCGCTTTTTGTGTTTGCCCGTGTATATAAGTCCCTCCAATAAATATTTCTTTAATATCTACACTAAAATATTATAAAGAGGAAAGATTTGTATTTTTGTGTGTCGTATGTTTGTAATGAATGAAACTCAAAAACTACTTGAACGATTTCAAAATTTTTTTCTTCAAAAGAAAGCTACTTTATCGTAGAGCAGGGGTTCCCTAACTTATTTGAGACGCGCCCCCTTTCGACCCTCAAAAAAAATCCGCGCCCCCCCCATCCTCCAGTTCCGATTATCAGGTCAAAATAGAAAAAGACTGAATAACAAAAAAAAGTACCTATTTTTATTACTTATTAAAGTTTTACAGGTATTTGATAAGAAGTACCAAATACATTTTATAGCACCCGCGAGGTTAGCGCGGGCCCAGTCTAGAGACAATTATGGTTACATTTGTCCACTGAAGAATCAATATTATGTTCTTGACAGGCGTCAATTTCAAATCATATCATTAGTCTCAGCGATCGCAGGTAGCCCGCGCCCCCCTGTAAAGGTCCCTGCGCCCCTGTTGTAGAGTAGCATAGGCTACTTTTGATCCCGATATTCCCACGGGATTAGGACAAACGCGAGTGAAACTGTGGGACGCAGCTTCACTCGCGTAAGTCCTTATATAGTTACTTATATAGAAGTAATTTGATTTATAATTCTAACAAACACTAAATTTTTTTTATTTATATTTTCTTCTAGTTTTATAATACAATAATTTGCACCAGACAGGACTTGAACCTGCAACCTTTACAGTCCATAATTTCATTACTGTCGTGATGAAATTATGGACTGCAAGTCAACCAACCAGTTATCCAAGTTTAGGAAACACTTTAAAATAAATCTAGGTATTTTCTTCTATGTTTATAAAATGCTTAGTCCTGGCTGACTGGGAAACACAGCCTAAACTGCTGATAAGGGACCCAGTTCTCTAAACCCACGCATATATATATGTGTTATAGCGTCCCCAACTGTGACCAGCATGGGTATAAAGAGAGGGGTCCGCTGTACCGTCAGGCCACCCGCAGGGGCAACCGTCAGGGATCTGTCTAAACTGCTGATAGTAGAGAGCTGAAATTTGGTTAAAAGATCAAGGCATCCGATAAGAAAGGGTTTTTTTCTGAATCCCCACTGTCCTGCGGTTTCACCCGCGTAAGTCTCGATCCTGTGGAAATATCGGAAAAAGTAGTCTATGTGTTAATCCAGATATCCAGCTATCTGAATACCAAGTTTCATCGCAATCGGTTTTGTAGTTTTTGCATGGAGGATTTATTTATTTATTAAGGACCATCCACAACTATAATACAATATGCATACAGGAAGTAGAGACAGAAAGCGAATTACGGATAGTCACAAATAGAAACAAAATAGGATTAACAAACATGCTCTTTACTTTCTTTTCACATAAAGAACACACTCTCATTTCAGCTCTCTACTATCAGCGATTTAGGTTGTGCGTTAACCCATCATTCAGTCAGTCAGTCAGGACTAAGATTATTATATATTTTAAAAGAAGTTTTGCTTTATCGGTCCATTTTAAGTCTATAGTCTACATGGCATCAAATGGGCAGAGAAGTTTCTACTTTGTTCACTTTAAAAATTCAGAAGCAAAAGTGACATCGGAGTATTCCCTAATATAGCCAACTTACTTCCTAGTTCTTTTAACTTTTGATTCTTAAACTTTAAGGGAGTTTTGAAGTTTTTTTTAATGATATGAAAAAGGGAGCAACTTTTATATTTCACCCACTTCTGTGGATTTTTTTTACATTTTTGTCTTTTTGTTTTAAATGTGTTTTGTAACTTAAAATCTACAAAAATCCTATACAATATTACAATCGCGAATGTTTGCGAGCATATACATATGTGTGTATAATGTGACTTTGTTCCTCAGTCACGCTAAAACTACAGAACAAATTACGATAAAACCAGATAGCTGGAGATCTGGATTAATACATAGGCTACCTTTTATCCTGATATCGCCTCTGGATCGGGACTTACGCGGGTGAAACTGCGGGGCGCTGCAAGTGGTCCTAATTTTTAGTTTGATGCGTTAAAACAATGTAAGTATTAATGAAACTAACTGCATGGAAGTAAAGCACCTTGGCTGAAGTGGAGTGAACGCTTCAATGCACTTTGTACTAGATAGGTACACTGAAACTACATGCATACGGTTAACTGAATACTAATATGTTTATACTTAACTGTTCTGGACATCTGTGGTTCTGTTTACTGTCTGTCTGCACTGTTTCAGCGAGGGTAAACTGGTACTAGACGTTAGGCGATCAACTTTTGTTGTACTTACTTTTCCTCTCAACTTTCATATAGTTGTAGTTTTTGAGCTGTTTACAGGAGAAGTTATCTAAGGTTATTTGGAATTAAAAAGCTGCGTCGCTCTAACGCTCATTCAATTTATCAATCTTTCTTTCTTTAAGAAGGCTCACTTAGTCTAAAGTTGTTTTAGGTCGCTCTAAGGCCACTAACTAGACGTAGCAACTGCTGACGGAGATAACAACTGAGACCAACTTCAAAGGACTGAGGTGTGAAATTATCCCACAAAAATTATAAGTCATCTTGTAGCTTCACTCACATGACCATTCAAGATTGGCAGGTGTAGCTATACCAATGAGCTCCTCATCCTTATAAATGACATTCATAGTATGCCAATTCAAAATCTCACCGCGGAATTCACAGTGAGAAGGCCGTTAGTTCTCTACAGAATCGACTGGCTACTACTACGATAGCAAAGACTACGGTACGGTACGATACGGTAGCGGTCTTGGTACGGCTAGAGATCACAGATCTGCATGTTACTTAGTAAAAGTTATTTCTTTCGACTCGCCAAATCGAAAACCAAACAACTCATCATATACACCACATAAACTCCGAATGCCAATTCAAAAACTCACCGCGGAATCCACAGTGAGATAGCCGTGAGTTCTCTACAGAATCGACAGGCCGCTATTGCGGTAGCAAATACTACGGTCTTGGTAAGTCAAGAGATCACAGAACCGCATGTTATTTAGTTAAAGTTATTTCCTTCCGACTCGCCAAATCGAAAACCAAACAATTCATCATTTACACCACATAAACTCCGCTAAACTCGTCAGGTATTTGAAATTCAATTATTTTGAGTATTCCGCGTTTTGGCTCGGATTTCTCTCAAGTAAATTTTTCGGTGAATCAACAATTTGAACATTATTTATAAAGGTTGCTGCGCCTTTGATAATAAATTAACGTCACGGTTTAGGTGAATTAATTTATTCGAGTATTTAATTAAATAATGTATGAGTTATTTATTGTAAATAATTTTATGAAGACGGTGAGTTGTTGCGAAATTAAACTAGAGATTTTAAATTGAAATTTAAAGAACTTTACTGAAATTAGTCTTTAACCTTTGATTTCATAAAACTTTATTAAGTTGTTCGTTTTTGTGCGATACCAATTCGTTGCGATTTTAAACCAAACAACATTTTTTAATTTCTTCATAATACCTATTATATAAAATTCTAAGCCCTACAAAAACTAAGATCCATAGTAACACAAAAAAATATTCAACATCATTCTATCGTGAAATAATCATCAATTTTAGTTGAGTGTAAGAGTTAAGCTCGTATATTCCTTTTACCCTATTAAAACTTAATTTAAAAAAAGCACAACAAAAACATGAACAAAAATACTATTTGAAAACAATACGTAAATTAACTTTTGTTGACCCGACTCAAAATTTAATCAATCAAAACCTACGTACATTTTAACTAATTTCGAACATTTTCATTCGTCATAATTAAAAATAACAAATAATATTCATTAATACCTTGCTTATTCTGGTAGAAATAACAAAGATCGATCAATCTAACTAGTGATTGACCGAGTAGTCGGTAGGTGCCGGCTAGTCGGCAGATTGTGCCAGTGCTAGTCAGCTTATAATTATGTACTAAAGGTCTCTGCATACGTAACGTTTCACGGACGGGACGTGTCAATTTCTTCATACAAAAATCCCGTGCCATGCCCTCCATCGTCGCCCTGACGGGTTTTTTGTACGTAGAAATTGATACGTCCCGTCCGTGAAACGTTATGTATGCAGAGACCTTTAATAAAACCAGCAAATATTAAATTAGTAGTTCATTTAGAAGGTGGTTAGTTAGGAAAACGCAAACAAAACACGTCACAATGAGGGTACCTAAAATGTCCCAACTATGGCTCTACTCTATTCTATTTTTTTTTTCAAAATCGGTTTAACCATTTTTTGAAAGTTTTACAAGGTTTCGCTAAAGCTTTCGAAGTGCGAATCCATGCAAACAAACATACTAACAATCGACAAGTGATGATGATTATGATTAACCTAAATATAATATAATGTTACTAACATATAATATAAAAATATAATATAATGTTACTAACATTATATTATATTATTTCTTTATACGACAATGATCACTCCACAAAAAAACCTAAAAACCCAAAGTTTCTTGTGTCTTCTTCTCATTTGAGGTCGCGTTCCGAAGACACACTAGATTACTGAAGATTCAAAACGATCATGTGAATGTTTTATTGAATAAACATATTTTTGATTTGATTTGAAATATCTCCGATTTATTATGCTCTGCATTACCGACTAGTCGGCTAATCATTATAATATTATGTGGATTATGTAATGTAACACACAAAAATAAAATTTCTATAAACATAAAACAACATAATGGGCGGCCTTATCGCTATCGATCGGGGGATACTTTTTTTTCTTTTGAAGTACGGAATCCTAAAAATACTGCATTTGTCTAGTAAAGTAGTAGGTGATTATGAGTGAGGTAGCTTTTGTTCTACGACTTTTAAAAAAATTAACTTGTACTTCCAATGTGATGATTATGATGTTAAGTTTATCTACTTGAAAATCAGCTTTTCAGCTCAGCTCAGTTACTTTTTAGCATAGCGATGTAAGCATAAATGTAAGCACTGATGTGCGCCTACGTAGTCTTGACTTTGTTTATTTGCCAATTCCACAACATTCGTAATACTACCTCTATTCTTTCAACATGCTTAGGATTAACTTATGATGATACTTGTGACGTCAAACTTACATTGCAGCATAATAGTCAGTTTCAACAAATTCCACATCCTCGAAGAGAAACAATCCAAATGTACACTTTACTTATAAAACATTAATAAAAACACACTATTTGCAGTTTTTAGTTCACTTTTATAACAAAAGAACATCAAACCATTGCCACAAAAGATTCGAAATTCAAACTACTTAAATCACCGCGCAGGTTCACGTAAAAAGTTTTAACACCAATAGTTCGTTGCACAAAGTTTGAGCGCGAAACTGATAGCCAAGCAGTGTAATAACGTGTGTGGGGTTCAAACCCGGCTGTGTAACTAACCGCTGCAGCCAACTGACGTCCGGTGTCAAGCAGACCATATCGGAAACGACGTGGTATTGTGTACTTATTGGATAATTTATTCCAGCACTTAGTTTTAAGTAACAAAACGATTAAAGTTTTGTATTTTTTTTATTGACTAAATCAAAGGTTGAAGCTAAATATGTTAAACTCATACAGCCCTGTTGCGAAGTTATTTTAGAAAATGTGAAGTCGCATTAAATATTGCAATTAATGTCGTTGTATTCCTTATATCGCGTGAATGTTTGCAATTTAAGCATGTATGCATTTTTTTATATGTTTTTAGATTTTTTATAATTATACTCTCTTTTTATAATAATGTACGTTTGATAATGCTCTCATATTATTGTGTTCATTTCATTTTACCTGATTTGGTTTTTAATTATGTTTCAATTCAAATGGTTAGAGTCTAGGTATTTAAACTATTCGACGTGCCCTATGTTTTAAAAAAAAACTTGAGAGGTGTCAAGGGATTCCCGGATGGAACGAAGTTCCAAGCAAAAGAAAAAGTGTATCCGTTCGAACTTTTGGTCTTAATTTTTTCCATCTAGCCCCCTTTCGCAACGCGCGATAAGGTACTTCGTTCCAATAAATATGTAGATAACATATTTATTTTTTAGAACGCTACTACGCTGACCCCAAATAACTTAGGGGTTTAGCGGACCCCGAGCTCCCAGATGGAATTCAACCGGGAACATCGCTTGGACAACAAAATAATAGAAGAATAGATATATCATAGAAAGATAGGTGGCAATAACAAACGGTAACAAAGAATATTTAAACCTTCTGCTGGTAAACTAATTTAAAACCTGACTGTACCTACTTACTTAACAAACTCGAACAAAGCCGACCTCCTTTAAGAATCCTTACGACTATTAGCAAAAACAACTGTTGACTGTAAATATTGTACGTAACGTGTATTGTGCATGTTCTGTGGTTTTATAGTTAACTTGGGGTAATTCTGGGCACTAACTGATATGGCTTGTCGTGGGACTCCAGGGTATTGTGGCGTAGAAGAGGAAGGACCGGATATATGCTATTTCGCGAGAGGTTTAAATAAATGTCTTATTTGTTTCGTTTAATTTGAATTTTGAACTGCTTCTCCGACAAAAAATAGCAAGACTAAAAGTTAAGTTTCATATTTATAATTACCCCCTTACTTATATACGATGATTAACAGATGACTAAACTAAGTTATGTTTATCTCTGTCTGTCAATTTTAAAACTTTATGTAAAAGACAAACGATACCTAATTTATGCAGCTGTTAGGCATTGTTTATAAGTAACGGGGTTAGAAATTAACTTTTAAATGGTCACACTAGCACTATTAGCACAGCTTTTAGGTACCTACTAAACGTCTTAAGTTGATAGGTTTTTGCACAATGTTAGTTCAAGTATACAGAATAATATAGGGTACTTTTCGTCTTAGTATTTCTGCAGAATCGAGGACAATTAAGCTGGTTGCACTTCAGACCCTATTGTGTATTAAACAAAGATCAATTTAATTCAAGTGAATTGCATAAATTACTTTCATCCGTATTCATAAACGACCCTATGCGTAAGTTAATGCTTTATCTTGCTCTTGTAAGTGATAAGCAACGTCAGCAAAAATGTGACAAAAGCTCGGTTTACGCATAGAGTCGTTTGTGGATACATCATGAGTTAGAGTAAGAGTCTGTGGTTATGGTTATTCATCCTATATGAAGAAACCACAAAAACGTCGTAGGTTTTTTTTTGGTTTCAATTTTAATAATGTAAGTATGCTTACAATCACAAGATGTAACCACATGATTAGAGCAAAAAATACACATGAGTCTCTTGTATCTTCTTCTCATTATTGAAGTGCGTACTCCGATGATACTCGCCGCAAATCAGACAATAAAGACGTTTCCAAACAATAAGGTGTATAAAAAAAATAACAAATATTATTCAATAACGGGGTATTTACCATGACATGTTTCAATTTGTTTTGTAACGGAGCTCGATATTTCACCAGTCATTTCAACTGGCTTGATCACGAGACTGGACATTGCGGGTAGGTGATGACAACCATGTAAGTTTAAAATCGTATATTAAAATAAATGAGTTTTGATTTGATTACACGCACGAACAATATTGTATTTCCTTTCAAGTTTTATGGAAAAAATACACAAAATTAATCAATTTGTTATTGTTACCTACACACAAAGATAAGAAGCAGCGTCCCAAAGTGTGGTAAATAATGTTTTGAAGCAGCTTTAACTTAAGAGGATAGTCTCCATTCTCTTTCTCCATACAAACTTAGTTTAGAACGTGAAGAAAGAGAATGGAGACTATCCTCTTAAATTAATTTAAAGAAACATCTCACGTCAAACTACAACCTCCCGGTAGCTTCGATTATTCAAAACGATAAGTCATAAATGGCCTTCATCGACAACGACGTGCGAATATTAGGATATTGATCGGAAATGAGACCTGCTATAGAGTAGCTTATATTTATTGAATTATTGCTCATCTTAGCTAATTTAAGAAACTCATTTTTTAGGAGTTTGCATTGCATTTTCACGTCTTTACAGGCCCGATGCGGGGACGTTTCGAAAAAAAAGAGTTTAACTTCAATCTAACATCGCGACAACCGAAGATAAATCTAATCTATACTCTTTTAGAGTGAAAAGGTTTCTTCTAGGCAAACTATTACATCGGCTATCTCATCGTAGTTTCCCATCATCAGAGCCCCCCTACTTTAATTCTACAAACGATAAAACGAACTATAATTCCAGAAGAAAACTGTCATCCATCCGTCCGAAAATATATTTTTTTGGGACGGTTTTGAAGGACGGATGACAGATTTTCTTTGTTTCGTTCGTACGTTCGTAGAATTAAAGTGTCCCTCCAGATGTCGTGAACTGGTAAGGTCAAATGGTCACCAGTGTAAGTCCCGATCCCTTAGGACTTTTAAATAAATCGACTTTTCTTTAAACCCATTGCAATCCGTAGTGTTCCTAATATAGGATTTATGTGATGAAAAGATGGCTCCAGATTTACCATCAAATTGTATATTAGATTTTCTTCTGTTTTAGCGATGTTGTATTGAAATTAAAGACATTTTTCGGTTTGAATCGCGTGGTGTTTATTACTTTTAGCATTGTTGACGTTGAAACGTTGAGCGTTGTAACAATGTTAAAAGTAATAAACACCACGCGATTCAAACCGAAAAATGTATTTAATTTCAAATTGTATTATTATTCATTTATCAATATGAACTGTATTTCATATTGATAAATGAATAATAATACACGTTTACATAAATCATTTACTTATTGATTCAAGATGTTACAAGTCTTATTGTTACAAGTCGAGACCTATTTTAAAAGTAGGATAGCTCTTATAGGTCGTACAAATCGGATCAATGGTCTCTGATAGGCGTCATTAATCACAATTTTCAACTTGTGGGGACCTTCCATTGTTTTGAATCGATTGCATCACGAACTGGGCCGTTCTCACAATCATTTTATAGGTGTCTATTCGTGTCTGTGACTATGGATAAAGGGTAAGTAATACAATTAATTCAATTAGTATAATCACAGTTTATCTAATAGTTGGTGCACCTCGCGGCGCTCTCTCTGCTATATAACCTAAGAGCCCATAACACTCAATCTAGTTCCAGAATACTACCGGATGAAATATATATAATTTAGATTTTTCTTCTGTTTTCGCGATGTTGTATTGAAATTAAAGACATTTTTCGGTTTGAATCGCGTGGTGTTTATTACATTTAACATTGTTACAACGCTCAACGCTTCACCACGCGATTCAAACCGAAAAATATCTTTAATTTTTACATATAATTATTCACATTATTAATGGGGGATCACGAAATGGCGATGCTGCGATGCAAAAACCTGGCGGCCAAGGTTAAAAATTAAAATTTTAAAAATCCGTTTCTAGTACGATAAGACTCCCAAGATTCGTTTGTTCCTCTACACAGGGGAGGGGTACTATTCTACTAATAGCGATGGTATAACTTGGTTGGCCAAAACTAGATTAAAATTAAAATTATTTACTGTGGTATTATAAAGTGTTTTTCGAGGATGGTGTATTAAGCCAAACCGGGTTTTCCAGAGATCTAGGCGAATATTTTTGTTAATTCAAACTGTTTGAGGTTAATCGCTGAAAAAAGCAAATTCGTAATAGCAAATTAATGTTTAGATTGTAGTAGTCCAAATCAAATAAAAGATCAACTTAAAGTCAATCTTTAACTTGAAACTTTATGAAACAGATGATTTTCAAGTAAACTTTAAACTCAAAATCTTTAAAACTAAAAACGACTTCAAACCATAAGTCATAGAACACAAGTTGTTAGCCTTGACCTCTGGAAAACCCCCGTTTCAGCTTAAATCACCGTCGAACACGCTGTATACTTACTTCATTTTCTAACCAAAATGAAATCCTGTGGATACGCTAAAAAAGGATTTTCCGAAATTCGACTTTGATGCTGATGAAGTTGGTTGAACGAAGTTAAAAGCAGCTGTCACTGGAAGGTAAGTCAAAGGCAAAGAAGTTTGTGGGTGCACAAATAAAATGTTTCGCGAGTTCTATCAAACAGTGCTTGAATTCTCATAGTCAAGCTTGAACTCATTGTATCTTGTTGCAAAGTTTTCGATTGCGACCTTAGATTAAAACAAAAAGTAAAGATACGGTACCTAGTCACGGCAAATGAGACGACAAAATCAAATAATAAAATAATAAAAATACCTGTATTAAAATCAATTTTAAAAGACAAATGTTTTTAAATAGGTATTATAATTTTATGAAAATGCATGTAGGTGTTTCTAGCTCATTTTTCGAGAAAGCAATGTTAGAAATACAGTATCTAATGCGTTTGTTTTCATCTAAGGTTGCGACGAAGTCTTGCCGTTCTAATAAATAAATAAATTTTCTGAACATTACACAGCGCCATCTAGCCCCATGATAAGCTACTTAGCTTGTGCTTGGTGCAATTTATTTTCAAGGAAAAATAGCATTCAAAAATTTTTACTAGCGGCGAGGCTTGAACTCGCGTCTTTGGGTCAGTACCCCAACGTCTATACCAACTAGACTACGCAAGTCCCTGCTTCGTGCCGTGAAAACTTCCAATAATATATTCTCCTTTGATTGTTTACGATTAAGGCTCGTTAAAGCGCCATCTATCTAACGCTGCAGGAACAACTCGCAACTCAGCCTCGCTGCAGGTGAAAATTTTTGAATTCTATTTTTCCTTGAAAATAAATTTTCTATATTCATATTTATTTTTCTTTTCGTTCTTAACTGGTATCAGATCGCATTTTTATTGTGTCGCAAAAGGTATTGTGTAGGTATAATATTCACCTCTGGAATAAAGCCTGTCTTAGTCTTGGGCGCTTAGTATTTCTCGCTCCATTCAGTATGATACAACCCCCCCCCCCCCCCTTTTCGCTCTAGACATACAATAATAATATGATGCCCATTCAGGAAGTAGTCATCAAGTTTTTTAATTTTTACATTGGGATTGGTTTACTTATTAATGGATTTCGCCAATTTGATTTTGGGTGTGGTCAAACGATCCGTTTCGCCCGTTGAATGGCAATGTCCTAGATCAATTGGACTTCAAAAAGAAATTCTTCAGTTTCCAAAATCAAATTTGCGAAGTCCACAAATAGCCGAACTAATCCCAGCAGAAAAATGAAAAAACTGGAGGACTTTATCCAAAACCTAAGGCAGTTCATTATAAATCTAATATTGCTTATCGATTTCTTCACTAAACTTCGTGCTTACAAACTCTAATACTTTTTCAATATCCGATAAAACATATTATTAATCAAAGCCAATATAACAAATTCGATAAACACCACAATACCGTCGGCTGTGTCCGAACAATAAATAACATTAGGGTTCCGTCTAATTAATATTTATGGGAGTCGCGGCGCGTCCGGGCCGATCTTTCTTTTATTGAATCATGCTGCTTGGAATAGTGACAATATAATACTTATAGGATAATAATGTACGTTGTGTCTTAATTTAAGATTTGAATGAAGTGATTTTTGTGTTAGGGTAGTTGTATCTATAAGTGATGCGGGTGAATTAGTTACAGTTTTTTATTTGGACTGATATGTTTGAGCTCATTGACCTAGCTGCACGTATCGATCTTAAATGGTCGTGCGGGTTAAGCAACGCTTAGCGTGGTTACTTGGATGGGTGACCGATCTTTTGCTCCTTCGTACTTCTGAATGTTAGTCCCAGTTGTTATCATAAAATCAATCAATTTGTAATTTTACCTATTACGACCGATAATTTGTGTAGCAAAAAAACACTTTCTCGAGCTCCTCCGTGCTTCTGAAGATTGGTCCCGGTTGTTATCTCTGACAGCAGTCGTTAGATCAAGTTAGAGGCCTTAGAGCGACCTGAAAACTCTAACACAAGGTGAGTCACACCACTATACGAAAAGATAAAGGAATAAATAGGTACTTAAATATCGTCGATCGAAAGAGCATTGGTCGCGCGATCGATGTCCAATTAGGACAGCGCCTAATATTATCAGAAGTACCACAAACTACCTAATTTATTAATAACCACAAATTTACATAATATTTGGATTTGTTGATTGTGGTAATCGGCTAAAATATCTACCTATAAAGTATAAACACTGATTGTTAAAAGGTGATGGAATGATGTATTATTTTGTGGTTTTACCATTACGTAGAGTGATTTAATGATAAACTCTCACTTATAATAAGTTTTACTAATAAATAAATAGTACGTAGGTTAACGAAATATAGTTAGGTAATAGTACATTATGATATAAGTGCGGTAAGTTGAAAATTACAGCCGAGGCGATATTGCTAGCCCGAGCCGTAGGCGAGGGCTACAAGAAAGCAGAGGCTGTAATTATCAAAGCGCACGTATGTCTTACGACGTTTTATAACACATTTGCGAGGAAATAAATAAAACTCGGACTTTCTTAAACGAATAAATCTTTAATCACTTGTTAAAGCAGTTAGAAAAATTTGAACAATTTGTGAAATTGATTATTACGTTGCCAGTTGGCATTTTTAATGTTGTCAAGTTTTAATTTTATTCATAAAATATTGACCACTTTTCTGACATAAAAACTTTTTGATTTGCTTTCTTTGCTTTTTTTTTCTTAAGATTTAAAAAAGTACCGTTGGTTTTAGACGGAGCATGATAAACCGTACGTGTTACCTTATTAGAAAGAAACTCGTGCGTTTTACTTTACGATTACGCACAAGTACGTAATGACATACATTACGATATTGAAATTGGTGAAATAAGAGGCCCTTTACGAGCAAATGTGTTATAAATTAAATTATTAATTTATAAAAAAAATATATAATTAAACAAAGTGGAGTGTTTGTCACAAAACTGGGCGTTTGCCGTAAGTTACTTAGTAATTAAATGAATTCCAATTGAATTCTGTGAACATCACAGCGCCATCTAGACCAGTGGTAAGTTACTAAGCTTGTGTTACGGTGACTAGATAACGGATATAATACTTAGGTATATTTATTTTTCTTTTGTAAATAGATACCTACATACATATTATACATAGAGAATTAGAGGTACCTACACTAAGGCCAGAAACAAATAATTATCTTTAAGCATTACTACCATTAAGTAGGTATGCAAGTAGCATTTGCTAATACTTGCACCCGGCGGGAATACGTTTCAACCCATATTTTTTCGGTTATTCAGTAGTAAGCAGGGGCTTATAACAATATTATTTTAAATTGAATACGTACTTTTTGAATTCACACGATTTGTTAACATAACTACTTGTACTATTTATGTATTCTGTGACATAACTCTTACATTTTCCCGGGTCTTAATCGCGTTGTTTTATTTATTTTCTTACCTCGAAACGTTTCAACCATATACGTACATACAAAGGTCTTGGTCGCGAGGAAACTGGACCAGCGGCGGGCGTTGTCATCGTCTATTTAACCGTTCTTTAAATAGAAGACTTAAATATTGAAATTAAAGACATTTTTTCGGTTTTAATCGCATGGTGTTTATTACTTTTAGCATTGTTTCAACGCTAAACGTTTCGAGACCTTACAGGTCTCTTCTTTACAACATCGCGAAAACAGAAAAAAAAAACTTAAGAAGGTGGGTATTACTGCTACAATTTCCATACAAACATAATCTATATCTATATCTATATCTATACATATAATAAAATCGTAACTCAGCGGTGTCTGTTTTTGGAAGATATAAAAAAAATAAAAATTGGAGGGGTACCTATTAACGCAGCAGAACCTATTTCTCTGTTTTTCTGGTTGTCTGTTTGTCTGTTTGTCTGTTTGTCTGTTTGTGTGTGCCTTTGTGCCCGCTAATCTCAGAAACGGCTTATCCGATTTTGACCAAATTTGGTATGCAGATAGCTTTGTACCCCGATTAACATATAGGCTATTTTTTATCCGGATATTTAGTCCGGTTATCCGGATACAGTATTTTTTCTGCTTTTACTTAATTAGTATGAATGTTGTATTGAAGAAGTATGTTGAGTGGAATCAATACATGATTAACCGAATATCCGGTAGGTAATTAAAAAACCGGATATCCGGCATGTATTAAAAAAAACCGGATAAGTATTTAGAAATTCTTAAAATACCGTATACCTATGTCTTTTCATATATCCGGATTCTTCGGAAATACGGAAATTCTTTATAATGGTTGTTTTTAACCGACTTCAAAAAAAAGAGGAGCTTCTCAATTCGACCCGCATATTGTTTGTATGGGGATATGTTCACGCCGTACTCCGGCATATGAAGTCCGATTACGATCATTCTTTTTAGATTTGGAAAGTGAGAGTCCCGAATTGGTCCCACACATTGTTGGTAAAGATCTGATGAGAACCTTTGGAATTATGAGCAGAATATCATTCCACAATGCAGTAAAATTACGAATTTTTGGACTTCCATCAATAGAGTCGGCTTATAAAGAACTAGGTACAAATTGATGGACCACCTGGAAAAACCTTCTCATCAGAAAACTCCTCAATGATTAAACTTATGGTTACAATTTTGATAATTTTTAGTGGCAGTCGAAAATGCACTAAGTAAAAAGGAAAAGAAAATATAGCTCAAATCGGGCAGTTTTAATGGGTAGATACAGATGGCATGTAGTTTACGAGGTACGATGTCAGCTGCAGCAGAGTGTGGATTCCGAGTCGAGGGTACCGCGTTCGAATCACAGACCGGCGCATTCCCATTTTAAAGAACGAACGGTGGCCTAGCGAGCCGAGTGACGGCTTCCGATTTGACGGCAGCGCGTTCGAGTCCAGAGTGCCAGGCACGACGTTACGTTTTACCCTTCAGTTGTGCGTCCACCTTGCCGTGGTAGGGGGCTCAGTAGCTGCAAGCTAACCCATAACCGTAACCGTGTAAGCGTGCTCGGGGGTGCATTCCGCAAGGTAGGGGCTGCGTGGAAGCTTACCACTATAAAAAATTACCTTAGCCTCTGGTGATGAACTCGGGGGGGTTTATTACCGCCTTTGGGGGCCTTGAACCGATGGTGGGATCGTGCCGAGGGAGGGGAGACGGAGAGGGATTGTCTTTTGGGCAGAGATGAGGCTTGGAAAGGCCGCCGTTGTCTAGGTTGATGGATGTAGTCCATAAATTCCCACTGGCCTCGACACTTGTGGGACACCGAGGGAGTTTAGTTGATAAACCTATGGTAGGGGGCCCAACAAGAGTGGCCTGACGGTGCATAAGGCATATATAACAGACTAGCTGCGTCTCGCGGTTTCACCCGCGTAAGTTCGTGGGAATATCGGGATTAAAAGTAACATTTAGCCCTTCTCAATAAATGGACTATCCAACACTGAAAGAATTTTTTAAATCGGACCAGCGGTGCATGAGATTAGCGCGTTCAAAGAAACAATCAAACAAACGCTTTCGCTTCACAATAATAGAAGAAGAAGAAGATAATAGAAGATTTGCATGACTGACGACTGAACACATGAACGACGACATGAAGACTGCATGATTTGGGATGCCACTTGTGTAAGCACCTTTGCCGCTTGCCACCTTTCTGCAACTCAGCAAGTGGCGGGTGCGGGTGCGGAGGCGGCATCTCGGGCCAAGCGGCTCAAATACGCTTGCCTGGAATCAGCGTATGATTTTCTCCCGTTTGCCGTCGAGACCTCTGGCCCGTGGGGTTCTGACGCTAAGAGGTTGATTTTTGAGATAGGGCGACGCCTCCGTGAGAAGGGCCATGACCCTCAGTCTGGCGTATATTTGGCGCAAAATCTTTCTTTGGCCATTCAGAGGGGAAACGCAGCCAGCGTAATGGGCACTTTTGGCCGTAATGGACTTGGTCAGTAGAATTTTTTCTTTAGTTTAATTTTATTGTATAGTTTTAGTATATTTTTAATTTTAGCATTTTTTAATTTGTAATGTATTATGGAATTTAAATAAATAGAAGATAGATTATAATAGTAATAGAATAGATAGATAAGTCGGTTGTACTGCGTATGTAGGAGAGCTTATTTTTATTGTTTTGTCCTTTTTTCGAAGTTGGGTTATGTTTTTTTTTCAATATTTTCGACAAAGCTTACTTTTTATAATAATGTAAATAAGCATGCAACAAGTTACCTACCGCTGTGCAAAATCCACACTTAAACAGACTCTGCCATGATTCTCTTCTGCTTAGCAACAGACTTCCATGGTCGTCCGTTTAAATGTAGACTTTTACACAGCGATAGGTAAGTGTTCGAAAAACGCTGACGAAGTCGCGGGCACAGCTAGTACCAAAATATAATTATGAAAATTTTAGTTTTCTACCCTAATATCGGTATTATTCGGATTAAGATTTTACTTTTACAGGTCCCCCACCACAAGGTTTTCCAAAATATTCATTCGAAATGAAATAAAACGGAGATACATTTCGTTCATTTTTACAGCGTAAAGGCGTAACCCTATAAAATTAAATCTGAATCCGAATAATACCGATATTAAGGTAGAAAACTAAATTTTTCATAATTCTATTTTGGTATTATGTTTGTATGGAAATGGTAACAGTACCCACTCTCTTAAATATGCGTACTAGGTCTGTAAAAATAATAGATGTCTCCTCTTTTACAGGAGTTAACTTAAAACATTTTAATCTTAAAAGCACTTTTTAAAATTAAACGTCTGACTTTCTTTGAAAACTTAAAATAATGAAATGCAGGACTAGAGTCTAATTAAAACGTCTTAAAAAGAAAATCTTATATTTCTAAAATAAAGTTCAAAGCAAGTGGGGTCGGGTCAAACGCTTTGTATAGCGGTTTCTATTTCAACAGTAATTTCAAAGCTACGAGACTGACGAGAAACGTAAGAAATAGAAAATCTCTACCGTTTTCTGTTCGTACTAAGTGATATTTATTTAAATTTAGCCGTGTAGTCCCGGCATAGAATAGGGCTACCTCATCTCGTCCCGTGGGTGTCGTAAAAGGCGACTAAGGACAAGGGAGATTAGCAAACCTTAAGTTCTCCCCGCGCGGTGGCGGATAAACTGCTTGATCCCTAAGAGGGTTGGTGTCAGGCAGGCGGCCGGCCGTAAAAACATTGCCAAATCTAATTGCAGAAGGTATGGTCAATGGTGACTTACCGACTGCGCCGACCCCAAATAAAAAAAAACAATTTGGGGTTTAGCGGACCCTGGGCTCCTGAGAGGGATGCAACCGGGAACATCGCTCGGATGAGAAGACTAAGTGATATTTATTAAAATTTGTCGTTTTTAGTTTAGGTTTTTAGGGTTCCGTACTCTAAGGGTAAAAACGGGACCTTATTATTACTGAGACTTCGCTGTCTGTCTGTTTGTCCGTCTGTCACCAGGCTGTGTCTCATGAACCGTGATAGCTAGACAGTTGAAATTTGCACAGATGATGCATTTCTGTAACCACTATAATAACACATAAGACAAACAATAGGCGCATACAATAAACGTGATTTTTTAATTTAATACCACTAAATGTTTACCACTAATAAATTCTAATGTTGCGTAACGTTGTCAAGATTTTTTTGTATAGATTATGGTACGCAACCCTTAGTGTGCGAGTCGAGATGGAAGTCAACTCTGCAGTCACGTTGTATTTTACAGGCCTCAGTTTAGAAGCCATAGAACACCACTAGACATACCATTTGGTCAAAGTACCAAATACGCTGAACCATTCATTTATAAAAAGCTGAAATATCTGCAACGAACAATCTACGAAAAGCCTTGAAGCGCTGACAGAGCTTAAAGCTAGTGCCAACATTGCAAATGAAATAAGCTCTTTAATTAGAAAGTAAAACTGAACCTGAATTAGTCGTCTCAGTCACGTCTGCAGCTTGCATTTAGTTCCTATTATGGCGCGAGGTATAATGGACGGCAATTAATCATTGACAGTGATCTACTAATGAGTGTAGAGGTGGTGTCGGGTAGGTATGTGCGATGACTTCGCTGGTGTAGAAGTTAGGGCAAACATTGACTTCAACCTAGGCATTTTAAAGTCTGTAGAAAAATTGTTGGCTACATAAACCACACGCATAAGCTTAATTAGTATTATAAACGCGTATGTTTGGGAAGTAAAAGCGTGAAAACAACTGAACCGATAGCAATGAAACTGTTGTAATATTATGTGAATATTTATTAACCTGAAAGTTTTTGTGTGAGTAAGTAGGTGAATAAACGAGTATGTTTGTTAATCCTTCACACAAAAACTACTCAACCAATTCCAATGAAACTTGGTATGTAGATACCGAAGGATTATTTCGATAACCCTTTGGAATCGGGACTTACGCAGGTAAAACCGCGGCGCGCTGCTAGTTATAGGTATTATATACCTACTACAGTATTTTCACTGCAACAATTAAACAAAAAAAAAGCAAACAGAGTTGTTAACCACAAAACCTCCTATAACTCACCGACGTAATACGAAACACAAATATTTACAAGCCAATAACACAACCGGTAATGCTATAAAATGCTTGAAAAAATGCCGCGAACAAAGGAAACGATTCTGTCGTCCGTCCAGAGTAAATCCACGACAGTGGGTAATATAAAACAGGCTGTAATGGCCACTAAAACTTTTCTAATGACCGCAATGTCCCGAAACTGTCTCCTGAGAGGCGAGCCTCGGTAAAATATTTATGATTTTTGCTACTTGCCGTCCGCCATCCCTGTGTTTTTGTTTCAGCAACATTTTATTTGGACTCCAGCGTTGTTGTTAGTTCGTTGTGGCTAAGTATCTACGATTGCTGTACATTCTCAGTCTGAAGTTGTTTGTTTGTTTCTGAAAAACTTTATAAATTTACCTTTTTAACCGACTACCTAGAAACCGAAAGAGAAGGTTCACCGAGAAATTTACGCATCGACTATATACGTATTTAAATTATTTACCTTAACAGGCGCAACCAACTTTTAATCCATGATATTTGTGGTACCGGGACCTGGGACTTAATTAGGTATGTCCTTCTCTAGACTAGTCAGCCATGCCCAAGAGTAAGAAGGGGAAAATACGTCAGTAACAATTAAGCTATAAGTTTAATGAACAAAATCGCCAAAAACTTTTAAAAACGAAACGGCAAGATACATAGGTACCTAGTATACTAGCTGACCCGGCAAACGTTGTTTTGCCTTATAAATTGTAGATAGTAGCCGATTCTCAGACCTATCGATAGGTAAAAATCGGTCAAGCCGTTTCGGAGTAGGTACGGTAACTAACATGAAATTTTAGAAATAAGATTTAATTCGTAAAGGAGTCAGCCAAAGCCGAAAATTAAAAAAAAAATCATCATGAGCCTAAAATAATAGTACTTAGTAGCGTCTTCATGCAAAGTAAAACGGTCAGAGGTCAAAAAGGTGCTAAATTATCCAGGCTCTTTCTTCTATCATAGGATAATGTAGCTTTCTATTGGTGAAAGAATTTTTGAAACGGTCCAGTAGTTTTGGAAATTACCTCCAAAATACATACATACAAAAAGGTACCATTGTTACTTCTTAATAATATTAGTATAGATTACAAGGGATCACAAGTAGCCTATGTTACCCTCTGATAATGTAGCTTTCTATTGGTAAAATAATATTTGAAATCGGTCCAGTAGTTTCAGAGATTACCCCCAATATACATACATACATACAAACCAACGTTACCTCTTTATAATATATTAGTATAGATAATTATAATAAGGACAGGTTTACGATTTTTTTAATAAGTATATATTAAATGTGGAGGTAGTTAATTTAGTTTTAATACGTTTTATTTATTTAAGTTTCTATTGTTTTTGATATCGGATTATCGGATAATTATTGCATAGAACCTACTATTAGTACAACGCAACTGAGTTTGTTATAATTTGGTGTTGCTATCTCTAGAATTTATCTAAATTAACTTCAGAATTTCTATACGTAAACAAAATCGCCCCACAATTCGGGTCAGTTTCAGATTAATTAAAAATAATTAAAACAAAGAATCCGAACCCGTTCCAAAACAAAATAAATAAATATAAGTCTGGGTAACCACGTTGAATACCGACTCTACATGGCTTTAACAATCGTTTAAATCCGTATATTGTGGTAAGCTTAAACTCAGTTTCGACCAAAATGTTTCTGTGTTTGTGCCAAAAATTCAAAGTTCGTTATAAATCTGGAATAAATAAGTCAATTTTCTGGTTATCTGTTTTTAAATTACAAGGCTGAATAATTAAACATACCTAGTTACATTTTACCGGGTCTTAAGAGGGTGGGTACTGTTACCATTTCCATACAAACATAATACCAAAATAAATTATGAAAAATTTAGTTTTCTACCATAATATCGATATTATTCGGATTAAGATTTTATTTTTATGTGGTTTTTAACACCGCCACAAGGTTTTTCAAAATATTCATTCGAAATGAAATAAAACGGAGAAACATTTTTTTTTTTCATTTTTCCAGCGTAAAGGCCATTGTTACATGGTTGAAACGTGGAGATAAGAAAATAGATTACCTATTATTTATTTTTCTACCTTAAGAGGAGTATCAACGCCAACAACCTTGAAACTGAAAATCCCTGTCGGGCTTATCGAAAATTGTTGATTATTTCATGACGGAATGTCGTAGAACTTTTTTTTGTGCACAGATTGTAGGTGACATTGTTTCCTACATTTTGGTGTAGTTTTAAGACAAGAACCTCCTATTGGTGCAAAGCCTATCCAAATTTTAGACAAAAAATGTCTGATTTGGCTAAAATGTCGATAGGCTTCAATACGTTTAGACATATTTGTATGAAAACTGCACTAAAATATCGGAAACAATGTCGCTTACAATCTGTACACAAAAAAAAGTTCTACGACATTCCGTCATGAAATAATCAACAATTTTCGATGCGCCCGACATGGATTTTCAGTTTTTCAGAATAGGGCCCTTTAGACCCGGTAAAATTTAACTAGGTATGTTAACAAATAGTGTGATTTTAAAAAGTTTATTAAATAATTCAATGAATATAAGCATATACTAAACCGAGATGTAGCCCATTTTTTTAAGAACCTGTTATGTCCCACTACTGGGCAAAGGTCTCACTTACTTTCTTCCAGCTATTGTCCCTGGAACTTGTGATCTGTCCCTGGAATCCAGAAAGGCACCAAGATCTTCACGACACCGTTTTGGTGTGTGAGTTTTATGTAGCCCATAATGTAAGAAAAAAATCAGTGTTCCTATACAACATTAAGGGTGTTCGAATCCCGCTCAGTGTCGTTGCGAAACAGTGCATTGTGTTTTTTGTTGTTGATGTAATATTTCTATAACCTACTAGCCATTTCAAACCAGCTAGACAGATAACTACCTAACTACCTAGCTAAATTGTTTCAGGAAAACAGTGGTTTCTGTATGCATATTAAAAGCTGTTATAAAAAAAAAAGATAATTAATAAACACATAGGTCCTCTGTACCACCACGTTTATTAAGCGAGCGAGTGAAACTATTGTTCAAGTCTGACAAAATTTTCACCTGTCAGAATGTTTATCATATCTACAGGTCGTATTACAAAACCGATCTTGATAAAACTTTCTATTCGACAGTTCAATTTTAATATACCACGAAAGAATATTCTCCAGTGACGATGTTATAAGCATAACAGTTTCCTCACAACAGGAGCTGGGCACGTAAATCTCTCAGTGTGCCCGCAGCGCGTACTAATAAAACACCGCCCTAATGGCGCTTTAAGTTTTCCTCCGACCCCCTGCTTCTTCAAAATCATATTTTTTACTCAAACAGTTTATGTTGAACAATGCTTTATAGAAAATAGTAGCGTTTAATATTAAACCTAGTTTCCTTGCGGCAGTTTACTGTTGAGCTTTTCTCGGAACAATTTCTTAACTTGTTTATTGTATCTATTCGTAAAACGCTTATTTATAATATTATTTTGCTTTATTTTAATAGATAATTAGGTATGCTCCTTCGTTTTACGAGGAATAAAGCTAAAGTTTCTTTTTTCTTCATTTTTAAACTTAATTACGCTGTTAATGTCTTTGATCGCATATAATATTTTTAACGGTTCGATCAGGGCTAAAATCACTCACGTACAAGTTGAAAATCACTTAAAAACTATATTAAAATCGCTTTATTCGTTTAGGACCTACGATGTCACAGACAAATAGGTACACGGACAGATACCATCAAAATATAGCACCCCTCTTTTTAGATTTAGCTTCTGTTTTCGCGACATTTTTCGATTTTAATCGCGTAGTGTTTATTACTTTTAGCATTGTTTCAACGTTCAACGTTTTGAGACCTTCACAGGTCCCTTCTTCAGAATTGGTAGTCAATTCTTTGAGCGTTGAAACAATGCTAAAAGTAATAAACACCACGCGATCAAAACCGAAAAATGTCTTTAATTTCAACCTCTCTTTTTCCTTGTAAAACATATTTTTAAAAGGATAATTGCATCTTCAAACTACGGTTTATTTATAAGACAGATGGACAAGACAAACAGATAACAATGACGTAGTCTAGTAGCCTCTTTACCCATTACGGATACAATTTAATCTTAGCATATTAATACCTAACGTAAAGCAAGCGTATTCTAGTTCAGAGAATATTCCCAGTGTGGTAAATACTTGCAAATTCTTAGCTAACAAAGCTTATCACAGTTTATGCATAAATAAAGAGATACTAGTCGTTTCGCAAAGGACTGCCATGCTCTGTATGATGGACTAGGAGCTATGAAGAAATTGGGGAACTAGTAACATGCACTTTATTATTTAAGTACATTAGAAATTAATGACTTTTTATTACTTTTAGCATTGTTACAACTCTCAACGTTTCGAGACCTTTCCAGATCTCTTCTTCAGGATTGACCTGGAAAGCGATTCAAACCGAAAAATGTCTTTAATTTCAATACAACACCGAGAAAACAAAAAAAAAATCTAAATACATTAGTCAAAATCTTATGCTAATCCTACTAACATTGTATATGGTAAAAGTGAATGTTTAAGTTTTATGTTTGTTACTTCTTTTTAAACAAAGGCTTAAAACTTGGAAAATACATTGGATATTTTTTATCCCGATATTCCTATAAAATTATATATTTTATATCCTATATTGTATTTTAATTAATAATTAATTACACATAATTTTGCCATCCTTTCATAATTTATTTATTTAATCGCTAAAATAAATAATCAACGTAATTAAGATCCAGTAAATGTTACATAAATAATTTTAATCAACATTTTAACACAGTTATTACATTTTACCTCGACAAATTACTTTCGACTATCATGATATGATACAATAATTATATCATAAAATTTGATTAACTTTATTACTTTTCTATTAATAAAACATAATACTTAATTGACATTTACTAAATCTAATGAACTAATAAGACCAAAATTATGATTTTCGTTAAGACGGGGATGACAGATCAAATCCGAAACCATTATTTTGTCCAAAAAAAAATGTAGACAACTTTCTCTATCGCACGATAAAGTTGAATTTCGAATCAAATTCTGCGAAAAAATCTTGCAATACAGACAGAGATATTTGACAGTCCTCTTAGGGCATACTTACTTAATCCATAGGTAGTACTGACCTCCATAATACAAGTACGCTGGACAGGAGATCGCGCACTGAATTGTGTGCCCATGTTGCGCTGCTAGTGGTGATAGTGGTAACCGTCCACGGAACTAAGTTCAAAAAACAGCGCAACGTGCTGCACATCAAATAGGCACAGAGATATAATGTCATTTTGGTACAGCAACTCCAGCGTATATTTATATAGTTCAGTGATAGGTAGGTAAATCTATACCTACATATAAAATTCAAAGTCCTGACTGACTGATTGATTGATTGACTGACTGACTGACTGAACTTTATATCAACGCAGCGCTCAAACCGCTGTTTTTATGGACATGAAATTTAAAGAGTATGTTCTTCGTCATGCAGGTGGGTGAAACCGCAAAAGGCTGCAATTATTAAAATTGTCATTTCGGAAACAATATTATCTAGTAGACATAGTTAGGTACATTTTACCGGGTCTTAATCACGTATTATTATTTATGTTCTTACCTGGACGTTTCAACCATGCTACAAAGGTCTTGGTCGCGAAGTGACCCCGTCTCTCGCGCCTTTGTCCCCTTGCGACCAAGACCATTGTAACATAATTAAAACGTCGCGGTAAGAAAACCTATTATATTATTATCTATCTTAAAAATAAAGTCATGTTAGTTAGTCATGCTATATATAACTCAAGAACGGCCAAACCGATTTGGCTGAAAATTGGTGGGGGTAGCTTAGAATCAGGAGAAGGACATAGGATAGGATTTTTTTCTGTATTTTTTTTTGCGTCTTTACCTACCTATGTTTACCTTTACGTACCTAACTATGTTTACAAATCGTGTGAATGAAAAAAGTTCAATATTATAGTAGATCCCGAAACATATTATTCGTACATCCCTAATAGTGTCTTGGAAATAATTCACATGTCCTTTGGGAACAAAGCGTCGACTCGAGAGTACTTTGTAGATATACAAGGGGATGTACAGGGTGTCCAATAAATTAGATTATTTACAAAGACACAGTTTCTTTAGACAATAACCACATTTCACTATATAATTTTTTGTGAATTATCTTTTACCTACTAATATTATAAAGGTGAAAGTTTGTGATTTGTGATATACACTAGTATATGTGTGTTTTTGTTGCACCTTTAGTATACTAGGGGATATGGCAGGATGTTCAAGGAATTTGATTATTTACATAGGTAGATACGAAATTTGATTATTTACATATTTTCTTAAAACATTTAACACATTTTATTACTACATTATGCTTAAAACAATGTCTCTTAGTTCAGCCAGTACCTAATATAATAAAAACAGAAAAAAAAATTGAAAAACTAATAAAATAAAATAAATAAATAATGTTAACAACACACAGCGCCACCTAGCCCCGTCGTAAGTGACTAAGCTTGTGTAACGGTGACTAGACAACGAATATAATACTTATACCTATTTATTTTTCTTTTGTAAATACATACATACTACTAATCTACTTCTAACCACCTCCTTCTTCTTCTTCTACTTCTTTCTTCTAATCTAATTTTGTTCATTAAAATTTTATTATTTTTGTGAAAAATCAATCATCCTGTATAAATATAGCGACACGATAATAAACAGCTCTACACTAAATGAGAGTTGATGTTCGTTTGGTCTATTTAATAATAATAAAGGGTGTTCAAGTTTGTTTGGGCCCTAATAATGTGATTGTTACGGCCAATTTCGTGGTCAATAATCATGGCTTCTGATTTATTATTAACGATGTTCTGAGTGGTTTGGGTGTGATTCTGAATTTTGATGAGTGGTTGCTAAATAGCTTATCCTACTATGTTAACTAATATAATAACTAGCATCGTCCCGCGGCTTCACCTGCGTAAGTCCCGATCGCGTGTGAACTTGTTTTATACAAAGCCAGCTGACCCGACGAACTTTGTTCCGCCTTAGAGGTAAAAAAAAGTATCCTTTATCCGTATCTTGGTTCTAAGCTATCTCCCCTCCAATTTTAGTCAAATCGACGCTTGTCGTTCTCAAGTTATAAATAGCGTAACTAACACGACTTTCTTTTTACAGGATGTTCTGTAATGAGTGGATAATCCTGCACTTGCATATGCGAGGGCAAGGCATGGGATCCACACCCTTTTTATTTCAGTTTTCTATTCAAAGCTGTTCGAGCTCTAGGGCATTTTTTGTGAGATTTTGAAAATTGGTATATTTTCCCGTACTTATGGGTATCACGTCCACAGTTTAAGTAATAGCACTAATTTTAATTACTAACTAACTCATAAAACGCGTTGTAGGTAGGTATACCTACTTATGTAATGATGATGTCATCCCATCATTCAGTAACTTCCCTTATTCACAAAAAAGAAATAAACATAACTAAATTTATATTTGGTAGGCATATAATATCGCGATCAAAGAGCCACCGAGAGAGACTCTCTTCGCATTTTCTCGTTGACTAAATTAATGCCTATTCAATCAGGAAATATCAGGGTCGCATATTGCGGAAAATGTCCTTATGGGATAACAATCTATGATTTAGGAACAAGAAATTTTATTAGGTACTTGACACAAATCTCATTTCGTTTCTGTTCAATCTGATTATATTTATTGGCAGCGCCCCTCGGCTTTGGCGGCGTAAGTTTAGGGTTTTATTTTTAAGATATTATTTAGGTACCTATATGAGATCTATTTGAGAGGCGAGTCAATGAGTTACAACGAGGGTAAAGAGAAAAAGTAATTAAAGAATAACTTTTTTCGCATAACTAAACCTACCTGATAGAGAAAAACTAGGCTTAAGCTTTTCTTTTTTATGGTTCCGTATCCAAAGGGTAAAAACGGGACAATTTTATTAAGAATACACTGTCCGTCTGTCTGTCACCAGGTTGACATCTATACTACTCTATACTATGCCATATTATAATAATATTATAATATACCCTTAGGTACTAATATTATAAATACGAAAATGACTCTGTCTGTCTGTTACGCTTTCACGTCATAACCGCTAAACCGTTTATATAAATTTTGGTACAGAAATCGATGGGACCTTGGAGAAGGACATAGGCAACTTTTGATCCAGATATTCCTGCGGGATCGGAACTTATGTGGGGCACAGCTAAGATAGTATTTTTTTCCCGTTGCGAGAGTTAAATATAATAATAATTATCATATCATACAAATGTAAATGTACTTGAGTTGTACATATGTATGTAGTAGGTAATTTAGCAAAACTTTGTTTGGGTAAACGCTCTAAATACGGCCACCTCGCAAACATGTGCCGAGACATTTTTTGTCCACGTCTGACTTTTCCCAAGTGTGGCGATTTTGCCAAGTTTAAGTGGCCATTAGTGAAGTTGTTTACAGCCGCCCCCGGAGCTAAATTTGGACAATCTCACACTGACTACGAATTCCGCGTCCTACTTTGAACATTTTTTACCGTTGATGTAAAATTATGGAATAGAACACGGTTAGTTTATGTAAAATAAAAATTAATTTTAACTGTCGAGCTATCTCAGTTCGTGAGATACACCCTGGTGACAGACGGACAGACAGACAGCGGAGTCTCAGTAATAGAGTCCCGTTTTTGCCCTTTGGGTTTAGAACCCTAAAAGACATAGCCACAACTAATTGAGAAATTTGTGTGGATATGTAAATATTTATATGATAGTTATTTTGTGTTACAATTTTTAATTTATTTTTTATGTATGTACCTATGTGTGTATTGTGTAGTTTTAGTACCTAGTTATAGATATTCAATTGTTTGTTGATACTTATCTTATTAAATAAATACACGATTATGTGACTTCATTGAGAAATTACCTATTTTGAAGTCAGTAAAATCATGGACAATATAAAATAAAGATCTATTGAGAAAGTTAGTTTTTTCTAAAGTCTTCATTTCCTATTGTTATATTATTATACCTACCTACGTTCAAAATAATATAAACGTAGGTAAAACACTAGACTTTTGATTATTTATAGGTATTAATGTATAAACGTTATTTCTTAGTGTTTACCACACTAGGTTACAATGCTTTTTGGAAAAATGTTTTCATAAACTTTAGCACCCGGCGGGACTCGAACCCGCGACTACTAAACGGCCGGGTACTAAAGTTTCTGAAAGCATTTTTTCAAAAAGCAGGTATTAATGTGGCAAATTTGAGCATACATTCGATAATTGAACTGCAGAGTTCTTGCAATTATTGGAGACCATAATTTCCACGTCACGTGCTCTATGTAAGATAGATAAATCTACATAGAGCACCTAAACAAGCTTGGCTCGCAACACTGAAAAGATTAATAGTAATATATTGACCATTATAATATGATATATGATAATGAAAAACAATAAATGAACGTAGGAACCTACATATAACACTAGAATTTTGATTATTTATATTAAAAAGGTGGGTTACCATTTCCATACAAACATAATACCAAAATAGAATTATGAAAATTTTTGTTTTCTGTCTTAATATCGGTATTATTCGGATTAAGATTTTATTTTAATAGGGCCACCACCACAAGGTTTTCAAAAATATTCATTCGAAATGAAATAAAACGGAGCTACATTTCGTTATTTTTCCAGCGTAAATTACTAGTTTACATCTCATTTGTTTTATATTATTCCCAATAAAAAGTAATTTACGCTGTAAAAATGAACGAAATGTATCTCCGGTCTTGTGGTGGCCCTGTAAAAATAAAATCTTAATCCGAATAATACCGATATTAGGGTAGAAAAGTAAATTTTTCATAATTCTATTTTGGTATTATGTTTGTATGGAAATGGTGACAGTACCCACCTTCTTAATGTGACAAAATCGAGCATAAAGTCGATAACTGAACAGCAAAGTTCCTGGCTTGCAATTATTGGAGGCCATAGTTTCCCCGTCACGTGCTTTCCGTACAATTTAGCCGGTGCCAGACGTTTGCTCCGAGACGGCTGAGCGGCCGGGCTAGTGTCAACAATAGTGACGTTTACCCTACCAGGTTCGTATTCTGAGCGTCATGAATTTATGATAAGAACATTGAGTTAATAAGTACCTAGAGAAACTATCTCAAACAAATTCCATGTTTCTATTACACGAAACTATTACAAAAAAGCTGCTGCAACGCTAACAATATTGTAACGTCTATAGTAAAAATTAAATAAAGCGCTTAGAACGCTTAATTTTTCGCTGACGAATCAAACGTCAAAAGCATCATTGAGTAATGTCTAAATGGCGCATAATAATGTCGCAGTGATTTTATAAAATCTATCTTCTATACATATAATAAAATCGTAACTTAGCGGTGTCTGTTTTAGGAAGATAAAAAAAAATATAAATTGTATGTGTTAACGCAGTAGAACCTATTTTTCTGTTTTTCTGGTTGTCTGTTTGTCTGTTTGTCTGTTTTTTGAAGATACTAAAAAAAATCAAATTTTATGGGCATCTATTAACGCAAAAGAACCTATTAAAAAAATAAAAAGGTTGTCTGTTTGTCTGTTTGTGTGTGGCTTTGACTACGCTAATCTCAGAAACGGCTCATACGATTTTAACCAAATTCGGTATGCAGATAGCTTTTGACCCCGATTAGGCTTTAGGCTATTTTTTATCCGGATATCAAGTCCGGTTATCCGGAAAAAGTGATTTTTCTAATTTTCTCCTAATTGATTTCAATGTTGTATCAAAGAAGTATGTTGTGAGCAATCGACACATAATTTCCGGGTATCTGGATATCGAAAAATTAGAACAAAAAAAACGGTTATCCGGAAATTAAAAAAAAATCAGATATTGGACCTATCCGTATGTCCAGAAGGCCTACTGCGTTTCTCCGAATGATAATTTGTGACGTTCGAAATTTAAAATTTGTTTGAAACTGTTGAAGAAACTTTTTGGTCGGACCGACCGATAATTCAAAAATCTATAGGTACTTATACTAAAATTGTAAATGAGAGATGTCTGTCTAAATGAAAAATTTTATGAGTAGTATCTATTTTTAACCGACTTCAAAAAAGGAAGAGGTTCTTAATTCGACCCGTATATGGTTTGTATGTATGTATGTAGGAATGCATGGATTTCCATCAATATAATATTTAAAGTACTAGGTACAACTTGATGGACCACATGAAACCACTTTCTCATCAGAAAAACTCCTCAGTGATTAAAGTTACGGTTACAATTTTGATGATTTTTATTAGCAGTCAAGAATGCACCAAAAAGGGTAAAATAAGATAAATTAAAAAAATTAAAACCGACTTCAGAAAAAAGGGACAAAATAACTTCTCCTATATACAGTACCACTAACTTATTTGTTATGTAAGCTGAAGTCGGGCAGTTTTTCAGATTGCGTGTAGTTTCCCTCCCGATGTACGTCCACCTTACCGTAGTGGGGGGACTCAGTAGCTGGGCGGCGGGCAGTGAAGCTGCAAGGCGCACAAGGTGGGAAGCCGGGCTTGCCTGGCTTCTAACCCGTGAACCCGCATCAGCGGGGTCGGGGATCCTTTTTCGCAAGGAAGGGGCCGCGTGGAAGAAAACCACTATAAAAAATTACGAGGGGGTGCCGGGCCGTCGTGGTTTTTGCCAGGGCCTGTCAGTCAACCGCAAGTCTGCGTCAGCGGGTCCGTAGGTCCTTTCGGCAAGGAGGGAAGGCCGCGTGGAAGACAACCACTTTAAAAAATCGCCTCAGCCCGGGGTGGTGAAATTGGGGCTTTCGGAGCCTAGGATTACTGCCGGCTACCTCGAGACTCTCAATCTTGAGATAGTGGCGTGTCCGTGCCTCTTGGAAAGGGATTGTCCTTCGGGACAGAGATGAGGCCGTCCGAGTAGGTGGATGTAGTCCGCGAGGAATTCCCACTGACCTCGGCACTTGCGGAAGGAGGAACGCCGAGGGGGCTTAATTTCTTCTATTTTTGAAGTCGGTTAATTTTTTTATATTTTCTACTAAGGCTACTTTGTCGTTACCTACCCTACTTACAGGTTACCTACCGCTGCGCAAAATCAAAACTTAAACAGACTCTGCCATGATTGTCTTCAGCTCAGCAACAGTCTTCCCTGGTCGTCCGTTTAAGCATAGATTTTTGCACAGCGATAAGTAGGTGTTCGAAAAACGCTGACGAAGTCGCGGGCACAGCTAGTATTTCATAAATTCGATAATTGAACTGCAGAGTTCTTGCAATTATTGGAGGCCATAATTTCCACGTCCTGCTATGTAAGATTGATAAATCTACGTAGAGCACCTAAACAAGGTTGGCTCGCAACACTAAAAGGATTAATAATATAATATTTTGACCATTAGGTATGATAATTGATAAATGATAATGAAAAACATTAAATGAACGTGAATAGAATTTTGATTATTTATATTAATATGACAACATCGAGCATAAAGTCGATAACTAAACTGCACAGCAGAGTTCCTGGTTTGCGATTATTGGAGGCCATAGTTTCCGCGTCACGTGCTTTCCGTACAATTTAGCCGGTGCCAGACGTTTGCTGCGAGACGGCTGAGCGGCCGGGCTAGTGTCAACAATATTATAGTGACGTTTACCTTAACGTTTACCCTACCAGGTTCGTAATCTGAGCGTCATGAATTTATGATACGAAGAACATTTTCTTTCCTATGTTTAAATTTGAAATATTTTCTTTCCTTGTACCTACTTGTTCAGGGCTTTATAAAAATATACGGCTTTGTGTTACCTTCTGAAGGTTCTTTTTTGTAATTGAATGTTTTAGGTTTTATTAAATATTTAACTTAATTTCATGAAATTGGTAGCTATATTATATTTTTAGAATGCTGCAGTATTTCCTGACTAGTCATAGCCAGTATGAAAGTTGGTCTCTGCAAGGCCAACTTGCAACCATCTAACCTCTCTGTTTAGCCCTAACAGCTGTAACTCTAACCTTAGCTGATTTATACAATTACTAGCAGCGCCCCGTGGTTTTCCCGTGTAAGTCTCAATCCCGCAGGATTATTAGGATTAAAAGTAACATATGTCTTACTCCAGATCTCCAGCTATCTGCATACTAAGTTTCAATTTTTTTTAGTAGTTTTATCCGCGAAGGAGTAACAAATATACTCATGTCTAAAGTTAATTGTAATATAGAAGTGCCCTGCGGTTTTAATCTTGTAAGTCCTTATTCTGACTTGCAAGTTTTTGCGTTTATAATATTAGTAGAAAGTAGGATGAATTGAATATGACATAATATTTTGAATAAATAAATGAACAAAATTGCTTTGCAGTATTACTCAGGTGTGAGCTACGCTTAACGTGTCAAAACTTTTATTTTCGCCAACGTGGCATAGTTAGACACCTTTAGACGCTAGAATTCCATTAGAGCTTGAGCCAAAAAGAAGCCAAGCTGCATACTATTTTAATATGAATAGCTTTCGAATACGTCCACCCGTCAGGTGTGTTAACACACATTGTGTAAATTTCCGTGCACTTTAGCGTCAGCAAGTAAACAAACTTCGCGGACGGTGTTGCCAGGTATACAGTGCAAAGTTACCAACATTTAATTAAGGGTGTGTAACTATTTACTCAGAGTGGGGTTTCGCTTTAGTTTTGTGAAGCTGTTGAGATGAAATTCTGAAATATTAATGTGGTGTTGTTAGTTTTTTGATTAGACTTTTGTCTGAGCATGGCTTTGTGGTCAACCTTTACACAGATGTTTTTGAGAAGAGTCCTTAAATGGGTCATCTCTTCGAAATTGGCATAGATTTATTAGAAAAGTAACAATTATTATTCCTTATTTTGGATCAATGGCATTACACTAAAAACACTTTGAAAAACTAATCAAATGAAACCTTAATAATGCTAAAAATTCATCGAACCGTTCAGGCTACAGAGAGTGATAAACGCAAAATTGAAGACATACCTACCTTCAAAAAACATAACCGTAATTATGCAGTCGGGTAAAAAGATAGCTAACGTTCGTCTATAGCAGAGACTAACTTTTTTTCATCTGAGCGGGTCCGCTAAAATCCCAAATTATTTGGGGTCGGCACAGTAGGTAAGTCATCATTGACTACTGCAAATAGATTTGGCATTTTTTTTACTGTCGACCGCCTGCCTGACACCAACCCTCCTAGGGACCAAGCAGTTTACCCGCCACCGCGCGGGGAGAACTCAAGGTTTGCTAGTCTCCCTCAGATCCATTAGTCGCCTTTTACGACACCCACGGGAAAGATGGTGTAACCCTATTCTATACCGGGGATACACGGACAATAGCTATAGCAGAGATATACCATAAAAGCACCAGTATTGATTAATATATTATAACACGAAATTTACCGTAATTTTTCACCGAGCACAGCAAGACTACTTACCAGCAAAAATCAATTACTCACATTCTCATTTCCACCGTTCAAACATTTTCCACCGCGAAATTTCCGGAGAAAATTTTATTTTTCCCGTAACTCGTCACCTAGGTAGTAGACAGCCATATTGGATATCTGTTTTCGACATAATATAATACGCGCATACGCCAATATGCCTATATACGCCTATACGGCTTCGCGTAAGTAATCGCTGTCGATTAAACGAGAACATGATATCGGAAATCTGTCATATTTCTACTCATTTCCGCGACATGTGTTTAAAAATCACGAATTCAGTGTTAAAGGGATTTTACAATGAGCTTTCGTATTTTCATTGTTGACGGCTGATGTCACTTTGACGGGGAACAGTTAAGTGAACAATTAAAACCTGCCAAGTGCGAGTTGGACTCGCGCTTGGTCAGTGCGAGGGTTCCGTACCACTATCAAAATTGTGACGGAACCTTAAAATGAACACTAGGCGAAAGTTAAGTTTATCACTTTATCACTAGATGGCGCTAGTGGTAAAAATACATCTCGGTATCGTTGAGTTGTTATGTCAAGAATTACGTTTGTTGTATCGGAGCCCCTCTTAAATATTTGTTTTATTTTGGTTTCATTTGTTGTTATAGCGGCTACAGGAATTTATCTTCTGTGTAAATTTCAACTGTCTCGCTATTATGGTTTATGAGATACAGCCTGGTGACAGACGGACAGACGGACAGACAGACGGACGGACAGACAGGGAAGTTGCAGTAATAGGGTCCCGTTTTTACCTTTTGGGTACGGCGTCAGGCAGACGGCCAGCCGTCAAAATGGTTCTAAATCTATTTGCAGTGGGTATGGTGAAAATGTTGCTGCTGTGTTTAAGTGTTTAAGCGAACAGGGATGCAATCAGGGATTAAGAGGAGACATCCAATCTTGACAAATACATTGGGTTTCAGCTTAATATTGGCATTATATAAACGCAGTTTTCCTCACTGTCAACTCTGAGTAAGTTACCGTAAAAGATATGATTTGTAGGTACAGCAAAATTTATAGCAAATTAACAATGAAACTAATTTTAATACAATAAAGTTAAAATTGTACGCAGCTTTCATGTTCTCAGGCATCATACCTTGCTTTCAAAATCTTGGATTACCTAAAATGTAGGTAGGTATGTTTAACACAATAGCCAAATTAAAACTTAAGAGTCTTCAAAATTTCAAATTAATTTCTAATCATTCTATTGATTGTCCTGAAATAGGAGAGAATACTTAGATTTAAACGATGTAAAACGACAAGTATTCTCCAATATCTGTCTCAGAATTCTTAATTAATTAACGAAAGTATCACAAAGACACTTTTACGTTCTCAGTCACGTCGCAGCGACGTTAAACAGATAATCTCTCATACAAATCCTTAGTAATTTAACGTTCAGTGTGTAGGGTCTCTTAACTAAGCACCGACTTCAGCCCTACGAAATCTGTTGCTGATTAAATTTGAAGCCATAAAAAGTGATGATCGCTTCAAAATGGTAGGCGTCGTGGATTGTATGAGTTTTAACATTGTCAGTTTAAAACAAGGTATGTATGAATTTTGGAACTTTAAAAGGTAGTAAAGTTTGCGTCGTTAAGTTCTAGGTTATGATAGGTCGTATTGTTTGGGGTCTTCTTAATTACTATTTGATTATTTAGCTCAAAAACATCGTGTAGTTTAGTTTAGGTAATATCCCAATATTGCTATGGGAGCGCGATTTGAGCCGGGTACTCACTAGTGAGCTGAAACCGTGATACAGTAATGAGGTTCTAGAGTGTAAGTGACCTCGAGCATCCTTTGGTTGGTAGAAAGCAACAATCGTCCTCGGCTCACTGCTGGCTGCGACACGTATCGCTCGCGGTAAGTTGGTGAACCACTTAAAATTCAATATGTTGTTTTTCATTTGCATATTTTTTAAAAACATTTTGAATCAGCAGTACAAAGGCCCGCGCTACGGCCGACACTCGGCTCGGACCCGGCACCCAGCATGTGTTATGTTGTTTTTGTTACAGTACCTACCTGTATGCAACGGTTACGGTCCAACCCGCTAGTGAGTACCCGGCTTTACCTATGCTAAAAAGAGCAGCTGGGTAAATAAAAAGGGAATATAACTTTCGGTTTAAAATAACCTGCAGTAATTTAAACCATTTTACCAAAATTAACGCAATCCAAAGTTAAAAGCAAAAAGGCAGAATTTTCGGTTAAAATTTATTTTAATTTATCTGCTTAAAACACCGGGGCATTACAAAATTTTATCACTTAGTGCGAAAACAGACCACAAATTAAACGGTTGGGCGATAACGGTACGCTGATTTGTGCAATATCATGTAGTGTATATTTAATTATTCGCAAAAAAAGGTATGAGGGTGCAACACCTACCTTCAAACACCTGTCTGGAGGTGTTGCCCCTACACAATCCTAAATCCTATAAAACCTACAATAAATAAACCTAAATTTTGGAAAGCATTAAAAAAACTATAACCCAGTTTCAGAAACATAGATCGAACTTAAACTTAGACTGAACTGACAGACAGACTGAAGCGGGCTCAGGCTGAATCGCGGCTGACCGAGTTTTTTAGGCATAACTTTTAGTGTTTTTTCTACCATATTAGTCTCCACTTGGTACTCGATGAGGTATGGTTGTATTACTTATTATTGCCAACTGTAGGCTCCCGATCTATTAGGTACCGCAACTTTCTAATCTGTAAGCAAGGATTTTGTGTTGATAAAGCTATAGATAGACTTAAAATCTACAGACTGCGTTCACAAAACAAACAGTGGGATTGCAACGCGAAAAATCCGGAAAACTTCGGAAACTCATAAGCTTTGAATTTTCAGAAGCATTAAGTAGGTATATTAGCCGGTTGTTTTTTTAGGGTTCCGTACCTAAAGGGTAAAAACGGGACCCTATTACTGAGACTTCGCTGTCTGTCCGTCTGTCACCAGACATTTAGTGTAATACGGTCCTGGACCGGTATTACACTAAATGACACAGGATGACAATACTATTACGATTATATCGACACACAATTGCCATTATATAGAGACTGTGATAAATTTGGTAGACTTCAATAGTATCGTAATGGTGTCTCAGTGGAATTGCAATAGTAACCATGGTAACCATGTCTGTCTCTGTCTGTCTGTCTGTCAAGTCTGTTAAAAATCCATCATGTCATTAGGGTTTTGACAACTATCGAGACTCCATCAGTGGCATCTCAGTGGTGTCGCAGTGGTGTGTCGATAGAATAGTTAACATAGGAAACTGCCAAATGTGTCAAATACACGTCAAATATGACGATTAATATTCTATCGACACACTATTGAAACACGATTGCGGAGCGTAATACCGACCCAGGCTGTATCTTATGAACCGTAATAGCTAGACGGTTGAAATTTTCACAGAAGATGTATTTCGGTAGCATCATCAACTATAACAAAACTAAAATCAAATAAAACAAATGTTTAAGAGGGGCTCCCATACAACAAACGTGTTTAAAAAACAAGAAAATTTTATTACAATGTGAGGTCGCTTCTGATTGGTCGGAGTCAAATCGAGTAGGTCATGGAATTCAAAATGGCTGCCAAATATACCAGTCTGCCTTCACTTACCAAAGAGTTTCTTATAAGTTTCAGATTTTCTATGTGACAAAGGTTTCTTTTATTTTTTGAGAGATGCGTTCGTTTGATGGGACTAGATGGGAGTAAGAATCGAGGCTAAATATTTCATATATTCCTATAGAATTTAAAAATTGGTTGTTGTAAACCATTTAAGGGTTCCGTCCGTACCCAATTGTGATAGTGGTACGGAACCCTGCGCGAGCACTCGGCCGGTTGTTTTTTATTTTCAAATTAAATGCAGAGAGCGAGTTTATGACATCAACTTGCCAAGTGAAAATAATTTATCGCTTAGAACTCGACGCGAGTTCGTATTCAGGCTTGGCTTTCGGAATGGCCGAATAAGCGCCACTGAATTCAGATAAACAGCCCTATTCTAGAATGCAGTTAGAATAAATAAACGCGGTTTAAAGGATATATTTTTAACTCTTTAAAATATTTTATTATGGCGATTTTGAACTATGATTTGTTATGCTTGGCGAAAATGGTTGTTTTACTTTAATATAGTCCAAGGTGTAGCACGCTTATACAGAAAGAAAACAGCAGTTTAACAAGATCCGACCGGACTTCTTTTTGTAGCTGCACCGGTTGCCACTAAAAATTAGGTTTTTAGTGGCGGATGGGTCCACATCCTAAACAGACGTGGGCCCAGTCGTCCCCTTACGACCTCTATCTCTATCTCTGAATTCCCATTTCTGAGTTAACCTTCTCGAGTGGCGGCGCGGGCACACGCCGCCACCATATCCGGCCCTTGAGTGGCGATAGACCCCCCCCGAGTCCACCGCCATGAGCTGATCTACGGTGGCTGCAGGTCGTTGCCTCCTGGAGCGCATGGGGCGATGAGTGATGAGTGAAGAGAGGGAGCTGAAGCCCCTACGTCTTTATTTAATTTTTCTTTATTTAGTATACTAAGTTTAAAGTGTAAGTTATTGTGATTTATGTAGTTACTAGCTGCGTCCCGCGGTTTCACCCGCGTAAGTCAAGATTCCGCGGTAATATCGGGATAAAAAGTAGCCTATGTGCTCCAGCTATCTACATACCGAGTTTCATGGTAATTGGTTCAGCGGTTTTTACGTGATTGAGTAACAAACACACACGCATACATACCTACTCACAAACTTTCAGCTTTATAATTATTAGGTAGGATAAACAATTTTCCTTTTTTTGGAGTTCGATGGACCAGAATAGGTACCCAAATATTAGGAATGCAACCGGCGATCACAGCCACGACTCGAGAACTGCCGTAAAGATGCACAGTGTGGCGGTTAAGATTAATATATACTGAAACACGAGCACAACTATAGTATAAGAAATATTGTACTTACAACTTTTTAAATAGCGCCATCTTAACTTTTTAAGTCTACGTTATGGCTCCAAATCCGAAATCGACCTTTTTAACCCCCGACGGAAAAAGAGGGGTGTTATAAGTTTGACGTGTCTGTGTGTCTGTCTGTCTGTCTGTCTGTCTGTCTGTCTGTCTGTCTGTCTGTCTGTGTATCTGTCTGTGGCATCGTAGCTCACGAACGGATGAACCGATTTGAATGTAGTTTTTTTTGTTTAATAGGTGTCTTTTGCGCGAGCTATGTTTGATCAAAATCGGTTCAGCCGTTCATAATATATGTTGGTTGAAGCTCGGAAATAAAAACCGAATGTTTTCAAATATGCCCGAGTGGGGTATCAAATAAAAGAACATGACTGTTGTGACAACAATATGCAAGTTTCATCAAAATCGGTTCAGCCGTTCAACGTATATGTAGGGTCAAACTCGGAAATAAAAACCGAATGTTTTCAAATATACCCGAGTAGGGTATCAAATAAAAGGACGTGACTTTTGTGACAACAATAAGCATGTTTCATCAAAATCGCTTTTACAAAAAGGGTGAAATAAAAAAATTTAATTAAAAATTTAAAAAACCCCCGACTTAAAAAATCTTCAAAGTTAAAACAAAACTAAACTTTAAAAAGGCAAAAATAATAACCCGAAAACAAATTTCATGTCTCTGAGTAGGTATGTGGTACCTTACGTTCCCGCGTATGATAGTTGATGGTAACCGACCCGTGCTTATAGTACCGCGTCCCCCGACGCGGGGTCGGGGGTTTTTTTTAGATCCAAATTCAAACTAATATTGTAAATCCGAAAATTGGTTATACAGGGTTATTGGGAACGAATTATGAAATCAGTCGGGGGCTTACTTTCTGACATCCTAAGGAACCACTTTTGTTCAACGACTTTTGGAAATAGAAACATTTTTTCAAAATTTTAAAGATGATTTCAATTTTACTCTTCAGAAACTACTCAAACCAAGGTTATGTACCTATGTACCCGAATTACAACTGATTTTAGAATTTTTCTAACCTCAAAATTTCGTTTTTTTTTAATTTCAAAAGTCGTAGAACAAAAGTAGTTCTTTAGGATGTCAGGAAGTAGCTCACGACCGCTTTCATAATACGTTACCAATAACCCTGTATAATATTAGTTAGTTTGTTTGTTCGACAGATTTGGATTAAAATTTACATATGGATAGTTTCAGTGATGGAGAGTAACATAGGATACTTTTGATCTCGATATTCCCGTAAAATCGGGATTTACGCGGGTAAATATACAGACGCAGTAGGTACCTAGTGTATAATATTGATACGTACGCCATACTGAAATACTGAGATAGGTACTGATATATTTGTAAAACATTTACACGTCACAGAAGATACATTCTAGCTACATAATGTACAATCTAACAATCCATAAATAATAATTAGTATCAATGATTACATCATAGCCATAGCATCAACATCTTAACGATTTAAAATTTTAAAATTCAATGGGCTTTTATATCGTTTGGAGTAACTACGATGTCTATAGGTTATATTCGTTTAATAATGTTTTTAATAAATGGTGTAAGTATTACATATCTCAACTGAAACAATTACGCAGATAATCGACTTCACACAAAAACTTTGTGTACTTACACCAATTCAAAAAGTTAGAGACAACAATACCGAATTGAGCAAAATCTAAACCTATTCGATACAATAGGCAAGCAAAGTTACCGCAATTTGCACTGCTAGTTGATTTGTTGCAGTTCGGAAACTACAACTGTGAATACTCGTTTGGTATTCATCTCCGTGGTAGCTATAATGCAGGTATCTTCTGTACATGCTCATATACAGCTTGATGTTCTGGGTATACGTTAAAATAACAACCGTTTAATAAACTTTTTAAACTAACATGATTAGAACTCATCTAATATATAAAATTTCCATGTCACAGTGTTAGTTACCGTACTCCTCCGAAACGGCTTTACCGATTTTTATCAAATTTTATATGCGTGTTCAGTAGGTCTGAGAATCGGCTACTATCTATAATGTATAAGGCAAAACAACGTTTGCCGGTTCAGCTAGTAATGACGTTTATATTTTACAGGGTCTTAAGCGCGTGATTTTTACTTTTTAGTTTTCTTACCTCGACGTTTCGACCATGTTATAATTGTCTTGGTCACGAGGGGACACATCCGTCTTACTTATTAGGATGAATTTATTAGAAGAGAACATAATATTTATGAATTAACAATAAACAATTAGTACTTCGCGATTCTTAGTTTAGACATTTCGAAGTTGCGGAAACCAACATTCAGATATATACTTACCTAAGTAAAGTTTAGAAAATGAGTAAGGATACACCTGTCAGAAACTTAGATGAAAAATGTAAATAAAAATCGCATACATTTGTCTGAAAGTGATAGCTCTTGATTTACTTTTTCTTTTAAATTAACCCTTTTTTACATTTTTGATCTAAGTTTCTGAAATAGAGTAGGTATAAGTAGGTATAAATTAAAATAAACATCCAAAGCAAACGATATACCGTAAGAAGATTAAAAAATTTGCAGAGAAAATGCGACAAAAAATAGCACGGACATAAACAACCTTTAAAAAGAATTAAATATTCGACTCGCATCTAAACAAAAATACATTTTGAAACAGTTAATAAATAACTAGACCAGTTTCCACGCAGTATTAACACTGAACTGCTAAAAGCCTTTGAACATATACATCGTTAAAACACGTTAAACTTTAAAAACAGCAAAAAATGGTATCAAAAGACTGAACCGGGTCAATTCACTCCATTAAGCTGTGCAAAAATCAATATTAAAGGTAAAACCGGCCAAGTGCGAGTCGGACTCATGCACAAAGGATACCGTACCACTATAACGGAACGGAACCATAAAATGAACACCGGACCATCCAATCCAACGCAAACATCCAATCCAGTGAACGCAACGCGAACGTTAAATTTTATTTGACCACTGACGCCTGTATAACGCTCCAATCACTAGATGGCGCCAGTTGTAAAAATATATTGCGGTATCCTTCTAAGACCCATCTGTGAAAATTTTAGCTGTTTAGCTATCACCGTTCATGAGATTAAGACCCATCATTGTCAAAATTACAACTGTCTAGCTATCACGGTTTATGAGATACAACCTGGGGACAACGGGCCCCGGACGACTAAAATCTAATTATATATGTTATAGCGTCCCCGACTATGACCACTTTGGGTATGCAGATAGGGGTCCACTGTAACGTCAGATCACTCAGAGGAGCAACCGTCAGGGATCTGTTTTAGACAGATCTAGTCCCCGTACGCTAGTTCGGTTATCTATGAAGAGAGCTACCACGTGCCAAAGTGACAATACCAGACACAGCTTGGTGACAGACGGACAAACAGCGTAGTCTCAGTAAATAGAGTCCCGTTTTTACCCCTTGCCTACGGAACCCTAGAAAGTAGGTAAGCTTTCAGGCGGGAACTTAATTGAGCTTTATAGCCATTACTGTTAACTGTTTAAACGAAAGTTTACCTTACCTACTCGAATACTGCAATTCTTGTGTAAGCTTTGCTGACGGGGTTTTTTACTCGACTGCCAAAGGAAGGTCATGTTTTTGTGGATAATGGAAATAAATACCTACTTATCATCATCATCATCTCAGCCTTTATCCGTCCACTGCTGAGCCTAGGCCTCCCATATTCTTTAATATTTAAAATAAATTGAAGAGACTACCTATACAACATCGCGTTGTATTGAAATTAAAGACATTAAAGTAATAAACACCACGCGATTAAAACCGTAAAACTGTTTTTAATGTCGACTATAGATTTTTACAACAAGTTCTGAACATTGACTGACAATAAATTATTCCCGAAATATTGACAACAGAATGATACACGTGTAGGTTTTTTAGTACACAGAAGCATGTTTCTTGTTTATAAAATTCCCGATTGTTATTTCACGGAACCAAAAACACAAACATTTTTTATACAAAAACAATTTTGGTCGTGTAACTAACGGTCTGTTGGCTGCGCAAACAAAAATATTGGTACTTGTCGAATAGCTGTATATTTTTATTAAGTTAGTTATGTTGAAAGAAACCTTTGTGTCAGGCAAAATCCAGAATAAAATGTCATTGCAAAATAACACGTCCTTTTATAGAAAATTTATTTATTTTACAAAATTCACAGCTCTTAATGCTAGTTAATACAAAAATCTAAAATGAATCTTACAGCCATTAAAGGATTTACACTTTGAAAAAAAAACTTAAGCTATTGCATAGTTTTTATCGCCGGCTTTGAGCGCGGCGACCGAATCAAGAAATTCCGTAACGAAAATAAAACCTAACACACCCCCACTCCGCCTACCATGTAGCCTTTGTTGTAAAGCGTAACAATACCAATTATTTTTTCAGCTAAAATACCTACTACAAGTATAATTTTCGAATTTCCAAACTTGCAGTTTTCTTTATGTTCACAGTCCAAAGCGAACTTTTGTACTCGTTCGCTTTAGACATGAATTCTTGCGGAATCAATATTAGATGATTAATAGGAAAGTCTACCTACTCTTTCTGCATACAAACGTGGTCGACTGTTTCCTCCCTGAATTAATATTCTTTAATTTGAGCAAATATTATTATGCCACAAAACCTATATCTCACATTACCATGCCCCTGGGTTTGTTTTTTTTACTTATTTTTTATTGAGAATAGAAATACCTAAATAAAAAATCAAAACTCAGGGGAATGGTTATGGCAGATATAGATTTTATGGAGAAACATTATTTTCTCTAATGTCTTTATCCCGGGAGGAAACAGTCGACTTTGTTTGTAAAGTTTGTATGGAGTAAGTTTGATCCATGGTATTTATGGCACTGAGTGCCCCGGACATTGTTAGATGGAGTGGGTTTGTCCACCACCTAGGTATATATACCTATACTATACTCCCAGCGCTGTCAGCCATGCTCAGAGAAAAGAACAGGTCAATACGACCTCTCTGGCGCGTCTGAGGAAGGCCCGACTGCAGAATGCAGAAGGTTGCGGGTTCGATTCCCGCCGGGCGCAAGTATTTATGCTTAAAAAAATAATATTTGTGTCCAGTCTGGGTGTTCTCTATGTATAATATTTATGTATTTACAAAAAAAATGGTAATATTATGTAGTATATCCGTTGTCCGTTGTCTAGTATCCATAGTACAAGCCTAGTGCTTAGTTTGAGGCTAGATGTGTAACGTCGTGCAATACCTTTGGAGCTAATTATACCGCGGGTTTCCTGATGTTTTCTTCACGGTAAGAGCGATGTTACTTGCCTATATAACTTTTTATAGTAAAGCGGCATTAGCCTAATGGTAAATATCGGCATGGTTATAAATAGTAATTCATATTAATTTAGAGATTCTTTGATTCGCTTGCGTTTTTATGTGAAAATCATGTTTGTTGTCTGGAGTGGTATTTTTGAACCGTTAGAAAACTCTTTCGTATGTTAAAGTCCGCGCGGTCTCGCTCACGCACATACACAAAGAGCGACAGCAAGCATGCGAAATTCGAACTTTCGTATACGAATTCAATTCCAGTGGTTCAAAAATACGCCTCCGAGTAGCCCTCATAAATATTTGCATCTTCTGTGAAAATTTCAGCCGCCTAGCTATTACGGTTAATGAGATTTGATATACAGCCAGGTGACAGACGGATGCCACCGCCGGATTGACAGACGAAAAGATAGACAGCGAAGTCTCATTAATACGGTCCTGTTTTTACCTTTTGGATACGGAACCCTAAAAAATAATAACTAATATGTGGACGCTATCTACCAAATACTTGTTCACTGAGTATACCGAGCTTATATTTATCTTAGTTTTTGTGCACTCTGTCACGAACCTATATCAATTTAACTTTATAACCCGAAACCCGCAACACACATATTTACCTACCTACCTACAACTACATACCTACCTACTGCAACCAAAAAACGGAATACCCAAATAAAATTCACTCACTAACATTTACGTGACGCGTTCAATGAATAAAGTAACACAGTCTTTTCCGTCAGAACGAAGTGGATGAAAGCAAAAAAATCCGGAAAAATCTCGAAAATACCGCATCAAACCGGATCGCACAGAATTTCAATGTCGGTAAGCTTTTAAAGGGAAATCCTTAGACATTATTTGTAATTCTGAATAGAGATTGATTAATTTATAGCCCCGTTGAGATGAAAACAAATACAGTAAATAAAATTAAAAAAAAACCCTTAAGTGAAATTTAAAAAAACATTTTTTTGGCCTTTAAAGCAAAAATAAAATCTACTTGAACACGTCTTCGATGCAAAAGGTTGGCAGTTAGATTCTTTCCTTTGTTTGAGGACTGCTCATATAATATTCAAAACACAATTGAACTAAAATTCAATGCACCATTAAAATTTAATAGTTAAAATTATAAATGCAACAGAATCAGGGCAGAACTTTTATGAAAGCCACTGGCTTAATGTGGAAATGCTGTTTATAAAAAATACACTTAGTGGCGAAACTATCTAGGATATAAAACCATTAGCAAAAAAAAAACGTGTGGCACTCGGGGACTGCCGCGGTGATGCCGCGGCATAGCATTTTTTATCAACTTATTTAAATAAAATTAAATATCCTGAGATTTTAAGAGATTTAACGAAAGGCCCTATTTTCCTTGGGTAGGCGTATTTAAAACTGTCTTACAGTCGTGTCAAATCATACATAATATTATTTTTATTCGATTTGTCCGATGGCAATACGAAGTACGCAGGGAAACATAGTCATATAAAAAAAAACAATTACAAGAATCCAAGACGAAACCCCAAAACTAAATAAAGAAAACAATGTTGTTAGAATTACACGTATCGTGCCGCTAGATGGCGCTATCCTAACGGTCTGAATCGCGGTATCGTTGCGTTCGAGGCGTCGATAGGGTTCCGCTAGAGGTCGATAGGGCCTACGATGTAGCTACATGGTAGGCAGAGTGGGGTGGTGTTAAATTTTTTTCGTTACGAAATTTCTTTATTCAAAGCTCGCGGTAAAAGCTATGTATAAAACTATAAAGTTAAATCTATAAAATGCATTGACGTGACTGACTGATAGATCAACGAATAGCCTAAACCGCTGATAGTAGAGGCACAGAATAAATAATAGTACTACGTGTAGAGGGTTGGTTATATGATAAAGGCATCCGATAAGAAAAGGTTTTTTTTTTCATTTCAACGAGATAGGGACTTACGCGAGTGAAACCACGGGACACAGCTAGTATATCGATATAGTTATAGAATAATACTGCAGATCGAAGTACCAGAATAACTGAGCAAAATCAACAACAGTTTTTATAAAATAATACAATTAGGTAACAAAAGTCTGGGGGTAACCTTTTTACCAAGTGAAAATATACCCACAACACATGATCACACACTTCGGTAAAATAATTCAAACCGCAAGCAGAAAAATATCACAAGTCGGGATTAACTCATCGAAAAGAAAACACAACAGTGTTGTCCCCAACAATATTCTATACTTCCAATTCTGAAACGGCGAGCATTGATAAAACTTTATAGCGGGCGATCGGAACACTTTGAAACTAATAAAAGTTTTAACTTTTATTGGCCGCCAGTGTACACAGCGGTGTATGAACCGCTGTAACGTAACGACTTTGCATTGTATGAAAAGTTAAGTCATACAGCGATGAATACTTTAGACATTCTCGGTGATCATATGACAAGTTTGGTGTCGTATTTTATATCTGTTTTTGTTCTCTTAGTTGTGCAGCGTTTCTATTTGAGAGCATATTATAAAAGTGTATCATTATCGAGGAAACAGTCGACTACGTTTGTACGGAGAAAGAGCAGGTAGACTCTCTTAAAATATTCGTGTACGCGTCAATGACGGACGCAAAACGTCGATTAGTTCCCAAAACAATATAAAATCAGTCGATAGGAATGTGCTAAGCGCTCACCGTTCCGAGCGAGCGGATCGGAAGTCCGGCACACGGGCGACTTCCGTGCTACGTCACGCCTGGTGACTTCGGCTGTGGTCAACCCTCATCTATAAAGCAAAGCAAAGGTGTATTGGTTCGGATTGTAATCATGTGGGAATAGCTGGACCGATTTTTTAAGATGATTGATTTGTAACTTATTTAAGCCGCGCCCCCTTTCGACCACATAAAAAAAACCGCGCCCCCCCCATCCTCCAGTCCAGATTATCAGGTCAGAATAAAAAGTATTGAACAATAAAACAACTATATTTTTATTGTTCATTAAAGTTTTACAAAATCATACAAACGGTATATGGTAAGTAGTACCAATACCTTTGATAGAATTCGTGAGGTGGACGCTGGGCCGATAAGGTTCTTAACATTTGCCAACTGAGGAAACAATATTTATGTTCTTGACAGGCGTCAATTTCAGATAATTTCATTAGTCGTATCGATCAGTGCATTCTCTCAGCGATCGCTGGTTTTTCTATACGGGTGGCTCGCGCCCCCCTGCAAAAGTCTCTGTGCCCCCCCTGGGGGGCGCGCCCCACAGTTAGGGAACCGCTGGTTTAGAATATGAAACAAGTTGGGAGAAAGTAACAGAAAACTCAATAATAAATTACCTATATGTACTCATATACATATATTCGTTTATTTTTGCACGTACTTACATTTTTTTAGCAAATCCACCGCTTGGTTTCGCCCGCCTAAGTCCCGATTCCGTGGGATTATCGAGAGTAGGTAAAGTAGCATGTGATACTCCTCCATAATGTTGCTTTCTTTTGGTGAAAGAATTTTTGAAATCGGTCCAGTAGTTTCGGAGCCCTACAAAGAAACCAACAATTTTTTCCTGTTTGGAATATTAGTATCGATGGATAGTAGATAGGTACTGTACGTCTGTACATCCAATTAACAACTAGGAAAGGTTTCGATTGACAAAAACATCAATAGAAATTAATTTATTATTAATCCTATCAGATAGCTCGTTTCGACGAAGTATTAAGGTTTGTCTACATTTACCACTATTTTTACTATCAGTTTTCAGTATTGGTTAATAAATAATTTAAAGCAATGTCCTCGTCCTTACACGTTTTTTTAATGTCTTCCAATTAGGTATTGGACACTTTTTTAAAATTAGGGTTGACTGTAAAAATCAAAATAAACACTCGTTTAAAACATTTTGACCTGCTTACATAACAAATAAGTCGGTTGCACTGTACGTCAGAGAGGTTATTTTGTCCTTTTGTTTTGAAGTTGGGTTTTGATTATTTTTAATTAAAAATCTTCTGTAAATGCTTCCTTGTCTCCATCTTAGTTTTCAATTTAAAACAAAGAGCTACAACCTCGTTTCTTGATTCAAATTGATTCATTTTCACGATATAAAGTGCTTTCAATAGAAGCTAAGAAGTCGTTATTAGCAATCGAGCTTCGATACTTTTAGCTTTGAGAAAGATAAGTTACACTTGATTGTAAAATAATTTGTAAGTACCTACCTACTTATACTTTTACTTTTTGCGTGACTTTAAGCCGTAGGTTTCCTCACGATGTTTTCCTTGTTGAGCGATGTTAGTAGCGCACTTAATTTTCTCTTAAAGAAAAATACATTGGCGCGGTCGGCCAGGATTCCAAGCCACGACCTTCGGAATCTACCATTAGATATCTACCATTAGACGCGGTATCTACCATTAGACAAACACCGCTTTGCAATTAATTAATTTAATTTGTAAATAATTGACCAACGCAGCTGTTATAAAACTTTTTATAACACAATGACGGCCTCTGTTTCGCATCGTGCGAATGACCGACTGCAATGCAGAAGGTTGCGGGTTCGATTCCCGCCGGGTGCAAGTATTTATGCTTAAAATAAATATTTGTATCTCGTCTGGGTGTTCTCGTATGTATCATAAATGTATTTACAGAAAAAGTATAATAATGTAGTAGGTATGCCTATCCGTTGTCTATTACCCCATAGTACAAGCCTGGTGCTTAGTTTGAGGCTAGATTGCGCTGTGTATTAAAAAAACTACTGAGACCTGTTTTGTCCTAGTTAATTTAACTAGCAGACTATGTGATTCAGATTTTAAAACGACTTTTAAACCCAATTTCAAAGTTTGTTAGTAAATAATAAATAGCTTTGCTCGCGATTCTTGTTTCCAGGGGTAAACTGGCACAAAATCTAATAGATAGCTGCTGTGTTTATCCAGGTTCTTATACTACCTGTCAAATTTTAGCCAAATCGGTTCAAATTTTTTAGGGTTCCGTAGGTACCCAAAGGGTAAAAACGGGACCCGATTACTGCGACTCCGCTAACTGTCCGTCTGTCTACCTACAGGCTGTATCTCATGAACCGTGATAGTTAGACAATTGAAACTTTAACAGATGATGTATTTCTGTAGCTGCTATAGCAACAAATAAAAACAAAATATAACAAATATTTAAGGGGGCTTTTATACAACAAACGTGTTTTTTCACGGTAAAACGCAACGTAAGCCCGATTAATTTTTACCATTAGCGCCATCTAGTTGATTGTCCGACAAAAATTCAATCAAAAAAAATAAACGTTCGAACTTTTGCATTTAGAACATTATTAGTGTGAATTGTGAGATGTCATTTGATCAACCGACGTCTGCGTAAATGATGGATGTGCCATTAGGCAGATTGAAATGCTTATTAATCGGAATTAATCTAGGTATATAGGTATGATATAGGTAAATACAGTTACACTGTAAGACAAATAATTGGAAGTGTATTTGTATCTCAACATTATTACTTATATTAGGTACGTTTTTAGGGTTCCGTACCCAAAGGGTAAAAACGGGACTCTATTACTGAGGCTCCGTTGTCCATATGTCCATCACGAGCACACATCTATGCACGGACACGGTTAACCGTGTCCGTGTCTGAGAGTTCTCCATTAAGACAGAGCACCATATTCACACGAAACAGCCTTCATTTTTCGCGTCACATATCAATCGCATAGCACCCTCTTTCATAGGACAAACGCAAATGAGAGCAAGAAAATTAATTATGAGTACAAATCGTATAAGTTACCTAAAATTACTAACTGTTACTTACAAATATAAGTATTTACCATGTTTTAACTTGTTTACAACCACGTAAGTTTAAAATTCGTATATTCGTTTAATTCATATATTGTTACTTACCGCTCTACTTATTTTATTACAAAAAAATACCAATGAACCTGTCAAATTAATACAGTTTTTTATTCAGCCTTCCACGCGAGAACGAAACGTTAAACATCTTTGTTAATTCCCAATGTTTGGTAAATAATGTTAATAACACAGCACCCGTTGTTTGAGAGTTTATCTCCGGACTTGTGGCCGGTGCAGACGGAGCGCTTGACCGAGCACGTTTGCGACACCTCATTGCTTTCACACCATGATTTAACGAACCTTGGCTATCTTGTTGACGCATTTTATCTGCAGTTGACTCCTTTGTTTGTAGCTGTTTTTGATTTTGACATCTCTTTTAAGAAGGTGGGTACTGTTACCATTCCCTTACAAACGTAATACCAAAATAGAATTATACAAAAAATAAGTTTTGTAGCTTATTATCGGTTTTATTCGGATCAAGATGTTATTTTTATAGGGCCCCCACCACAAGGTTTTCCAAAACATTAATTGGAAATGAAATAAAACGGAGCTACATTTTGTTCATTTTTACAGCGTAATTACTAGTTTACATTCATTCAGTCATTTGTTTTATTTTACAAACAATTATATCATATAAAAATTATACTGGCAGACTTACTTGCGTTTTAAGTCCCAATCCCGTGAGAATTTTATAAAACACTTTCTCGGTGATTAGTAGGTAAACATGACATATTACAATTAAGAGGAGTATATACGCCAACGACCTTGAAACTGCAAATCCCTGTCGGGCTCATCGAAAATTGTTGATTATTTCATGACGGAATGTCGTAGAACTTTTTTTTGTGCACAGATTGTAGGTGACATTGTTTCCTACATTTTGGTGTAGTTTTAAGACAAGAACCTCCTATTGGTGCAAAGCCTATCCAAATTTTAGACAAAAAATGTCTGATTTGGCTAAAATGTCGATAGGCTTCAATACGTTTAGACATATTTGTATGGAAACTGCACTAAAATATCGGAAACAATGTCGCCTACAATCTGTACACAAAAAAAAGTTCTACGACATTCCGTCATAAAATAATCAACAATTTTCGATGCGCTCGACATGGATTTTCAGTTTTTCAGAATAGGGCCCTTAATCCAAATTTCATATCTAGTCCAAATTTCATGTTTCGTTATTAGTTATTTGCCTAGAAGTAGACTATTCAAGTTACTATTATGAAATTGGGATGCGTTTTATGTACCTAAATCACGTTGGTTTGTTGTCCCTTTTCAATTTTTGTTTTTAGTATTTGTTAGCAACGGAAATATATCTTCAATAAAAATTTGCACTGTCTAGCTATTGCGTGCTGTTACGGTTCATGAGATACAGCCTGGTGACAGACAGACAGACAAACAGACAGCGAAGTCTCAGTAATAGGGTCCCGTTTCTACCCTTTGGGTACGGAACCCTAACACTGAGTTTCATTTCAATCCTTCATCACGAAAGCAGAAAAAATCTAGATAGCTACTATTTTTACAGCTAGAAGTTTAAAGTTTTACTCTTGTCTAAAGACGAGCGAGGTAAGAGGGAAACTTAGATAAAAACAAATATAGTAGATACGGTATATTCTATTGCGTATTCGAAAAATGAGCTAGAACCACCTAGGTACATGCATTTTCATAAAATTATTGTATTTAAAAACATTTCTCTTTAACAATGATTCAGGCATTTGTAAATAAGCAAAAAGGCATTTATATGGATTTCAAAAAGATAATCGCAGTGTGACAGCACGACCTCACGCGGCAACGGTTCGTCATACGACTGAGGCTAGTCCATCAGCTAGATGCAGTTTTATTGTCTCATTTTCCGAGACTAAGTAACGTATCTGCTGTTTTTTGTTTTCATCTAAGGGAAAGAAGCGAAGTTTCTCGTGCATTACGCGTGTTATGGAAATCGAGACGAGTTCGCAAGAACTTGTTGAAAGCAATACTAAAGTGGGCGACTTAAAAATTCAAAACGGAGAGTGATGCCGCGGTAGGAGATTCGGAAAATGTTGGATATGGTTTGTTAATAATAATTGTGGAGGTTAGGTAAGAGTTGATGAGGAAAAAAAACTAATGTAGTCGGTCAAGCTGTACTACTTGGTGAATAATCAATCACAAACATAATCTTTAATATTCAAAGTCCTGACTGATCTACCTACATATCAACGCAGAGCCCAAATCGCTGGTCCTAGAGACAAGAAATTTGAAGAGTGTGTTCTTTGTTGTGTGTAACAATCCACTAATAAAGGTATTTTGGTAAATCCCGAGGGATCGGGACTTACGCGAGTGAAACCGCGGGACACAGTTATCACGAATAAATGGAGACCCTTGTCCTTTTTGAAGTTGGTTAAAATATTAAAATAACAATTCTATTTATACTGCTAAAATTTATCTTAGCAGATACGACACGAACGAACATAATATCTCAAGAAATCTCATCCACGTTTTCGTCGACCACAAGTTTTCACCTCTCACTTCGAAACTTTTCACTTTTCACACGCGATTGACGTGAACTCGAAGAAATGGATACTCTTTGCACTTTTCAAGTTAAGTGAAGCTCTTACTTTCTCTGCGTGATGGTAGGAAAATGAACTTTAGGATCAGAAACTTAGTTTAGAAGAGCTCGGTTGCTTTGGGATTAATAATGAGGGGTTTATTTTGGAAGTTCATAAATAAATAAATAGCTGGATGTGGTACGGAATTATGCAAAAAATATTCTGCTTGAATAACTTCATATTAAAAAATAAAAAATAAATAATAATAAATTTATTTCCAAATTAATGTGTACAAATTAACTTAAGTCAAATTTTGATTTAAATCTAAATTACACAAATGCCTGAACTAGGAAAATATTACACGAAACTTGTGTTGTGTTCTATGATTAATAATGTTAGATAGAATTGAACAAAGGCTATAAGAATAGAACCATTTTTTAGGAATTTTACGTAGTATACAGAAAAGTATCACGGGGCTACAGAGCCCCAGAACTTTGGTTAGACGAAGATTACGACCTGACGTTTTGGTTCTTTGTATTTGCGTGGTACGTTATACCGGTCCTACGCTCAAAAGAGGTAGTACAGATCCTACCTCTGTTATCTACCACAATCGAGAGTTTCATATAGGAAATTGTTGGGCGTCTCTTCAAAATGAAGCTACTCACGGAAAACTAGCTTGATAGTAATTAATTTGCAAAAATGTAGGTACTAGGGATCCTGGACTACTATGTCAAATCATAGTCTACAATTAAAATATGAAGTATACCTCAAAATCAAAATATGACACTACAAAGTGTTAATTCCGAAAGAAGTTGCTTACCCTTAAGTTGCATCATGTCTAGAAGTAGGCAAAGCCACCCAGTTCATGAGTTATTTTGAGTTAGGAGAACAAAATTTAATTAACTTGATTTATGTACATTGACTTTAGCGGAAAAGTGCCCCCTGCGGCTTCAGTTAAAGTAATGAAATAACCGTTTCAACTTTCTGCTCAGCTTCGTTAAATTAAACGAAAATGAGTTATATTACAAGCATTTGGGACGTTTCAGCATGCGCGGGTGCAAGATACAGTATAATACTATATACTAGGCATGCCTTTTAAGTTCTGTCGTTTGTATATTTGCCGCCAATTTTAAAATTAGAACTTTTCAAAATTCAAATTTGTTAGAATTTCGAATATCAAAACAATTGAAAGCATTAGGATTAAAGCAATTGTTTAGTCACAGCGTTGGTTTGAATCTGTCAGGTCACGTACGAAAATGAATCTTACTAAGGAAAATGTTCGTGCAATAATTTTCTATAACTTTCGAAGAGGCCTCACGCGACTTCAGTGTTTCGAAGAGTTAACATCTGTATTCCATGATGAAGTCCCATGTCTGCGGACCATCGAACGCTGGTAATTGGAATTTGAGCGTGGACATACCACACTTAGTGACAAATCTCGTGAAGGACGTCCAAAATCCGCCTTCACTGAAGATAACATCGTTGCTGTGAGACAACTAATCGTCGAAGATCGTCATGTGACATATCGAGAGATAGAGGCGTTATTAGGCATCTCAGGGACAACCATTCAAAATATATTGCATGAGGCGCTTGGTGTGAGAAAACTAGTTTGCCGTTGGATCCCGCATTTGCTTTCCGACGATCATAAGGCGGCCCGCGTCAGATGGTGTAAGAAAACTCTTCAGAGGTTCAACCGAGGAGAGTCAAATCACGTCTACGACATCATCAGTGGTGACGAATCTTGGATCTATGCCTACGATCCTGATTCCAAACAACAATCTACAGTCTGGGTTTTCCAAAACGAGCCAAAGCCGACTAAAGTTGTTCGCTCTCGAAGCACTTCAAAGAAGATGGTGGCTACGTTCGTGGCGAAAACCGGTCATGTTGCGACGATTGCACTTGAAGATCGTAGAACGGTTAATGCGGAGTGGTATTACACAGTTTGTTTACCACAAGTCATCGCCGAACTTCGGAAATCTAGCATAAAGCGACGCATCATCCTGCACCATGACAACGCAAGCTCACACACCGCTCGTCAAACGATTGAGTATTTGAAGCAGGAAAACGTAGAAATTCTTGACCATCCTCCATACAGTCTTGACCTAAGCCCTAACGATTTCTTTACATTTCCTAAAATTAAGAAAACTCTTCGTGGTCAAAGGTTCCAGTGCAGTGAAGAAGCGGTCGACGCTTTCAAGTCAGCCATTTTGAACACCCCCACTTTGGAGTGGAATAAATGTTATAATAACTGGTTCGAGCGAATGGAAAAGTGTATTAAACTTCGTGGTGAATACTTTGAAAAACAATAAAAGGTACTATAAGGTTATATAGTTTTTTTTTCTTCAAACGACAGAACTTAAAAGGCATGCCTCGTACGCCAAAGTATGAATCTCCGTGTCAACAGATGGCGTCAACATCGCAATTCGCAATGTTAGAGAATTTACTAATAGATGCAGCTATTAGGGTAAATTCATTAGAGATGGTCATACGGGAGAGATGGCCAATCGAAATTTTTCGAACGTAGGCCTAAAATATATAGCGAGGAATTCAGAACCTCTTCTCTTACATTTTTGGAAGTCTTGTTAAATAACTTAAAAATAGCTGCAACGACTTTTAGACATCCTATTAGTATTATAAAAGGCGAAGGTTTCTGAGTATGTCTGTAACTTCTTCACACCTAAACTACTGCACCGATTGCAATGAAACTTGGTATGCAGATGCTGCAGACCTGGATTGACATATAGATTTTTTATAACATATTATTATCTGACTTTAAAAAAAATTGAACTACTTAAATACTATAGGTAGGTACCCTCTTCTCTTAAAACATAATTAAAAAGAGAATTCGAACCGACCCAAGATCAAATTAACACGACTTTGTGTTAACTAACTTCTTTATAATTTTATGAAAAAAAAAACTTTCTAAAGATGGGCAATTTCACGAGAAAAAAAACTCAAAGCCAGAGAATTGTTTCCAGTTTTTCAATCGTTGTTTTTTAAAGTAGAACAGTAATTAAAAGGGTATAAGTTTTGACGAGTTTCAGTTTTAATTTGTTAGTGGTATCTTGTTACATTGAGGGGGCTTGTCGGGAAAGTTGTTAAGATTTCCACCGCGATAGCGTCGACTCAAAGGCTGGATTTCTTGAAAGAGACTAAAGAGTCTTGTACTCACACTACTTTGCCAGGGTTATGCTGGGTACACACTAGCGACCTGTTACCGTAACCTTGTTAGGGTCAGATGGGGTATTTGAAATACCGGGGTTAAAGCAATAACGTTCATAAAATTGCTAATGATGTCATGATGTCATTAAAGAAACGGTAACCTTCAACTCTACCTTATCCTGAATTAACTATAGTAGTACCTTTGTAGTCCCGTTTTACGCTTTAAGTACGGTACTCTAAAACCATAGTAGGTATAGTTCCCGGCAAACAAGTTGAAATAAAATGACGGATGAGCCATTTTATTTGCGGATGCGCAGAAGTCATTTTTTAATAGAAGTCGCATAAATGTACTCCGCAAATTTTCCCCTACAACGTCAAAATTTTCCAACTTATTTGTGGGCCACTGTAAGAACATGTTTTGTGAGCTCGCAAATCGAGTAAAACAATGAAAGATTTTTAAGTATATAATAATGCAACCATGAAGGAGGTTTGGAGGCAACGAGGAAAGTCCATATTCAAAACTTAATTTTGTTTTCTATAAACTTGTGCACATTCACGGAATTAAATTGAATAAGATTCCACCGAAATAACACAATTTAACCCGGTCTACAACGTAGTTTCACGAAAATAGAATTAAAGCACGACATGAGTCGGGTTAGGGATGAAAATATTGACCTACCTAGATAAAAAATTGAGAAATAATAATTAAAATAACCTTCAAACTTTAAGACTAAAAAGGTTAAAACAACAACGAATTTAATCAACGAAAACCATGTTTGTTCTGGACGAAATTCCTCAAACAAAATTATTATTACAAGGACGGTACCGCACGCGCTACCTGCAATGTGTCCAAACAACGGGCGTCCTACTGAAAACACCCAAAACCCATTTTAGCATTCCGAGTTAGGATACGTGTGACCCGAAATACTCTCACGTCTGTAAAATATAGGTAAGCCTTGCTGTAATGAACTGTAGTATAATGACGAGAACAGAATTTATTTTACTACAAAATATTATTAAATAACGGGTATTTGCCATGTTTTATTTTGTTTTTGGACGAGCTCGATATTTCGCCAGTAATTTCATTAAATTGGCTTTACAGTAAATTAGCTTGTTCACGAGACTGGAGATTGCGGGTAGGTGACGATAGTTAGGGGCGTCCATTTCGAACTACCTCCGTCCTAATTAGCGTGCCGCGCCTTAGCACTGGTCTACTATTATCACTAAGCTCATTCTTTTCTCGATCCTGTGACAGACATCACTCACAGTGTCGTACCCCGTTTTTTTAGGGTTCCGTAGTTGATAATATTTGTAGTGCAAAACAACCATGTAAGTTTAAAATCAAAAAAAAAAAAATATTAACTTTAATTTGTACCTAGACTCGTACAATAGTGGGTATTTGTTGTTACAGCTGCAACAGAATTAATGAATGAATGAATGCTTTATTTGCACAACAAACAATTCGGCTGCCCCATTTCAAAACCTAGTAAGTCTTCAAACGGACGATTCTTTGTTTTCGGGCTGAATACAATAACACAGTAAGACTTAACATAACCCAAAAACACTTGAAGCGATAACAAGTTTTAATAAAAAGATACAAGCTATTCTAAACCTAGTAAGAGCAACTACATCTCAAGCTTACCCATTTGAAAACATAGTAAGTCGTAAAACCATTTCATAAACTTAGTAAGTTGATACACTTACTAGGTTTTTGAAATGGTTACATATACATAATAGGTTCTGAAATGGTCAAATAAAGAAAAACAAATTATTATTAGTTTTAGTAAGACATTAAAAGTTGTGCGTTACTAGGTTTTTTCTTAGAAGGATATTTGGCGACTGGGTCGCGTCGCATCGGTCATTAGCGACTCGTTTCCGCACCTTAAGTCTTCAAAATAAGCAAGTCGATTTTTGAACATTTCCGTAACTATAAGTCCCATACGCTCCAAAAATCAATATTTTCCAGACGCTACAAAACTATTGCCATTTAAGTCCACGACCTATAGTGACTCGTTTCCGCACCTTAAGTCTTCAAAAAAGGTACTCTGATTTTTGATCATTTCCGTAACTATAAGTCCCATAGGCTCCAAAAATCAATATCTCCCAGACGCTAAAATACTATTGCCATTTAAGTCCACGACCTATAGCGACTCGTTTCTGCACCTTAAGTGTTCAAAATAAGCAAGTCGATATTTGAACATTTCCGTAACTATAAGTCCCATAGGCTCCAAAAATCAATATTTCCCAGACGCTAAAAAACTATTGCCATTTAAATCCACGACCTATAGCGACTCGTTTCCGCACCTTAAGTCTTCAAAATAAGCAAGTCGATATTTGAACATTTCCGTAACTATAAGTCCCCATACGCTCCAAAAATCAATATTTCCCAGACGCTACAAAACTATTGCCATTTAAGTCCACGACCTATAGTGACTCGTTTCCGCACCTTAAGTATTCAAAAAAGGTACTCTGATTTTTGATCATTTCCGTAACTATAAGTCCCATAGGCTCCAAAAATCAATATCTCCTAGACGCTAAAATACTATTGCCATTTAAGTTCACGACCTATAGCGACTCGTTTCCGCACCTTAAGTGTTCAAAATAAGCAAGTCGATATTTGAACATTTCCGTAACTATAAGTCCCATAGGCTCCAAAAATCAATATTTCCCAGACGCTAAAAAACTATTGCCATTTAAGTCCACGACCTATAGCGACTCGTTTCCGCACCTTAAGCCTTCAAAATAAGCAAGTCGATTTTTGAACATTTCCGTAACTATAAGTCCCATACGCTCCAAAAATCAATATTTCCCAAACGCTAAAAAACTATTGCCATTTAAGTCCACGACCTATACCGACTCGTTTCCGCACCTTAAGTCTTCAAAATAAGCAAGTCGATTTTTGAACATTTCCGTAACTATAAGTCCCATAGGCTCCAAAAACAATATTTCCCAAACGCTAAAAAACTATTGCCATTTAAGTCCACGACCTATAGCGACTCGTTTCCGCACCTTAAGTCTTCAAAATAAGCAAGTCGATATTTGAACATTTCCGTAACGATAAGTCCCATAGGCTCCAAAAATCAATGTTTCGATTTTAACCAGATCAAAACCTAGTAGAAGCTGTTACTAGGTTTTGATATAGTTCTCGTGGTTTAAGATTTTAATTTATTTTTGTTTCAAGGTTTTTTTCTCTTATAAAACATGTAATATAAATATTTTAAAACAAAAATATATCTTAAATAAATGGTACGGTACATAGCTTTTTCTTTTATATCAATTTATGGTCAGATATTCAGTAGTTCACAACGGCTGACACAAAACATGTTTTTCTGTTTTTCTGTAAAAGTTGGTCAAAATACTTACTAGGTTTTGAAATGGGGCAGCCGAATTACAATTAGTATACATACATTACAAGTAATTAACAAGTAAGACAAATACACAAGAAGCTTAAAAGTAAAACGTTGTACAAATGGGCGACCTTATAGCTAAAAGGGATTTCTTCCAGGCAACCTTTGGATGGAAAGGGTTAGAAACACATCATCTGTGAATTTCAATTATCTAACTATCACAGTTCTTAAGATACAGCCGGGCGACAGACATACAGACTAACGGACAGAGGAGTAGTTGTAAAAGAGTCCCGTTTTTACTCTCTCAGTACGGAACCCTAAAACTAGTGTTCAAAGTTATGAAAAGAGTCCTAGGTACTTAGATGAAAACAAAATTAGGTAGATACGGTACATTCTAACATTGCGTATTCGAAAAATGGGCTAGAAACATTTTCATAAAATTATTGTATTTTAAAATATTTGTCTTTAAGAATGATTCAGGCTTTGTAAATAAGCAAAATGGCATTCTTATGGATGTCAAAAAAATAATCGCAGTGTGACAGCACGTGCTCACGCGGCAACGGTTCGACATACGACTGAGGCTAGTGCGTCAGCTAGACGCAGTTTTATCGTCTCATTTTCCGAGACTAGGTACCGTATCTTTAGTTTTTTGTTTTAATCTAAGCCTAGGTATGTGTTACGGTATCACAATTGGACTAAAAGCAAACGGTCGACGGTCGGTGGTTCGGCTCAGACGGAAACTCGGTGGCAATAAAAAATGCGTTGACGCCACCTAGCTTGTGATAAAGTGCAGTTTCTACGACGGCCACAGACGAGAAATAAACATGTACACTCAAAAAGTCAAGTAAGAGGCGATCTGAAAATTCTAACACCAGGTGGGAAACATCTCTATACGAAAAGAAAGGAAGAAAGGACTGCAAAAAATGTCTTCTTCTCATTGGACGTCGCGATCCAAAGACACATTAAGGTGCATTTAGACCAAACGAAAGAATTCTCATTCTAGCCGCACTACGTCATATTCTTTTAATGTAAACGGACGTAGAGGCTAGAGCATTCTTTCGTTGTTCTGTCTATGTCTATTTCACTAAACATTCACGATAAAATGCTCGTGTTCTAGCTCTGTGTTCGTTTGGTCTAAATGCACCTTTAGATTACTAACGATTCAAAACGATCATGTGAATATTTAATAGGAATTCATTGAATAAAAAGTCAAAATAAAGGAACACAAATCACACAATGTCAAATTTCATACAGTCAAACAACCCATCCCGAATTGTACCCGGCGCAAAGGTACCCATAACGCTGGCAGCATTGCCGCGTTGTATGGCAATAGCTAGCCTTTGAAGGTGCGTTGCCATTAATGGCAAAACGTCTGAATGTATCCAGTGACCGTTCCGAAAGTCCACTTATAATTTAACCCAATCCCAACGAAAAACCAAAAAACTTATGTTAAATTTAATCTGGCAAATTGTCAATTAAATAAGGGTTTTGTTTTTGACTACGAAACCCTTAGAAAATGCTTAAAATTGTAGGTAGATTTTAAAATTCTTATTATAAATATTGAAACACGAGGAAATTTAATTTACTGTTTGCCGGTCAACATTAACAAACACAATAAACCTATTTTAACTTGTTTTACGGTACAGAGGTTAATCTAATTCGGTTGTCCAATTTGTGCTGTTTATTTAGGTCATTCATAAATTTGAACTTAACATTACGGTCTCCCGTAAGGCTAAAATGTAACTTAGGTTTTTAGACATTTTGATGTAGTACCTGTCTGAGTACTAACTCAAATAAAGATCCGAAATTAAATAAAAAAACAACTTTTAACTTTGACTTTCGCAACAGTAGGTTTTTTGATTAATTTTTAGAACGAAGTTTTTCGGGGTCTGGGAGTGGAGCAGTTAGGTAGGATGTCTCACGTAGAAAAATTCGGTCACACAACTATTTTGTTTTATTTTGACACAATAATGTTAAAATGATTTGCCAAAACTCAATCAATCAGTTACGCAGGCGATATAGTTACGAGGAGGTTAGGGGGCTAGTGAACAAACTTGCAAACTAGGACCTGGAACCAATTGCCTAATTTCTCTAATTTGCTAATGACCAAATGGTTTGTTTGCTTAGATATTTGGACCAATCACGATCTAAATTATTAAAAAAAGCTTAAAAATCTTTAACACGACTACGGAAATCATAAAAAATCACCCGGGACAATTTTACGAATCTATTGACACCTTATAAGTAAAATCGGTTCAGTAGTTTAGTCGCTAAGACTGCCACACATAGACTGCCAAAATGATTACCCTTCCCTTCCTTTTTGCCTCGCCGTAGTCAAGCAAAAAGAAGCTAAGAAATATCTCGTCTGCAGTCTGCAGCTAACTCAAAAGGACACCAGACAAAATGTACCCATTACATTCGTGTGTGCAATACTCTATGAGTTGTGGCTCGGTCACTATTCCAGGATTAGATGTATGTTGGTGCATTATCCGCTAACTGCTCACGGTGTATCCCTGTCTGTGAGCAATGCTTTTAGCAACACGTTGCACTGTTGTTGTGTTCTTTTTCATTGAAACCCGGTTTCTGTTTGTTCGAAGCTTTGCAGTTTCATTTCATTTATTTCTAATAAACATGGGTACATATATATAGGTGTTTTATATAAATAAAGAAAGATCAATCATGCTCTACCTTGTTGGCAGTAGTTCAGTTATATAATCACATTATGCTTTCTTAGTTGTACGTAATATGATGTCATTATAAATTTACAAGTCCATTTTAATAAACCACTACAGCCACCACACCGCTACACTCGAGGTTGCCTAGAAGAGACCACTGTCAGTGGTAAGGCCGCCTATTGTGCCACTTTAGATTAAGATTTTTTCGTACTTTATTTTATTGTAATTTATTTTTGGTGAGAACAATAAAGCGTTCTATCTATCTGCAGCAAAGACAATGGAGACAAGATTAAATGTAAAAATAACCAAGATTTTGAAATTAAACTTTCGGTTTTAATCTTTAGGATTGACGAAGAAGAGACATGGTAAAGGTCTCGAAACGTTGAGAATTGCAACAATTCTAAAAGTAATAAAAATCACGCGATTAAAACATCTCTCTTTTTTCCTGCTATTATACTCATCACACGCATTGGGCGATGCGCAATTATTAGGATAGCGCCTCAGACAGAATAAGGCCGTCAGACTACATCTGTGTTTAAAAACAACTATGCCTAATTACATTAAACAAAGTTCCTTCGAGTAGGTATTTATACAAAGTTAGGGACCGAAACTTCATGAGCGACATGGTCCATCTTAGTTCGTTATGTTACAGTGAATTCTGAGTAGAGAAACTTGAAATTCAAGCAGATGCGACCCGACCACTTATTCTTTTTCTTATGTATACTCAAATTTGAATTAGGGCCTCCGCGCGCTAGACAGCCTGGCTGTGGCAGGATCTCGAGTAGTCATCGATTGGCTGCTATAACTGGTTTCGCAAATATTCTGGTTACCGCAGCCTGGCTGCCGCAGCCAGGCTGCCTAGTGCGCGAAGGCTCTAAGTCTAATAAATGTTTCAAGGCGTAACAGAATATTATCAGCGTTGCTTTCGTCCACGTTAATGCAGCAATAAAGCTGAGTTGAGTCCTTTTCAATAACTGAGCTGTAAATTAGAATACTGTATTGTATATGTACTTACCTATGCAGAAAATTCTGATGGTTGTTAAAAATAAATAAGTCTTCTTTGTTTCTTTTTAACCCCCGACGGAAAAAGAGGGGTGTTATAAGTTTGACGTGTCAGTCTGTCTGTCTGTCTGTCTGTCTGTCTGTGTGTGTATCTGTCTGTGGCATCGTAGCTCACGAACGGATGAACCGATTTCAATGTAGTTTTTTTGGTTGATAGATGAGTTTTGCGCGAGTGTTCTTAGCTATGTTTGATCAAAATCGGTTCAGCCGTTCATATTATATGTTGGTTAAAGCTCGGAAATAAAAACCGAATGTTTTCAAATATGCCCGAGTGGGGTATCGAATAAAAGAGCATGACTTTTGTGACAAGAATATGCATGTTTAATCAAAATCGGCTTAGCCGTTCAAAGTATATGTAGGGTCAAACTCGGAAATAAAAACCGAATGTTTTCAAATATACCCGAGTGGGATATCAAATGAAAGGACGTTACTTTTGTGACAACAATATGCATGTTAAATCAAAATCGCTCTTACAAAAAGGGTGAAATAAAAAAATTAAATTATAAATTTAAAAAACCCCCGACTTAAAAAATCTTCCAAGTTAAAACAAAACTAAACTTTAAAAAGGCAAAAATAATAAGCCGAAAACAAATTTCATGTCTTTGAGTAGGTATGTGGTACCTTACGTTCCCGCGTCGGGGGACGCGGGAATGTTAGATACTATAAGCACGGGTCGGTTACCATCAACTTCTGTGACACATTCCCGCGTCCCCCGACGCGGGAACGTAAGGTACCACATACCTACTCAAAGACATGAAATTTGTTTTCGGCTTATTATTTTTGCCTTTTTAAACTTTAGTTTTGTTTTAACTTGGAAGATATTTTAAGTCGGGGGTTTTTTAAATTTTTAATTTAATTTTTTAGATCTCGGATAGAAGGAAAGACAAATTATTATTGTTATCAAGCTTTATTGTACAAACAATAGCAACTTTTAACAAAGAAAAATTTCTCGCCTATGAGCGATCTTTCCAGGCAACCGATGAATGGAAAAGACTTAAGGAAGGGTATGGAGAACTGTTCAAAAATAAAAAATTAAGAGGCAATAGTTAGTACAGGTTTTTAAATCATTTGTAACTCCGGTGCCAATATCACAAGCGAACTTTCTGCACTGCAATTAATTCTGTCTCGTCCTCGGGTAAGGCTGAACTCCAAGTGCTACCAAATTTAGATCTAGACTGAATAAAGTTTTTGGAATTCAATCAGTTTGAACAGAATGGTAGTCACGTTCGTTAGTTGCTAGGTCTACGTTGCTTAGTAAAATGTTTGGATTCACAAAACTCAGGTATTTAAAACTTTGACAATGCTCCTAGTTTGCCTAAGACCGGTGAAACAAAACGTTAGGTGGCTACACGATGGTTTTATGATTTAAATTTTTATTTATCGACCTGGCGATTTCTTATTGTGCTATCAAATTAAAATTTTAACCATACCTATCATATAGTCGTCTATACATCTTCATTCATCAATTTCATCATACATCGTCTTAGACAATTAATACCTATTTCACATTATAAATGGTAAATAACAAATTTAAAATTTATACACGGTGCTCCGACGAGGGGGTATTAAGCCGAAAAGAGGTTGTTCTAGAGGTCTAGGCGAACAACTTTTGTTCTACAAGTTTTGAAATACGAAGTAGTTTTCGAAAATTTTGAGTTTTAAGTTTGCATGAAAATCAGCTGTTTTTTAGAGTTTGAGGTCATTGGCCTTAAGGTTCCCTTTTATTTAGTTTGGACCACTACAATCTAAACATTAATTGCCTTTTTTTACATAAACAGCTGTTTTTTTTAGTGATACAACTTTAAAATTTTGCGAAAAAAAAGTTCGAATTTCCAAAAGTCTTAGAATAAAAGTTGTTCGCCTAGACCTCTGGAACAACCCCCTTTCGGCTTGATACCCCCTCGTCGAAACACCCTGTATAAGGTGGCACAATGGTCATTGGTCAGCCTAACGACGATCTATTCAAGGCCTAACCAACCAATATAATAAAATACAATATCGCATTTTAAATAAACGGTTTTCAATTTATGTTTCGTTTATTCCTGAAATAGTTAGCCATAAATAGGTATTAAAAACCAAATTCAATTTTAAACTAAACATGGTTGTTTTCACTAGGTACAAATAACATTTCAAAACGGGGTATTTACCATGGTTTTATTTTGTTTATAAATAACATGTTTTTAATAAGTTTAAAAATTTATCTACCTAATCACTATCACTAGTTCTGTTCTGTAAGAGTAAGGAAAATAAAGCTATTTTTTTATTTATTTATTTTTTTACGAAGTTCAATATGCCGCAAATAATTGGAACTATCTTGCTCACGAGACTGGAGATTGCGGGGAATGACAGTTAGGAGTGTCCGTATCGTACTACCTCCTTTTACGTGCAGTTACTACGCGCTTAAGGAGGTGTTGTCATCGGTTCCCTACACTATTTTTACTCACTCATTTTTACACGATTCTGTACTCGACAGACAGCTCCGTAAAAAACAAATTATTAGGCATCGAATAACTCAATATTAGTTCGTAATTATGCTGGGATTTATATTATTTATGACCTACGCCACGGTAAATTAAGACATGGCAAATACCCCGTTTTTAAATACTCTTTGCTTTCAAATTCCTATAAATAAAACAATGCGTATACTCAATAAGTATTGCATTAAAAGTTTATATAACCTATCAGAAGCGTCATTAAAAACGTGGTAGATACCCGGTTTTTAAATAATATTTGTTATGAAATTCCTATAAATTAAACAATGCGTTGTGCACAATATTGCATTAAAAGTCAAAATAACCTATCAGAAGCATCATTAACCGAGTAATGACCACTAATATTCAATGTGACCGCAACCTAATTTACATAATTGATTCAGTCGGACATGGAACGCAGTAAATTTTAAAATTGAGGCTTTATGTATGGTTTGTCCCTTAATTTACATTTTTTGCGATAGGAAAGGATTTTAGATTGGGTTCGGTTTTCGCTTAGGTTTTCATTTTCATAATAATCTTGCGTTTTGTTTGTGATGTGATTAGGGTAAAGGGGTTTGGAGTTTAGTTGCTAAGCCTTCGTTTTTAGGGTTCCGTACCTTAAGGTAAAAACGGGACCCTATTACTGAGACTTCGCTGTCTGTCTGTCTGTCTGTCTGTCTGTCTGTCTGTCTGTCTGTCTGTCCGTCTGTCCGTCCGTCCGTCCGTCCGTCTGTCCGTCTGTCACCAGGCTGTATCTCATGAACCGTAATAGCTAGAAGGTTGAAATTTTCACAGAAGATGTATTACGGTTGCCGCTACAACAACAAATACTAAAAACAAAATAAAACAATTATTTAAAAGGGGCTCCCATACAACAAACGTGTTTCAAAAATAACAAGGAGTTTAGTTCAATGTGAGGTCGCTTCTGATTGGTCAGGACAAATCGAGTTGGTCATGGAATTCAAAATGGCTGCCCTATCTGTCAAATATACCAGTCTGCCTTACTTACCAAAGAGTTTCTTATAAGTTTCAGATTTTCTTTGTGCCAAGGTTTTTTTTTTTTCAGTGATTCGGTCGTTTGATGGGAGTAAGAATCGAAGATAAATATTTCATATTTTCCTATAAAATTTAAAAATTGGTTGTTGTAAACCATTTTAGGGTTCCGTATCCAATTGTGATAGTGGTACGGAACCCTTTGTGCGCGAGTGTCGCACTTGCCCCGTTTTTTAGGGTTCCGTACCTAAAGGTAAAAACGGGACCCTATTACTGAGACTTCGCTGTCTGTCTGTCTGTCTGTCCGTCCGTCCGTCCGTCCGTCCGTCCGTCCGTCCGTCTGTCACCAGGCTGTATCTCATGAACCGTGATAGCTAGACTGTTGAAATTTTCACAGATGGTGTATTTCTGTAGCCGCTTTAACAACAAATACTAAAAACAAAATAAAACGAATATTTAAGGGGGGCTCATATACAAAAGTGATTTACTACTGGCGTCGTCTAGTGGCGCCAAGATCCTACCATACAACTTCCTTCACCGAGCTGGTTAATGGATGAAAAATATTATATATTCGATTAAATATGCCAATTATTTATATTGCAAAAGGGTTGTAAAGAAAATCAGTTCAGAATAAGTTTTTGCAACCTATTTGCAATATATTTTTGACATTAATTTGAATATATTATACTTTTCATCCATTAACCAGATCGGTAAAGGTCGATGTAGATGGGGATCCTAAAATGCAAACCGTTACTTGTCAAAATGTTTTTTTTTTTTATAGAAAAAGGATACATGTACTTTTCTGCAATGTTGAATGGAGGTGACTGCCCAACCTTGTAGGTTGGTTGGGCAGAGATAGACGAGTTGTTTGATATTTTCATAAAATAATGTGATTTTTTTGTTGTCTTTATTTTCTGAGCACATTACATTTTTCTTCTAACATGCTACTAATTTTTATCATAAAAATCGTAATAAAATTGGGAGTTTTTTTTCATTAGAATTACATAGATAAAAGCTGCAAAATTTATTTATTTTTGTGATATAATCTATTGGATATATCTTAAAACTTGCCATTTATCTAAATCTGCTGATTCGGTAATCGAATGATATAAATCTAGAATCAATAATATTTTGTAACAGTTACGTTGCCTTCTTTACTCTTGGTTTTAAGTTTAGTACTTTATTAGTATTACCATATATTATAATAATAATATTTCAATGTTTTACAACATAATGTAATCGGAACGACATTTAGTAAAATCGATAACACATCGATAATGAATCTGTGGCACTTGGTTTGACTGTGAGATTTTGTTTGACAGTGACAGCTTCACTTCTTATTTTCATTCAAGCAAGTTTGTTTTGGAGATTTGGTGTTTTGTGTGTTTTTATTTACTTTCGTTACAGAATAATATAATTTATGCTAGATCGCGCTGTATCCGTGCCGTGTTTTGTATAAAGCACGGATGCGGCAAGTCCGTCGCGTTCACATTCACATTAGAGCGGGCCGTACTTTCTTCATGAAAATAAGCTCGTCCCCGCCACGGTACGGATACGGCGCGATCTAGCATAAATACCTATCATTTATAAATCGAAAACCTAGTGCACTAGGAATGGTTTACAGACTGATTGATCAAATAAACCTGAAATTCATGGATTTCGATTTAGACGAAGACTTGAACGAGTGACTACGACTTTGATATCTTCACGATTAAAACAATAGAACAACCTCGTTGTCGTTGTGCTGATTGGGGCATATCTGCTTTAAAAAATGTACATTATTTAGAAACCGAGTCCAGCCAATAGTTAGACAATGAATTTCTTCAAGAAATGTAAGTACTTAACTATATACTCTATTTCAGAAACATAGATCAAAACTGTAAACAAAGAACTGTCAATTTTAAAGAAACTAGGGGTTTCTTGTTGACAACGAAACCCTAAAAAGTAACTAAAGAGCTATCACTCTCAAATAATTGTATGGGATTACATCTAAATTTCTGAAATAGGGTAGGTATATATATACTTTTATATTTTTTGTCTGAGAAAAAAATATAATACCTAGGTACTTATTTTTGTAGTCGGTAAGCAAGCACCTAACAATTCCTTTTGTTACAGATCATCGCGACTGCTCATGTTTATCATGCATGCGGGATATTAATTTATTCAGCTTCTGAAATTCTGATACCCCATCATGTTGCTGATGCTGGGTCAGATACTGCAACACAATCTACAATAGACCATTGGCATGTGTGCATCAATTGTGGCAGCTCTCTGTTATGCATACGCTTCCACCAACTTACGAGGAATACTGAACATGAAAATCACATTAATTGCAATACATCTGCGTGTACTTATCTCCTATAACAAACAAAAAGTCGAATTCCTGCTGCCCTTGTAAACGCATTTCACCCTCTTATAAACAGTAGAGATAATGTTAAGGATATTCTCACAACAATGAGGAGAAATATGTGTGTTGAAAAACATTTAGCCAGGAGTAGAACCAATTTCCAAAGGGTTAAGTGTTGATGAGAGCAATTCTATATACTATAAAAGTACGCCGAGAAGTACCCAGCTATTTACTTGTCAACTCAAAATACCTGGTTATTAGGTAAATGCAATAAATAAGTTTGTATTTGAAAATACATTGTTGGTTATTTATATCTCCGTGTTATCCCGAACATAGTAGATAATTATCATAGTTTTCTGTACCCATGTCCTTGTATAAAAAGTAGGTAACTTAAGTAGGTATCTATTCTAATATGTATGTATTTTCCGGGTAATCTCTGAAACAACTGATGCAATTTCAAAAATTCACCAATAGAAAGCTACATTATCGAGGGTAACATAGGCTACTTTTGATCCCCTTGGGATGGGAATACCATGGGATCGGGACTTACGCGGATAAAACCACGGGAATCTGCTTGTATATAATATAAGCTGTTCTGCAGTTTCACCTGTGTAAGTTCCAAACCCGTGAGTATTGTGCTATCATATCAGTCAAGACAGAGCATTTTATATAGCTAGGTACTAGCTGACCCAGCAAACGTTGTTTTGCCTTATAAATTATAGATAGTTGCCGATTCTCAGACCTACTGAATACGAAAATAAAATTTCATAAAAATCGGTCAAGCCGTTTCGGAGGAGTACGGTAACTAACACTGTGACATGGAAATTTTATATATAAGACTAGCTGACCCGGCAAACGGTGTTTAGCCTTATAAATTATAAATAGTAGCCGATTCTCAGACCTACTGAATGCGTATGTGGAGTTTGGTGGAGATCGGTGAAGCCGTTTCGGAGGAGTACGGTAACTAACACTGTGACATGGAAATTTTATATATTAGATTAAACCTATCAGTATAGGTATAAAATGTATACCTAGCTGTACCTATAGATATTCATATAGATAGGTGCTAAGTAGCAGTAGAACACACAAACATAAAAAGACGCACTAAGATTTTAGTTCCTTCTGAGTAGGTAACATTGACTAGGGTTATGAAATTGGCAATAAGTTCTGTATGATTCCAGATAACTCACTCTTCCAGAATTTTGGGCTAGAGAACATTGAGATACAAGTACCTGTACCGGTACTTGTATCTCAATGCTAGAGAAACAGATTTTTGTAAAGTTAGTAGGTATTAAATTTTAAACAAACAGCCACCATTCACCTTAGTTCATTTCTCGCCTAAGGCTTTTAAGCGTTGCACTGCACATCAAACGCCAGATTCGTTTCAATGCGTCCTAAGCAATAGCAAAAACGCCATTGTCGTAGTTATTTGACTGCTTCTGTATAGCGGGGAGATATTGGGTGTTAAAGTTTCACATTTGGGAGTTTCACACAAAACACCACTAGATGTCGTTATTTGTCTTGAATATCCATAAATCTGAATTGGTATACCATTACGGCAGTTAATCAAGTCATCTTTCAGTCAATAAATCTTATTAATTAAAAATAATTCTTTTCTTTATAAATTCTGGACCGATACGTGGAATTCTGTAGTCATTTAATGGTTTTACAAATTCAGATTTATCGACCTTCGAGACAAGTAACGACATCTGGTGGTGTTTTGTGTGAAACTCCCAAAAATGTGAAACTTTAACACCCAATATCTTTTAACCTAGTAAGAATAGGACGAATATACTAACACCATGGCTCTAAGTTTACGTAATCAATCGAATAATCCATATTTCATAACTTGCGATTGAAACAATTTGTTACAACAAATTGTTTGAAGTGTCGAATATGATATCTGTGGAACAAAGCTGGTCCATTTTGAACGGTCTTCTTTATAATACGTATACCAAAATGTCACCGCAATCAATCAGATATGAAGTCATTTATTAAATTAAGTTTTAAACATGTGCCAATAGATGGCGCCATATTGCAATCTAGATCGCGATATCGTTACGTTTTCTTGCGATATACTGTATCGGATTCGTTTTAAACATTTGCCAATAGATGGCGCCACATTGCAATCTAGATCGCGATATCGTTGCGTTTTCTTGCGATATACTGTATCAGATTCAAATTTTACGTAGGTCAAAATAATGTTGATTAATGTTAATTTTAACCAACGTTATTATTGTTATTTGTTCTAATGTCGTGTCGTGTCGTATTGAAAATTTTGGTTTGGTCGAATTGAATTTGAAACAATTTGGAATTGAAATTGAAACAAGAGTTTGTCGATTAACCAATTCGTCCGTTTTAATTCTCTTGGGGTTATTAAAAAAATGGATTTCGGAAACATTAATTTCGATTTCCAATACTTATTAGAAGATACGAATTATGTGGAGGACGACTGTGTTAATGTTTTTCATAACATTTTAAATCGTTACACGTCATCCCAGCCCCGTCCAATGGATTATTTAAACTCTGTGTCTGACATATTACCAGTTGATCGTAATCAGAGTCACATCCAGTTACTATACTATGGAGAGAATTACAGTGGGGTCGGACACTGGGTGTGTCTTTTCTACAATGGCGACTCATTGCGCATATATGATGGTCTTAAGGGTAAATTATTGCCGCCTTTACAGCAGGCGTTTGTAGATGGCCTATTCCCACACAAGCCGTCAACTTCTTTTCCCGATGTACAGAAGCAGTCGAATAATTACGACTGCGGCGTCTTTGCTATTGCCTATGCAACATCACTTGCATTGAATCGAAACCCGGCGTTTGAAAATTTTACCATTGCAGAAATGCGTCCCCATTTGTTAAGAATTCTAGATAGTAGAGAACTGATACAGTTTCCATCTATTCCGAGAAAGCCCCGGGGGAATCCTAAGCGTGACATTTTTGTAGTAAAAAATCTACAACAAAAGCAAAAGACTAAAGCTGAACAAAAAAGGGCGTCGAGAAACAATCCGGAAATAAGATTGAAGGAAATGGAAAGAGATAGATTGCAAACCCAAAAAGATAGGTGCTTATTTAAAAAACGGTCAAAATTATCACAGCAAAATAATACAGCAGCGCATCGTGATGCCCGACTCGAGCCTGAATATCGCGAAGCAGAGCAAATGCGTAACACTCAAGCGCATCGCGATGCTCGACTCGTGCCTGCATATCGCGAAGCAGAGCAATTGCGAAACGCTCAAGCCCATCGTGATGCTCGAGTCGAGCATGAGTATCGCGAAGCAGAGCAAATGCGAAACACTCAAGCGCATCGCGATGCTCGACTCGTGCCTGCATATCGCGAAGCAGAGCAATTGCGAAACGCTCAAGCGCATCGTGATGCTCGAGTCGAGCATGAGTATCGCGAAGCAGAGCAAATGCGAAACACTCAAGCGCATCGGGATGCTCGACTCGTGCCTGCATATCGCGAAGCCGAGCAATTGCGAAACGCTCAAGCGCATCGTGATGCTCGACTTGAGCCAGAATATCGCCAAGCAGAGCAAACACGAGACGCTCAAGCGCATCGTGATGCTCGACTTGAGCCAGAATATCGCCAAGCAGAGCAAACACGAGACGCTCAAGCGCATCGTGATGCTCGACTTGAGCCCGAATATCGCCAAGCAGAGCAAACACGAGACGCTCAAGCGCATCGTGATGCTCGACTTGAGCCAGAATATCGCCAAGCAGAGCAAACACGAGACGCCCAAGCGCATCGTGATTCTCGTCGAGATGCAGATTACCAAATTAATGAACAAAATGCGGCTAAGTCCCGTAAAGAACGTTTTATGTCCAACTGGGAAGCAGTTAGTCTAAAATATATTTCTGCAGTACAAGAAGGGCATTCTAACCCATGTCATTGTTGTGGACGTCTGTGGCATAAAAAGAGTATAAAATTTATTTCAAAATCTTCATTAAGATTCAAAAGTGCTAAATATACAGATGACTATTTGGCACAAATATTCCATCTCTACCCAGAGGCAGATAAAGGTTCTTTCTGTAACACGTGCGCAACAGATATACGATGTTTCAAAGTTCCCCGTTTAGCCAGAGCAAATGGGTTGTTATTTCTTGAAATACCAGACGTTTTGAAAGATCTAACTCCTCTCGAAGAACGCCTAGTATGTGCTCGACATATTTTCATAAAAATTGTTAAAAGAGGAACTGGCTTAGGATATCAGCATGGCCTTGCGGGAAATGTGATAAATGTACCTGTAGAAGTAAACACTATGGTTACTTCTTTGCCAAGGTCAGTATCAGATACGCATGTTATAACAGTAGAACTGAAACGCAAAATGTGCTACAAACACGGACGCAAGGAGCGTATTCGACCCAAAAAAGTATGCGAAGCTGCTCAGTATTTGGTTCAATGTAATCTATATAGAGATTTAAACATTCAAATTGATGATAATTGGTCATTTGATGATGAGTTTAATGAAGGTGTGTGTACTTGTCATGAGATCAATAATGAAAATGAGAATACTAATGAAGACGAAGACGTTAATCCTGGTGGTAATGAAACCCTATTAGATCAGGATATCACACTAATAATTGCACCTGGTGAAGGAAAACGGCCGCTATCTCTCATTTTCGATGAATACATGGAAGAATTGGCTTTTGTAAAAATTCATTGTGGTCAAAAAAGAAATTTCAAGGTGAAACTAAGTCATATGGACATTACTAAATCAGAAATATCCCGAGAAGATCGTCGTGCCGTCCGTCCTGATTATCTATTTACTGCTTTGAAAAAGCAACAGACTATCAGAGTGCAGAATAGTATTGCGATGTGTCTTCGAAAGAAAACTCGAACTGGGGAACCTATTTTGGTTGAAAATATGCTAGATTCTGCTTACGTCGATAGTTTGGTTCAAGTAGATGAAGGGTATAGAGTTTTAAGAGGAATCAAAAATTCGCCCGCTCACTGGGAAGCAGAGAAAAAAAAATTACTCGCTATGGTGAGACAATTTGGTGTTCCTACATTATTTGTAACTCTTTCGGCGGCAGAAACAAAGTGGACTGAACTAATTAAATTGTTAAAAAAGACTGTGGATGCAGAGGAAATAACTAAGGAGCAAGCAGAACAGCTGTCTTATATTGAGAAAGCTCGCCTTATCCAAAGCGACCCCTTTATTTGTGCTACATATTTTGAAACTAGATTGCAAGCTTTAAGAAAAACATGGTCTTGTACGTCAGGTCCTTTCGGTACATTTAAAATAGATCATTTTTACTACAGAATAGAGTTTCAGCACCGTGGTTCTCCTCATGCTCACATAATGCTGTGGCTGAAAGGAGCCCCAGTGTTTAAGCCGGGTGATGCTACGATAGTTCCACAGGTTGTGAACTTTATCGATAATATCATAACTTGTAACAGCGAAGACATTGAGACTTCACTCATCGAATTACAGCGCCATAAGCATACACATACCTGCCACCCAAAACCGGGAAGACCATGCCGATTTGGTATACCATTCTACCCATATGACAGCACAATAGTTTTAACTGAACTCAATCAAGATGAACCTACATATAAAAATAGCAAAAAACTGTCAAGTGTACTAAAGGAAAAACTTAATAACATTCCTGAAGATATAACAACTTTTGAGATTTTTTTGCAATATGTTGGACTTACCAGAGAACAGTACATTCTTGCCATTAGAGCTTCTATTTCTAGACCTACAACTATATTGAAGCGAAACCCTAAAGATATTTATATAAATCCTTACTCAAAAAAAATTTTACAACTCCATCGCGCCAATATGGATATTCAATACATATTAGACCCTTTTGCTTGCTCGCTATACATAGTTAACTATATTAACAAAGCTGATCGGGGAATGTCAAAACTTCTTAGAGATGCAGTCGAAGAAACAAGAAAAGGAAATAAAGCAGTTCGAGAATCTTTGCGAACCATATCAAATGTGTTCCTGAATGCTTCTGAAATATCAGCTCAAGAGGCTGTATATTATTTGATAAGCCTTCCATTATCACGTGGCAGTGAAAGTGAAGTGTTCATTAATACAAATATTCCCGAAAAACGAGTTCAAATTTTAAAAAGCACAAGAGAACTACAAAATATGGATCCTAAATCTAGTGACATATTTGTGCCTAATCTGATCGATCACTACGTCAATCGTCCATGTACAGAAGAATTTGAAAACATGACCCTTGCTTATTTTGCTGCATTTTACATGTTTTCTAAGAAAGGCAATAAGCGCGGTAGAACATCTTTGGAGAATGAAATGAATGAAAATGAAGACTGTGAAATGATATTATCAGATAATAATGGAAATGAAGAAACAGTGGGTAATTGTATAGCTCTGTTAAACAATGATGGTTACATAAGGCGTAGACAAAAGCCCCGAGTTATCCGGTTTTGCCGTTTTAGTCGTGTCGCAGATCCTGATCAGTTTTATAGAGAACAACTAATGTTATATCTACCGTGGAGAAAAGAAGAAGAACTTTTGAAAGATTCAATCAATTTATTAGCCAAGTTCAATTTAGCAGCTGACACAATACAATCAAACAGTATTCCTTTTAATCAACTCGGAGGTGCTGAAGAATTTGAAGCCCTTCTGGATGCAATAAAGCAAGCTGAGGTAGAAAGTGAGGAAGTGGCTATATGTCAGGGAAACAGAAGGCCTCTAGAGGGCTATGAGTACGAAGACCAAATTGCAGATGTTGCAGATGATATTTTACCTGGGGGAAATGCTGGACCAAACCAAGGTGAACCAGCCACATTCGTTGCACCTGTAATTATACCTGAGGAAGCGTACTTAGAATTAACTCGAAAGTTAAATGTAGACCAACGTGACTTTTTGATTAATGTCCTACAATACTTTAATAAGAAACACGATCCGGAATGGAAGCCAGTTTATTTATTTTTAAGTGGCGGAGCAGGAGTAGGAAAAAGCTTACTTATAACCTCCTTATTTCAATGTTTGTCAAGAGTTTTCAATGCATCTCCTGGGTCGAATCCTGATGATATCAAAATACTTTTGACTGCTCCAACAGGAAAGGCGGCATTTGGAATTGGCGGTCAAACATTACATAGTGCTTTTTCTTTACCTATAAATCAAGTTGGCCACACTATGCCTGAATTATCAGCTTCGACGTCAAATACACTCGCATGCAAGTTAGCTCATCTAAAACTAATCATAATTGATGAAATTTCTATGGTTGGTTCAAAACTACTTAATCAAATCAACCGCCGTTTACAGCAAATATTTCAAACAACATCTCTATTTGGAGGTATATCAATTATTGCTGTTGGTGATATGCGTCAATTACCTCCAGTCGGAGATAACTGGATTTTTCAAAATTTAACTGGTAAAACCATTGTATCACTAGCAGGTCCATCTTTGTGGAGTTTGTTTAAATTATTTGAATTAAAAATTATAATGCGGCAAAAAAATGACTTAAAATTTGCAACTGCATTAAACAATCTAGCTTCTGGGAGCATGACGTTTGCAGATCTAGATTTAATGAGTGAGAGATGTTTCAAAATCACCGAGCTACCTGTGGACGCCAAAGATGCCATACATTTATTTAGCAGTAATGCTTTAGTTTGTGCGCATAATGAAAGAGTTTTAAATGGAATGATCACTGAAGGCGCCATTGTTGATGCCTTGGATGAAGTTTTCGGAGAGCCGAATCAATCGGCTAAAAATCGCGCCTTAAAGACGATTTTATCTTTGCCTACCGCTCAAACATACGGATTACCTAAACAATTGAATCTAAAAATATCAGCAAGGTACATGATAACTGTAAATGTGGATACAGAAGATGGCCTGGTAAACGGGACTACTGGCAGACTGACAGCCATTGACTATGGTGTTAATAAAGTAACGGGTGAAAGAAGACCACTAAGATTGTGGTTAGAACTGGATGATATAAAAGCAGGCCAAAATAAAAGAAGATCTTGTCAAAGGAGGCTACAGAAGTGCTGGACGCCTTTAGAATGTGTTTCTTACATTATTAAGAAATGGAAAGCGTCAAATCTTCAAATCCGCCGAACTCAGTTCCCTTTGGTTCCGGCTGAGGCAATAACAGTTCACAAGAGCCAAGGAGCTACGATGGATAAAGTTGTGGTCCATTTAAGTTCTCACTTTAAAAGATCAATGCTTTACGTGGCATGTTCCAGAGCGAGAACTTCAAAGGGATTGTTTATAATCCCTGTAAGTGGTACAGGATTCCCAAATCCATCTCCTCCATCGGAAACAACTCCAGTGGCTATAGAAATGTGTCGCTTACGTCAAAATCCGTTAGTGCCTGTTTTCAGACATCTTCGAGTAGAAAGGCCACTCAACTTTATTCAAGTAGTGTACCACAACATACAATCATTGCGAAAACATATAGATGATGTAACCGTCGATCCAATTATAAACAATTCTGACATCGTATTTTTATCAGAAACGTGGGCTGCTTCATCGGATTCCTTTAAAATTAATGATTTGGATATTATCTCAAAGACTCACGGCCCAAATATAAATACAGCAAACCGCGGAATGGGTATGATTGCTTTTAAAAATATAAATATCTCGGAACTCAACGCAATACCATTTCAAACATCGTGTGGGGAGGGACATAGTGAAGGCATTTCTTTTGACTTAAAAGGAGTTCGGATTATTGGGATCTATAGATCCCCTCGATGTCACTGGAACGATTTCTTAGATACACTGAATAATATAATATTTGATGACAGAACACTGCCGTTGCCTCCAACTATAGTGTGCGGGGATTTCAATGTGGATTTACTGGAATCTAATGAGAATGCACCTTTAAAAAAATATTTTAACCATATTGGTTTCAACTCAAAACTTCCTCGTGTTGTTACCACAACGGGTTGTACTCAAATAGATAATGTGTTTAGCAATATTGACTTGGATGCTGGAACATACTGTGCACTATTTAGTTACCATAGCCCTTTATGGATACAATTTCGAATTGAATAATAGAACACGATATTCACCTGTTCTGGTCTGTCTGTAACCACAAATACCACCGACGTCTTTCTGTAATCACATTGCAAGTTTACACTTTGCGGTTTCCGATTGCGCTGAAATTTGGTATGGGTATTGAATCGGTTAATACCAATGCAATATTGTTATAAAATGGAGTGGATCTGATGATTTAGCCACAACGTACTACACGCTTTGGGTAATTAGAAAACATAATTTGCAAAAGTCATTAATCTCCGTATGCAAATGCACATCATGCGATTTAAAAAAAATATAATTCAATTCGTGGCCGTCCAACTACTATGTATTCATTTTATTAAACATTTCATTAAGAATACATTGTTGGCCTTTTATAATTTGTAAAACTGTCTTAAGTACGCTACACACGTTTAGATTTCTCTGTACGATTATCGCACAGATAAATCGCATGCGAGAAATCTAACGCCCATAGTGCCTACACACGTTCAGTTTTATCAGTTGCGATTTCTTTTCGCTTGAAGTAACACGTATTATGACTTGATCGAATGAATAATTTTAATATTAATATTGATAATATTTTTCCACAAGCTGTTCATAGGAGCCGATTCTATTGATAGAAGCCCAAAAATGAGTAATTTACTACATTCTGGGATGCTATTCTGCTCATCATTTCGAATTTTCTCCTAAGATCTTCACCGAGATTTTACTCGGGACTCTCAGCTTCCAAATAAAAAAAGAATTATCGAAATCGGACTTCATATGCCGGAGTAAGGCGTAAAACAATCCCAGAAGATCAACTACTAGGTAAACTGTGCGAAATCTATGCGATTTCGATTTGATCGTCAGTTAAACTGTACAGTTCTCAGATTTGCCTACACACGTACGATTTATCGTAAAGATTTCTCGCATGCGATTTATCTGTAAGATAAATCTAAACGTGTGTAGGGTACTTTAATCCAACTTTTGATTTTGTCAGTCGAAGACGGTTATTCGCGGCGTGTTTACTAAATTGCTATCCTATATCGTGTTTGAATGAGTACAGCGCCGTTTCACACCGCAGCGCATTCCAAGCCTTAGTCTCTTCGTCATTGTAACTGCTACGGGTCGGTTGTGTTTTGTTTACAACCAGAAATTGTCTTGCCGAAGCAGTGATGTAATCGAAGAGAGGATACAGCTTACCTCCCCCAACTACGCTATACCTACCCTACACATACATAACACCTTCCCAACACCGTGCTTAGGGAACATACGTCTATCCATACATCCTCAATCACTTTAGCGTAACACAGATTATCTGTAAAATAAATATGATATACCTAATAGCTTTGGTATTTACTAAAAAGTTGATAAAAATATGTATTTTTTCATTATTGCAAAATACAAACAAAAATCGACAATAATACAAAAAAATAACAAAAACCAATGAGTTTTATAGAGAACAACTAATGTAACCTTGGAGAAATGAAGAACTTTTGAACGATTTAATCAATTTAGTAGTCAAGTTCCTGACAAGCAGCTGACACAATACGATCAAACAGTATCGCTTTTAATCAATTCGGAGGTGTTGAAGTGTTTGATGCAATAAGACAAGCCGAGGTAGAAAGTGAGATAGGGTCATGAGTACGATGACCAAATTTCAGATGTTGCGGATAATATTTTGTATAGGAAAGATGCTGGACCAAACCAAGGTGCACCAGCTCCATTTGTTGCATACTTAGCGTACCTACCTACTTAGAATTAACTCGAAAGTTGAATGTAGACCAACGCGAATTTTTGAGAAATAAAATGACTTACAATACCTACTTTTATCAAACACGATCCTGAAAGGAAGTCAGTCATTTATTGGAGCAGTATAGTTAGTTATTTACTCACTTATCATATAATTTTGATAAAATCTATTATTAAATTCGAAATTGTATCCATAAAGGGCTATGGTAACTAAATAGTGCACAGTATGTTCCAGCATCCAAGTCAATATTGCTAAACACATTATCTATTTGAGTACAACCCGTTGTGGTAATAACACGAGGAAGTTTTGAGTTGAAACCAATATGGTCAAAATATTTTTTTAAAGGTGCATTCTCATTAGATTCCAGTAAACCCACATTGATATCCCCGCACACTATGGTTGGAGGCAACGGCAGTGTTCTGCCATCAAATATTATATTATTCAGTGTATCTAAGAAATCGTTCCAGTGACATCGATGGGATCTATAGATCCCAATAATCCGAACTCCTTTTAAGTCAAAAGAAATGCCTTCACTATGTCCCTCCCCACACGATGTTTGAAATGGTATTGTGTTGAGTTCCGAGATATTTATATTTTTAAAAGCAATCATACCCATTCCGCGGTTTGCTGTATTTATATTTGGGCCGTGAGTCTTTGAGATAAAATCCAAATTATTAATTTTAAAGGAATCCGATGAAGCAGTCCACGTTTCTGATATAAATACTATGTCATCTCTACTTACATCATCTATATGTTTTCTCAATGATTAGGTATACGTTGTGGTACACTACTTAAATATAGTTAAGTGGCCTTTCTACTCGAAGATGTCTGAAAACAGGCACTAACGGATTTTGACGTAAGCGACACATTTCTATAGCCACTGGAGTTGTTTCCGATGGAGGAGATGAGGAGATGGATTTGGGAATCCTGTACCACTTACAGGGATTATAAACAATCCCTTTGAAGTTAAAGCATTGATCTTTTAAAGTGAGAACTTAAATGGACCACAACTTTATTTCAAAACTCAATAGTTTGCGCGAGAGACACTTCCAAAGTGATAAAATGTGTGTCCCCGTCCCCCCCCCCCCCATGTAACTTCTAAAATAATGGATTGATATAACTAAAAAAAGTATATGATGTACATTACTATGCAAACTTCCAACGAAAATTGGTTTATACGAGATCTAGTTAGAGATAGTAAGTAGTTTGTTTTAAAACGTCATAAATCGTAAACCGCAATTTACCCTTTAAAACGAAATCTGTTGAATAGGTAATGGTACGGAACCCTCCGTGCGCGAGTCCGACTCGCACTTGACCGGTTTTTAATTTCAGACTACGATCTGACGTTCTGGTTCTTTGTATTTAACATCCCGTGAGAATATCGGGATTTTTATTCTCACGGGATCGGGACATCTACATTCACCCTGAGTAACATAGGCTACTTTTAGCCTATGCCACTGTGGGTGAATGTAGCTTTCAAATGGTAATAGAATTTTAGAAATAAGCACAGTAGTTTTTGAGTTTATTCATTACAAACACACACACACACAAATACAATTCTTTCCTCTTTATAATATAAATATTGCACGACGTTACACACAGCGCAATCTAGCCCCAAACTAAGCACTAGGCTTGTACTATGGGTACTAGACAACGGATATACTTCATATTATACTTTTTTTTTTTGTTGTAAATACATACATAGGATACATAGAAAACACTTCGGACCGTGGTGAGTCCTAGGACATTTTGGTTTCCTCACGATGTTTTTCCTTTACCGTAAGAGCGATGTTATTAGCGCACATACCTTTTTTCTTAAAGAAAAAGACATTGGTGCGCGGTCGGCCTGGATTCGAACCCACGACTCTCAGAATGAAAGCCGGGGTATCTACCACTAGACCAACACCGCTCCAAAATTAGTGTTGATGTAGATTTTTTTCTTCAGGAAGATGTGTCAAATCATAGTCTATAATTAAAAACGAAGTATAGCTGCGCCTCTTAGGATCTTAGGGGTTGAATTTCACAAAATTTTAATTTCCCGTAATGTTGAGTGAGCGCTACGTCCTAAAAAGAACCACCATACGAAATTTAAGACTTAAGACAGCTTACTTAGATACTTGCTGCTACTTCTTTTAATAACTTTTTTTTATTTGCTCAAAATATTCATAAATTTTGTTCTATCTTTCTTTATAATAAGTAGTCGGTAGATTGGGAAGACCCAAGAAAGGCTGGTTTGACGTCGTAAAAGCGGAAATATGTGCAAATGCCCTCACTACGCAGGTTGCCGAAGATCGTGCGAAGTGGAGACGTAAAAGTAGGAAACCGGACCCTGGGCACTCGAGAGGGATGCAACCGGGAACATCGCTCAGATGATGATGAATTAAGTAGAAAATAGACGATTATACATAATTTCATGCACATACTACATCCTCACATTTGTAACATTTTAAATATTAGGATATTTAATCACAAAATTATTTTTAAAGGAAACAACAAATAAAATAGCCCAAATAAAAATATGTGTCAGACTAATATAACTTCTGTAAACAATAAAGGGCTAACAAAATGAAGTAATCACGTCAACTACTAGGCCATTATTATAAAACAGTCGTAATTTTTGCCTTTAAAAGCTTTACCACCCTAATCTGGAAGTCAGTATAAGGGCAGTTTGTTTAAAAACCTTTTTATGGCGTGATCGTTACCCCACACCTTTGTTGTTATTCTATTCATTTATTACTAGCTTCGTCCCGCGGTTCGTAAGTCCCGATCCCGTGGGAATATCAGGACCAATTCTACTCAGGTTGAGTGTAGCTTTCTATAGGTGAAAGAATTTTTGAAATCGGTCTAGTAGTTTTTGAGTTTATTCATAACAAACATACAGACACACACACACGCATACACACACACAAAAATAGAAATTTTTCCTCTTTATAATATTAGTAGGTATTTGATATAGATTTCACTTCAGTGGGGTTACATTTCAGGTAAAATATAGACAAAGATTAGAATTTCAGCAAATACCTATACATTATTATGACCATGTTCCTTTCTTCTCTCTGTAGGCAATGATAATAATACAATAAATAATATAATATTATGATAAGAAGCTAGTTTAATATTACTAAAACATGAAACTCAACACGTCGCAAGCAAAGTAGACGAGACGTTACAAACGTAACGTAAAGTAATTAGTAACAGCAACAGCTTATATAGCCAGCTTTACTGGTCTGGGTGCCTCTGTATTTATAAACAGAAGCGTCCCGTGGTTTCACTCGCGTAAGTCTCGATCCCGTGGGAATATCGGGATCAAAAGTAGCTTATGTTACTCCTCGATAATGTAGCCTTCTTTTGGTGAAAGAATTTTTAAATCGGTCCAGTAGTTATTGAGTTTATTCATTGCAAACACACGCCCACACGCCCACATACATAAATGCAAATCTTTCCTTTATAGTGTAGATATGTATGCATTTAGAAAAAATAAGTATATTATTATGTCCGTATCAGTATATTATATCCGTTGTCTAGCACCTATAGTAAAAACCTAGTTTCTTATTTTGGGTCTAGATGGCGATGTATGTAACTAAGTAAATAAATTCTGTCAACAACACACAACGCCATCTAGCCCTGTGGTAAGCGACTAAGCTTGTGTTACAGTGACTAGATACCTAACGGATATAATACATACCCATATTTATTTTATTATAACGTTAACTATACTTCCTGCAATATTTATTTATTTATTTCAAATATTTTTTATTATATAATATTTATTATTTGTAACCCGCTGTAGAGAACGGCATATTGAGCAATGAGCCTAACACTCCCCCATAAGTCGTAACCAAGTCATTCCTCTTCGTATACGATCCATTTATTTTTATGTTTCTTTGTCAAGTGCACCGCGTATGACAACAACACGGTGCTACGAGCTCTAAGTAAGTAATATAGTATGTTTGGGGGAAACAAATTGATCGACTTGTTGACTTCACGACTTGTTTTAGGCTAAAAGTAAGTGCCAGTCAGAATAAGCCGACTGTCCACCGAAAACTAAACGGAGTTAGCTTAGCTACAGAGCTCGTCAATACAATAGGTCATAGATTTTTCTTCTGTTTTCGCGATGTTGTATTGAAATTAAAGACATTTTTCGGTTTGAATCGCGTTTTATTACTTTTAGTATTGTTACAACGCTCAACGTTTTCTTCTTTACGATTGGACTGCAGAAGGGACCTGGAAGTGTCTCTAATTACAATGGGCCATGATTTTTTGAAGGCATTTGAATATAATTCTAAACGCTCTCTTCTTTCAAATTTGCATGCTGACGTGACGTTAGCGGGGTAGAGATACACCTCTTACATTGTAACACCTATTTTATAATTACCTATCTCTAAGCAAATAAAGTCCTTGAATCTTTGAATCTTTGAACGCTAGCTTGACTTGTAGGCAGATTATGTGTTAATTTAAAAAATATTAATAATTAATTTGTATAATGCGCAAAGAATAAGCATTGCCATTCAGCCTGGAAATGTGGCCAGCATTTTGGGCTTTGCTGAGTGTCGAAGGTTTGGACTTTTTTCGATAAGTACTATTTTTATAAATATGTTAATAAAATTAAGACATATGCGTATAAAATATGAATTTTGAATTTAGAAGCTTCCCCATTAATTAAGTAGCTCTCAATATGTCAATAATTTAGGTAAAAATACAACTTTGTCAAAAACAAAACACGAAATAACTTCATAGAAAACAATTCTAAAGTCAGAACATTCGATAGCAGTCTATAATTAATTAAAAGACTTCTTGGCACATTCATACGTAACGTAGCTTCCACGGTTGATACAAGTCAGCTGGATTAACATCGGTTAAGTCACTATTAAATAAGCTACGTTCGTGCAGTTTCAAATGAAACTACGGGTAGATTGGTTGATTACGTAGTACTTGACGAAGCCAATTGCAAGCTAGAAACTTTTTGATCGGCCAGTAGGTACCCTTAGTCGGAAAGTCTACCTAATCTTTTCTCCATACAAAGGACATTTTAAATCGTATGTATGGGCCTTGGCACAGTGGGCGGCATCCATTTTGTTTTTTTTCGATCTCTTGTCGCACGTTCTATCCAATATATTTGGATAAAGGAGATCTAAACAAACAGAAAATATTCCATCACATGATGTAGTAAAGTGGCGCGTTTCGGAGATATAGGCCAATGAAGTTTTAAAAGGTAATTACTCTGTTGTGTAGAGGTAAAGAGATATCATATGGTCTGAAGGCAAAAAAATGTGTGGTTTAGCCATGGTTTGGCATATTCTTTTGAGTGACAAACGTTTTATTCCGCGACATGACAATTTACTTTGATTTTGGTTTTATACCTATTTGGTCAAGTTGTTTCCAATATTGTGGTTAAACGCCTAGGAGCTGTCAAGTAGGAGCGTTTTATTATAGCCATGAAAGATTAGTTACGCCCTCCATGGCGTTGTACCATAACTAATAATCAATAAAGAACATCAACGATGACGACGACGACGACGACTGACGACGACTGATTGTCGACGACTGATTGTCTACGATATCTTTGTTGTGTATCATGTATTTTGTAAAAAATAAGACGACGACTGACGACGACTGATTGACGACGACTGATTGTCTACGATATCTTTGTTGTGTATCATGTATTTTGTATAAATTTGTTGCAAATAAATAATTTCTATTCAATTCTATCAATTATTAATTTAAAATCTTTGTATTTTTGTAATCCGTAAAATTGCACGTTATTGGTTCTTATAAGCACTTGCAGTTACTGATTGAACACCTAACATAACTTGTAAGTATAATATATTGATGTAGTTATTAAATAGGTACCTAATGTATTAGTTAGAAGGTAAGCTAGTATTAAAGTTCTTGTTATAAGCCTTTAATCATCATTCAATTGTTTAAATCTGACCGTTTAGGTGATTTATATTCATCATGAACTTTTCACTAATTCTGGTAGGGATACTTCTTACCATTATAAATACAACATCCGGTCAAGAAGTATGGAAATATGGAGTAGATTATCCACACAGTATTCCAGTTTTTTATGAAAAAGGACAAATTCTTCCATTTCACAAACACACAAAGGTGCAAATACAGGTAAGTTTCGACAAAAAAAAATGTTTTTTCTTCTTTTTTTGGATGGTGGCGTAGCGCATCTAGTGTTAGAGTCACCCTAAGGCGATCAGAAAACTCATTTATTATGCTCATACTTAGATAAGTATTAAACACGAAAACATAGTAAATATAGAACCAGGCAAAATACACCTACAAAACTCAACACATGGTCGATGTTGAGCGAAACCATGCGTTGCGTGTAGCCGCTCCGCTGAAGTATAAGACCTAACGATAAGACTTATGTTTTAGGAAAACCATTGCCAGGAGTTGGTGTATGTGACAGTACAGGTATTCAACCATCTGAGCAAACCTTCTGTGTCGTACAGCCGAGAGACCCATACTGTCGATATTGACTACCGCCTGTTACAAAGCAGCACATCTCAATACATTGTCACTGCGAAAGCGATTATTATTCCTGACTGCTTCTAAAATCGCCTGTTGGATATATTTTGAAAAATACCTACTTAGATTTCATTTATTATGATATGAGATTATGGTCGAGTGACTTAGTCGGATAGAGGTTACGTGTCAAAACTATGATAAGTAAAAATATCTGCATATTTATATCTGCATGCAGGTCATTGCAGGTATTTCTACTCAACATTTATCTATTATCATCATCATCTTACCAATATACTTTACTTACTAATATATATTAAATTGTAGTCATTACTACAATTTTTATTTTTAATATGTTGTTAAATTGATAATCTCTAACACCAATCGAAATTATTTTTTGTAACCATTTTCATAACTCATCAATAAAATAATCTAAGTTGTTTTGAAAGATTTGTTTCTATTCCTGACTGATCCTAGACTGATTCGTACACGTATATGATGTAAAAATAATTACCTAATTCCTACATAACAGGATAAAAGTATGCTCTCTCAATCGTGTCTCAAATCTCAATACACACATTCGACATATTTGTCTACCAAATATGTCAAATACACATAAAATATGACAATTACTATTCTATTGACACTCTATCCATTGAGTCACGATGGTGAGAGCAGACTTATGATCCTCTGCTTAGCATATTATACCATTAATAATTATAAACCGAAGATGTGGGAAGTGGCTTCCATTATACAGAAGAAAAACTTGCTCTCTGATGTGCGAGTGGTAAGCGATTTTATTGCTTCGGTACTTGTCTGGACAACAGGTAGTGTCACTTGGGCACGAGGCAGCTCTCCTTTATAGAGAACTATTTGGGGTCTTGATCTATCTATAACTGATCCCAGATGGCGATTTTCTGAGCACCTGACCTACTCTGTCTCTTAAACCAAAAGGTGGGTAAGCAGGGACGCTATATCATAAGCAGCATAAGTCAGTTTCAACGAAGGGTTGACCATCTTCATACCACTAATAGATGTATGTTTTTTACAACTAAATCTGTAACGAAATCTTCGGTGTACGAGTCTCATTAGCCCTAGACCAGTTTTATGCTTCGAAACAGAAAAAATCAAAATCAGAAAAGCTTTGACGACAGAGTTAAAAAGTAGGCCTATCAAGTCTGCGCTACCCGTGAGTTGTATGACCTAAATCGAGCACAGTTTTAACTTTGACAATCAGATTTTAATGTAAAAGCTTAAGAATATAATAATACTAGCTGCGTCCCGCGGTAATATCGGAAGAAAAAGTAGGCTATGTGTTATTCTAGGACTCCAGCTATCTATATTCCTAGTTTCATCTCAATTAGTTCAGTAGTTTTGCGTGAAAGAGTAACAAAGTCACATACATACAGACATATCGACACACATGCATCCATACAAACTTTCGCGTTTATAATATAAGTAGGATAGTAGGAAGTAGGATAGTGCATCTAATATCTGCGCACCGTGATGTGTGATGTTTTGACTGCTTTTAGGATGAAGAAAACCATCGCGAGGAAACTCGCGTCTTGAAGTTTCGTACAAAGGTCCCTATAAAGCTAGTACAAAAAACCCTCAGTGAAACCTTTTAGGGTTTCGTTTTATCTGGAGATAGAGATGGAGATGAAATAACATATAGGCCCTTTAGCCCAATATTCCCACAGGATCGGGACTTAGGTAGGTGAAACCGCGGAGCACTGCTTTGCCGAAATCCTTTTATCCTACTAATATTATAAACGCGAAAGTTTCCAAGTATGAATGTATGTATGTATGCAACTTTGTTACTCTTTCACACAGAAACTACTAAACCGATTACAATAAAACTTAGAAAATAGATAGCTAGAGACCTAGAATAATACATGGGTTATTTTTTATCCCGATATTTCCGCGGATCGGGACTTATACGGAAAAAACCGCAGAGCGCAGCAATTCCGAAATTAAATCATAAATATTTATCACAGCATAAAACATTTACTAACCGCATATCTAAAACTGTCAATTAAATGTAACTTTTTAAAAAGGTTTTTCCCCCGTCACACTTTGTGTCAGCAAATCGTATAATTTTGCCATCTAGAAACTTTTCACTTTGCCCTCCTACTTCCAATTAGCCGGCACTCTCCAGCTTTCAACATTAACGTTTTTGCATAAAACATAGTTTCAACTTAGTGTTACTTAGCCGTGTTTCTGTTATACCTCGTTTATTATGGTCACGCGAAATAGCTTAATTTTTCGTTGACCACTTAGCTTCTTACAGCCGAATACAGAAATGCCACTTAAAATTTGAGGCGTACTTAAATAATTGAGCGGGTTCTAAATTTAAAAATAGGATGAAATTTTTTGAATTTGAGAAATGCTTATTTGTTTAAGTAGAACTCAAATTTTGAGTTGCGTTTCTGTGTTAGGCCGTAAGTTACTCAAACTTTATTCCTCAAATTAGGTCCAGGCTAGGCTGGAGTACCTGGCAAAGGAGTAAACTTTAGAAAGACTTTTCAATTGAACTAGTTTCTATTGTTTATAGCAGACCTGAGGTCTTATTGTTGAGTATTATTCAAAGATACGTCAATATATTTATTGACGTATTTAATTAAAGTATAAAAAACTTTTAACCCATTAACCAGCTCGGTTATGGTCGTCCTATGAAATGTTGTTAACTACGACCGCTAGGAAATGCTAAGCTAGACTTGTTTTCACAAAATTACTTTATATTTAAATATCTTGTAAGGTGAGCTTATAAAGTACCTATATTTCACTTCAAGGCCTATAAAACTTATCTTCAAAAGGCTATTGTCATAATTGTTAAGGAATAAATAATAATATAACCCAAAATGACTGTACAATTAGAACTAGATTCAAATTCCTGAATACAACTAAACTGTAACTAAGTATCGAATGTAACTTCTCGAGCCTATGGATACAAGAGTAGGCAGTTTCAAACTAGCGTTGCCGAACAATCGATAGTTTTACTATCGATAGCTGATGACAAAAATCATCTTATAATATCGATGGGCTATCGATAGTATAGATACAGTCGATAGTATCGATTCTATCAATATCAAACTTTAGTACAACAGTATCGGTAAACTGCAGTACTATCGATAATATTGAAGCTCAGTATCGATAGTAGTAGTAGGCTTTTATTAAATAGCTACTTACTCCAACCAATACTATCGAAAGAAAGATCACTATCGATAAGTCAAAACTATCGACAGTATTGCTGTGTGTCGATAGTATTTATTCCAATGGAGTTATCGATACTATTGATACAACACAATACAATATTTATTTATTATTATGAAACCTCTTTATAATATTAGTATTAATAATTTCCCAGATTACATTATAGTAGTAGTAGATAGTATCGACATTATCAATACTATCAGTACTATTGATAGCAGACCTATCGATACTATCGATTTGCCAAAACTATCGATAGTCCATCGATAGGGAACTACACTGTTTCAAACTACAAATACCTATCGACAAAGCAGACGTCGCCGACCCAAATTACAGTACGAAGTGAATTCAGTCGTGAAAGACGAGTTACTCGGAAGGTTGCCTAGATTTAGGATCAAGTTAAGTTGTTTTGCTGCTACAGTTATGGCGGTACTTTGTTAAATATTCGTAAAACTAATTCTTCTTCTGTTTTAGCGATGTTGGATTGATATTAAATTCACTTTCCTGGTTTTGATCGCGTTGCTTTTAATAAGCACTAGCTGCTGCCCGCGTAAGTACCGATCCCGTGGGAATATGGGGATTAAAAGTAACTAATGTTACTCAGGGTGAATGTAGCTTTCTAATGGTGAAATAATTTTTGAAATCGGGCCAGTTGTTTTTGAGTTTATTCATTACAAACATACGACACATAAAAATACAAATCTTACCTCTTTATAATATTAGTGTAGATATAAAATACTAGCTGAGTCCCACGGTGGCACTTACCTAAGTCTCCATCTTGTGGGCATTTCGAACGTTACATAAACTTAGTTATCGTTTAAAAGTAAGATGGTTAGACTACAGTTAGATTGTAGAATATTTCAATCAAGATAAATCTATCATTGTTTTTTTCTATCTCGTGGAAATCAGTCTGAAATACTATTTTAAAAGGTAATGAAAACAATTGCACATCAGAATCTCCAAAAAAAAATAAAGCGATTTGGTATAATTTATGTATGTATATTAACAAAGAATGGTGTATTCTTCCTAAAACATTTGAGAAACTCGAACACGTCAGATTTATTATTTTCATTGCAGTCTTTAATAACTTGATTCATGTCGGGTCTGTTAAATAATGCATATGTCTTTTCTAGAAGTAGTGTACCATCTTCTGTTGTATATCCAGCAGCTTTAAAGGTGCAGCGAATTAGGTTCTTGAATTCTTCATCCTCTCTCCATTTACCTTCTCTTCCTAACTTCAGAACGTCTTCGACATTATCAGCTTTAGGTGAGCATTGTGTATATCCATTTACAATGTTCTTCCTTGCTTCAGGAGATATGTCGATTAGTCTCTGCAAAGTGAGAAATAAAGGAGTTTGACAATCTTAACTAAAACTGTTCTGGTAGTTGGCAGAGCCTTAGTTGGTAAACAAAACAAGGAGAAATCTTAATCATAAATTCACTATGTCACGTGGGTTCCCCTGTAGCGCAGTGGTATAGCTGAATTCTGAAAAGATGTTCTGTTCATCATTCCGAAAACTCTCATCGGATCTTCACTAACTTATATTAACCTTTCTAATAGCAAAACAAACAACGGACCTCAGACAGCGCAGATATCCGGTAACATAAACACAAAAAATAGCTATATAGATAACTTCCTCATACGTTTCGAAAACCGGTTAAAAACAAGGAAACAGACAACAATAGCATCTATGAAGTAAATATGAAATTGAGTTTCTCACCCCTTCAGGAGCAGCAAACGCCACCGAGAGCAGCAGTAGCAGAATTATATTCCTCAGCATTTTAAGTATTACTTGTATGGGTGCAAGGAACGATATCTTCAAACTGACATTCTCGAAATGTTAAACTTTTCTTATAAATTTGAAACGACTGCAATAAATCATAGTAGGTACCTACGAGTAGATACCAAACTTATAATGTAATTAACGAAGTTTATGTGTTTGTCTTATTATTTATGTACAATAATTGTACATAAATAATAAGACAAACACAATTCCGAAGAAGGAACCTGTAAAGGTCACCAAACGTTGAGCGTTGAAACAATGCTAAAAGTAATAAACTCCACGCGAGTAAAACCGAAAAATGTCTTTAATTTCAATACAACATCGCGAAAACAGAAGAAAATCCAGGTAGATCAAGCCATAACGATTATTTTTTATATCGTATCAATTCTGTGTAGTGTTTTTTTAAGCGTTTTTGTTGTCCCTTACTTTGAACTTTTTATTTCTCTAAATCAAGACAATCATTATTTACCTCCCAAAATGTAACCCCGATATTCCTACAGGCACTCAGGTACCTAACTATACATATATCGCAATATTTTCAATAATAATAATTATTGAAAATATTAATCAATAATTATCAATAATAATTATTGAAAATATTGCGATATATGTATAGTTAGGTACCTGAGTGCCTGTAGGAATATCGGGGTTACATTTTGGGAGGTAAATAATGATTGTCTTGATTTAGAGAAATAAAAAGTTCAAAGTAAGGGACAACAAAAACGCTTAAAAAAACACTACACAGAATTGATACGATATAAAAAATAATCGTTATGACTTGATCTACCTGGATTTTCTTCTGTTTTCGCGATGTTGTATTGAAATTAAAGACATTTTTCGGTTTTACTCGCGTGGAGTTTATTACTTTTAGCATTGTTTCAACGCTCAACGTTTGGTGACCTATACAGGTTCCTTCTTCGGAATTCAATACTGAAAATGAATTCAGATCTATTTGCACGCACTAACAATGCAAAATGATTCCTCTGTGTTCTTTCTGAATATTGCCTTCAGTGCTTCTTTCCCTAAATATTTATATTTGGCCTAACACCTATGTGTAGTAGCCTATGTGTTAATTCATCTCTAGCTATCGATTAAAGCTTTAAATATGACTAATTTCAGGTCCTCGAAAATATAGTACGTGCTACCTAAATGAATGAAGAAGACGAAAATATTATACTTGAATACTAGCTGCGCCCGATCCCGCGGGAATTACGGGATAAAAAGTAGCCTATGTGTTATTCTCGGTATCTATATTCCAAGTTTCATCGCAATCGGTTCAGTAGTTTTAGAGTAGTAACAAACATCCAAACATCTATACAAACTTTCACATTTATAATATTAGTAGGAAGGAAGTAGGATTAGTAGGATAATATTTTCGCGGGTAAATTCGCGGCGCATTGCTAAACCTCTGATACGATCATTAGGTTTTTCTCATGATTGTTATGTTTAAATGTGAATTAAACAGTACTTAAATAATAATTAAGATAATTATTATTTTACCTAACTACTCAATCAGTTCCTTGACAGTTAGGTGCCTACTTATACTATAGTTACACCCTAACTTTGCACGTGCATTATAAAATAAACATATTATACAACATAGATACCTACTATGTAATGATTATGGTGGCACAGAGCGTCAAGAGGCGCACTAACTACTAAGTAAGTTGTGGTGGTATCTACAGTCAATGATACTTTGGCCTTGTGGGGACAAGATACCCACACTTTTCTCCATACAAACTTTACAAACGTAGTTGACTGATTCCTCTCTTGATAAAGACATTAAAGAAAATATGTTTATGCCATAAAACCTACCATCAGCCATGACCTTGACCATGCCTTAACGTTTTAATTCTTCTCATATTCTAATTATTCTAATATTAATTTCTATTCTTAATTTCTATTATTATTGGAGCCGCCTGGCCTTAGTCGTACGGACGGGAAGAGGCCGGATGGGCTGACGTTGGTTCCCTGGGAGAGGGGGAGGTGCCTTATCTGGGATGCCACCTGCGTCAGTACCTTTGCGGCCAGTCACTTGGCCCGTACAGTGCGTGTGGGTGCGGCGGCTGCTGAGGCAGCGGCTGTGGGCAAGCGGGTGAAGTACACTGGTTTGGAGAGGGCGTACATTTTCGTTCCTTTGGCTGTGGAGGTTATGGGGTGTTGGTGTGGGGAGGGGTTGGAGTTCGTTCGGGCGGTGGGTAATCGTCTCAGGGAGAGGGGTTTCGACGGTCGTTCAGGGTTGTTCCTGTTGCAACGGCTTTCCATCGCGGTGCAGCGTGGGAACGCTGCTAGTGTGATGGGATCCTTTGCTTCGGGAGCAATCCGGGGGGGCCTTTTTGACTATTTTTTTGTGTTTGGTTATTATTTATTGTTATTGTTAGATTTCTTTTGTATTCATTTGTGTTTGTTTATTCTGTGTTTTGTGATTTATGTACTTAAGTACATTATAAATAAATACATTTTATTTCTATTCTAATTATTGGTTACTAATCTATACTAATATTATAAACTAGCTGTATCCTACGGTTTTACCCGCTTAAGTCCCGATCCCGTGGATTTTTTTAAAAATCCCCTTCTTATCGGATACCTACATCGTATAAAGATCACACTCTACAATTTTAAGCTTTCTGCTATCAGTGTTGTTCGATGATCAGTCATTCAGTCAGGACAAAGCCATTTATAGATATAGATGTAATGTGAAAGTAACTCTGCCTGTCTATCAAATTGTACCTATATACCTTTTTATGTCATTACTTGAAATCAATAATTTTCAACAATGCTCAAAGTTTATTTACATATATTTACATAGGTAGGTACATATAAGATATATAAAACTAAAGAAAAAAAACTTATATTAAAATAACCCACCCCTAATCAATAATTGCATTAGTTTCAACCGAGATTTCTTTAGCAACAGAATTACAAAAACGGTTACCTCAAAGTACGCAGTACAAAATAAGCTCGTAAACAAGAATTACAAAGCAAATACTCGGCATAAGTTATGTCAAACAAAACCCAGGTGGGGTCCATTCAGCAACCTTGGGAAGGATCCAATAAAACCCACCCGTCCAATTTCTGCCTACTGCTGATACGGTATGTCGTATTTCACCAACGTGAATCCTTAATGTGCGTCTCCCATGCAACCGACCGCGGTACGTGGACGTAGATTATTATATTATGGAATAGAATTTCGGAAATTGCCGAGAGAAGTATAAAATTATATTATGACCTCTGTGGCGCGACGGGGGAAAGCCCGACTGCAATGCAGAAGTTTGCAGGTTCGTTTCCCGCCGGATGCAAGTATATATTCTTAAAAATAATATATTTGTTTCTGGTCTGGGTGTTTCTATACATCATAATATGTACCTATGTATTTACTAAAAAAAAGTATATGTCCGTTGTCTAGAACCCACAGTACAAGCCTAGTGCTTAGTTTGGGGCTAGATTACGCTGTGTAACGTCGTGCAATATTTTTAATTTGAAACATCTGTAGGCGCTGGTAAACCTAAAAATCCGCGTGGCGATACAGGCCATCGCGACGCCTCGCCATTCTATTTGTTACATATCAATAACGCCGTGTCATGCCTACACATAGTACTAGAGGTGTTTGTTAATTTCGAGTCACTTTCTAAAAACTCGTAGACTCGTTAGCCTGTACCGTAGGGCCGTCCTCTTCGGAACAGAAGTCAGAGTCTTCTGTTCCGAAGAGGACGGCGTTCGAATCTCGTGATGATGAAATCATTTTGTTGGCTTAAAGATTTTGTCGACGACATCGACAAGTTCTGTTTTGATGTTTCACATCTGCCAGGCGTCCCGTGACGGCTCACATTTTTTACAAGTGCGTTTCAATTGCATATACATTCACACGATTTGTTTTAATACACGTTTAACCACCTAATGAAACGCAATTTAACTACCTATGTAGGTACCGAATTAAAAACTTATCACAAAAACATTGAAATAATTATAAAATAAATAAGCAGTTAATATGTTAGGTTAGGTACTTTTACACTTTTATTGTAAAAGGTATAATAAATCTAACTGAATTATGCCTCCACTATTTATACCTATATTGCAAGAAAATTGAAGATTTTGTTTCTAAAGATTTTCTAGGGTTCCATACCCTGGGTAACTATAAAAAAAAAACATTAACAACGCCACGCTAATCATTCAATTCTAACGTATTATAATTGATGTTTATGATTGGCGTCAATAGATGGCACCAATGGTAAAAATAAATCGCGATATCGTTGTCTTTAAAATTATAAAATCACGTTTATTGTATGAGAGCCCCCCTTCAATATTTGTTTTATTTTGTTTTATAGCAGCTACAAAAATACAAATCATCTGTAAAAAATTGAACTGTCTAGCTATGACGGTTCATGAGACACAGCCTGGACAGACGGACAGACAGACAAACATCTAAACTTTCGCATTCATAACATTAGCAGGATTAATTTTATAAATGAAACCTATCCTTTATCTTTATCTCCACAATCCCATGTGAGTGGAAAAATTAATAAAATCGAAACCACACTCCGGTATCGAATTAAGCTAATGCGTCCCCCAGACGCACGTTAACCGACCGTCATTAATATCTGGATATTCCCGGTAATATCCAGATATATCCAGTTGTATCCAATTACAATTACAACCGATGCAGTCGAAATCGAATTCCCTTAATGATTCCATTTAATTTTTAATATTTACCTCGGAGTTTAACTTCTAGGTTTAATCTGTAGCTACGTTTGTTTATATACCTAGGTACCTACTAAGCAAATTATTAGTAAGTAGGTACCTCCTATCACTTTAGTTTATCTAGTTACTAACTGCGTCCCGCGGTTTCACCCACGTTATTCCTGAAAAAAATATTCATTCGAAATGAAATAAAACGGAGAAACATTTTTTATTCATTTTTCAGCGTAAATTACTTTTTATTGGGAATAATATAAAACAAATGAGGTGTAATCTAGTAATTTACGCTGGAAAAATGAAAAAATGTTTCTCCGTTTTATTTAATTTCGAATGAATATTTTGGAAAACCTTGTGGTGAAAGACATCGGTGCACCCTCAGAGTGAAACTCGAGCTATCTACTTCTAGACCAACCCAACTCTCTAATAATCGAAAACGATTACATAATAAAAAAAACGATAAGGCCAAAAAACCCAACATTTCTTTAAACAAGATCTCAAAGCCTACGCTTTCCACTCTTCCGCCTTAAGCTACAAAAGATTAAAAACAGCAACCCAGTACAAGTGGTAAACGGGCAAGCAAATTCAATTTAACGGTTGAACCATTCTGTTAGAAGGGTCCATTAAGGACGTTGCTGAAGAAAAAACGTCGATAACAGATGTTAATTAATCGTATTAATCTATTGGCCGGTCGTTATACAATGATATTGCTCTACGGGCAATTAGTGACCGTGTTTCGCTGGATAGGTACACTTTTGTTCACTCCCCTTATTGCTTTTGTTTTGTTACTGTGAGTTAACTATTAGTTTTCTTGTTTATTGAAAGAAAATATCATCTTATTACAACATGTCCTTATTATTATATTAAGCGGTGTTGGTTTAGTGGTAGATTTCGCGACTTTCAATCCGAATGCCGTGGTTTCGAATTCTGGCCGATCGCGCACCATTGTCTTTTTCTTTAAGAAACATTTATGTGCGCTATTAACATCGCTCTTACGGTGAAGGAAAACATAGTGAGAAAACCTACAGCTTAGAGTCACGCAAAAAGGCCCAGTTATAGGGGTTGTTGCAGAAAAAGACACAGTAAAAACTAACTATTAATTATTATACTAAAGCTATATCTAATAGAGTTTAGTCGGGTAAGATCGGATACGGAGGAAGTCCGTATGGCTCAAATATCTCCCAAAATTGGTTGATATTTTTAAGTGTTAGCAACGATGTTCAAAAGAGCAATGCACCCTGCACCGATCTGTATCACTTTTTGTATTGTATTTTTGAAATCGGTCTAGTAGTTTTTGAGTTTTTTCATTACAAACATACGATACAAACAAAAATACAAATCTTCCCTCTTTATAATATTAGTGTAGATTTATTACAATACCGAACTAACGTACATCGCACTGTTACACATTTGGTCTCGCAAACTGCGGAATTTCGTACTTCGAAGTTCAGTAACGGAGTCACTAGACACATATAACATAATATTAGTCGGCTTAAGATTACCCCCTTATTAGTACAGGAGCTTAAAATCTCCAAGTAACAAACAGTCAGTAAGCAAATAAAAACACGGCACAAATGTCGATAAACCATATTCCATGCATTAAACCCGAGACCGGACTGGCAGAGAGGCGTGCTCGAGCCGTTCCCCACAAGTCAGGCAGTCGGCAGTCGGCACAATTAGCCTCTTGCTTTGCATAAAACACCATTTTGGAGGTCGGATTTACTATAGTGCTGTAAACGGGTTACTTTTGTAATAAAACTCGGTTCAGTTTTAACTTGGTTTGTGCTTAAATTTTATTGTTAAATGTATTTTAAGTTTCATTAAATTACTTTGTATCGTTCTGTTTTTAATGAATGAGTTTAAATAAAACCGGCAAAGTGCGAGTCGGACTCGCGCACGAAGGGTTCCGTACCATTATCTTTACAATAGATTTTGTTTTGAAAGGTAAGTTGTGGTTTACAATTTATGACGTTTTAACGAAAAAAATACTTAATAGATCTCTTTTAAACCAATTTTCGTTGGAAGTTTGCATAGTAATGTACATCATATATAATTTTTACTTTTATCATTCCATTATTTTAGAAGTTACAGGGGGAGGGGGACATTTTACCACTTTGGGAGCGTCTCTCGCGCAAACTATTCCGTTTAAAAATGATATTAGAAACCTCAATATCATTTTTGAAGACCTATCCATAGATACCCCACATGAATAGGTTTGATGAAAAAAAAAATTGAGTTTCAGTTCTAAGTACGGGGAACCCAAAAAATTTGGTACTTTTTTTTTCTATTTTTGTGTGAAATCTAAATGCGGTTCACCGAATACATCTACTTACCAAGTTTCAACACTATAGCTCTTATAGTTTCGGAAAAAAGTGGCTGTGACATACGGACGGACGGACAGACAAACAGACATGACGAACTATAAGGGTTCCGTTTTTTGCCATTTGGCTACGGAACCCTAAAAACAAGTAAGCCATGGGTTTATTTATTGTTTCCTACTTGCAGCGCCCCACGGGTTTCACCCACGTAAGCCGGAGGATAATGCCAAGAGATCGAGATCCCGTTTCATCTTTACAATATTAGAAAAATGCTATTTGAGCATAGTAATCCATAATTTATACCTACTAACCGATTTACCGATTTCGGTGAATTTTTGTAGGTATATAGAGATAGATAGAACCCTCTTTTTAAACCCTTACGGTTAGGACCTTAGAGAAGGACCTACTTTTGATCCTGATATTTCGGGACTGGGACCTACGCGGGCTCGGCAAGTTGATAATAATAATGTTGTAATAAGTAGATGTTTCTAAACGAATGCCTTGTGCAATAAAAATAATTAAGAAATAATAAATATTATAACCGTTGATAAACTCTTTTGTATTTTGACAATTTAAGACAACTGTTTCTAATTAAGCCAACTTATTTGATTCTGAACAATAAGGAAGGCTAAGATCATCTTGCAGATACCGTCTTTTAATTTATTCTTTATAATAACGTTTTTTACTCGTAAACTGCGGTAATATTAGTTTTTAGGATTCCGTACCTCGAAAGGTTAAAAAGAAATTCTTAAATCACTAATAACTTATTAGTGATCTATTAAGAATTATTTTTTTAAGAATTATAAAAGAAACCCTCCTTAGTAATAAGGGTTGTTATATTTCAGGGTTACTTAATCGATTGAGCAGCTCTTAAACTCATTTTGAGCTGCTTAGCTGCATTTTGAATTTAGAATCTGTTCAATTATTTAAGTTGACCTTAAATTTTGAGTAGTGTTTCAGTATTTTAATGTCAAAAATATTATGACATAACAGATTTTGATAGGTAATCGTACCATCGATGTATACAGGATTGAGGAATCCTTGAATCGCTCTCTCTATTGGAGGAAACCACATAAAAATCCGTTTAGTAATATTAGAGTTTATCGGTTATAGACAGACCAACAGACACATTGAATATTAACAATAATTGCATTACCTCTTTGCATACATACATCAGATGCAACTGGCAGTACTTTTCACTACGATATAGCTACTCGGGTGAAATCACAGCAGTTTTAGTTCTAAATAGGTTATAATACAACCTACTCCTGGCGAGCACTCTCTATTGTTCTTTGTTCAAGTAAAGTACTCAAGTAGAAAGGATTATATCACCCACACACTCGCTATTTTATCCACTTTACTACAACACAGAAGCATAATAATTCTTTGTCTCAGTCACCGTCTGCATCCCTTTGTTTGACACTTACAAACAAAAGGCGAAATTCGTATACTTATATACTTAGAAACATGTAAGTATGTTAGTGTTACTGGGAATAAATTTCTAGTCGTTAAATTGTGATACGCTACTGCGCTGTCAGTTTCTGATGGTTTTTTAGGGTTTCGTATCCAAAGCGTAAAAATAGGACAGACCTAATACTGAGACTCCGCTGTCTATCTGAACAGTGATGCTGAACAGTCGAAATTTTCACAGATGATGTATTTCTGCAGCCGCTATAAAAACAAATTAAAATCAATATAAAACAAATATTTAAGAGGGCTTAATAAATGTGATTATTAAATTTTAATTTATTAAGTTTTTTCTTCTGTTTTCGCGATGTTGTATTAAAATTAGGGACATTTTTCGGTTTTAAACGCATAGTGTTTATAACTTTTAGCATTGTTTCAACGCTCAACGATTCGAGACCTTTCCAGGTCCCTTCTTCTGTCAATCCAGAAGAAGGGACCTGGAAAGGTCCGAAAATGTCTTTAATTCCAATAAATCAACTAAATATTGTAAAGGTTGTCAACACAATTTCTAATTTTAAATTCTGTTCAAAATATCGAATGTAATATAAGGCAAACGTCAAACGTTCACTTCCGGCGCGGCGACGTGCACAGCCAAACGCCTGCCGTCGAAAAGTCGCTCATATTTATTTTATCGACTACTCCATATTTCTAAACGAAAACATTTTCTGTGCTTTCATGTTATAAAGCTTAAAATTTCTGTTGAGAAAATTTGAAATTGATTGAGGTCAATATTTAACTGACAGCTTTCGTGTGACGGAATTTTTCTACGAAACTATTTGTGAGATTGTAAATCCTTTTCCATAAATTCTTGCTTTCTGTAGATTGTAGATAAGCGTTTGTGCACCATCTCACTATAATGCAATAAAATACTATACGAGGTATGCCATTCTGGTGTCAACAAATGACGTCATTCTTTAAAATTTCGATAGATGACGTCATCTGTTGACACCGGAACGCAGACCTGTTTTCTTAGATCATGCATTTTACCAAGTGATAAGTGATGATTGATTGATCAATTCTTTAAGGTACACGCTAGAAAAATTACAAACGTCATTAACAGTTTAAATGTAGGTGGTACAATGGGCGGCCTTATCGCTTAAAGCGATCTCTTCTAGGCAACCTTTGGATGAAGTTAAAAGGAAGCTAAAACTCATGGACGGTGGGTATACTTAATAGTTTGAACGCCCGCGCCGGAAAATTTTATTGGAACTAGCAACTCTTTCGTCTTGCTATTTTTTGTCTTTCGCGTTTTCTAATAAATATTGTTGTTTGTTGTAATACGCCATCAGAGTCTAGCCGTGTTAAAAATTACGAGATTCCGTTGTTCCGTAGTTACGGACATAAGGTGTAATTATGTTTTTAGACCTGCCATGTAAAACGTCAAAAAATGTCAGTTAAAAAAACCTCTTTAACTTTTTAATCTAAATGAAACTCGTAAAAACAAGCACGTGACCGTATCTCGATAAGCTGCGTGACAACCTACACACACACGTCGTGACGGAGTGACATTTTGTTTGCGTTATTTTATAGGTACTTGATCGTTTGGATGTAACCCGCTGAACTCTATCTATACAAGTACGCTGGAATTGCTTTTTTTCTCTTTTCTTCCGAGCGATGATCCCGGTTGCATCCCTCTCGGGAACCCGGGATCCGCTAATAAATAAATAAATAAATAATAATATTATTTGGGGTCGACGCAGTCGGTTCGTCATCATTGACCATACCTTCTGCAATTAGATTTGGCAATATTTTTACGGCCGGCCGCCTGCCTGATACCAACCCTCCTAGGGATCAAACTAATAGTTCCGTAGACGGTCACCATTACTATCAACAGAAAGCAGCGCAACATGGCGCAGATCAAATAGGCACAAAATTAAGTGCGGGATGGCCTGGCCATATTATGGATGTCAGTGATGTAATCACTGTTTACGTAGTAGCTGGCGCATCTTGCAGTGCTCTCAGTCGCCCATCTTTCACACAAATTTGTTTTCCGGGACCGGTAACATAAAATTGTAGGAAAGGTCACAAAAGTTGTAAGAAAAGTGGGAAATTTGACACTTTTTTTTTGTCAAACACAGCGCCATCTAGCATCGTGGCTACTCAGCTTATACTTATACTTAGCTTATTACTGCGAGGCTTGATTTAAATTATTATAAATTTATTTTTGTTTTTAAACTACATACATAGATAGACACACAGACTAGACACAGATATTTATTTCCAAGCATAGATTTCTGCACTAGGCTGAAATCGAACCCGCAACCTTCTGCATTGCTGTCGGGTATTCGCACGATGTGCTACAGAGATCGTCATGATTTGTCAAAGCCCGTTTTCAGAAAACAGACATGTTTGCATAGGTTTAGGTACCTACTTCTTTCTACTATGATGTAACCTATTTGATCTGTGTTTGCTATCCATACTCGGGAACGATGAGACCTATCGACATACCCTAAGTGCCTCATCCGTCCCATTGAGGTATTAAGGAGTCTCATTTTTCTTCTTTCCTTATAGATAGTGGTGTGGTTCACCTAGTGTTAGAGTTTTTAAGTCGCCCTTTGGCCTCTCACGTAACTAACTTGACCTAACGACTACAATCGGAGATAACAACCGGACCCGCCTGAGTAACGTGCCTTCGGAAGCACGGAGGATCTCGAAAAAATGTTTTTTGCTACACAGATACGGTCACCTATCCAAGTAATGAACGCGCCAAGCGTTGCTTAACCCGCACGCTGAACCAGCTAGACCAATGACCTAACTTATAGTAGTTTATTTTACAGAAAATAAACTGATATGAGAATACCTTTCATACTCAAACAAAACATTGCAGCTTAATTATAACCTTTCGGAACGTTCTGTCCGTTTCCCAAAACACCCGTTCCCAAAACATCCGTTCCCGTCACCATCTTTGCCCAATTAATCCGTTTCCCGTTATAAGTGTTTCCCAAAATGTGTTTCACCCAAAAGATACGTTTTTCTTGATATCCGTTTCCCAAAAATATCTAATCCCGAAATGACCGTTCTCATCACCACCTTTTCCTAAATAATCCATTTCCCAAAATGTGCTTCTCCCAAAAGATACGTTTGTCATGATATCCGCTTCCCAAAACATCCGTACCCAACACCAATTTTTCCTAAATAAGTTATCCGTTTCCCGATAAATTTTATAATTTAACACTCTGATGATGCCAACTATTAGGTATTGATAAAAAATTTATATTAAGAGGAGTATATACGCCAACGACCTTGAAACTGAAAATCCCTGTCGGGCTCATCGAAAATTGTTGATTATTTCATGACGGAATGTCGTAGAACTTTTTTTTGTGCACAAATTGTAGGTGACATTGTTTCCTACATTTTGGTGTAGTTTTAAGACAAGAACCTCCTATTGGTGCAAAGCCTATCCAAATTTAAGACAAAAAATGTCTGATTTGGCTAAAATGTCGATAGGCTTCAATACGTTTCGACATATTTGTGTGGAAACTGCACTAAAATATCGGAAACAATGTCGCCTACAATCTGTACACAAAAAAAAGTTCTACGACATTCCGTCATGAATTGATTTTCAGTTTTTCAGAATAGGGCCCTTAAGTAACTAATGTAATAACCTAAGAATATGATTAAGTTATACCTGAAGATAGCATCGAGAACTATTAGTTTTTTTTTTACACTGAGCGTTATGTTTTAAGCACTGCACTGCATACTATACTGCAAAGTAAATTTCTTGGTTACAATATGGTTTTTAATTTACATTAGAAAATTATCCTTCTGTCTTAATATTCTGTGTTAAATATAGCAGAACATTTATATGGGTTTCTAGGGTGTTTTGACGTATGATAGAAACCCATCAGTATTGACACACACACATCAGTATTGATGTGATGAGAACCGAGTCTTTTGGGAATACGGGTGTCATGGGAGACTGTTATTTTGGCATACGGATGCAATGAGAACCGAGTGTTTTGGGAATACGGGTGTCATGAGAGACTGTTCTTTTGGCATACGGATGCAATGAGAACCGGGTGTTTTGACATACTGATGTGATGGGAAACGGTTATTTTGGCCTACGTTCATTCTAAGAAACTGTTATTTTGGAACGGATGTTTTGGGCACGGGTGTTTTGGGAAACGGACAGAACGTTCTGAAAGGAATTATAATTACCCCGATGTATTATTATTCAATGGTAAATTATTTTGACTTCATTATTTTGAATATTGAAACCAAAATGTGAATGTACAATATTTTGTATTCATTATCGGGCGCCGCGAGGTAAAGTTTGTTAGTTGGAGGAGTTAATTAAATAAAACATGAGGCTTTGATTAACTCTATTGTTATAGAATACTGATTTTATTTGTATATTACGGTGACTGGCTGAGTATGTAACAATTGTCCTTTTCCACTTAACTTAAAATCTTTTAAATAACTATTATAACGTAATTAAGAACTTATTTAATATTATATTGGATATTCATTCCGTTTTGTTTACTAAATTACAACTGACAGCTTTGTTTTTCGTAAAAATCAATCAAACGTTATTTGTCTATGGATAATTTTCTGTTTGATTGTTTTAGTCTATGAACCAACCGAAGGAATTTATTTTTGTTTTCCGATGTAAAATAAATCATAACAGATCAAATTAGCCAATTGTTAACTTAACTTAATGTTTTTATCAATCCTTTATGTTTAAATAATACTTAATTTAATAATTTCTAATCATAATTCTGTTTGCTAGAATTGCTTCATGTCTATGGTTTTCTACCATAGTCTATGAACTACAAAAATTAATTTTATTTCGTTCGAGAGCGGGTAGTTCAATATTTCTGGTAACTTCATATAGAGAATTATTACCCAGCCGCGGCGCTAGTATCGCGGGTTTACTAACTTAGATCCCCTATTCCTGTCTAGACAACATAAGCACTATACCTAGGCATACGTTTCAAAGATTTGATCAATTCATTCATACTGTAAGTACTTATAGGCTTCTATTATGAAATGTAAACATAGGGAACGGAATTCTAATACGGACTTTTAGTTCCAAATTATTCCGTAACCAGTTTTATTTACAAAATATTTTCTTAGGCACTTGCCGGTTAGAATGGACCTCCAAAGAGGGGACATTCATATATAAACGGTTGCTCATGCGGTCCCGGCCTTTTCTTCTTGAGATCCTTAACCTCAGTACAATATTTATAGGAGATAACTTTCTCCCGTATTTTCTTATAATAAGTAAAATCAGTGCCCGTTGTTAACGGTGAGTTCCTCTGGGGTTGAAATTATTGTTCTGTCCAGGTTCTTAATTTTTATATTGCCGCTAAAGTTCTTGCTTAGTCATTCCACGTATAATATTTCATTTAACTTAGTAATCATGTTCATTTTTCTAATTTCCATTAATTGAGATTGCTAAACTGTCCCGCATTACGGTCTGTACCGTATTTAGTCGGACAATCAGCATTAACATTTACCTAATTCAGATTTTTATTCTCAGCTTAACATATTTGACCTTCACTCGTGGAAGCACGCGGTTCCACCTCCCATCATTTTTATTGCCGTATGTTAGATTACCATACGTGGCTTATTGTTTTTATCGTACCTATTTAATAAAATAGATATTTATAGAATCAGTACATTTTTAGGCTTGTGCTATGGTGCCGTATTTTCTATTAGTGTCGTGCTGGCACGCTATCGTGGCATGCACGTTACATACTACCGGCACAGAATCACCTAAGTACATTATCATTTTTATCATTTGGAATTGGCGAGTGGCCGCGCTTTAGAATATTACTTCTAGAGAATTTAGTCAATTTACGTTATAGGCGTTACATCTTGTTCCTGCTTACATTATGTAGTAAATTTTGCTCACAGCATTTCACTCTTTCACTGCTGCGCTTAACTTTGCACGCTGTAACCGCCACGTGTAACTTTGCCACACCTAGTGCCACGCCATCTTTATACCCAACATCTTCGTCGCCACGTGTGCCGGCATAGCGGACATTTCACGCTTGCACAGAACGGGCCTTGCAGCAGTGACATAATATTTCCCTATATTTAATTATTTATTTATTATAACTTTTTTTCCTCAGTGCTTCTTTTGAATTTTTCAGGGCACTTGCACCTACCACTTGCACCTACCACTTGCACCTACCTACTTACACCTGCACTGCGTCTGCACCTGCAGCGCGAGCACCGGCACCGTTCGGCGTTCAAGTAGCAGCGAGCCGCGCATCCTTGGGCGTCTGACCATTCTGGCGGCTCAGACGTTTCCGCTCCGGCTCCAAGCTAAGTCCTAGTCCTCCCTCTCAAGTGCAAGAATTACTCGTTTTTTTTATTGTTACTCAACGACCCTGAGAACTACCGTCTTCCTTTTAAACGTTCAATTGTAAAACCCATACTTTGTAAATTATTAATTGTCTTCAACATAACTGCTCAACGTACTTAATTATTTTCTTTTTAATTGTTTAAATTCATTTGGTTTATTAAATTTGTATATTGTAAAAGCCTCTTTAATTTATTACTTAAAGTAGGTAGGCTACCCTACTTTCTAAAAAACCTTATTTATGAACCTAGGTCTAAACCTAGTGTTTCAAGTAATAAATACTTAAATCCTATCCTAATTAATATTATGAAGATTTTTCTTCTGAAATTAAAGACATTTTTTGGTTTTAATCGCGTGGTGTTTATTACTTTTGACATTGTTTCAACGCTAAACGTTTCGAGACCTTTTACAGGTAGTGCCTTCTTCAGGGTTGACTGATAATCCTGAAGAAGTGACCTGTAAGTAAAGGTTTTTACAGGTTTTACAGAATGTAAAAACTGAAGAAGGGACCTGTAAAGGTCTCGATACGTTGAGCGTTGAAAAAATGCTAAAAGTAATAAACACCATGCGATTAAAACCGAAAAATGTCTTTAATATTAATATTTTGAATGTGAAAGTCTGTGTGTAAGTAAGTCACGCAAAAACTACTGAACCGATTACGAAGAAATTAGGTACCTATGCAGATATCTGGGAATCCCGATATTCCTGGGAGATTTAGCGCTCTGTTAATAATAAATGAATATCGCAGGACAACAGCAACATACAACAGTATCACACCCCAAACTAAGCTCATAGGCTTGTACTTTGGGAACAAGAAAACTACATAATACCTACGTATTGTATATTTTATGTACCTGAATACAGCATGATAAATAAGCTAACCTAAGTTAGTCTAGTCAGACGTGGGCGTTCGGCTTTAGCTCTATAACATAGAATAGGGATAATAATCTTCTACCCACCTGAAATACAAGACCTTCTGACTTATTAAAACATTCGCTCTTTAAAGATAAAAAAATATGCTACGCTAGGGAAATAATTCCCTGTAAGTTGGCCCGTTAAGTTTTATCTCGGGGCAGGCGGATGCAGGTCAGTTACCAAAATGTAGCAAACATTTTGAGGGTAACTTGAGACTAAAGTGGCGATAAGTTAGCATTTGACCTGTATAGTTCATTAGCTGAGTCTCTCTGTTTCACCCGCGTAAGTCCCGATCCCAAGACCAGAAACAATTATTTATTTTAAGCATAAATAGCACAAATAGCATTTTACCTACTTTTTTTTTATATTGCGTCCAAGTACATACTTTTGTCCCCTATTTTCCTTTACTTATTTAATAGTATAGATTAACCAGCCAAAGACGTTACTACATTTTTTCTATTTAGACTTCCGCATGGGAGCGGCTATGTTTTTTCGCCTACTTACTCAATACTCTTCCGGCATGATATATTTATGTGCATATAGCACGCTAATGAAAAAAATCCAGACAATAATCTCATTGGCGTTTGTACGTTTAGTAGCCTTTATTTTAAGGGACCAAGATTCATAATGGCCCGAAACTTGAAGTACCTACCTACCTACATTTACATTTACATCCGACAGACATAAAGGGGTATACACCCCCGACAATCGGTGTTATCTGTCTGTTAATATACTTTGGCTGATCGCGCGGAATTCCGGTGTGGTACTCCGTACCAACTGGGGTTTGCCGTTGATACTCAAGTATTAGGGTTGATATTTTACCTCGGAAGACCGAAGTTTACAGGAACGAAGGTCGCTAACTCGAAAAAAAACATAGGCTTCTGTTCCAATGTTAATTGACCCGAGCGAAGCGTCTTTTGCTTCAAGTCTGGCAAAATTAGCTTTTGTCTGTCAGTATGTAGGTATGTTTGTTTCTTCACCTCCGCTAGTCGCATTTTATAAACGATTTTTATGTAACTTAGTGAACTAGTTCTATGAGTGTAATTATGCTGTTTCATAAAGTAAAGATAAAGTAATATTTGGATAGTAGTAGTCCAAACTAAAAAAAAGGGCAACTTTAGATAAGTAACCTCTAACCCTGAGAAACAGCAAATTTTCAAGTCAGCTTTTGTACATAAAATTATCGAAAAGTTTTTGAATGTCCAGAAGTTGTTCGCCTAGATATCATATAACTTTGAATTACTATAATTAATAGGTACCTAGTTGTTTTTATAGATGGACAACAAATCATTTTTAGGGTTCCGTACCTAAAGGTAAAAACGGGACCCTATTACTGAGACTTCGCTGTCTGTCTGTCTGTCTGTCTGTCCGTCCATCCGTCCGTCTGTCCGTCTGTCACCAGGCTGTATCTCATGAACCGTAATAGCTAGAAGGTTGAAATTTTCACAGAAGATGTATTTTGGTTGCCGCTACAACAACAAATACTAAAAACGAAATAAAACAATTATTTAAAAGGGGCTCCCATACAACAAACGTGTTTCAAAAATAACAAGGAGTCGAGTCAGGACAGGAAGAAGGACAGGAGGACAAATCGAGTTGGTCATGGAATTCAAAATGGCTGCCCTATCTGTCAAATATACTAGTCTGCCTTACTTACCAAAGAGTTTATTTTATGTTTCAGATTTTCTTTGGGCCAAGGTTTTTTTTTTCAGTGATTCGGTCGTTTGATGGGAGTAAGAATCGAAGATAAATATTTCATATTTTCCTATAAAATTTAAAAATTGGTTGTTGTAAACCATTTTAGGGTTCCATATCCAATTGTGATAGTGGTACGGAACCCTTTATGCGCGAGTGTCGCACTTGCCCCGTTTTTATTAATTCAATCAATAGGTACACACTCATTAAATCGCTAGCTGCGTAAATCCCGATCCTTCGGAAATATCGGGATAAAAAGTAGCCAATCCAGATATCTGTATCATCCATCACAGATCACAAATCGATTTTGACGATGATAAGCGATTCATTAGATTTTGTCTAAAGGAGTAAACAAACAAACTCTCTTACTTACTTTCACATTTATAATATTAGTAGAATATATTCGGTCTACTGCGGCGTTTGCAATCTACACTTTTTCGTACTAGCGACTTTCTTCAATATGTAAGACGAACTAAAATAGCAGACCCCTTGTATTAGCGTAGTTTACATACTGATGCCCGAAATTGCTAGATAAAACGTTTGCCGCAAACGGTGAGATAAGAAGTAAAATTGTTATGGTCGTTTCATTCAATTAGGTAAACCTTTTTGGGGGATTTTCGTTGCGAGCAAAGATTACGTCGTTTTGTTTACTTTTACCACTCGAGTTTGACTATCTGTGTGGCTAAAAGGCTTGTAACATTCTGTTAATAAACTGTATATGTGTTTGAGCTACCAACTACTGCATAATATGTGTGTCGAGTACGACTACAGAATCAACCCATAATAAAGTAGCTTTCTACTTTACCATGGGTTGATTTTACCGTATATCGGTAGGTACTTCATTAATACAAAATATCACCTTTGTTGCATGGAAGCCCCGCTTACATAATTTATTTTATTATGTTTTAAGAAGGTACCATTTGTTGTTAAAGACTCAACAGAAATCTTCATTTATAAAAAATCACCGGATCATGAAAAATAGCCTGGTGACAGACAGACAGATAGTTGGACAATCAGATAAGAGGTAATTTCACCTTCGACACGATCTATGGCCGAACCTTATGACCTATGGATCGTTTATATAGTGCGAGCTAGTCAATGACTGTGACGAGTCACTACATTATCTCGCTATGGTTGAACGTAACGTACGAGTAACTCGTACGTCCGAGTCCTATGTATGTACATGACGGCTAAGGTTAGCCGATCTACTGTCGTATAAGTAGCTGTCTATCCACTGACTCGGCAGTAACTCGCATGCTAGTTCACACTGTGTGAAAAGCTCTTTAAAAGATCTAGTATTACATGAGACTTCTTGTTCATCCAAAGTTTGCATGAAAGAGATAGCTTCAAGCGATAAGACCGCCCATCGTGCCACCTTGAAAAACACAACAACTTAAAAATGTTGTATGTTTTTCTATGTATTGTAATTTATTATATGGTGCGCACAATAAAAAATGTATTCATTCATTCATGGAGACTAAAGAGCTAAACATAGCATTTTCAATAATATCTTATTCAACAACAAACATAAATCGAACCATATGTCGGAAAAAACGTTCTGAAGACGCAACAGGAAAAACAAAAACAAGATACCTTCGCAAAAATTCAAAAGGAAAAACCTCATACAAAAGCCATCACAATTCGAGCCACAAAGAAGCCAACATTAGGGACACAATTACAGGACGACAGAACAATAACTCCCTTCATTACAATATCAGTTTATTAAAACCAACAAAAAAATCTGTTCTTACGGTGAAATGCGGATAAGGCGGAATAGGGGAAAATTCGTATTCTCCACTAAATCATGTCGAGACAAGGTTAATGGGGGCGAAACCCGACGGCCTCCGGCGGTCACGTAGCTTAGACGAAATTTAATAAATTCCATCTCTATTATGTTTCTTTTAAAGTCAAAATGCTGATTTGCTTTTATTAAAAGTATTTTATTTATAAAAACACGTTTTGTATAGGCTGAATGTTCAAAATTGATAGTCGAAGTTAACGATAAACGGAATATACGGAAAAGATTCTTCACCCCTCCCTTTTCTTTAAAATGTAGGTATGTAGGTACTTACTTGTAACAATATTATTGTATAGTTCCATATTAAAATACAATAATCAGTTTCAATACTATCATTTTTATTATCATCAAATCAAAAAGTTTAACTATATTTTAGAAATATAAAAATCTTTATCACACACTCCATACAACATATCGTTAGACAAATTGTATCAAGTTATTCCCAGAAGCCAAGTGTTTTCAAAGCGATGATTTCTTCCTGGAAATAATTTGGGTTATTTCCAATACTTCGATGTTTGAATTACAAACATTTCGATTAAAATTAATTTAATTGCTATGATTGCGATGTAACTAGGCTAGGGTAAGTACAACTTGAACATTAGATCATTTGAACAATATTTTATTTTTTAGGGAGACTAGTCTAAAAAATATTTTTAGAGTTTATTATAAGTTTACAAGTTTTTTATATTAAAACTAGCAGAGTGTCGTGGTTTCACCCGCTTAAGTCCCGATCCCACAGGTTTTTCCAAAAACCCCTTCTGAGTGGATCCCTAAACACCACATAGACCATACTTTCCAAATTTCATGTCTCTAGGACCGGCGGCGGTTTGGGCTCTGTATCATTCAGGACATTGAAATGTAAATACATAGATATCTTAGTTTTAGACTAAACTAGTCTAAAAATTAAAATTAAGTTGAAGGGGAGATTTTGAAGACAAGTGAAAAAAGGTGAAACCACCGTTAGTCCTTTCAGTAGCTACCTAAGAGCGAAAATAAAACGGTGTAACCACATCCCGAATCCGGATTTACCTACATTCTTGGCAGAGTACCAGAAAATTTGAACCGTGTTTACAAAGTTAGTTCGAGTGCCTCAAGGCTACCGACTAAGGGATTTCGTATCAATGAGGATAAACTACTTTTTCAATATTGGGGTTTTTGTCTAGTAGAAGGGTGAACCATATTCCCGTAGCGGTTCATAAATATTTTGAAAGGAACCAAGGATCAGAAAAAAAGGTTTCTAGATAAGAGCTATGTTTATTTAGATATACCTATACCTAATTCACCTAAAACTTTGATGATAATGACGACGTGACGACACACGACAGCCCGGTTTTACTCGTCATTGTTTGTTAGTGCTGAAAGGGTTCAGTAGGTACTAACAAACGAAGTCGATTTCAAAATCGCAATCGTGTGACCCTTCATTTTCGAGTAATTGACCTGTTAAATGTTTTTTTTGTAATCTACTATATAAAAATAAGTCGGGTTTTCCTTCCTGACGCTATAACTCCAGAACGCACGAACCGATTTCCACGGTTTTGCATTCGTTGGAAAGGTCTCGGGCTCCGTGAGGTTTATAGCAAAGAAAATTCAGGAAAAATTTTATTATCTATAATTTATAAGGCAAAACAACGTTTGCCGGGTCAGCTAGTAATATATAAAAAGATCATAAGACGATCGAAGTAGAAACATTGTCTTTTGTTATAATTCGATCGTCCTTTGTATTGGATTCGATCGGGTATCATATGTGTAAAAATGTGCAATAGGTACATGTGTTAAGCTGCAGAAATGTGCAATAGGTACATGTGTTAAGCTGCAGTTTAGCATAGAACTGGACTAGCCTCTATTAGAGACTAGAAGGAGAAAGTTCGGCTGACGGTGCTCCATTTAAACCCGTCTCTGACGGACAAGCCTCAACAGTTCGAAAGTCAAACTGTTCGGGAAATTACTCATACGCCTTTAAAAAAGATGAATAAAAATGCGTTGTTAGAAAACCCACCATTTAGGTAATCTAAGTAAACTTTCCTTGGTCGAGTAAAAAGATCCCACAAACAATCGCTTCGAAATGTAAATCAACTGCACCATTCAAAACCTATTATTTCATAGAAATAATACTGTCACAGCTCTCCATTACCCACAGTAATCGGGCTCTTTATTTCAACAGGAGTTAATAGCACTCCAGTCTGCGGCGTGGAAAAATGGCCTCCCTTTAAAATACCAGTGCTTTTGCACTGAATAGCGTTATTAAAATGTTCTTTCAATTGTGATAATAACGGTTGTGGATAGGTACCTACTGATAACGGTCAGTTTTTTTTGCTGTGTCATTGGACCTTTGTAGTCTGAGTGAGGTTGAGTGGTGAAATTCTTAGGTAAACTTTGCTGAGTAGAACGAGAAATTTTGGGTCATGAGTCATGAGCCATATTCAAAAAAAAATTACTTTGGTGCTACTGTCCTCTGGTTAAATTATATTTCGTAATTAGTTTTTATTGTTCATGTTGCAATGAAAAATGTACTCGTTTATTTCGCGGACTTTTTCCATCTAACTCCTTCCCACTAAATTAAGTTAGACATTGGAAAGTAAATCTAGGACGTCGAAATTGGCCGGAATACTTTAGCCAACGTTCAACACATGCGGTTTCCCACCAAGGCCCTGCTGTTCAGTTGTTACACTCGCGTGTTGTTGTTACGTATGTAAATTATACTCGACTGACTTCCACGGGCCTTATTACATAATATTAGATAATGGATGACGTGAGAGTTAAATCTTTTGAAGAATCTCAAACTTTGAATCATGTTTGTGACACAAAGGAAAACACATTTAGGTGTGTTAAAACAAAAAGGACAGTTTTAGATAATATTAATGGTAAAGAAAATACATTTTAAAGAAATAAACAGCTAAACAACTAAATAAAAATATACTATACTTCGAGTTTTTCATTGTATCGTTTTCTTTTGTTTGTTAGGCTTACACAAAAACTATTGGATTAGTCGTGAAATCCCTTAATTGGCTTTCTTGTTACCCTAGTTTTATCTAGTTTAAAAAAAAAGCTTTGGTGCAAACAACGGAATACAGCCAGTTACTTTAAAAAATATTAAATTTTGCAAATCTACGCTAAATTTTTTAAACACTGTAAAGTAGTAATAAGTTAATAGACAGCTAAATCGATAGATTAACACTTTTGTGTACCAAACACACATACTTAATTTAAATTATACAAAGAATAACTTATTTTAAAACTAAAGTGACACAATGGACGGCCTTATCGTCTAAGAGCGATCTCATAATTGATTTTTACCATTCGAACGCTATTCAAATTAATTGTAGCCATTCGGAGGGTTGCAATTTTATTTAACAAGTCAATTATAATTGCATACCTCGACTACCTTGTCCATTCAGCATGACCAAATCTATTGAACCTTTCACGAGAGCGATGAAGGCCTGAATAATGGTTATATATTGTGAACGGTTCTCGAATTCATGCTAAATATAATCAAAGGCCATTTACATTGCTTCAGTCGTCAGTTATAGCCAATCAAGGTCCTCGAAATGGTTCTATTCAGTTTCGCCAGAATGTTTGAGACGCTCTGAATGTTAGAGCACCTTATTCAAGACGTTATTTCGGACTTGTAAGTTGTAGGCGATCAAACATTCTAGAACTAATTTAGTTTCAAATTGTACTATACTGTCAACTTGTGTCAGCGTCGCTGGGATATGAATGCATAGCAAACTTTTAGTAACTTTAAACTTTTAGTAATATAATATTACTAAAAGTTAAAAAAAAAACTAAATCATTGTCAAAACCGCATTAAAATTAATTTCAGGGTATAGTGCCGATACGCGGCACGAGTAGGTTATTCAATATTCAACCGATTAAAGAATTGAAATTAAAAGAGGATTACTATGATAGGAAATAGGAAAGGGAGCAACTTAGCTGCATCTTTATTCGAGACATGAAGGATTCTCACTTGAAAATCTCCTGAAATTTTGAATAAATTTGTGGCCCTTTTAACCAAGTGCTAACAGGGTCTCGTAAAACTACTAGTTTAAGTTTTTTAATGCTGTAATTAGGCGCTCACATAATATGTTCGGTTTTGTATGCACACACGTTAACTTCTTATTTAATGTAGCTTAAAATCTCTCTTTTAAACATAATACAGGTACATATATAAACTTAAATACCCATTCGCCATCGTAAATCCAAAGGTAAAGAACAAAACTCGCACAGGTTTTCATTCAGCTAAGATTGATGTGTGATTCGAAGCGACCAACAGAGACCACATACCTAGACTGAAAACTTTAAGGTTTTAGTGTTTTCCGTTATTAAAACTAAAATATAATTTGCATAAGAACACTTACAAAATATTACAAACAACTACTAAAATAATAATAATTTAAACTAGAGTGAGTCCCTAGTTACTAGTATGGTAACCTAAATGCTGTTTGGTCTCTTTGTTGAGCGGTGTTGGTCTAGTGGTAGATACCTCGACTTGCATTCCGAGAGTCGTGGGTTCGAATCCAGGCCGACCGCGCACCAATGTCTTTTTCTTTAAGAAAAAGGTATGTGCGCTAATAACGTCGCTCTTACGGTGAAGGAAAACATCGTGAGGAAACCAACATGTCCTATGACTCACCACGGTCCGAAGACATGGGATATTCAGTGTTTTCTATGTATCATATGTATGTATTTACAAAAAAAAATGTATAATATGTAGGTAGTATATCCGTTGTCTAGTACCCATAGTACAAGCCTAGTGCTTAGTTTGGGGCTAGATTGCGCTGTGTGTAACGTTGTGCATTATTTATTTATTATTTATTTATTTGTTAGCCCTTTAAGAACGAGGCGACTCTTACCATTTCCATACAAACTTAATACCAAAATAAATTATGAAATATTTATTTTTCTACCTTAATATCGATATTATTTGGATTAAGATTTTACTTTTAATCATTCATTAATCATTAATTTTTTTCATTGAAAAATGTTTCTCCGTTTTATTTCATTTCGAATGAATATTTTGGAAAACCTTGTGATTAAAAGTAAAATCTTAATCCGAATAATATCGATATTAAGGTAGAAAACTAAATTTTTCATAATTTATTTTGGTATTAAGTTTGTATGGAAATGGTAAGAGTCGCCTCGTCCTTAAGCTAAAGAACACTAATAATATTGATTTTTTTTTAAATATAGCCTCGGGTTCAAGATCACGATTACAAAATACAAAAATATGATGTTTCCATTGCCAATTGAAGCAAAATATTAATTACTAACTGCGTCCCGTAGTTTAACCCGCGTAAGTCTCGATCCCGTGGAATATCGGAATCAATAGTAGCCTATGTTACTCCTCGATAATGTAGCTTTCTTTTGGTGAAAAAAATTTGAAGTCGGTGATATAGTTTTTGAGTTCATTCATTACAAACATACATACACACACCCCCACACACACACAAATACAAATCTTTCCTCTTTATAATATTAGAGTAGGTGTAGATTGTGTCCTAATGAAGTAAAATAAATTCGTAAAATATAGATAAGTCTTTACGTTCGTGGACTTCCATAAAAACATTTCGATATAAAGCTGTTAAATACCTACTATCAGCCCTCGTAAACTATATCAGTATTATGTTAGGAAGACGCACAAACGCACTATAAGAAAATCGGATCAGATCTAGTTCCACTGCTGTCTTCCGTCATCTAGATGAGTTTGCTACATCTTAGACTCTAACATCACTAACCATCACATTATCATAGCCCAGGTAGTTTCATCCGTAGATTTCTTAATAGTTGTATCCGATACGGTGGCTGTTCTTGGCTGCATCTTATAGTGCAGACAGGGATAATCGCCGGGTTGGTGTCCACTTCATAGTCCAGTGCTCCATAGCCTCATGACACTGTACATATAAGACAAAAAAATCACGTTTGTTGTATGGGAGCCCCAATTAAATATTCATTTTATTCTGTCTTAACTTGTTATTGTAGCGTGTTATTGTTGGTAATCATATCATACTACATCATTTGTGAAAATTTCAACTGTCTGTTTCAACGTCTATCACGTTTTACGAGATGGTGTCTGGCGACCGACAGACAGACAAACGGCCAGTTGAGTCTTAGTAAAATTGTAATTTGGGTACGGAACCCTAATGATAATGTAGAACATATCTCACATAACATATCGGCCGATCAACAACTCAAAGTCTACACAGAGTCTTAAATAAATGATCCGCTCAAATAGCGCATTCAGTATCAGGTTAATTACTATTGGCGTAACGTTAAAATTACCGCTTGATTTAACCCCTGAGTAGGGTCCGATGCGAGGTAATTTTTTATGATATCAAATGGGTTTAAATAGGTCGAATCGGGGTTAAGTTTTAGGTTGAATACTAGATGAATAAAGAATGCTCCTTTTAAAGAGAGTTGGGACGGGTTGGGAAACAAAGTTGTTGTTTGATTATTTTATACCCGAGTAATGTAGCCGACGTCGCGGCGTGGTATTTTACATTTTGGACGTTGTGGAAGTAGTTAAGGTCCTTAATTGCATGCAAATAAACTTGTCGCGCTGTGCCGCGCCGTCTAGTCTGAATTGTACATTAAAAGGTATCAGTCGTCGTTTCCAAAATAGCGTTTGTAATAGGTTTTTGTGATTTCTAAGGCTGGGTCCCGGCAGTTGGTCCCGGTTGTTAACTCCGATAGCAGTCGTTAGGTCAAGTTGGAGGCCTTAGGGCGACCTGGAAACTTTAACACTAGGTGAGACACACCACTATACGAGAAAGAAAAAGAAGAAGACTGGGTTTTTCTATTGTCTGATCTCGGTCTGACAATAAAGGTACCTACGAGTTGGCAACGGGCGACATGAGGCAGCAGCGGACGACGTATCGCAGCGACACTACTGGTTTCTATGTATTTCTATGAAATATATCCGCGATCGGGCGACACTCGCGTTCGGCCGCTCGACGACGCGTCGCTAGCTTCGTGTCGCTAACTACGTAAGGAATTTCATAAAAAAACATAGAAACCAGTAGTGTCGCTGCGACACGTCGCCCGTTGCCAACTCGTACCTTAAACGATTGATGTCATTGATTAATGTATATTTTTTTTCTTTTTGATATTTACCTATAATATATTTCCCCCTCCTTATTCATATTAGGTTATTATCCTCCTTATTAGGTTAATTACAATAGGTGCTATAAAAGTAAATATTATGTCCTCTAGGCCCACCATAATAGGTATAACTACAGTAAACTTAATAGGTAAAAATATCATAAGTCATAGTCACAAATCCTTAGTTTCATAAGAATGCACGGGCCGAAGCAAAGTGCGTTGGTATAACTTTGGAACATGACAAAAGCACGTGAAAGCTTAGGGCGTAGCTAGTCTATAATCGTCAGCGATCGTGAATTCTAAATAAATATTCACGATCGCTGTAAAAATGTATGAGTGACTATTCAATTTGTCTATAAAGTAACGTATTTAGAACTTATTGGTTGTACGAGTAGATGCAAAATGTATTTTGAAACGAAACACATTAAAGTTGCATCTGTTTGTGGTTGTATAGAGTATAGATGTTGTTCTCTGAAACTTGTGTCCTAGTGGAAACGCACGGGAACGCAATTTGCTGAAAACTCGACGTTTTGAGCCATAAGTTCCTATACTGAAATGCTGCTTAAGTTAATGCGATTTTAATTCGACAATGAATTAAATGTCTAAATAATTTAATTCCTTATTGTACAAATAATATTATAACTAACAATGCGAAGAAAAAAACATACACAACTTAAAACTAGGGGGCACAATTGGCGGCTTCATAGCGACAATGTGTCGAGTCGGATTTTGTTCCACTGCCGTCCATATTCTTCTAAAACAAAAATACATACGCGACGAATTGAGGAGCTCCTATTTTTTTGGAAGTCATGTGATATATCACATGATGGTAAGTCACATAAAGATGACCACTATACTGGTCAAAAGCTCATCTATGGTTAATAAAAAGAGTTTACTAGTCGATTAAATTAGTAGCTTTCTTTAGAATAAAGTATAATAGAGTCGTATCACCATATCATCACTACCATCGGGTGAGACAGTGGTAAAATGCTCATCTTTCGTTTTTAAAACAGTTTTCTTGTATGTCTATTATATTAAACTCTTCGAAAAGAAAAAAGAAATCAATTCGCCTTCTTAAAAAAAAGTTCTTATTAGAGTCGTATAGTGGTTGTGCACGGATATCTTTTCGTATGTTTCCATAGACGCAATGGGTCGCCAGAGTTTTGTTAGTGTCATCTAGAGAGAAATTTAGAAATTTAGTGGCACTTCGCTATTGCTCACGACATTTTGTGTTTCTTATTCTTTAATCTCTAGAGCAGGATAGGTGCTTACCATATAATTTACGATCAACAATTTTTAGGTTTTATATTTGCAGTATGTTGCATGGTTTTAGAGCGGTTGCTGTATGAAATGTATTTTTAAGAGTAGGAAAGGCTTTACCGTCAAAATATAACGAAACGTTTTTCCTTTTGTTACAATATTATTTCATATAATATTACTAGCTGCGCCCCACGTTCTTACTTGCGTAAGTCACGACACAGGTTAGCTGGTGCTCTGTGATGATTGATTTATTAACCCCCTTTCCAGTAGTTTCGGAGATTATGCCTAATATACATACATACAAACATACGCGTTACCAACGTAACCTCTTTATAATATTAGTATAGATGATTAACAGAAGATTAAGTTTAGTTATGTAACGTTTGTCTTTGTCTATCAACTTTGAAACTCCATGTCATAGTAAAAGACAAACTATACATAGATTATGCAACTGTTAATCGTTGTTTATAAGTAAGGGGGTAAATGTTATGATAATTTTCATTAAACGTCATCATCATCCGAGCGATGTTCCCGGTTGCATCCCTCTCGACTACTCTCGAGAACCCGGGGTCCGCTTTCCTTACGTCTTTAATTTTCATTAAATAAAGAGCAGAAAATTGCGACTTGATAAGATTTTCTAAATAAAAAACAAGGTAATTCCTGGAAATCTGTGATAATACAGTGAACTTAGATATTAATTTCGTTTAGTTTGTTTCATAAAAGAAAATACAGAACAACAAACGACTACCTACTACATTTAATTTTCTGAGCGTCAAAAACAACTTCTACGAGTATGAAATAAATTTGTAGGTATTTATTATGTTAGGTAGGTAATGTGAGATTTTACCGGAATGGGCACCACAAAGGAGGGTAATGTGTTTAATAGGGTTTGTCTGTCTGTTTGTTCTAATGTGGCGATCTAGACCAAACAGATGAACCGATTTTGATGATTCTTGCGACAATCGATTTGCCATTTAACCAGTCCTGCGAGTGTCATTTAAATTTAAAATGGATTCCAGATTCGATTATTTATAAGAAAAAACTAAACATATTTATATTTATACTTCTATTCTAATATTATATTTGGTTGTTTTGTTTGTTCGTTTGTAACGAATAGGCTCCGAAACTACTAGAACGATTTCAAAAATTCTATAACTAATAGAAAGCTACATTATCGAGGAGTAACAGGGGCTAATTCCGATGTTGCCACGGGCCGGGAATAACGCGGGTGTACCTACTGGACGCAGCTGGTATAATATATATTTTTTCCTTTCTGTCTTTCTAACTAGATTTTTTTTACCCACTTCACACGGTTTCCGTCAATTGTTATTATTATCCGTCAGTCTTCTCGGGACCACGGCCGGTATAACCCGTTTGCCGAAACGTCGAAGTAATTAAAAACAATGATTATCTATATCGCGATCTAGACCCATGTCTAATCTCGTGTCCTCACTCTAGCGGGTTTGTGTTGGTACTTACCCTTGTATTTACCTCGCACAATAATAATTATAATTTTTGCTTCATGATTGCGGAGTTTGTTGGTTTCTTTCTTTGGTGGGTACATACCTACCCTTTGTTGGGATATACATCGTGCATGTGAGGCATGTTGTTGTTAGTTTTATATTTAGATACCTACTTATGTTTTGTATAAATACTATTTTGGTAATTTGTTTATTCAGATCAGTCAGTTGATCTATACTATCCCAAGCACGCCAGACAAATCATAGTGATTTTTGGTCTGCATATTGTTTCATAAGTTTACTTTTGTTATTAAATAAATAAAAAATAAAAAAAATATATTAATACCTATTTTTTTTTTAGTTTAATGTTGAAACTAATTAAACAGAATTGTCTTCACAAATCTGTAACCATAAAATTCATATAAGTTATTGGACTACTACTACTTAATATTATAATAGTAATATTAAGTAGTACTACTAAGGTCCCAACTTCTAATGAACTACACTTAGACTAAGTAATTAGCTGGATCTCGTTGATAGTCATAAGGTGGGAGTTATGAAAACTAACCTGAGAATCCTGGGATGAAGTTAGTGAACTCCAAATAATATACCCGATACTTGCTGTCTCCAGCGGTCTTTTGGGGGAATTTCAAAAAACCCTTTCTTAATAATATTTCGTTACTCATTTCATTGCTCAAGGCAGTTTAATCTAGATTTTTTTAAAGGAAAAATACACATTGAAAAGAAATTGAATGCGTATTTTTCGTTAATTTTTTTTCTAGATAAACCCTTTCTTATCGGATGCATCCATCATTTACCTAAAGAACACACTCTCAAATTTCAGCTCTCTACCATATCAGCAGTTTAGGCTGTGCGATGGAGAGACTTCTGCTTCGGAAGGCACGTTAAGTGGTTGGCTCCGGCTGTTATCTCTGATAGCAGTCGTTAGGTCAAGTTAGAGGCCTTATGGCGACCTGAAAACTCTAACACCAGTTCAGCCACATCACACGAAAAGAAGAACCAATAAATGACATGAATATGAAATAACACATGGAAGTAAATACCACTTTAATTAAACAACCATCTTTAACTTTGCTTTGAGAATTAATTCCCATTGTTTTGCAAGCAATTTGCTATTGTCTAAGGAGATCGTTCAGAAGGAAAATAACAATGGTTTATGAACTGGTAATATAATACAAGTCTTTGCCGTAAATTAGTTTGTAGCGAGCTAAGGTTCTGTGTAGCGTTTAATTAAAAATTTAACAGGGTAAACGAAAGAGACAATAGCCTTCAGTCTTGTGTTTCTTGTGCTTTCCTCGATTCCGTTATGGGATGGATTTTGGATAATTAATTTTGAGACTGTTTTAGGAATTGGTTGGTCGTTATATTTAATAATAAATTTACTATTTTGTGAAAAAGTTTTAGTAAAAATAGTAGACAGGAAGACTAAATATTATTGAATTCAATAGAATAGAATTAAATGTTTTTTCATAATTTGTTTATATTGCTCTAGGCGCTCTCTAGGCATGTATACCTTTATAATTAGGTAATATTATAAGGAAAACATTGTTTTCAAAAAAATCGCCTTCGCCTCGTCTGAAGACGTATTTTTCCTTTAAAATATTACTAGTAAACTAGATTTGCCGATAAGATTATTTTAACATCATTGCAAAAAATACACTCAAAATGAAGCTAACTTGCAACTGGACCGCAATCGAAACTTTATTAACTCAAAAACGTACGGTATACGGTATAGGTACTCTAGAACTTAATTACCGAAAAATGTCAAGTTTTATTTGACAAACGTAACGACAAACTAAATTTGAAATTCAAAATTGACTGCAACGATATTAAAATGATTTTTTGAATATTTTTTTACGCGAATAGTTTACCAGGACCGGTATTACACTAAATGACACAAGATGACAATACTATTACGATTATATCGACACACTTTTGCCATTATATCGAGACTGTGACAAATTTGCTAGACTTCAATAGTATCGTAATGGTGTCTCAGTGGAATTGCAATAGTAACCATGGTAACCAACCTTCACTGTCTGTCTGTCTGTCAAGTCTGTTAAAAATCCATCCTGTCATTAGAGTTTTGACAACTATCGAGACTCCATCAGTGGCATCTCAGTGGTGTCGCAGTGGTGTGTCGATACAATAGTTAACATAGAAAACTGCCAAATGTGTCAAATACACGTCAAATATGACGATTAATATTCTATCGACACACTATTGCAACACGATTGCCGAGCGTAATACCGACCCAGGACTTTGAATTGTACCTAGTAGCGCCCCGCGGTTTCACCCTCGTAAGTCCCGATCCCGCGAGAATACCGGGACAAAAAGTAACCTTTGTGTTAATTAGATTTCTAACTACCTACATACAAAGTTTCAACATAATTAGTCCAGTGGTTTTGTTCGACGTAGTTTTTACCCACGCTTTTATTTCTAAACCCACTCAACTCAATACACAGACATATTCGATAACAAAGCCCGTTCCTTTAGTTAGAGTAAAACGGTAATTCCGACACAGAAATATAGAACAAAATACTCGTGAGAACGAAATAACAAGTGCATCGTGCCATATGGACTCTGTGAAAATTAAAACAAGGGGACTTAACGTGTCTAGATCACGCGAGGGTGAAACGGGGTCGCGGGTTGAAAATGGGTAAATTTTTTTAATCGGAAACTTTATAAAGTGATTAGGTGCTGTGGGTTACGAAGTCGCGGGCAATTTAATGGTAAATTTTGATTTTATTTTGTGACAGTTATAATTTTAGCTAAGACTTGCAGCAGAATCCCGCGGTTTCACCCGTGTAAGTCCCGATCTCATGGGAGTATCGGGATTAAAAGCAGCTTATGTAACTCTCTGATAATATAGTTTTCTATTGGTAAAATACTTTTTTGAATCGGGTTAGTGGTTTCGGAAATTACCCCCAATATACATACATACATACGCATGTTACTTTACCTCTTTATAATATTACTAGCAGATTCCCGATCCCGTGGAAATATCGGGATCAAAAGTAAGAGTTTTTGGAATCGGTTTAGTGGTTTCAGAGATTACCCGGAAAATACCATATCCAATTATCCATACATGAATGTTACCAACATTACCTCATCCTAATATTAGTTTAGATTTGATGTTTGGTGAGTAGGTACAATAAAGCGGTCTATCTATCTATCTATCTATATCACCAATTAGTTCAAAAATCCAATCACTATAAAGTTAGTTTTCAGCTCGGTTTAGACACTCGACGCTATCAATCAAGCCCGAATTGTTTTTGTACAAAATCGGATTTTCCATTAAACACTAATAAAGGTAATGGATGTTTGCGTAAACTTGTTATTTTACATCGGAACGAGACTCAGGGTGAGGGCAGACTACAGACATGACGTTGGGAATATTGGCTTGCCGACTGTCCGGTGGAAATTTCAATTTTAAATCAATTTGACGACCTCTGTGGCGCGAATTTCTATGATATAGGTAACCACAGAACAGGTAATAGTTACATGATTTGTCACGCCGTCTTCGCTGCGCGTATGGCCGCGTATAAGGTGTCACTTATCACTTAGGCATTCTAGAAATATTTTAAAGAAAAAATAAAGTGACTTTTTACCTATGCAATTTTTTTTATTAAAAATACCTTCTAAAACTGTCTAAACTGTTTAACCTGCGACGGAAAAAGACGTGTTTGTTTTTACAACAATCCAATATTTAAAGACATCAAACTGACAGACAGACACACAAACACATGTCTGTGTATCAGTCTGTGGCATCGTAGCTCACAAAAGGATAAAGCGATTTTGATAAAAAAAATCCTCAGTTGGTTTTCAGACTGGCAATCGCTCGATCTTATTGACCGATTAAAACTAAGTAGTCTACCTTCACTGTAACCCACAAAATACATATTATTTACGATGTCGTTAGGCTGTAAAAGTACCTGTAAATTACGGAGATTCCGATCTTTATGAACTTTAAATTTAAAATTTTGTAGTAATTGGTCCTGGTCTAAGGAGTTTTAGACATTTTGTACGCAGTTAGTAGAATCGAATTGTATAGTAGATGGCTCTCAAGTAGGACTTAGTTTGAAATGTATGGCGAAGTAACGCCGAATAGGTGTAGCCTCGGATACCTACTCTAGTCTAGTGTAGGTATAACTCTGGGCGCTATTGTGTTTAGACAACATCCTCACAATCCTTGGCGATGAATACATTCCAGAAGTTGATCTCGCGCTTGACCATAATGGACTGTCAGATGGACATGCTGCACTCTTTTGCACATATGAAATGAAGGATCAGAATACAAAAAACCAGCCTATGATATATATTGAAAGAAGACAATTCAAACCAGATAACAACAAAATGTTTCGGGAACAACTGCAGCAAATAGAATGGGAGAATTTAGGACCAAATAACTTTTTAACAACATTTGTGGATATATTCAAGAAAATTTTTAAGAAAGTACGAAGAAGAATAAGAGTAACAAAACTGAAGAAAATTAACTGGATTACGAAGGGAATAAAAATTTCAAGTAAAATGAAAAGATTTTTGGCCATAAATATTAAAAATGGTGATTATGACTCTGCAATTAGGTACAAGAACAGATACTTGGGAATTTATAGAAAAGTTGTAAGGCAAGCAAAAAAGATAGCTGTTCAGAAGGAAATTGAAAAGGCAACAAATACTAGTAAAGCAATTTGGCAGGTAGTCAATAAACACACAAACAAGCAAAAAACAAAGTCAAACAGAGAGTGGAGACTAAAACTAAATAACGAAATAGGAACAGAACCGGAAAGGATAGTTGGTATTTTTTCCGATAAGTTTGATAGAAACATAACAGCAACAAGACAATCTAGGGACACAGCAGTTGAATTCGTATTTAAACATATTACAAGAGTAGAGAACACGATGGAATTCAGAAAAATAAAGAAAATAGAGATATTGAAAACAATACGAAAAATGGAGAACAAAACTTCATATGGGTATGATGAAATACCAATACAAATCATTAAAGATAACATTGATATCTTGGCGAATCCCTTAGTCTTATTTTTTAATAAATGCATGGAGTCTGGCATATTTCCAGACCAACTTAAAATAGCAAGAGTGCTGCCTGTTTTTAAGAAGGGAACTAAATTAGATCCCGGGAACTATAGACCTATATCCTTGCTTCCTGTATTATCTAAAATATATGAAAAACTGATAAAAGACCAGCTGATGCGACATTTAAAGGACAATAGTATAATTAGTGAGAGACAATTCGGATATCAAATCAATAAAGGAACTTTAGATGCTATAAACACTTTTATTCAAGACGTGGTAATTGAGTCCAAAGGCGAAAGTAGCAGGTTTATTTATATAGAGCGGTGTTGGTATAGTGGTAGATACCCCGGCTTTCATTCCGAGAGTCGTGGGTTCGAATCCAGGCCGACCGCGCACCAATGTCTTTTTCTTTAAGAAAAAGTTATGTGCGCTAATAACATCGCTCTTACGGTGAAGGAAAACATCGTGAGGAAACCGACATGTCCTAGGACTCTCACCACGGTCCGAAGGCATGGGATATTCAGTGTTTTCTATGTATCATATGTATGTATTTACAAAAAAAAAGTATAATATGTAGTATATCCGTTGTCTAGTACCCATAGTACAAGCCTAGTGCTTAGTTTGGGGCTAGATTGCGCTGTGTGGAACGTCGTGCAATATTTATTTATTATTTATTATTATTTCTGGATCTTAGTTCAGCTTTTGATACCGTTGATCACAAGATATTGCTTAGGAAGCTTGAACACTATGGAATTCGTGGACAGGCCCTTAAACTGTTCGAGTCATACCTATGTAACAGGAGACAGTATGTTGAGATAACCACCACAAATAATGACGAAGAAGTAATAAGTAAATCAAAAATGACTACTTTAACAAGAGGAGTACCGCAAGGATCAATTTTGGGACCAATCTTGTTTATTATTTTTACAAATGACTTATTTGAGTTTATGGACAGTCTTCAAACCAACACCAAAACAATTGCTTTTGCAGATGACACATATGCAGTAATATCTGCGAAGACCTTGGAGGAGCTTACTAATTTGACAAATAAAATATTATCAGATTTTAATAAGTGGTTTTCAATTAACAATTTGACTTTGAATATTGACAAAACGAATCTAATGCTATTTAAAACGACAACTAGAGTGAACGACAAGCTATGCGCAAAAATCAATGACAAGCAAATTCAATCAGTAAATAGAGTAAATTAAATTTTCTAGGTGTAACAATTGACATGTATTTAAATTGGAAAGGTGAACTGGAGAATATATTGAATCACATAAGCTCCGCTCGTTATGCTCTGAGAAGTCTTAGAAATGAGCTGCATATGAATCAGCTAAGATCGGTCTATTTCGCGCTAGTAGAATCTAGGTTAAGATACAGCATTATGTTTTGGGGAAACAGCTATGAGTATAATATTAAAGCAGCGTTCATTGTACAAAAGAGGGCGATCAGGACAATGGTGCGTATATCACAAACAGAGTCGTGCGAGGACTACTTTAAAGAGCTGAACATACTTCCGGCGTCAAGTCTATATATTTTAGTGATTTTGACTAATTTCATTAAACATATAAATGATATTGAAACAGAACAGGAACAAGGTTTAAGGTTAAACACGAGAAGGAAAGACTTTAAGGATTTTGAATTTATACCTAGACTCCAAATTACAACGCATTCAGTAAGATTACAATCGATTAAATTATTTAACAAACTACCACTAAATTTAAAGTCAATGACCTGTGTACATATATTTAAAAAAACTCTAAAATCTTTTCTCCTAAAAAAGAGTTACTATTCCGTTGACGCATTTATTTCTGACAAATCAATTGAAATTTTTTTTACTAATATTTAAAATTTTATTAATTTACTAACTTGACAGTGATAAAATAAATTGATAAATGAATTATATTGTGGCATAGTAATATTTAATGAATAATTTTTATTTTTATTATTTTATCTTTCTTTTAAATGTATTTAATAATAATAATTTTAATAACCTAATTTTCCGACACAATGTAAATATTGTTTGAGAATAAATAAATGAAATGAAATGAATGAAATGTCTATGTGTAGGTAACATTGTTTCCTACATTTTGATGTAGTTTTAAGACAACCCATACATATAAAAAAAACATATTCCGTCATGAAATAATCAACAATTTTCCACGAATCCCAAATGGATTTTGAGTTTACCTCATGTTGCCCTTCTTACCTTACACTCTTACATACCTCTTAAGTTTCTCTGAGTATTTTTAAACACTTAATTGTCATAGGCACTTTATCATTTTAGATTTCAAAAATGTCTGATATCCGAGACATTTTCCTCGATTTTGATATTCGATAGGATTGGACACTATCGAGTGAGTAACGGGCTTTCACACGATTGCATTTCAACGTTCGTTCGAACGCCCGGGGCCATATGTTGCGTTTCGACTTGAGACTTTTCCATTGAATTTCTATTTACGCCCTAAGGTGGACTACTATAAATAAATGGTGCAATAAAACCAGGGACTCGGATAAAGTTTCTACTTGATGACTCTCTGAACTGTTGAAGGTAGATACAGGTGCTTGGACGAGTATTCGGAATGTTGATATCCTTTGTTCGATTTAAACACGATCCGTGTATTCGAATTGTGCAAATATCGTTTATTTACACATCAATTGTAAATTTTCTACAGATAAAATTCAGATTTTTTTTCAGTACAATTTAATTGAAATTGAGAACAATTTATCCGAAATTGATTTTAAAACGGTTGAAAATGAAAAGTCGAGGTAAGATTATTATTAAAGTATTATATTATATTTACGTAGGTACCTACTCAGTTACTCGATAGTAGTTAGATTAATAATTGTATTGTTCCACAACACAAATTGCAAAGAAAAACTCAATAATAATGCGGTAACATTGCATAAGGGCGATGTCTTCCATCCAACCAAAGAATCACAAGATTTTAATGAAGGGAATGCCCTTCCCTTCTCTTACCAATCAGTAAGGTGTAATATTAGACAAAATTTGACAAAAGGAGAGATAGGAAGTAATAATCTGAAGTAGGCTCAGTAGCATAAAGCACGTTGGCAGTAGTTATTATCTAAATTCAAGCAATAATTAGGAGGGTTCCCATCGCGGCCGGAGCAGAGTCATTAATGTGTTAGTTTAACGATGAAAACGATGTGCGTGGGGTAGAATCCTCCACATGTGATGTCTATCCCTAACACTCATTTACCTACATCCGCCGCACCCTGGACACTCGTCTCCAAGCTCTGCTCACAGAAGTGCTTATTGAAGATACCGATCCTTGCACCACAACGGCACAAAATAGTTCTTCTCAAAACCAGCTCCTACCTGTATTACAAGTAATATCAATTGCCACTAAAAGCGCGGTAGATGTGACTGATTTCTGGTCCTCAAAATATGACCAACACGTGCTATTGTAAGGCACGACGAAGAAGATCGTGCGAAGAAGCCCTAAAGATACGACTCTTTCAGGCTCTTTCGCACGATTTAAACGGTCGTAGAATGACACATTAATGACTTCGCTCAATTTGCGGTGGGAACCTAGCCTAAACAAACACACACAACAGCCTAAAAACCCTACTTCGATTCTCAAACTTTGTAAGCATGACGCAGTAAAAAAAGCTATCAAAGCTAATTGTATGCCGAAAAGAAAATTTCGATGGAAACCCTGAGATCGGGCCCGATAAGAGCCCATTAGCGTAACTCGAAAGTTCTCAACTTGGTGCATAGTGTTTACATATATTAAACAAGTTAACGAGCATTTTTTGGGACTCGATTCCGACATATTTTTTATGTAGAACTAGCAGAATCCCGCGTAATTCCCGATCCCGCGGAATTTCCCAAAATCCCTTTATTAGTGGATCCAAATTTCATGTCTCTAGGTATATGAGGTTTGGGTTCTGCGTTGGTAAGTTGGTATACGTTTTTGTATAGTTCAGTCAATATTATTATATAGTATATCCATGGTCTTTTATTCAAAGTACAAGCCTAGTTTTGTTTTTCATATTTGTTGTTTTAGCAGCAACAGAAATACATTATCTGTAAAAGTATCAATTACTGTTTAGCTATCACGATTCATAAGATACATTCTAATGACAGACCGACAGACCGACACAGTGGAGTCTTAGTAAAATGGTCTCGTTCTAACCCTTCGGGCACGGAACCCTAAACACGAGATATTGAACAAATTGGTATCAATTTACCAATCTGATTGGTATTGAGGTTTTTTAACTTTTTGTAAAATAAATAAATGTTTATTTTATTGACTTAGGTCCTAAACTTAAAATAATTTGTTCTGAATCGTAAACAAAATTTGATTCTGAATTATAAATATTTACTCAGTAAGAGCAACGCAAAACAATTCCTAGTTCTAGGAAAAGGAAAAACATTGTTCGGTTCAGGGAATCACAACAACAGATATTATTATAGGTAGGCAGGTAGTCAATACCACAGAATACATAAATCAATACTCAAATATCTAATTTTATTAAAGAATATGGGCCCTGTGGCCCGGGTCTAAAAGAATATGGGATATGTAGCCCGGGTCTAAAAGAATGTTGGCCCTGTGGCCCGGGTCTTAAAGTTATGGACCCTGTAGCCCGAGTCTAAAAGAATATGGGCCCTGTAGCCCGGGTCTAAAAGTATATGGGGCCTGTAGGCCGGGTCTAAAAGAATATGCCTACGGTATCATCTGCCCGTCGCCGTAAAAGGCAACTAAAGGTGGTGAGAGGCTACAGCCGCGTAGCGCTCGCGGGAAGGCCGTCTAATGCGATGATTTGAATTACCAGATACAACGTCAAGCCTCCATGTTGAGTCTTCCCAATCTATCGCGACCGGGCGGAGGCGCCATAGCACCGAGTATTAATCCTACAGAGCAACAACTTCATACTAGCCCCCGGCGGAAAATACTCCACTACATACGCAGCTATGTGTGCGTGACTTCTCACCGCTTTCCGCTCGGGTTTGCCGAGGCGAACCAAAGAGCCTACTCGGCTCACGTCACGTGAACCCGTCGGCACACTGTCGGTGAGAGAGGTCAAGCACACATAGCTGCGCATGTAGTGAAGTACCTACGCCGCGGCGCGCCGCGGGCTTGTATGAAGCTGTTTCTCTGTAGGATTAATACTCGGTGGCCATAGCAAGACATTTGTTCCCCACGTTTGCCCCCCAACCGGTTTTTGTAAAACGTGACCGTAAGTGGCATTCCTGCAACCACCAAATAGTCCCTACTATTAATAAAATGTAATTTCAAGACGATTTAATATCGCAAACACGTTGTGGGTTCTATCTAGCTTCCATTGTATGCGAAGAAAAATTTCAAGTAAATTTCAGCGCCAACAATAAAATGTAAGGACGTGAGGATGCGGCTGCAAAATCGTTGTTTTCAGAACATTGCAGCATTTCTCTTTAAGTTGCACTAACTGTTAAAAGTTTAGTTCACTTCAGTTATATATTATGTAAACTGCTATGTAACTGTTATAATAATATGTTATCGTTACTTAAAATCTTGTCCATTCAAGATTCCCGCCAGGGGGTAAGTATTGTTTCTGGTCTGGGTGTTTTATATCATAGGTATGTAATGTATGTATGTATGTATTTAAATAAAAAGTATAATATGTAATAGGTATATCCGTTGTCTAGTACCCCACAGTACTAGCCTGGTGCTTTTTTGTTTTAGTTATTAAGTATTATTTTTATATCTTTAATTTTATAGTGTTGTTTGTCTTTTGTATGCCGTGTTTTTGCTGTCAATAAATGTTTTCTATTTTTATTTTTCTGTTTCTATGTGTTTATAACACAGAAGTAGAAAAAAATTCGCGCTTGTAATGCTAGTAGGGATTATTGTAGTATAGATTATTGCTCCAGTTCCACTATTGTTCAAAAGTAAAGTAAATGCGACAAAGTAAATAACATAATTACTGCAAATAAAATCCCCATTAGTTTCTTGTGTCTTCTTCTCATTGAAGGTCGCGTTCCGAAGACACAGTAGATTACATTAAAATAACTTAGTATTATTTATAAACCTTAGTGGTTTCGCTATGCTAAGTTAAGTTTCAAATGTTTTTTAAGGATCGTTTGATTGATAAATAAATTAAAAAAAAAAAAAAAAAAAATGATGTTTCTAAGAAATATGTTGCTAATATCCGAATGAATAAACATACTTTGATTTGATTTAACATCGTGCAATATTTATTTATTCAACCTATAGACTGTTTGCCCTCTTTTCTTTATTATAAGCATAACTAAATAATCTAAAACAGTATCATGAATAAGGCCTTAATAATGTATTGATATAAATCTCTCACAATTTCCCGATCGCGATATGATACTGATTCAAAATAACATTTTGATTGACAGTTGTGTAATGAACAAAGGTACAAGTACGTAATTACGAAATATCGCGTCGCGTGTTTTGTGATGGATGATTTAATTTGTATCCTTTGTCTACAATGGACAGAACAAGGCTTTAATTAGTTTATTATAGAACCGAATTAATTATTTTAATATGTACTTAAAACTAAAACATAACTAGAGCGCCATGATGTCCGATCTGGGGCGTTCCTGCTGCAAAGTTTGTCCATTGCGGTTCAACGCAGGAACGCTGCTAGCATTTTAGGCAGCTTTGCATCGGAAACGCTTGGGGATAGAAAGAAAGATAGATAGATAAAACAAAAATTTACAAAACACATTACAAAAACAAAAACGGTATGGACAATGTGTTATTTTAGTTTGTTGATTTTGTTTTGTTTAGTTTAAATTATTTTTTGATAAGTTGATCCAAAAAAAAATATCTTATTCTAAAAAAACATAACTTATCTAAAATACCACCACCCAGAGTTCCCTGTGTCCCGGTTTATTATAGTGATATTATGTATTAATGGGCTGTGTAGCCCCGCGTAGAAGAAGGCTACCCCATCTCTTTTTGAGGGGTCGTAAAAGGCGACTAACCCTGTCAGATCCTTTTCTGGGGGAGAATAGCAAACCTGGAGATCTTCCGGTGGCGGATAAACCCACGAAGACCAGTAGGGGCTTGCCTGACACAAACTTGGCGTCCGCTCGTAAAAATATAGCCAAATCTATTAGGCAGTAAGAAGAAAGTGTTATAAATTACATTCATCTCTTATATTTACCACATCTGAGCGATTATTCCGGTGCACGCCTCTTGGGAACCCAAGGTTCGCTAAAACACCAAATTGATTGGAAAGTCTTGATTGACTTCATTGCCAGATTAAATTTGGCAATGTTTTAGTCCTGGCCGCCTGCCTGACACTAACCCTTCGTGGAACCAAGTAGCTTATCCGCCACCGCGCAGTGAGAACTCCACGTTCGCTAGTCTCCCTCAGATTCTTTAGTAGCCTTTTACGACAACTACGGTAAGAGATCATGTATCCCTATTCTATGCCGGGACTACACGGCGGTATGAAATTAAATTCTAGGCGGTTATGTTATAATTATTATTGTTCTAATACCTAAATTTATTTATAATGAAACCAAACACCTATAAAACATAATTAAAATTAAAAACTAAATTAAAACTAAAACTGATTAAAATAAAACTAACTAAAACCTAAAATAAATCTAAATCAGCTAAACTTTTGGTGGAGGGAAAAGTGCCCAGAATACTGGCTGCATTGCCCCGTTGTATACATTTATAAAATAAAATTTATAAAATTCTAGGTAAGTATAACTACCTAACTATCCACGTAAGGAATGGTAACTATATTCATAAAAGCACTTAGGATTTTTATAGACTCGTTAAACATTATCTAGTTCGCCAATCAATTACAAAGAAATCCAATTAAGTGTCGAAGTTTTGAAATAAGTAATTATCAATTGAAATGTTGAGCAGATACCGGTTAATTTTCAGGTAAATGCTAAATAGACTAAGAGAAAAGTAATAAAACAACTTCAAACTGAAATTAGATTCAAATTCTAATCTTTCCTTTTGGGAAGAATTTGAGTCTAATTTCAATTAAATAACATAAAGAATACTTAATTTAGACCGTTTTTAAAAAGAACACGTAATTTTATAATATCTATACTATTATTGTTATTTAATACTAGCAGATTCCCGCGGTTTCAACCGCGTAAGTCCCGATCCCGTGGGAATATCGGGATCAAAAGTAGCCTATGTTACTCAGGGTGAAAGAATTTTTGTAATCAGTCCAGCAGCTTCGGAGATTACCCCCAATATACATACATACATACCTACATGTTACCAACGTTACCTCTTTATAATATTAGTAAGTATAGATTATAATAAGGAAGTAACGTTGGTAACATTTATGTAGGTATGTATGTATTTTCCGGGTAATCTTTGAAACTACTGGACCGATTTCAATAATACTTTCACCAATAGAAAGCTACATTATCGAGAAGTAACATATTTTGATCCCGATATTCCCGCGGGATCCCGGGATCGGGGGGCAGCTAGTATACCACATAGTTCAGTCCGTCAGGACTTTGAATTTTAAATGCATATATTACTGATGTTATTAACTACCTACAATTAAATTTAATTTACGATATGACAGAGCACTATACATATACTTAACCCGCGATTCCATTGGGTATTGCCCATACCTCATAATAACATAATACGTAGAGGTAATAAGGTTGAAATTAAGATAATTTCAACGTACGGCTTTTGATAGTTCTGCGTAAGTGCATACAAGATTTGAGGAACTCATTGGCCTAGTTGTACCTGCCGATCTTAAACGGTCGTACGGGTTAAGCAACATTCGGAACGGTCATTACTTGGATGGGTAACCGATAACTTGTGTGGCATTAAAAAATACTCTAGCTCCTACGTGCTTTGGAAGGCACATTAAGCAGTTGGTCCCGGTTGTTATCTCTGATAGCAGTTGTTAGGTCAATTTAGATGCCTTAGGGCGACCTGAAAAGTCTAACAATAGATGAGATACACGATATACGAAAAGAAGAAGAAGAACAAGATTTGCCTAATGAATTCGCAACCTTAATGAATTCTGTTCCAATAATTATTTCATACCATGTTGTAGGCGCTGAGCAAAGCTATCGCGAATTCAATCGCTTCAAATTCAAACATAATATCAAACTATTCAATCAAACTTTGCCAGCTTGTTCGGAACTCAATACGTCGTGTATTCGACTCTTCTTTATAAATAAAGGCGAGTAAACAACAATAACAAATAAGATTTCCGCCGCGGTAGTCGCGTGCAATGGCCGCTCAAATCTGTTTTCTCCCAATGATTTGTCCTCAGAACGTAGAGAATCTCAGCTGGGCGTCTGCCAAATGTGCAACTTGTACCTTAGCTGTTTTACATCCGACAAAACTCTGTCACCACGTCTTAAGGTCTAAATTCGAGTAAGACCTCGTCGAAGCATGTTTGTAAGTATCTGGCTTAAATTCTGTTGGGCTCCCTGGCTAGCGCCATACGGAACACTGAAGAGACTCTCGTGATCTCTTCATGAAAATAATATTTTATTATTGCCATAATGCTCGCTTTGATGGTGTTTGTTTTGTTTATTTTGTTTGGAGTGATATAATGAAAGGCCCTATATATTTTGTAAATGACGCATAAGTTTATCTTTTTGCGAGGGAAAACAAATTTGCTTAGTGCTCCAAAGAAAATTACTTAGATTCTCTACAGAATTCTCGCGAAGTAAATATAAATATAGAGCCTACCTACTAAAGTAACGGAAAGCTAGGCGCCATTGGCACAATTGGACCGAACTAACTAGCCATATATTTGGTAAAATATTATCATTCCGACCGAACAAACATCAACGAAAATAGAAGTCCGGGAATAAATTTCGTAATTAATTATAACAATGGCAGGATTCCCGCCGTTGAATAAATTGAGGAAGCAAATCAGAGCGAAACAAACCATTACCTCTGCCGACGTGATTGCCATAAATATTCCAACATCAAGCCATAAAAATATTTGCAACTTCATTTCGCACGCCATTAAAAACATTGAGTTTACCGAGTTATTTAGCGTGTGTACCTACAACACGCTACTGGCAGAGCACGTAATGGCTTTTTTGAATTCCTCATCGCCTTTCCTGGAATAAAGCCATCGTACAAAGGACCTCTGATGGCATTCGATGCATTTTTTCACGAACGATCCGAAATTTCGTGAAGGTCTAATAATAAAGTTGGACATCATTTGACTACGGCGCTCTAAATGTTTGAAAAGGGAGCCCATTCCACTTGAAATGCAGCTTAATTAAAGTTTAGCCATGCTGTTGAGAGGGAATGACCCTGCCTCATAATTTATTCCTGCGGGATATAATTCGGCCGGATTTAGTAACAAACGCGCCAACGAAAATGTTCTGAATTTATACAGATTTCTGTGTAGGTAGAATCTTATGTTGTTGGGGTGAAACAGCCCTTGTATATTTACTAACGTAAATAAACCTTTCACCTACAATTTCTGCAATATCTTAGCAAGATAAATAACACTGCTCGAATAATAGGTAGGTACCTTCTACAGTGTTCTGGATAAAATGTAAATTTCCATTTATTTCTGAAGTGATTTCTAGAATCAGTATTTCTGTTTATTGAGATATTTTATTCGTAAAGCTTTTTATAACGACGTTATCCAACGTTTAGGAAAGGAATCCCATTTTTCACAATTACGTAGACATTTCTACGTTAATCTATCTTCGTTTAAAGAAGTATCAATTTGACCTGTTGATTTGAATAAAATTGTTTAGAATGTAAATGTAACCCAATTTTTCATGAGTTTACGGTGTTTTTTGATGATAATAAACTACCTTATATAGGTGTAAGTTTGTATTTGAGTGTGTTTGTTTCTTGCTATTTCACTCCAAACCGCTGAACCGATTGGCATAAAACTTAGTATTTAGAAAGCTAGAGGATTTACCTGTAATAGTAAACAAGTTAGATACTTTTTATTCCGATATTTCCACGGGATTGGGACGACTGGGTAAAACCAGTTTGTTAAGATGTTGATATTTCTTTACGTAAAAAACAATTGGAACCCAATTCTGCAATCACAATATTTACAATAGGCACGTCAAATTTCTATCGACACTCTATTGAGACACGATTGTAAGAGCAGACTCGGGCAACAGCACCTATAGAAACCTGCAACCGCATAGGGGGGTTTAGTTAAGTAGAAATTAAATTAGGCACACACTGTACATCATACAGTAGCTACCTTTGCCTAATTCAACTGTTTATATTCATGGCGCTCAGTCCACGTTGCCTCGTTGTACGTACTACAGGCTTTGTTTATCTCGCTCGAGACAAATTTGTGGCCGAAAAGTTGGTAGCACGGGAGTTTAGAGTGGCTTTGTAACCTTTACGCTGATTTATGGAAATATATTATGCGGATGCAGACTGGAGACTTTCGATTCTTGATTGAGGATTTTTCTTTAACAAGCCATCGGGAGTATGAAAAATCCGTAACTTCATTTCGCCACGACCACGTATTTAAACGTCAGTTCGTAGTCTGAAAATAAAAAAACGAAGATAGGTTCTTACACGAAGTTCTTTCGATGTCTGCTGTCATCATCATCCGCGCGATGTTCTCGGTTGCATCCCTGTCGAGAGCCCGGGGTCCGCTTTCCTACTTTTACGTATCCACTTTGCATGATCTTCGGCATCCCGTGACGTGAGACCATTTGCACACATATCCGATCTTACGACGTCAAGCCAGCAACAGTGCGGCAGTCTTTCCAACCTGCTGCGGCTAGCGGCCTAGCGGGAGCTAGGCCTAGCGTTACCCGTGTCGAAGCGGTCAAATGCACCAGTAGTCGCAGGATCGAATTCCGGCGGGTACTAAAAGAGAGCATTTTTTTTAAAAGCAGAGCTCCTTTTTTTTGAAGTCGGTTAAAAAGGAGAACGTTTATTGTATCTTGATAATATTAAATGTCAGTACCATTTTACCGTCTCAAGCAAATAGCGTTTGTCAACACATGGCAAGCTTAGTATTATGTTAAGACGAACCCTCGTCATTTCAACATCTCATGTTAATTATTCAGCCTTAGGGCCATCTCGACACACCTGCTGAGTTTCCAACACTATTGTTTTGTATCTAATTTCAGCCACTATATTTATTCGTTGATAGATTCTTGTGATATGTTGGATATATGTTGAGGGTAAAGAGAATAATTTTGTTAGTTAAAGTCTTAAAGCTTGTTTACAGAAGGCCAGCTAGCGTGCGAGCTAACTTAAGAGTAAGCTAGCGAGAAGCTGTACTGCAAGATCATTTATTGCAAATAAGGGTACATATTTGATGGTCCTTAAATTATTAGATCACCTAACTTAGCCTTTTTCATAATTAATTAATTTAATACAATATTAATTTTGATCACCTTTTGTTTTTTTATCGTCTTCTGTGGGTGAAAAATGTCCACAAGTTAAATTAAAAAAGGCGCCATTATTTCACCAGGGTGATACAAGTTCTAAGTGAAATAATTAAACATATTACCTCAACTTATTTCACTTGGGTTAAGGTGAAATGAGTCGACAAAACCTTTCCACTTTCTTGATTCAGTTATTTTTTATACTCAGATAAGGAAAGTCGAATAAACCTTACAAGTAACTCATACTTACTTCTCATAACTTAGGACAGTCGAGCTAATGGCATAGCCAGTAACTACTGCCTTAACAGTAGCTCGCACACTAGCTCGATCTGTGTAAACGAGCCATTAAGAAAACTGCCAGTGTACTTCAAAAACTTAAACCACAAAAAGAAACCTAATAAAGATGTAAGTACCAAAAATAGGTGCCAATGGCAATATTTCGGGAAACAGAAAGTTGACTTAAATTAAACAAGTTTTAGAAGAAACCGTTGAGTCTTTCATTAAAATTGTTCAACCGCAACGTTTTATAAGATTCTTAAGTCGGATTCGTGAAATAAAACTAATTAAAATGGGTCTGAAATCGGGTCCCTTTGCGTCCGACACCGACGCCTACAATGGCAAGATTGTTTGCTTAACATTTTAGAGGAGGGATAATAACTGAACAAGTTAGCTCTTAAACGAACCTCTTGACTGTAAAACGTTGACAGTTTTCAGTGTACTTAATTGAAGTTTGGTGATTAGATTGAGAGACCGCGACCATCATCATCATCATCCGAGCGTTGTTCCCGGTTGCATCTCTCTCGAGAGCCCGGGGTCCGCTTTCCTACTTTTACGTCTCCACTTCGCACGATCTTCGGCATCCCGTGTAGTGAGGCCATTTGCACGCATATCCGATCTCACAACGTCAAGCCAGCACTTCTTGGGTCTTCCCAATCTGCCGCGGCCGGGCGGGGGCGCCATAGCAAGACATTTGTTTCCCACGTAACTAGCCGGTTTCCGTAGAACGTGGCCGTACCACCGTAAGCGGCATTCTTGCAGTTTGTCTGCAATGTCTCGGACATGAAGGCCGCCCCTGATGCGGGAGTTTCTGACGCGGTCTTTTCGCGTCACTCCACACATCCAGCGCAGCATCTTCATCTCCGTGACACGCAGCTTCTGTTTATGTCGCTCAAGCAATGGCCACGCCTCACTACCATACAAAAGGACAGGTCTAATGATCGTTTTATAGACCTGTCCCTTCAGTTTAACCGGCATTTTCGGGTCACAGATGACACCAGTTACCTCTCGCCACTTGGCCCAAGCTGCCGAAACTTGACGTCACAATCGATGTCGCCGGACTCGTGAAGTACAGATCCCAAGTACTTAAACTGGTCTGTCCGCTCGACCATGTGACCGTCTACGCAGACAGGTGTGGGATCTGTGGTATTGCTAGCCAAGTATTCGGTCTTCGCTACGTTGAGTTGCAAACCGCCGTTCTCAAGTGACTCTTTCCACGCATTTACACGCCTTCCAAGCCGTCCCTTACCCGAGTCCGCTAGCGCAATATCATCAGCATACATGAGCATCCACGGGGGCTGCTCGTGTGCGTCTCGGATGATTACGGACAGTGCGTCCAGTATTACGCTAAACAGAAACGGACTTAGGACGGATCCTTGGTGGACTCCGACTGTAATGGGGAAAGATTTAGTGTCACCAACAGCAGTTCGCACCACTGAATCGGAATTTCGGTACATGTCCCTGATAGATTCAATATAAGTTTCAGGCACCCCTTTGGACCGCAGCGCCCACCAGATCATCACGCGAGGAACACAGTCGAAGGCCTTCTGCAAGTCCAGGAACAGAAAATGCAGAGGCGTATTCTTCGTTCTGTATTTCTCCATAACGATCCTTAGGGCGAAAACAGGGTCCATGGTACCATGACCGTGGCGGAAACCATACTGGCCCTCCGAGACAGTGCACTCCTGCCGGATCCGAGAGTCAACTATACGCTCGTAGAGCTTCATGGTGTGGGACATGACCTTTATACCACGATTACTTCCACACTCCTGCACAGACCCCTTGCCCTTGAACACTGGAGTGATAACACTCAGTCTCCATTGGGCGGGGATTCTGCCGGTCTCGATTATGCGGTTAAAAAGGTTGGTTAAGATGCCCACACCACGAGAACCCATAGCTTTCCATACTTCGATGGGGACTCCATCGGCGCCGACAGCTTTCCGATTCTTCATGCAGCGAAGAGCCTTGCGCACCTCCTCGGGCGTTATCAGTGGCACAAGTTCTAGATTCGGAGGGAGTTCCGGTGGCTGCACCTCTTTATACTGCTTATTGAGCAGCTCGTGGAAATAAGAGCGCCACCTCTCCTTCACCGCGAGGTCCTCACATAGCAGGTTACCATTAGGATCTTTTACACAGCGGCACTTGGATATATCCTGTGCCGCTTTGATCCTAGAACGTGCCAACTTATAAATAAGCTTCTGCCCCTCAGACGTTTCCAACTTATCGTACAATGGCTGTAAGTGGTCCCGTCTGGCTCTGGCTACTGCTCTCTTTGTGGCACGTTTGGCAGACCTGTACGCGTCGCGATCTTCAGGAGAGTTGGACGCTTGCCACTTTTTAAAGAGGGCTTTCTTCACCCTAGTCTCCCTCTGGACTGTGTCGTTCCACCACCAAGTTTCCTTGTCACACTTGCGTCCTCCCTTAGACATACCGAGGACCGACCGCGCCGAATCAGTGATAGATACTTGAATCCTGTCCCAGTGTTCCTGTACCGATTCGCCTTCAGCATTAGCACATTTGTCGCCGATTGCTGAGGCGAGCATCTGGGACTTGACTTCATCAAGCATCCACCATCTGATTCGGCGCTGACAAGGTTCCGGTCGTTTGTCTTTGGTCTTTACACAGAGATCCATGACAAGGATACGGTGTTGGGCAGTGAGACTCTCACCGGGTATGACTTTGCAGTTGGCCACGTAGCCGATATGGTGTCTCCTAGTGATTAGGAAATCGATTTGGGTAGCGCGCCCCCCGCTCTTGTAGGTGGTCAAGTGGTCGGGCTTCTTTTTGAAATATGTGTTCACGAGTGCCAGGTCGGCAGTGGCACACGTACGCAGAATTTCTTCTCCTTCCGCATTCCGTCTGCCATACCCGTAGCCTCCATGAACACGTTCAAATTCCGCCCCCATCTCACCCACATGACCGTTCAGATCACCACCCAAAACGATTCCCTGTGACAACGGTATAGCCCCAAGGACCTCGCCGAGTTTATCCCAAAACGACCTCTTATCAGCGTCGCTACAACCGACCTGTGGCGCGTAAGCACTTACTAAGTGGGTAGGGACCCCCCCAATAAGCACCTTCACGCACATAAATCGGTCGCTAAAGCGATTCACCTCCAAGATATCGTTATGCAACCTCTCAGCGAGCACCACAGCCACCCCGTTCTCTCCACCAGGTGCACCCGTGTAGATCAGCTTGTAGCCATTCCCAATGAGCCGGGATCTGCTGCCTTTCCATCGAGTCTCCTGCAGGAACACCACGGCCACCTTCCGCCTGGAAAGCACGTCGGCTAGCTCCCTCGCGCGTCCGGTTAGCGTGCCAATGTTCCACGTTGCGAAGCGGAGTTTCACATCGTGTTTAGGGGCTATCGTCTTTGGCCGTGCCCGCCCGTGGCACGGTAGCCCTCGTCCACTTACCACAGGAGTTAGGCGAAGCTCCTGCGCGCCGTTATGCGGCGGCGCCCTATCTCTGTGGCAATCTCTTTCAAAACTTTCCATATTTAAGATTTGGCTGATTTTGACTTTTACGGGAGCGACTGCCGTCTGACCTCCCAACCCCGAGGGGAAAGTCTGCGCCAGAGCCTCGTCCGTTCATCAGCAGGTGCACCGGCTAGCAGGTGAGGTTGGCTTGGGCCCAAAGATCTTAGTGGACCCCATACACACCCAATGGACCCCATACACACCCTTAGACCGCGACCATAAGCTAAGTATTACGTGTACAGTACTGTAGTAGGAAATAGTGACTACACGTTACACCAGTTTACTGGTACTGGTACAAAGTGTAGTAGTGTGCACTACTGCAGTAGTGTGTGCGTTATCGCATAGTTTTGAAAGTCAGTTACGGTAGACCACGACCATAAGCACGCGTTATACTTATATAACGTGTGCAATGGTAGGAAATAGTGACTAAACCTACTTTGTACCAGTGAAATGGTACAAGTATAGTAGTGTGCACTACTGCAGTAGTGTGTACGATAACTTGGAAATTAGATGGAAATTCAAGTTACGTCAGTTACGGTACCTGCTTGCGATTGCTTTTCTCGAACTCTACGAAACTTATAGAAACAATAAACTGATGTTTTACCTGCTACGTTACACAATTTTCAATACATTACTTTTGATCGCGTTTTCAATTATATGTTAAAAATCTAGGGTAAAACAAACCAACGGTTTGAATTATTATGTTAGTTTTGAATATTATTTTGAGAATAGTAAGGTAAGTTTATGTTTTTAAATGTTTAATGTTAATGTTAACCACTAATGTAGGTATATCGAAATTTTATTTTACTTGAAGAATAAAATGCTGTAATTATTGCATATTTATAATTTTATCTATATTTCCACAAGACCGTCTGATTAATTAATAATAATTTAATTAACAAAAAAAGAGATAACTTGAGATAATAACATAAGCGTTAAATTTATATCGCAATAAGAAAATAAAACCTATAACAACATTACAAGAAACAACTCCCAAGAACCATTTAATCTGTACCTATACGAAAAGAAATGTAAAATCAATAAAACCTCAGCCTAAGAAGGTCGGTAAGTCGTTCGTTCGCGTGACCACAGAAGTGGGATCTAATTCCGAAGCCCACTTAGCCAATTATCGGTAGGGTGACGTGTTGCCGCACCTCTTGCTTGATGGTTCAATTTGAACAATAATTGCTGTGACGATGTTTTAAAGCAGCAGCTTGATTTATTGTATGTTCTTTGTACTGTACAGCCTGTCGATTCTGTAGAACTCAAGGCTATCTTACGGTTGATTCCGAAGATGAAATGAAATCGGTAGGGTGACGTGTTGCCGCACCTCTTGCTTGATGGTTCAATTTGAACAATAATTGCTGTGACGATGTTTTAAAGCAGCTACTTGATTTATTGTATGTTCTTTGTTCTGTACAGCCTGTCGATTCTGTAGAACTCAAGGCTATCTTACGGTTGATTCCGAAGATGAAATGAAATCGGTAGGGTGACGTGTTGCCGCACCTCTTGATTGATGGTTCAATTTGAACAATAATTGCTGTGACGATGTTTTAAAGCAGCAGCTTGATTTATTGTATGTTCTTTGTACTGTACAGCCTGTTGATTTTGTAGAACTCAAGGCTATCTTACGGTTGATTCCGAAGATGAAATGAAATCGGTAGGGTGACGTGTTGCCACTCCTCTTGCTTGAAGGTTCAATTTGAACAGTAATTGCTCTGACGATGTTTTAAAGCAGCTACTTGATTTATTGTATGTTCTTTGTACTGTACAGCCTGTCGATTTTGTAAAACTCAAGGCTATCTTACGGTTGATTCTGAAGATGAAATGAAATCGGTAGGGTGACGTGTTGCCGCACCTCATGCTTGATGGTTCAATTTGAACATTCATTGCTTTGATGATGTTTTAAAGCAGCGACTTGATTTATTGTATGGTCTTTCAGCCGAATACAGAAACGCTACTTAAAATTTGAGACCTACTTAAATAATTGAGCACCTTCTAAATTCAGAATTTGCATGGGAATGTTTGACTTTCAGAGATGGTTTTGTTTAAGTAGTTCTAAAAAAATTGAGCAGCGTTTCTGTATTCGACCGTTTGTAGTCTGTCGATTCAGTAGAGAACTCAAGGCGGATTCCGTTGTGAGTTTTTGAATTGGCATTCTATTTTTCATAGATAAATCAAATGCGCGCAGCTTGCAACGAATTAAATCGAAGCTTGACAAGAGGGATAATCCAAGCTTAATTTGAATTATGAAGTGGTTTTTCGAAAGTAGTAAAGTGATATGAATTATTTTTTAACCTAATTATCAAATTGGTGACAAAATCGTTTTATTTCTTAAGATTTCATCGTGATTGTTTTGAATCATCTTACTATTAACAACTTAGTGTGTCTTCGAAACGCGACTTCCAAAGAGAAATAATACGAGACGGCGCAATCTTTATTTTCTTTAGTCTAGTTTGTATATGCTTACAATTTATAAATTCTACAAAATATCTACTTATTTCACTTTTGACTCTTTCTAACATTAATCAACTCAGTATCAACTTACAATTAGGTTCAAAATAATACATTTTTATTAGTTCCACTTCATTTAATAATAACGTTTTCTTGTTAATTTTTTGTTTCCCTTTCGTCCACTACGATTGCATGTTCGAGTGCAATATCACATAGGGTGAACCTTTGAAATATACCTTAGCTCGCAATGTAATTATGAACAATTACTACTCTACTAAGTTTATTTTCATTTATTATTGCTTAATTTTCAACGACAATCGTAGTTAGCGTATGGAAAATAGCCAGCTGTTTTTGTGCGACATTAATCTTTTTATTTTTTGGTCATACATGATTTAATTTTGTTTCATTAGGTTCATATTAGTTGCCAAGAGTGTCTCACTGTGTGTATGTAACTTTTTATTTCTTTTTGACATAGGTAATATACATTATAATAAATGATCCACCTAATTGCACCAACAGATTAAAGTATTTGTACAGTAGGGTGGGTCAAAAAAAGAAATTGTGGATTTTTTTTTTCTAATAGCAAAATTATGTTGTATTAGGGTTTAAATAATACGTCTGCAAAAAAATTATTTTATTATTTTTAATTTAAGAGCCCGCGCAAAACCGTTGAATATTTGAAAAAATGTTGTTAAACTGCCTGTTTTAAATTACATGTCAAATGTTGATAGTAAGTGAAAATTAACATAATTATTTGATTTCATAGAACGACAAGTTGGATTTTACTATTTTGATACTATTTTAATAAATACAATTAGTTCTGAGGTGAGTTAATTCAGAAAAAAATCATCAATTTAGCCTTATCCTTCGTCTGAATTATCGTTGAGCTATACTTTTGTTTTTAGACTATTGCTTTTGGATTTATCCATTATGGCGACTAGAAGGCAATCGTATAAGTGTCCTATATTTGGAAATGTAGAAGATATTAAAGATAATATGTTACCAACTTACCAAGAAGTTATGAAATGTTATGAATGGAACAGATTACAAGTAAAAATTCAAAATGGTAATAATAAAGAGCCAACATTTTCCGAAATTGCAGAAATAGTGTTACAAAAAGTTAAAGGAATATGGCAAAAAGCGTCAATTCCTATAGTCTCGCACACCAGAGTACTGCAACTTCTAAAAGCGTATCATTCGAAGTGCAAAAACATTCTTAAATCACTGAAAAGAATGTCAGAAGAAAAAAAGGCTGAATTTTTACGACAAAGTGAAGTATTATTCGATATTTGTTCTTGTAAATGTACGATAATAAGTCAGTGCAGTTGTTCCAGAGAAAATAAAGTCCCTAAAGAAGAACACAGCTTTTTACTAGACCAAAGACAAGACAGAACAATGAGAATCGGTGGTGTTGATCGGATTCGTACAAAGAGTTTGCAAAAAAAGTTTGCTCGAAAACATTCTACCACAAAAACGTGTCAAGTAAGTGAGAGTGATAAGCGGCACCAAGATCCATTCGTCCCATCCAGAGGTAGTGATTTCGATACAAGTATTTTATCTCCTGAAAAATTAAATACAAACAACACATTAAACTATCTGCCTTCTACCTCAGGAACAATGAAAAGCAAGAAGTGTATTAATAGTTTACCAATATTGTCCCAAATATGTGACCGTTATGGGGTGTCTGATAGAGCCGGTGCTGCTATTGCTTCTGCTGTTTTGCACGAGATTTCTTCGGACATAGTAATTGATAAGTCGAAACTGCGAAGAGAAAGAAAGAAGACACGCAATGTATTTCTGCAAAATCAGTCTCATCTGGAGTTATCTGCTTTATATTTCGACGGCCGCAAAGATAAAACCCTGAAAATAATTGCAAAAGGAACCAAAAGATACAGGCAAGTAGTAATTGAAGAACATATCTCTATCATTAAAGAGCCGGATTCTATTTATTTAGGATATGTAACACCAACACAAGGTACAGCTAAGAATATCGAGATGTCAATAAATGCTTTCCTTATTGCTAACAGAATTAGCACCGACGAACTACTGGCTGTTGGTTGCGATGGCACCGTAACTAATACGGGTAAATTTAGTGGAGTCATAAGGCAATTTGAAAAAAGGCTTCAGAGACCTTTGCAATGGATAATTTGTATGCTACATTTGAATGAATTGCCTTTAAGACATTTATTTGATCACATAGATGGTAAAACTTCTGGTCCATCTTCGTACAATGGTCCTATTGGTAAGATGCTGGATAAATGTGAAACAAGAGCTTTAGTTAAATACGAGCCAATACCGAGTCAATTACCAATGGTCAAAGCTGATGATTTAAGCACAGATCAAAAATATCTGTACCAAATAACAACAGCGGTCATTACTGGAATGTGTTCTGATGACTTGGCAAATAAATCCCCCGGGAAGATGTCTCATGCCCGTTGGTTAACTAAAGCTAATAGAATTTTGCGTCTCTACATTTCTACATTAACACCATCCTGTAATTTAATTAATTTGGCGCATTATGTTGTCAAAGTATATGCTCCTGTGTGGTTTGAAATAAAGATGCATCCATCGTGCAAAGACGGTTCACGGCACTTTTGGAAGTTAGTTGAAAGTACGCGATATTTACAGTGTGAGTTAAAAGCAGTTATAGATCCTGTAATTCAAAGAAACGCATACTTCGCTCACCCAGAAAATATACTACTGGCGATGTTAACAGATGAAGAAAATCGAGTAAGAGAACTAGCTGCTAGAAGGATACTAAAGGCACGAAATTTCCCTGCCACTGGAAGGCAACCTCGTACATTTGAGGTGCCAAAAGTCAATTTTGATGCTAGATCTTATATTGATTTAATAAATTGGCAAGAAGTTAACTTTGATCCTCCTATTCTAAGAAATTATACTAACGTAGAGCTTATTGAAATAATCGAAAAGAAAGGCGATGAAAATTTGACGTTTATTAGGCTACCTTGTCACACTCAAGCAGTAGAACGTTCTGTTAAGATAGTTACAGAAGCGGCGATGTCAGCATGTGACAAAAAATCAAGGGATGGTTTGATTCATGCCAAACTTGCTTCCAGAAAAGTTATGCCAAGATTTGATAGCAAGCAAGATTTTCTGCAAAATAAGAAATAGTTTTTAATTTAATTTTTATTTTAAATTACTGTAATTTTTTGTTTAGATTTAAGAAATGTGTCTTTTAACTTCATTTTTCTTTTGTTTATATAACTTTTAAACAATTTTTAATAAAGCTATGTTACTTTTAGTACAACGTGTTTTTTCTAAAATTTCATAATTTTTGAAGCTCGTGCGCGGGCTGAAGACATGTCTTTTTTCCACTTTTTATTTCGTATTTCTATTTGTTATGATACATTACAATATAATATTACTATTAGAATTTGATTTTTAAAAGAAAAAAAAATCCCATACTAGAGTGACCCACCCTATTGTACAGACAACACCAACCTTCGGAATGTCCCATGCCTTCGGACTATGGCGAGTCCTTGGACATGTCGGTTTCCTCACGATGTTTTCCTTCACCGTAAAAGCGATGTTATTAGTGCACATAACTTTTTCTTAAAGAAAAAGACATTGGTGCGCAGTCGGCCTGGATTCAAAACTACGACCCTCGGAATGAAAGTCGGAGTATTTACCACTAGACCAACACCGCTTTTTAAAAACATATACTTACTAATAAAAATATTTGAACTCTGAAGTCGGGCACATCATTTACATACTTACATAAAACTGCACGACTTCAGACTTCTGAAACTATTTTTTTTTAACTCCTTATATCCAACATCCTAGTTAAGACTAGACTAATATAAAACAGATAAAATATAAGCTAATGAAACGGTGTTCTTGAAACTCCGTAAAATGATTAATGAAATATGGAAATGACCTTCTTTCGAAATAACTAATCAATTATGAAAAAAGTGAGAACTTAACGAAATATAATTTATTTTATACTCAACGACAACGGCTGTTTTCAAATAGAAATGTAAATATATTGTGGTACGGTAAATTTATTATTTGGGTTCCGTAAACAAAGTGTAAAAACGGGACGATATTTACTAAGACTACTGTTCTGTCTATCTGTCTGTCCATCGGTCCGTCCCACCATAACTGTCCGTATGTTCATTGGTCCGTCAGTTCGTCAGTCTATCACTAGGCCGCTATAACAACAAATACTAAAAACAGTAAATTTTTAGCCCCACGTTAGTGCAATTTATTTTTAAAACTGATATCTTCTAGTGATAAAGGTTCTGGCTGCAGTGGTAAAAACAAATGCGTTGTGTTTACGAAAATATTTTTTGTTATAATTGTTAAATCTTACCCAATTGTGATAATAGTACGAAACCCTTCGTGCGCGAGTCCGACTCGCACTTGGCCTGATTTAAAATAATAGTTCAGTCTAAAGCCCCTGTTGCGTGACTCTTGGTCTTACTTGAAACGCGTTTAAAACAAGCAAGATTTAAAAATGTTTGATAACATATTTTTGTTTATATTATTTCTTGTGAAAGTAGGTAATTAGATAAGCAAAAAACATATTGATACCTACGATAAGAAGAACAAGAATGAAGTAATAGTAGAGGAGCCCGTGAAGATCGACCTTCACCCATCTGATAACCAGATGAGACATAATTTTTATCAAATATTATACATTAACGAACATGCCTATGATAGCTTGCCTATCGAAAAGTGTTCATGGCTATTTTTAATTAAATTAATTTTAATCAATTTTTTTTCATCACCTTCACTCTTTTGATAACCGAATGAATTGTATCTCAACTGATAGTTTTTAACATACAGAATATGCCTAGATATGCTTGCCTACTAATTTCTGTTCATGGCTACCTGGCAAGCAGGTGTGAACATGTAAGTCAATACCTATAGGTAACCGATCTGATAACCAATTCAAATTTATATCATAAGAAAGATAATTTAATTACAAAAGCAATCGTATAAGCTTGCCTGCAAAAAACCGTTCATGGAATACCATTGCCAAGCTATAAAGTTTTAGAATTGGAGTCATTTAATAGGTGCGAGAGAGAAAGTAGAGCCTTAATAATTTTTATTATTTTTTTTAATGCATTAATTTATTTATTTTAATTATGTCATAGCTGTAAGTATATATAATATGGAATAATACCAAAATTTTCTCGAAATTGGAGCTAGTAAACAAATGTTGTCTCTGTCACTCACATGTAAACGAGCATGCGCACTTCGATACATTCAACGGTCAGGTAGCGTGCAGCTGCTATGTTGCGTCCTGCTCTATTACACGGGCCTCGGAGGCTCTACTTTCTCTCTCGCACCTATTAAATGACTCCAATTCTAAAACTTTATAGCTTGGCAATGGTATTCCATGAACGGTTTTTTGCAGGCAAGCTTATACGATTGCTTTTGTAATTAAATTATCTTTCTTATGATATAAATTTGAATGGGTTATCAGATCGGTGTAGTTACCTATATTGACTTACCCGTTCACACCTGCTTGCCAGGTAGCCATGAACAGAAATTAGTAGGCAAGCCTATCTAGGCATATTCTGTATGTTAAAAACTATCAGTTGAGGTACAATTCATTCGGTTATCAAAAGAGTGAAGGTGATGAAAAAAAATTGATTAAAATTAATTTAATTAAAAATAGCCATGAACACTTTTCGATAGGCAAGCTATCATAGGCATGTTCGTTAATGTATAATATTTGATAAAAAATATGTCTCATCTGGTTATCAGATGGGTGAAGGTCGATCTCCACCGGCTCTTAGACTATAAGTAAAGTTAAATGTAGGTAAGTATTACTAAAGGGGTATTTCCAAGTGACTCTAGAACTCCATACAAAAACCCTCTTTTCCACCACTAAAAATTATCTTATTTCGGGTTTTTTTTTGTGTGTAATTCTAATTAACTATACTTTAGTACCTATTTACCATATTTAAGAAAAGCTGTTTATGAAAAAGACTGTTTATTGTTTATTTCATTTTTTGCAAACTAAAAAATAAATTAATAAAATGCTTGAGCTTAGTTCTGCGATGATTACATGAAAAAATCACCGTAATAATTTTAAAGGGTGGAAAAGATGTGTTTCTTTCTGCCCTCGTTGTATGTAGAAGCACACTCCAACTCACCAATCAAATAGTCTTCTTAAGTGTAGGTAATATTCAGCTTTAAACTGTTTTATATTTCGCCAAAAAAGGGAATAAATCGTCAAAACATATTTCCACCGAGCCCTAGCCATCAATTAAAGTATAATCCTCTATCGCTCTTTACCATACAGCTACCCCTAGGGTGTTGTCGAGTTACAAGCGATGAGCTTAACATCGTGTTTTGTTAATTTTGAGTCCAAATTTTACAACGAGAAAAGTTTAACGGGATTTTAATTTGGGGACATTATGTTGAGGCCTCTGGTGTGTGAGTGACAAAAAAGTTTACAGAAAAATATTTTTGGCAGCCCTGTAATTTGTCCCACTAAAAGGGCTGATCAACAGATGCAAACAATATGTATCGTTTGTTTTTTACTGTGACATGAAAGTTGACATACAAAACTAAACGTTACATAACTTGGTCATATGTTAGATAATCATCGATCGTTTATTGGTAAGGGAAATCGTTAGGCAACAGGGTTAGTCCACTTTCGCCATACCTGCTCGACATGGTCGATAGGCTATAGCGAAAGAATACTCCAATTTATTTATTCGATTTTTATTAACTTTAAGTTGAAAAGTTGTTAAGTGGAATCGTGCCCCTCGCGTCCTTCTACTCATCGTCGTCATCGTTCTTCGCAATGAATTGGATGTGGGCGTGGTTTTTACCAGGCTGTAAGGACTAACTAGAAGTTATCCTGCACCGTACTAGAAGTGTAAAATGTGTGATAGTAGGTAATTGGTATGGAAGTACTAGGCTATTATAAATCACCAGAAGGTCGTTACATACTTTTACAATTGAGATATTTCTCGCTTGAAGAAACATACGGAAATGTGATAAGTGTGAGTTATACATTCTACATACTTATGATAGCCTAGTACATCATACTTAATAATAGAGTATATTTTTTATTTCCTTCACTTTTTGTAAAAGTAGGCGTGGTCACCAATATGGCCACGCCCAATTTTACGCAAGGTAATAAATGGGCGTGGGTGTGTGTGTATGTTTGAATGGCAAAGAAGATTATTAAAATAGTAGATTACTTAACACTTTATTGTACTAAAATTTACAAAACTCATGAAAAAAACAAAAACTTACTAGTAATTATAATAAAGGTACCATGTGCGGCCTTATTGCTGAAAGCGATCTATTCCAGGCAACATGTAAAAAAAGAGAAGTGTGATTAGACTTATAATAAGTAGGTATTATAATAATAAGTAAGTACTTACTATCCAACACAATGCATATTTCTAAATCAATGAATTAAATTAAAACAAGCAAATCTGCAGTGCTGTGATTATTATCTAGTGTTTTAAGATAATTATTTGTATAACCAAAGATGATTTTATAATAATTTTAAAACAGCATATTTTAAAATGATGGCAGTTAAGTCTGTGTTTTATATTGCCATGTTTTTGTAAAAAAAATAGCAAACATTATTATTAGACACAGGTCTAGATAGAGTTATAATAATTTTTAGTAATTGCCTCGACATTTCGACAAACGGGTCACACCGGCCGGGCGGCCGTGGTCCCGAGAAGGCCGACCGAGTTGAGTCTTCTCGGGACCACGACCGGTGGAACCCGTTTCCCCTTACGTCGAGGTAATTCATAAAAATGATTATCTATAACGCGATCTAGACCCGTGTTGTGTGATAATGATTGACGGAAATCGTGTGAGTTTAATAAGTGTAGTTTTACCAAAGTCGATTGTTGTAGTTAAAAAAGTTATAAATAATTATTATGGTAGATAATCTTGAACTTGTAACGGCAGATATCTCGCCATGTCTTTTATATTGAAAATAAAAATATTGATAATTTTAGATATTCTTGTACTTGTTATGGCAAATATTTCGTCATGTTTTTATATCGGACTGTTTTAATTATTTTTAGCATAGTAGATTGGTTAAAGATAATTTTGGATTATCTTGTACGTTGTAATTTTGTGTAATTTATCTGTTTTATTTAGTCAATTGTAGTTTAAAACGCCGTCCTGTGATTTAAAATGTAAGCATATCTGCTGTTCTGTGATTTAAAATGTAAGCATATCTACTGTTCTGTGATTTAAAATGTAAGTTTAGGTATCTGCTATTCTGTGATTTATAATGTAAGCATAGCTGCTGTTCTGTGATTTAAAATGTAAGCATAGCTGCTGTTCTGTGATTTAAAATGTAAGCATAGCTGCTGTTCTGCGATTTAAAATGTAAACAATGTAAGGTATAATTTAAAGTTAAAGAGTAAAATAGAGAGTTGATTCATATTATATTAATGCATTGGTCTCATTTCACATACCTATTATAACATTTCCATTGGAAACTATAAATACTATTTACCTGTCATATTTTTGTCAGGGTTTTGAACAGTTTTATCAAAATTTTAAAATATTTAAAAACAGAAAAAAATCATAAAGTCGGTTTTTAAATTTTTTTCATTAGTTTTAGTGCATTTCTGCTGTCACTAAAAATCCTCTTTGTTAAGACCTTTCAATTAAAAAAAGAATAATCTCAATCGGTCAAGCCGTCTTCGAGTAATCGGCGAACATCCTAAAACTGACTTTTTTTGAAGTCGATTTAAATGCTAAGATTACGAATCTTATGATTTAGAAATATGCATTGTGTTGGATAGTAAGTAACTAGTACCTACCTACTTATTAAAAGACTTATTATAAGTCTAATCACACTTCTCTTTTTTACATGTTGCCTGGAATAGATCGCTTTCAGCAATAAGGCCGCACATGGTACCTTTATTATAATTACTAGTAAGTTTTTGTTTTTTTCATGAGTTTTGTAAATTTTGGTACAATAAAGTGTTAAGTAATCTAATATTTTAATAATCTTCTTTGTCATTCAAACATACACACACACGCCCACGCCCATTTATTACCTTGCGTAAAACTGAGCGTGGCCATATTGGTGACCACGCCTACTTTTACAAAAAGTTAAGGAAATAAAAAATATACTCTATTATTAAGTATGATGTACTAGGCTATCGTAAGTATGTAGAATGTATAACTCACACTTATCACATTTCCGTATGTTTCTTCAAGCGAGAAATATCTCAATTGTAAAAGTATGTAACGACCTTCTGGTTGTAACAATTGTCCTTTCCACTTAACTTAAAATCTTTTAAATAACTATTATAACGTAATTAAGAACTTATTTAATATTATTTTGGATATTCATTCCGTTTTGTTTACTAAATTACAACTGACAGCTTTGTTTTTCGTAAAAATCAATCAAACGTTATTTGTCTATGGATAATTTTCTGTTTGATTGTTTTAGTCTATGAACCAACCGAAGGAATTTATTTTTGTTTTCCGATGTAAAATAAATCATAACAGATCAAATTAGCCAATTGTTAACTTAACTTAATGTTTTTATCAATCCTTTATGTTTAAATAATACTTAATTTAATAATTTCTAATCATAATTCTGTTTGCTAGAATTGCTTCATGTCTATGGTTTTCTACCATAGTCTATGAACTTAATTTTGTTTCGTTCGAGAGCGGGTAGTTCAATAGTCTGGTAACTTCATATAGAGAATTATTACCCAGCCGCGGTGCTAGTATCGCGGGTTTACTAACTTAGATCAGACAACATGTCCTGTCTAGACAACATAAGCACCTACCTAGGCATACGTTTCAAAGATTTGATCAATTCATTCATACTGTAAGTACTTATAGGCTTCTATTATGAAATGTAAACATAGGGAACGGAATTCTAATACGGACTTTTAGTTCCAAATTATTCCGTAACCAGTTTTGTTTACAAAATATTTTCTTAGGACTTGCCGGTTAGAATGGACCTCCAAAGAGGGGACATTCATATATAAACGGTTGCTCATGCGTTCCCGGCCTTTTCTTCTTGAGATCCTTAACCTCAGTACAATATTTATAGGAGATAACTTTCTCCCGTATTTTCTTATAATTAGTAAAATCAGTGCCCGTTGTTAACGGTGAGTTTCTCTTGGGTTGAAATTATTGTTCTGTCCAGGTTCTTAATTTTTATATTGCAGCTAAAGTTCTTGCTTAGTCATTCCACGTATAATATTTCATTTAACTTAGTAATCATGTTCATTTTTCTAATTTCCATTAATTGAGATTGCTAAACTGTCCCGCATTACGGTCTGTACCGTATTTAGTCGGACAATCAGCATTTACATTTACCTAATTCAGATTTTTATTCTCAGCTTAACCTATTTGACCTTCACTCGTGGAAGCACGCGGTTCCACCTTCCATCATTTTTATTGCCGTATGTTAGATTACCATACGTGGCTTATTGTTTTTATCGTACCTATTTAATAAAATAGATATTTATAGAATCAGTACATTTTTAGGCTTGTGCTATGGTGCCGTATTTTCTATTAGTGTCGTGCTGGCACGCTATCGTGGCATGCACGTTATATACTACCGGCACAGAATCACCTAAGTACATTATCATTTTTATCATTTGGAATTGGCGAGTGGCCGCGCTTTAGAATATTACTTCTAGAGAATTTAGTCAATTTACATTCTAGGCGTTACATCTTGTTCCTGCTTACATTATGTAGCAAATTTTGCTCACAGCATTTCACTCTTTCACTGCTGCGCTTAACTTTGCACGCTGTAACCGCCACGTGTAACTTTGCCACACCTGGTGCCACGTCATCTTTGTACCCAACATCTTCGTCGCCACGTGTGCCGGCATAGCGGACATTTCACGCTTGCACAGAACGGGCCTTGCAGCAGTGACATAATATTTCCCTATATTTAATTATTTGTTTATTATAACTTTTTCCTCAGTGCTTCTTTTGAATTTTTCAGGGCACTTGCACCTACCACTTGCACCTACCCCTTGCACCTACCGCTTGCACCTACCTACTTACCTCTGCACTGCGTCTTCACCTGCAGCGCGAGCACCGGCACCGTTCGGCGTTCCAGTAGCAGCGAGCCGCGCATCCTTGGGCGTCTGACCATTCTGGCGGCTCAGACGTTTCCGCTCCGGCTCCAAGCTAAGTCCTAGTCCTCCCTCTCAGTGCAAGAATTACTCGTTTTTTTATTGTTACTCCACGACCCTGAGAACTACCGTCTCCCCTTTAAACGTTTAATTGTAATACCCATACTTTGTAAATTATTAATTGTCTTCAACATAACTGCTCAACATACTTATTTATTTTCTTTTTAATTGTGTAAATTCATTTGGGTTATTAAATTTGTATATTGTAAAAGCCTCTTTAATTTATTACTTAAAGTAGGTAGGCTACCCTACTTTCTAAAACCTTATTTATGAACCTAGGTCTAAACCTAGTGTTTCAGTGGCGCCCCCGGGATTAATGAAAGCCAGTAGTTCTTGCACTCTTTTTGTTCTTGAGTATTTTTTGTTTTTTTCCAGCATTTTTATATTTTATGTATATTGTGTACTGCTGCAGGTTCTTTTTCAACTTAAGAGAAACTTCACTTTATTAACGGTTTTTTCTACTTAGAGTCTGTCAAGACCGGTCTAAGGTCTGTTAGACCTTAGAAAATATTATTTTTTTTAACCTGTAAAATCTTGCAACTTGCATAATGTCGATGCCAATAAATTTTTACAACCTTAGGAAACCTGAACTTACTTATGAAATAGGGCTGCGAGGGGAGACCCCAGCAGATAAAGCTACAGACCTTCGTAAGCAATTGAGAAAATTAGCTGTTGAGGTTCCTTCAGAGTTAATATTAGTATCTCATCTAGATTTAGAGGAAGACTTAGCTGAGATCAAAACAATTTTAAAGAGCACTGGGAACGCGTTATCAACCTTAACTATAAATTTTGAAAAAAACCATTTTAAAAGAACGGAATCGCTGGTTAATCATTTATATCATCGTCTTAATAGACTGGATGACAGCGAAGACGATTCAAATACACTAAAATCGTATAGGTCTGAATTAAAAACACAGATAACTGCTTTAAATAAACTAAGACCCGGAGATTTGACCACAGAAGTGGCAACTCAGCGGTCAGTTCCAGAGCCTACTACTATTAATGTAACTTGTGAACGCAGTAACTCTCTTGATATCAGTAAGTTGCGTTATAACGGTAAAACTTGTGTCCGTTCATTTCTTCAAAGAGTAGACGAGTATACAAAATCAAAAGGGATAACCTATGATAAAATTTTGGCAGCAGGGTTTGATATTTTCACCGACGATGCGTTGCATTGGTTCCGAATTGCGAGGAACAAGGTATCTTCTTGGTCCGAACTGGAACCACTACTCATTGAATGTTTTAGCGTACATGATTTTGACTACAAATTCATTGCGGAGATTCGTGCCCGCACTCAGGGTGACTCAGAGAACATTACTATCTACCTTCCATCATGGAGGGAATGTTTTCACGCCTCTCTAAAAAACTAAACGAGGCTGAAAAACTAGAAATATTGATGCACAATGTTCGTCCTCGTTACGCATCCACATTAGCAGCAGTCTCCCCAATTTTGTCTATAAACTCTCTAGAGTCTGCATGCCGTAATCATGACATGATTAATGGTCAATTTTCGGGTTTCCGGGAGCCTACTCAGGCCTCCGCAAGCACTTTAGCTCCGGAATTTTCTTACATTCTTACTGCAGGTCACTTAGGAATTTTTAAAACACATAAACGTTTATCTTTAAATTATTTTTGGCCTAATATGCAAAAAGATGTTACAGATTTTGTACATAGTTGTGATGTTTGTAAAACACACAAACATCCTAATCACACTACTTTAGGAGTCATGGGACGTCCTAAGGAATGTTCCAGACCTTTCCAGATGATTAGCATGGATTTGGTTGGCCCAATGCCACCATCTAGAAAACAGAATACAATGCTATTTGTAATAACTTGTTGTTTTTCTAAATATTGTCTTTTATTTCCTATACGTCGTGCAACGGCCGACGTTATCTCACGTATTTTGGAGGAACATGTTTTTCTCGTACATGGTATACCAAGTACTATCCTGATGGACAATGGCAAACAATTTGTTAGTCAAACTTTACAACAATTGTTTACTCGCTACCAAGTTCCCAATGTACGATTTACTCCCAAATATACCCCACAAGTGAATACCGTCGAACGTTATAATAAGACAATTATGATTGCTGTATCTACTTTCATAGAAAATGATCACAGAACTTGGGATCTCAATATACCAAAAATTCAATTTGCACTTAATACAGCAGTAAGCGAAGTAACGGGTTATACCCCTTCTTTTTTGGTTTTTGGCCGAGAAATGGTCACCTGTGGTTCTCACTATCAGGGTGTTGATCTCCCTGACGAAATAATTTTCTCACCTAGAGATATTTATGCCGAAAATACCGGCAAACTAAGAAAAATCTTTGACAACGTTCAAAGTTCCTTAATTAAAGCTCATGCTAGGAATTGTGGTCCTTATAATCTACGTCGCAAAGATGCAGAATTTAGTGTGGGTGACGTAGTATGGCGAAAAACTTATTATCAGAGCGATAAAGATAAATATTTCTCAAAGAAGCTAGCTCCTAAATATATAAAATGTCGCATCAAAGCTAAAAAATCAGCCTTGGTCTATGAACTCGTAGATTTTCAAGGTAAAGACCTAGGCTCCTGGCATATTAAGGATTTCAAACTTAATACTTATTCGTAGTTGTTCCTCGCTCCGCTCGTTAACATACTAATTGGTCGTAAGTCAAATTTTAAAAATGATTGCATCAAACACTTAAAAAAATAATGCTTATATAGAAAAGAGCAACTATCTACATAATTAAAAGGTAGAAAAAATAAACTACCAATACCTTAAAAGAATAATTACTGCCAATATGGAATCAAGTGGAAAAGAGCAACCACCATTTACTAACTTTATTACTAACTATAAAAAAAAAAAAAAAAAAAAAAATAATAGTTGAATTTAATAAATATTTTTTGTTTTTATAAATAAATTATACAATTGAAATTGAATGTGAAATAATTAGTCTTCAATACAACTAGTTTGTACTCATCTCGTCGCGTTCGTACCGATAAAAGTAAACAATACATGTTTCTCTCAAACTATTGTCAATCTATAAGTAAGAAGCAATGCAACGTTGTTGACTTCTTTTATTTACTTCCTAGTTGGTCAGTCTCGTGAACTGACACAAACTAACTGTGCTGTTTGGACATCCCTTCTGGTTTTCTATAGGTATTGTCTAACAACTAGGAACCTACAAGGTTGATATGCGAGCGTACACATGTTTAACTGTTTAATTTATACCAACTTAGTTATATCTTCGAGTGATCTTGTATACTACACTTGACACTCTGTCTGAAAGGCAGCGGTTACTAGTCTACATACTGTATCCGCATTATGAAAGTTTTTATGAATGTTAACAGCGAGGGGTTTTTGAAAGAATGATGGATGAAGAATAGATATAGCTATGTTTACATCACCGACTGAGTATATTTTAGACCTCAGACGATTTTCACAGGAAAATCTTTCCTTTTTCGGGGGGGATATGTAACAATTGTCCTTTCCACTTAACTTAAAATCTTTTAAATAACTATTATAACGTAATTAAGAACTTATTTAATATTATTTTGGATATTCATTCCGTTTTGTTTACTAAATTACAACTGACAGCTTTGTTTTTCGTAAAAATCAATCAAACGTTATTTGTCTATGGATAATTTTCTGTTTGATTGTTTTAGTCTATGAACCAACCGAAGGAATTTATTTTTGTTTTCCGATGTAAAATAAATCATAACAGATCAAATTAGCCAATTGTTAACTTAACTTAATGTTTTTATCAATCCTTTATGTTTAAATAATACTTAATTTAATAATTTCTAATCATAATTCTGTTTGCTAGAATTGCTTCATGTCTATGGTTTTCTACCATAGTCTATGAACTTAATTTTGTTTCGTTCGAGAGCGGGTAGTTCAATAGTCTGGTAACTTCATATAGAGAATTATTACCCAGCCGCGGCGCTAGTATCGCGGGTTTACTAACTTAGATCAGACAACATGTCCTGTCTAGACAACATAAGCACCTACCTAGGCATACGTTTCAAAGATTTGATCAATTCATTCATACTGTAAGTACTTATAGGCTTCTATTATGAAATGTAAACATAGGGAACGGAATTCTAATACGGACTTTTAGTTCCAAATTATTCCGTAACCAGTTTTGTTTACAAAATATTTTCTTAGGACTTGCCGGTTAGAATGGACCTCCAAAGAGGGGACATTCATATATAAACGGTTGCTCATGCGTTCCCGGCCTTTTCTTCTTGAGATCCTTAACCTCAGTACAATATTTATAGGAGATAACTTTCTCCCGTATTTTCTTATAATTAGTAAAATCAGTGCCCGTTGTTAACGGTGAGTTTCTCTTGGGTTGAAATTATTGTTCTGTCCAGGTTCTTAATTTTTATATTGCAGCTAAAGTTCTTGCTTAGTCATTCCACGTATAATATTTCATTTAACTTAGTAATCATGTTCATTTTTCTAATTTCCATTAATTGAGATTGCTAAACTGTCCCGCATTACGGTCTGTACCGTATTTAGTCGGACAATCAGCATTTACATTTACCTAATTCAGATTTTTATTCTCAGCTTAACCTATTTGACCTTCACTCGTGGAAGCACGCGGTTCCACCTTCCATCATTTTTATTGCCGTATGTTAGATTACCATACGTGGCTTATTGTTTTTATCGTACCTATTTAATAAAATAGATATTTATAGAATCAGTACATTTTTAGGCTTGTGCTATGGTGCCGTATTTTCTATTAGTGTCGTGCTGGCACGCTATCGTGGCATGCACGTTATATACTACCGGCACAGAATCACCTAAGTACATTATCATTTTTATCATTTGGAATTGGCGAGTGGCCGCGCTTTAGAATATTACTTCTAGAGAATTTAGTCAATTTACATTCTAGGCGTTACATCTTGTTCCTGCTTACATTATGTAGCAAATTTTGCTCACAGCATTTCACTCTTTCACTGCTGCGCTTAACTTTGCACGCTGTAACCGCCACGTGTAACTTTGCCACACCTGGTGCCACGTCATCTTTGTACCCAACATCTTCGTCGCCACGTGTGCCGGCATAGCGGACATTTCACGCTTGCACAGAACGGGCCTTGCAGCAGTGACATAATATTTCCCTATATTTAATTATTTGTTTATTATAACTTTTTTCCTCAGTGCTTCTTTTGAATTTTTCAGGGCACTTGCACCTACCACTTGCACCTACCCCTTGCACCTACCTACTTACCTCTGCACTGCGTCTTCACCTGCAGCGCGAGCACCGGCACCGTTCGGCGTTCCAGTAGCAGCGAGCCGCGCATCCTTGGGCGTCTGACCATTCTGGCGGCTCAGACGTTTCCGCTCCGGCTCCAAGCTAAGTCCTAGTCCTCCCTCTCAGTGCAAGAATTACTCGTTTTTTTATTGTTACTCCACGACCCTGAGAACTACCGTCTCCCCTTTAAACGTTTAATTGTAATACCCATACTTTGTAAATTATTAATTGTCTTCAACATAACTGCTCAACATACTTATTTATTTTCTTTTTAATTGTGTAAATTCATTTGGGTTATTAAATTTGTATATTGTAAAAGCCTCTTTAATTTATTACTTAAAGTAGGTAGGCTACCCTACTTTCTAAAACCTTATTTATGAACCTAGGTCTAAACCTAGTGTTTCATGGTGATTTATAATAGCCTAGTACTTCCATACCAATTACCTACTATCACACATTTTACACGTCTAGTACGGTGCAGGATAACTTCTAGTCAGTCCTTACAGCCTGGTAAAAACCACGCCCACGTCCAATTCATTGCGAAGAACGATGACGACGATGAGTAGAAGGACGCGAGGGGCACGATTCCACTCAACAACTTTTCAACTTAAAGTTAATAAAAATCGAATAAATAAATTGGAGTATTCTTTCGCCATAGCCTATCGACCATGTCGAGCAGGTATGGCGAAAGGATTACTACTTTTTTCGTAGCCGTAGAACCTGGTATGGCGAAAGTGGACTAACCCCGTCAAAAAAGCAAATGAAACAATGAATGAAATACACCTCCCTAAATAATTACTAAAATTAACTAAAACTAAACAATAAAACATAAAACTAGAAAAACTCAGCCAAACAAGCCGTCCCCCAACGTTCCAGATACAAAGCAGCCAAGCTAATTAGCCGCGTTGCCACGTTGCCACGTTGGATGGCAACAGACAGCCCTAAATAATATACTTACCTAGGTATAAAGCAAGCAAAGGAGTTTAATTCAAGAGTCAATTCCTTACTTTCAGTTCTAAATAATCGATGGGAATGTTATCTATTTATTATTACCTAAATTATTATTAACTGCACGAATAAGCTTCTGCAATTTTAAGCCGAAAGTATAGCCCACATAAACTTGATTCCCAAACTGATTAGAATAAACGCTTTGTATCTGACAGTACCTTTATAAAACCACTTGTATGCCACCCACTTCCGCGGCGCTCTCTCGTGACTCGCCACCGTTGGTTTCAGTTCTAAAATGATCGATAAACTCCACTGTATAATTAACAGGCAATTGCTTTTGTTGATAACACTCCAATTTATAGATTGCTTGTAGTTAAATTGTTTACAGTTTCTTCTTGTCTTGTGCCGTTTCGGTGTCATAAGAATCTTAATTGAATAAGTTTAATCTATTTTGTTTTTGGGGCCTACCTATGTAAAAAAATAAAATATTGAGTGTAATGTAATTGTATTTATCGCTTACTCTAAGTAAGTAATAAGCAAGTACCTACCTATTTATCTATTAATAATTGGCACTTTAAATACTATATTTTTTAAAGTTGGCCTGTCAAGAAGACCCACGTACAAAAGCTGCATAGTGCAGAGATGAAGATGTTAAGGTGGTCCGGAGGTGTCACAAGACTTGATAGAGTACGTAACGAGTATATCCGTGGGAGTTTCAAAGTGGCCCCTATATCAGAGAAACTTACGGAGAGCCTTCTCAGATGGTATGGCAACGTGATGCGTAGAGATGAGGAACATGTGGTAAAGAAGGCATTGCAACTTCCGGAACACAAAGAGGTAGAGGTCGACCTCCTGCTACATGGTGGACCAGCATGACGAAACTCGTAACAGAGGAAGAACTGCCCGACCCGACAACCCAGGACAGATTGTCCTGGCGCCGCAAAATTAGGAGAGCCGACCCCATATTAAGAGGGAAAGAGCGAGGAAGAAGAAGAAGACTCAAATTTCAAGTGACGTATCTGTATTCTAACCTATAGACATATACAAAACCAAAATATATTAAACCTTTAATACCAAATAAACGACCCCCAAATCGCTCATGAGGCGAAGGGACCAATACTTACCCATCTTTGTAATAATATCAATTGCAATCCATTGCATCACTCTTCCTCCCTTTGTGTCTACTTTTACATCTATTCATAAGTATACGTATAGCATTTACTTAGGACTATTCAGTTCATCTTTTATCGGCACAAGTCTATTATATGGTTCAAAGGTTTCTGAGGTCGGTGGGAGAGAAAAATTTGCTTAATCATGATCTCTATTACGGTTATGGTACGAGTAAATATAGGCTCGGGTATGTAGCCGGGAACTCCGTGAGATTCGCTGGAAAATATGCTTTTGATCGTTTTTTTTAAGCATTGAGTTCACTAGAGTAATTTTCTTTTTTGTTCCATTTGGCTCCTCTGTGTACTTACTACTCAAATAATGTAGATATTATTGTATCCCTTTTTTCATTAAAATGGCTACAAAGTAAATAATTAGGTATATTATTATGTTGGTGGATTTAGCATTTATTTCACAAGCACTTGTAGAGTAGAACCAAGATACTGACATCAACAGAAAATCAATAGATATCAAAATTTTCTTTCATCTGTCATGACATGAAAGAAAATTTCGATAGAGTTAACGCTTCGCTACCTCGGTCATTAATTATTCTACTCGTATTAGAGACAAAGTTTTGTTTTGTAACTGTGGGTAAGGTGTAAAATTAAATATTATGCGATTATGATAGTTTTTTTTACCACCTACCTATGAAAAATTGTTTTGTTTGCTTTATATTTAATAAAGAGTAAACAAACTGTTTTCTTGAGAAAAAAAAAACACTCATGTTTCAGCAAACCTAACAAAATGCCGTTACATGAGCGAACCCTAATAAACGGCACTCTACAAATCGAAAAACTTAAAGGAACCCCTCTCAAGATCGTTTGTTAAAACTGACCGTTCATACCTGAAAAGGAATGAAAGGAGTCTGTAAAAGCATTACTCCATTCTAAAAATCCCTTCTGCGACTTTAGTACCTCGTGCCACGCGACCCGAAAAATTGTCTGTAATATCTTGAACCGTATACACGTCCTTTAATAATGAGCAAGTGGACACCGGGCGCAGCGGCCAGCGAGGGTTGGGTTGGGTTAAAATTGAAGGAGCAACGGCAGCGACACTCCCATTGTGTTCAAAACACTCATTTTTATGATTACTGTCTCCAATTTAATTTTCTCCAACCATATCTCGATGTTTTAACTGTCGTTACGTTTTTAGCCCCAAAATATGGTGCTGTGTTTGTGAGGAATTTTGTCATGTCCATCGAATTTTAAATTGACGTGCATCAGAGAGAAATTTTGGAATTGAACAGAATTCTGTTTGAACGTTTGCTGTTATGGTTTTACGGCGTGTTGTTAATAACATGGACATCGATATTGGCTTGGGATAACAGGTTTGAAAAGTTCATGTTTCAAAGCGAAATGACGATGCAATATGTGGTCCGTTTTCGTGAAATCTGACCGATAGGTATACATGTGAGGAAATTCATTAAATGTATTGGGTTGATTACACATTTTATTACTTTTGTTAACATCTCTTCTGTCATCGCTTCTCACCCTTTGCCCTTTTTCTGACGATTCCTCCCACCATTTGCCATTTTTCTGCTGATGCCCTCTACCATTTGCCTTACCCCTCTGTAAGTTAATCGATTCAAAGTCAATTTGTAAATCAATCAGACTTAATCAAATCAATTAAGAGTGACCAGGTATAGAGACACTGAAAAAAGTGATAATATAATGTATAATCACATTTTAACGAACCTTTTTTTTCATCGTCGTAAATGCTTTAATCCTGCAAAACAATCAGCCAACTATACAATAATCCCCTTCAGATTCGGGATAACTAAATCCTCATTCTTTGAATAGGATCAAGCGCCCCACGTCAAACTGCGTTATGGGACCCCATTATGTCTGCCCGAGATAGACATGTCCGAATGTCCACTCAACCACTTATATCGGCTTTCTACTCTTTGACATCTTGACATGTGGGTATAGATAAACTTTAAGCTAGGAATTTGCTCTAGTTCGGCTGTGTAATTTGTAATTTTCATCTATTTTTGGGAAGTAGACTTAATCATTGCTTATTTAGTAATATGTGAACGAATTTTTTTTTTAATTTGAGGATTTATATATTTTAAAAATATTGTATTATTTACTTCTATAAGATTAATGTTTAGTTTAGTTTTATTTATAATTGTACCATGATCTATTTGCGAATTAATAATCTGAGGATTTAATGTCGATTGCCTTTTATAAACAAGAATTCGGAGCAAGAATTGATGAATATAAAGGAATCACTTTAAGATGGGTTCGAAAGTTACTGTTGACGTGCATGTCATGGTCATACTGTCAGATAGTTCAAGTACAAAACATTTCGCTTCACTGTTGAAACAAAATCTTATGAAGTGTTAATATTTTTTTGTTGTTGTTGGTTGCAAATTAAAACGTATTATTTCTGTAAATAAATCACGATAGATAACGCCACTACGAGTCTAACTAGAAAAATAAGAATAATACGTTCCTTTTATGCAACCCTGTCGATTATGCCCTCTTGGTGCAGTTGGTTAGCCCGCTCCACTAGAGAAGATGAGGTCGTAAGCATTTTTTCTAAATAGAAGCTATAGGATAGACTAAATTTAATCATAATTATGTTTATCGTACTACTAAAAGCTACTACATAATAGTTATACGTAATAGGTATTACCCGGGAACTCCATCAACTCACAAAGGATGAAATAGTAAGGATTTTCCTTTATTAATCCGGCTTATTTCTGTACTAAATGACATACGTAGAGGACCTTTTGAGTCAGCACTTTTCAGGTTTTCTCTTATCCCGAGTCACGGAATAAGTTTCGACACGTGTCATATCGCAATTTGTTTTTATGTTTTCTTCAGATCTTGGGTAACGTTTTGGATAGTATTTTCAAACGTTCTTCAACGTTCGATTTCAAATGATTTTTTGGTAAATTCTATCGTGTTCTAAACCCGATTGCGCGATGTGATGAAAAGTTTAGCTTACACACAACAAAAAAGTTTGTAATGTTTTCGTTTTTATTTGTATTTCTGACAAATCCATCTCTCGATACCGTTGTATCGAAGAAGATTGCGTTCAAATAGATTTTAATTATTTAATTATTTGGTAATTGTATCCCAGATGTGCCTATAGATCCAAGTATGCATTACGTTTATATGTGATCTTAATTAAAAATGATTAATGAATTTTCTATCTGTGTATTCCTATGCTTTGCTTTACCCCTAGTCAAATTCATATTTAATTCAAACGTGTTCACTCCGTTTGTACTTTATTTTTCGTAGCGTAGACTACCTACGCACTACTAGTAAAATTTTGATGCATAATAAAAATCCAGTTTTCTTTATCTGACATTACCACAATGCACATATAAATTGAGTATATATCTATATAGATATACGAGTATATATTAGAGTAATAAAGAGTCTAGTGGCGTCGTACATACAATTTTGTCCCAGTATTATTATTACCTATCTACTCTGCGTCTAACACTCTAACTAAGTAAAGTACAAACGTAAGAAAACTCCAATTTCATTAAGAAAAAATATGAAAACAGAAAAACGTGTACGCCGCCTATAATATTGTGAACAAATTATGGCAAGCCTCATAACAATAACTTAATTCTTTGTACTACAATGAAATTACTAAGTCGATTCCAACTTTTGTCCTCACGGCAGAAGAAAAAACAAATCGATAAACATTCTATTTTATTGAATACGTATCAGCATTTTCCTTTGAGATGGCTAACAATCGTACATGCCTACTTATCTAAAATACCTACGTTGTATATAATTATCTATCTGTATGTGTGCTTATAGCAGGAAATCGTTCGGTTTCCATATTGCGAGGGGTTACCAACTGATTTTGTTGATATTTCGTAATTTTATTTTAAATGGGCTTAGGGGGAATCCGCAATGAAACGGACGTGTTTGACCATAGGCCTGTGGCTCTGTGACCATAGAACCTTGTCTATGGTCATCAATGACCATAGACAAGGTCACCCAAAAACCGATTAGTGTCCGATTTTATTGTGGATTCCCCCTATCTAGAAGAAATATGTACCTTTAGTGTATGAATGGGTTTTTGAAGTTGTATGTTTCCTTGAAAATATTTCTAGTGATTTTATAGACTTCAAAAGTAAATTTTAAAGCTCCTTATCATCCTCCTTCTTACCCACACGGGTGAAACCGTGGAACCCAGCTAGTCTAATAATAAAATTATTCCACAAATATTACACCTAGACCAATGGCTCGTGTCAATTAATTAAGTATATCTACCTACCTAGCTATATATGAAACTTCACCACCAACGTAACGAAGCTGAATTAATCCCCTATATTCATGTGAACCGGTCTAGGTGTCATCATTCCATATAATCCAATCCATTCACACCGTTAGAGAAGGCTTCAGTATCGTATTACAATATCGAATGTATAGTTAAGGCAGTCATTTGACCTGCTACGGTGGGAAATAACCGTTTTAATTTTGGTTTATGGGTAGAGTTTTTTTGTAATTGAAAGGGCTCATGCTTCGAAAGGCACGTTAATCAGTTGGCCCCGGTTGTTATCTCAGATAGCAGTTGTTAAGTCAAGTAAGAGGTCTTAGGGCGACCTAAAAACTCTAACACTAGGTGAGCCACACCACTATACGAAAAGAAGAATTGGAAGTTCAGAGTCTGCACTGACGTTGCCTGATAAAATACCTAAGCAAAATAAAAAAAAAGGTTAATATCCCATTTTGAAAGTACTTTAATCTTCATCTTTATTAATATTAGGAACTAGCTGACCCGACAGACGTTGTCCTGTCGTTTAGTATAAAAAAATAAAATTCATCAAAATCGGTTTAGCATTTTTTCTTTCATAAGAACCTTCTCCTGACAATAGCAAACACAACAAAAAAAGAATTATCGAAATCGGTCCAGCCGTTCACGCGTGATGTCGTGACAACGGAAAACGTTTCATTTTTATATATAAGAAAGAAGAAGAAGAAGATAAGAGGAAAGATTTGTATGTTTATGTGTATGTGTATCGTATGTTTGTAATGAATAAACTCAAAAAACAACTGGACCGATTTCAAAAATTCTACATTCACCCTGAGTATCATAGGGTACTTTTGATCCAGATATTCCCACGGGATCGGGACTTACGCGGGTTAAACCGCGGGACGCAGCTAGTTAGAAATATTTTACAAAGAGCAATGCATCTTCAAAAAACGGGGTTTTTCCGTGACGGGGTTCGATGTCGTGCCCATTGCTCGCCGGGTGAGTGCGCTACTGTCAATTAAATATAATATGGAAAAAAAAAGACTTTAAAAGGACTAAACAACCTACGCACAGAATAGAAACATCGCATGACATACAGACGTAAATAAAACGCAACGTCTAAAGATGAAAGTTCTAAATCGAAAGAAAAAAAAACGTTTAAAGATAACACTTTGCGATAGAAGCCTTATTTAACGAGTTTCATAACATATTTTATCTATTGAAACCATCTAGATACTATAAGTAGTAGCGTATTGAAACCGCTTATCATAAAAATACACTAAAATGCTGTACGTCATGGTATAGACCTCAATTTATTTCAAGAAGATAGACATTTACCTAGAAAAGGGTTGTGTACTTGGTACCTATACCTAAATAAGAATAAAACTGGCATATGCCAGACTGTCATTGAAAAGGCGATCGCAGACACATGCTTAAAATAATTAAGGTATACTTTACGTATTTTCTTTCTCAAAACACCTTCGTTTACAAATATCAAAATATGTGACGTACTTACTGTATTATGTTACACAGTATACTAACAGATAGTATATATTTGTGCCGGTAGATACCGGTAGATGCCGGTAAAAATAATTTATGGAAAATCTAACCATAAGGTATTCGTTATGGGTAATTTAAGTCCAATGATTCTATTTAGTCTTTGGATTCTATGTCCTTAAGTAAAAGATGGCTAAGATGTTGATACACTTTGACAGTTTTTGATAATTTGACAGTTCTTATCACGTTTAAGGGCTTAAAGATGCTTTTTGAAAAAATGCTTTTAAATACTTTATTAACCAGTGGGACTCGAACCCGCGACTACTGGTATTCTGTTCCAGCGCAATAGCCGCTACGCCACGGGTAAGCCTCCCGCCAAGCCGAAATAAAGAAATCGTTTTCTCGTGTTCTTCCGAGTAAGGCCTCGTAGTGCTTAAAGATGTTTAAAAATCGTTATGCAAGCCAGCCTAGGTACAACAATATCCGTGAAAATTAAAGAACAAAAGAAATAAACCAGAAAACGCTTTGCAACTGGTTTGTACCACTGTTTGTTTGTGTAACAAAGACTCCACCACTGCCAGTACTCAACATGCGCATCCCCAAACTTCTCAGTAGGTACAAAGTTGACATAATAAAACAAAAAACAAATAAAATGTTATCGCGACAGGCCAGCGGTTACGCACGTCACAAAACAACATTTAAACAAAAACAGAAAATTAAGCAAAAAAGAGGAAAAACAGCAAGCGCAAATATAATTACCGAGTACCACTTTGGTCCCAGCATACTGATTCAACCTCAGGGTCCTTATCGCAAAGTTATAAATGATCACTCTGTCCAAACATTATGCGTTGTCACGCGCGGGTCAAGCTTCGTAATGAATGCGTACGCAGACTTCTGTCGCGAGGTCTGTTTGCAAAAATCGACTTTTACACTTACATTTTGGTATACGTATATTGTGTGTGGTAGGTATCGCAATTTAGTCTACACTGAAAATATTGTTAAGAGCAAAGTTTAGTCTCATTACTTATAAACGATGACTTAGTTTATGTGACGTTTCTTACTGTCTTTTACTTTGACATGGAGTTTCAGAGTTGACAGAAACAGAAACAAACGTTACATAAGTTTGTTTCTGTTTGGATTGATGTTTGTTAGAGGCCTGGAGGTAATATTACGATAGGGTGGTGCAGTCGGAATCAACATGTTCATTCAATATTCTTGCAAAAATCACATTTTTTTTTTTTTTTCGTTTTTCAAAAGCCCGACTTTGTATATTCGGGTTAGGGGGCGAAAATATAACTGAGACCAGGGCACATTCGCCTCTTCCCTAATTTGTTACTGGTCAGCTGGACCCACTTTAAAAGTAAAATAAAAGACAATCAAAACGTAAACAAAAGACAAAAACCAAAAGAATATGACTATGTGGCCCCAAGTCCATATGTGTTCTTCCGTCATCTGACTTGTTTGATGTCTTCGACTTTTTTGTAGGAAGTTGACCAAAGACCAAAGAGCAGCGTCCCGCAGTTTCACCTGCATCCCGATTCTGTGGGAATATCGAGGTAAAAGTAGCCTATATTCGTCAAAATCTTCAGTTATCTGCATACCAAGTACTATCATCGCAATCAGTTCTGTAGTCTTTAGGGCGAAGGATTAATAAACGTACTCATTTCTTTACTAACACAAAAACTTTCACATTTGTAATATTAGTAGGATCACGGTCACACAGGTAAATCGATGGATCAAAACAAAAAGCCACTTTCACCAAATTATTACCTACAGTTTGTTCAACATGAAATGAAAAAGAGGTAGGCATCTAATTACCTAAATTACTGTTTGCCTTGTACTTGCCTGTTACCAGTCGAGTCTAATGCTAGCTTTAATAATTTAGTTCCAAAAGTAGGTAAATTTGAAACTATATTTCTTTTTTCCGTAGCCATAAATGTATACTAAAAATCATAAGCGACCTCTATTAGCGCTGTGGACGAAATTCACCTACAACGCAGAAGTTTGCAGATTAAATTACCGCTCAGTGTCTTTTCAATAATTATATTATCAGAAGTGGGATTTGCGAAGAATTTTTCGAAGTTATTGTGAGAATTGATCTTCAAAGAGTGTATAAAGCCGGGTAGTCACTAGTGAGCTGTAACCATAACCTCGTTACTGTATCCCTGTATCCGTAAAGATGTAACAAAGTTCATACAGTGTGCGCGCGAGGTTCGCGGTAGAAACCGACAATAATAATTGTCGGGTCGCTGCACTGTTAGTCGCTACTTAAAGTTGTAACCCATAAAACCTATGTCTGCCATGACCATGCCTTGGATTATATAGGTTTTATGGCATAAACATATTTTCTATAATGTCCATCCAGACCTTCAAAACGATTGATCAACCTTCTTTCCAGAGAGGAAACAGTCGGTTACGTTTGTAAAGTTTGTATGAAGAAGAGCGTTAGGTATTCTTTCCACTTTCCGCGAGTGCTCTTTGATTTGCGATGAAAACTGACAATTTTCGGGTCGCTGCTAGGCGTAGTTTTAAATCCACGTGCCTATACACCATGTTGGTTACAAGCAACGGTTACAGTTAGTTCACTAGCCTGCTAGTGAGTACCCGGCTTATTTTTTTTTAATATATTTACACAACCAATCAACAATCAGGATAAAGTGCAGTACAATTACCAGGTACAGTTTTAAAGTTGGCACCACTCCAAACTTCATGTCGGATAAACAATTCTGTTTTCAAATTTACTGCAAAAACCACTATGACATTAACAAATGACCGCCAAGCAGCTGATGGGGAAGGAAATATTTTCTGCTTCAACTTTTAAGGGAATAAATCATTCGCTCATTGATTTTAAATTATAAAAGTTAGGGTTGTGTACGATGGTCGAAGCGGCAAATTGATTTAATATTTAAAAGTAAGTAACACAAAATTTAATTTTAGCTTAAACATTTTGTTCAACAAATTCAGTTTTTAGAAAAATAAACGCTAAAAGTTTAAGAACGGAGATAATGTATAAAATTCGACGAATTTGATTTAGTAGGTACATAGAACTGGACTGGTCTCTATTAGAGACTAGAAGGAGAAAGGTCGCCTGATAGCGATCCATTTCAAACGTTTCACCAGTTCCAAAGTCAAACTGTTCGGGAAATTACAAAAACCTTAAAAAAAGACGGATCAAAATTCGAACGTCTCTTTTAGAATACCCACCACCTAGGTAATCTAAGGTTTTCGTACCGCCTCGTCCACCTCAATCTATGCCAGCTGCTAATTTCTTTTGTAGAACTGGCGACCTAAGCTAAGCTAACTTAGTTAAGTTGACTTAATTGTTGCCCTACAGAAACATCCCTCGACAGGATGTTAACCAATTTTATATGCAACCAATGAATTACACGCAGTAATTCAACTATGTCAGCATTTGCATGTTCAAATTAGCAACTAAACTGGGAAATTATACCAATGCAAATTGACCAGTGGTGATGGTAAAATGTAAGGAACTAATTGTCCTAGTAAAATAGTATATACCTACTATATACTACTAGTAAATTGATTGTATATACAGCATTGAGTTACAACACCTATAGAGTCACAAACTGAAAAAAATGTCCCCGCCAAAACTCGGCGCACGCTGTCACTTGCCCAGAGTTTTTGTTTACTTCGTTCAAGCGACTTTGAACGTTATGCAAGTAGGATAAAGTCTAAATTCGAGCAAATGTCATTTTAAAAGGTATGTAGAACGGCGCTCGGACATTTTTTGAGTGTTGTTAGTTGGAGATTGTGGCTCTATAGGTATTGGAACTCAATGATATACAGTGACAAATTTAGCAGAATCCTGATGCTGTACACAAACAATTTAAAATTACCTTAGTCGGTATAATAATAAATAAATATAATAAATAAATATTTCACAACGTTACACACAGCGCAATCTAGCCCCAAACTAAGCACTAGGCTTGTACTATAGGTACTATAGGTATGACTCGGTTAAACGTATATTGTTTATTTCAATCGTCTTTTGTTTTAATTTCGATCGTCTTTTGTTTCATTAAGATCGTCTGGTGTTACCGTTTCGATGTGGGCCCAGTTGAAGACTAAAAAATAAGAGAGGGGCAATTAGGCTTTGCTCCCTGTTGACCGCCTGCAAGTTAGAGAAGGGGCGATTGGTCTCTGGTCCTAGATTCAAATGGGGACAATTTATCCTCTTGTCTAAAATAACGTACCTAGGTTACTGGTACAAATATGTGTCCCTTCCTTTCTGTCAACTTTTACAGTTCTTTTCATGATACAAGACAAAACACGGTACTTAGGTAAAACGGTAGTATTTATATAGTTTCGTGGGAAAGGCTAGTACGTGAGACTTATTGCTAGTATATGTAAGAAGATGCAGACTAAATAAAATTGATGACGAATCATTTCACATCCATATAGTATATTTAAAAGTATTACCCTTGAAATTAAAGACATTTTTCGGTTTGAATCGCGTGGTGTTTATTACTTTTAGCATTGTTACAACGCTCAACGTTTCGAGACCTTTCCAGGTCTTCTTCAGGATAGACTAAGATGTGATTTGTCATTCTAATGTATTTAAAAGTTACAGTGAAACTACCGTCTTATCAAAAAACTTTATAAAAGTAAATAATAAAGGAAAATAATAATAAGGTAAATAATAATAGAGTAAAGTTAAATAATAAAGTTTAATATTAAAGTAAATAATAATAATTGCAATTTAGAGCCTGCGTGTACGCAGGAACGTTTTGATATCATTTCAATAATTTTTTGATAAGACGGTAGTTTCACTGTAACTTTTTAATACATTAGAATGACTTATCACATCTTAGCCTATCCTGAAGAAGAGACCTGGAAAGGTCTCGAAACGTTGAGCGTTGTAACAATGCTAAAAGTAATAAACACCACGCGATTCAAACCGAAAAATGTCTTTAATTTCAATACAACATCGCGAAAACAGAAGAAGAATCTAAGTATTACCCTTCCTTTTGGCTCTGTCGTAGGTATATGAATTGGGAGAAAGTCACATAATTCACATAAGCATTATTAATTAGTTCAGCTGAGGATAGGAAACTCCGTACTTCCTGAAACAAATAGTCTTGAAATATGACTAAACTTATGATTGTTAGGAGGACTAATATACCTACCTAACAATCACATGTCCGTTCCGTAGCGTTCCTGCTACAAAAGTTGTCCATTGCGGTTCAACGCGGGAATGCTGCTAGCATTTTGGGCAGCTTTGCATCGGGAACACTTGGGGATGGTTTATTTAAGTGTATTTTATTTTATTTTTTGTGTTTAGTTTGTTTAATTTTGATAAGTTTAATTGTATAATTTAATTGTGTTTTCCTTAAACTGTTGTTTATATATTATCTTATACGTGTGATCTTATTTTCAATAAAAACAATCACATTATAGAACCTAGGACGACTAATATACTATAGTGTCTTGTACTAACTTTAACAATTTTGCCCTATGGAACTATAATTTTGGCTATTATTAGAAACGGCATATTAAACCAGACGTAAGGTAAATTTTGCGGAATAGCCATAAGTGAAGCAAACAATATTAATAATCATCGCTTTGAGTATTATGACCCTAATAGTTAATATAGTAGACCATAAAAGTGAAAAAATACGGGGTAAAAAAATCCGTATCTATATTTAAAACCACCACATAGGTACGAGCAGAATTCAGATATTAGATTCCGAATTGGACCATACAGTAAACACGGGACAAATAAAAAAAACGTGTCTGTTGGTGTTCTACCTGTGTGGAGTTTGTTTGAAATACCTACTCCGTTTTTTATGCGCTATTTTGCTCATCCAGTTTTTAGTGAATTTGGAATTTTGAGAATATAGAATTATGCTTCTGAGTGAGCCACGTGTAAGTAACACATTTCTTGTTTAAAATTATTATTAATCTTCAGAAATAAATTTATACAGTCAAAACACTAAAATGATAGATAATTATTTTAAACAAGTACCTAAGTATGTAACATACTATAATACTACTTAACAAAATTCTTAAATAATACAAAAATCAACATTAAAGTATTTACATTTTTCAGTTACTATTGTAAAAAAAACTCAATCAAATAGGTCTCAATCATCAGAAAGTGGTGGAATTTTGAACCAACATGAGACAAACCATTCTCCCGTGAGTTTCACAAAGGTGTGTCCGTTTGGCTCTTCGCCAAAGTTGCTGAGATTCCCTGCAGGTTTCAGAGGTTATTGCGTTCAAAATGCTACATTTTCACACGTTGATGTCAATAATGGGCTGAACAAGGAAAACTCATCCACTTAAGCGGCTCATAGGAAAAAACACGGAGAGACGGAGACCAGCATTGTTTGACCTCTTTACGTTGAAATTAAAGACATTTTTCGGTTTGAATCTCTTTACGTTACTAATTTTGTACACGAAAAACTGAGTCCCGTGGTTTCACCCGCATAAGTGCCGATCCCGCGGGATTTTCCAAAATCCCTTTCTTAGTGGATCATTACACGCCACAAAGAACACACTCTTGATATTGTATGTCTCTAGGACCAGCGGTTTGGGCTCTGCATATCAACGCAGATAGATCAGTCAGGATTTTGAATTATTTATATATGCGTTTGACTATTATTTCAATACCGAACGCACTAGCGTTTAGGGACACGATCTGTCTATAACTGATCCCGGACTGTTACACTTGGGAGTGGCCTGATGGCACAGCGGACCCCTCCTGGATGCCTAAAAGTTGGCTGTCATTGGGAACGCTATACCATAATATTGTTACATCAGTTGTTTAAGGGGTTGACCATTATCTCAACTGGTGGTAGGTGATGATAAAGTCTAAGATGTAGCACGTATTAGTGCAATGGTCATGCGTTTAAATCCTGGCCGACAAAATGATGTGCAAAACATCGTGAGGAATCCCACAGCTTAGTTTCCAGTAAGGCATGGCTGACTAGGCTGGTATGGGGTATAGGTGCTTGGCAAGCCTACTCTAGCTAAAAATATCCCAGTGCCATAGATAACATTGATTAAAATTTGCATGAGCTGTATGGATTATTAAAAAATTGTTGAAAAGGCCTGTATAATATGTATAGTATAAGCAATGAAAATTATTTTTGTCAACAAATGTAATGGGTTCTTAACAGGACCAAAGGTGGTTTTCTACTTGTTCTATGAAGACGAAGCAAATTATTTCCCATGTCGAAAATTTCTTGTAAAAAGCACATTGTTTAGAAACAAGTCGATAACTCTTTTTAAAATAAAACGCGTTTTTGTTACTCCAACCTTACCGGCAGAATTGCGTCGTGTTTTGCCGGTACGACAAATTAATAGGCCATAACCGGGAATATATAGCTATTGGCTTACAGGTGTCTATGCGGAAAAAGTCCTCTTTGCGTTCTCGTAGCGTGCAGCGCACTGTAGAGTGACAAGAGGCAAAAATGTTAGCGAAACTATACATATGTAAATGGTCTAAGGCCTGCGTGGTCAAATAACTAGTTAAATTTTAAGAACAAACACACAGCGCCATCTGACCCCATGGTAAGCTACTAAGCTTGTGTTACGGTGACTAGACAAAGGATATAATATTATTATGATTTATATTTATTTTTCTTTTGTACATACATACATATTAGATACTAGCAGTGCCCGCGACTTCGTCCGCCTATTTTTTTTGATAATATAATATAGCTTATATATAGCCTTCCTCAATAAATGGAGTATCTGACACTGTAAGATTTTTTTTAAATCGGCCTAGCAGTTCCTAAGATTAGCGCGTTCAAACAAACAAACTCTTCAGCTTTAAAATATTAGTATAGATAGAGAGACACCCAGACCAGAAACAAATATTATTTTTAAGCATCAATACTTGCTCCCGGTAGGAACATGCAGATGTTCATGGGCAATGCAGAACCCTTCTGCATTGCAGTTCATTTGCCCGACCGACGCGCCACAGGGTCACCAATGGTTTGCCACTTCTCATATACTTTTACACCCATATTCATATACGACACTACTCATACGCATACTCATTTATTCTGACCATAGGAACACTACAATAATTAGTTATTATCTGGAACACTTAGTCACGTCAAAATTAATAAAATAGAAATATAACATAAATTGATTTAAAATAAAATACATCATAGGTACATAATTGAATTAAAAAAAGATAAAAAGTGAGTATTGGAGTTGCTGCTGTAAACGGGCATTGTCAGAATAATACCTCATAATAATTAATGATATACAAGTCCAAAAAATAAAATAAAAATAAAGATTAAAATTAAAAAATAATGCCAGTAAATGTAGTTATTTGCAGCTGTACAAGGCCTGAGGTCAAATTAACACTAACCTTACATTAAATAGAGCAACACAAGAATTTAGATTACAATTAGGGCATTCTTGAATACCTGTTATAAAAAATACAAAAACATTATTATATTAATTAATTGAGTAAGTCACTAAACCTATGTGCAGCTGTAAATGGGCTATGTCAGTAAATGAAAGTAGGATTAAATAAAAGATAAGATTAATATGTCACAAATGAGGATTAGAAAAAAGAAAAATAATAATAAGATTAGTCGATAATATATTTGCAGCTGTATAGGGGCTTAGTCAAATTTGCAATGTCAATTTATACCTGGGCACCTAAACTAAAAATTACCATGCGTGGCTTAATGCTTTATCTTGGCTCTTGTGAGCGCTAATCAACGTCAACTAAAATGTGACAAAGCTGAGTCCACGCTTGAAGTCGCCTTTCACTAACTTTTAAATTTTGCTTAAATTAATCAATTACTTATGATTTTTCTTCTGTTTTCGCGATGTTGTATTGAAATTAAAGACATTTTTCCCTAGTCCTTCGAAGTGCAGACGGGTCACTGGGACACACAGTTTTTAGGAAACCCACACATACGGATAGGTATCTGAACGGTCATTCGCACCACCATCCCTCACAGTTAGCTACTGTTGGTAAAACTTTGTTGCAGAGAGCACATGGCATCTGTGACGAGGCCCACCTGGCAGAGGAGGTCAAGCACGTGAAACAAGTCCTACATCGCAACAACCTCCAAGTGCCGCGCCACGTTCACAGAAGCCGCCCAAAACCACCTACGGTCGAGAGAGTCCCGGCTATCCTACCTTTCATCAAGGGGGTCACCGACAAAATTGGAGGAATCTTGAGACGAGCTTCAATTAAAACATATTATAAGCCACACAAGAAGATCCAACAATTATTAAGACCTGTCAAGTGTAACATACCCCTGGAGGATGCTGGTATCTACAAAATCGATTGTGAGTGTGGCGCTAGTTACATAGGGCAAACCCAACGAAGTGTTGCCGTTCGGATTAAGGAACATATAGCTGATGTGAAGCACAGACGGTCTCTGAAGTCTGCAGTTTGTGAACACATGCTGGACAAGCCAAACCACTACCTCCGCTTCGATCAGGCACGGATACTGGCCACTGAGAAGCGGTATGTACCTAGAATGCTTCGGGAAGCCATTGAAATTCAGAAACACCCCAACAATTTCAATAGGGAGGATGGCTGGAAGGTGCCGCCTGTCTGGGACCCAGTACTACATTTGATTAAGTCCCAGGCCCAGCCAACAACTGCTGCTAGACAACAGGACACTGTCAGCCACTTTTGCCGGTTGTAGAATATTGTATTTTTTATATTAGCTTTTGATTAGAATAAATTTGATGTAAGCATAAGTCACCATAAAACAACCCCCAGGAGTTTCTTGTGACTTCTTCTCATGAAGGGGCGCGTTTGCGAAGTCACGTAGTGATAAATTAATCGTTGAAAGGTGATTTGTGCATAGTTGGTAATGATAGGCTAAATAAAATGTAAATAATAAAGTAAAATAATAATAAAGTAAATAAAAGTAATAAAGTTAAAATTAAATAATAAAGTTTAATAATAAAATTTAACAATAAAGTAAATAATAATCATTGCAATTTTGGAACCTGCGTAGACAGGAACGTTTTTGATAACATTTTAATAGTTTTTAATAATAAGAAGGTAGTCTCACTGTAACTTTTTAATACATTAGAATGACAAATCACATCTTAGTCTATCCTGAAGAAGAGACCTGGAAAGGTCTCGAAACGTTGAGCGTTGTAACAATGCTAAAAGTAATAAAAACCACGCGATTCAAACCGAAAAATGTCTTTAATTTCAATTACTTATGACTTAAAAACGTTAATCTTTCATGATTGCGAGGATCATTAAATTTTCCTCAGGTAGTTTTAATAATCGTTCCGAACTGAAATGAGATATTATTCTCATGAGGAGGATTTACCTGTGAGGAGAGAACTATACCGGGCGCCCGTATTAGGTAGGTTAGGTATGTTACATGCCGTAGGTAGGTATCTACATATTAGGGTAAACCTGGGAGAGATGCTTATAGAGGAGAGATGCCTACAAAAATATAAAATCAAATAAAAAAAAAAATTGTAACTTCTGAACGTATTCAACCGGGTCTGTTGCATTTCGCTTAATATTACGTATTAATTATCATGTGTTATACAGGTAATACAGTATTTTGAACATGTTAATAAAAACTGAAAAGAAAATAAAACAAGTCCAGTAGTCACAGAACATAGCGACTTTAACAGTCGGGACCCATTATTGAAAAGGTACAGGTACTTATGATGAGCTAGATTTTAGGTAGTCAATGGGTCCCGACTGTTAAAGTCGCTATGTTCTGTGACTACTGGACTTTTTTTATTTTCTTTTCAGTTTTTATTATGTACATGTTTTTATTTAAAGTTTTTTTAAGCAGGCGGGTTTCTTAAATTTTTATTTAATTTTTTATTTTGCGCTTTTTATTCAGCATTAGGTGCAAGACGTGATATTATATCAATTTTATTGTATTTTAATCACAATCGCATCATTTCATTAAGGCGGTTATTAAGTTAAGGATTATTCAGTAAGTTGCGGTAATCTAAGGTATGTACGACTTCTAAACAACTTTAAACCGTTAAACCGTAAATGATTTTCGAATACTTATTCAACGATATCCCACTTGAAATAGTCAGTCAACTTTTGTGTTCTTAACCAACTTTAAGTCGTTGTAGATCCCAAATAGTTAAACTAAATGAAAAATGATCAAGGAAACCTAAAAATGATTTTTAATTAACTATTCGACGATACCCCACTCGACATAGTCAGTCAATTTTTATTTTTTTATTTTTAACAAAATGGCGGCTGGGGATCGCCATTTTGAATATTGATAACTGTCATGTCTTCAGTGACACTCCCAGGATTAAGACGAATCGATTGACGTGCGAATCATCAAAATCGGTCCATCCGTTTGGTCTCTGGAGCGCCAAATAGGAACAAACGTACAAACAAACATACATACATAGACTGATAAACACATAACCCTTCTTTGCGTCGCGCAGTCGGGTAAAAAAGTCTTTATCTATGAATAAATTGGTATGTTTGTTAAATAATGTGGCGCAAGCTTTTTGATGATTTATCTAAAATATCTATGTTCCGCGGTTTCACCCACGTAGTCCTGATCCCGTGTGAATATCGAGATTAAAAGTAGCCTTTGTTACTCCTCGATCATGTAGAATATCTACATTTGTTTTGCAATAAGTCCAGTAGTTTCGGAGCCTAATCACTACAAACAAAGAAAATGTTCCTCTTAATAATAATAGTAGGTACAGATATTGGAAGAAGAAAAATTGTGGAAAGTCACCCATTTCTCCACCTGTCTGTCGGTCTGTCCATTCATACTTTGCCATGCCATGCTGTATACTTGGACTTCTGTTAGTCTATTATTACTATTCGTTTCATCATTGTGTGGTAGCGTTGAGGGCTGACAAAAACGTAATGCGGGATGTGGTGGTAATAATCTTTCAGAACATTCGGTAACGTATTGGTTACTTTCGGATTACTTTAATAGGTAATATAAGATATATTAGGTAAGTAAATTTTAGGCTTTGGCGGTAACAACATGACATTGATACGAGTGTCCCAGGACCCATCCTTAACAGTTATTTTAAGGATGGAATGGTAAGAAGGCCAATGTGGCTTAGCATAAAAAGTAAAAATAAACGGTGCCTGAAGGAGATCACTTTTAGCGAAAAAACCGCCAATTTTACCTCTGTTGTAATAAGTTTTTGTTTAAACTAAAAGTTTTTGTGTTTTATTTCTCTTTGTTCCATTGTCTGTAGTAGTTGTTTGTAATTATTGGTAAAAATAAAGCGTTGATCTTATCTACATATCTATCTAGGTATAAGACGTCCTCTCGGTGCTACGACTTAGAACGGCGGGGGGAGATTAGTCGTGGTGAAAGCATTCCTACTCAGTGATTAGGTTCTCTTTTAGCACTCTACTCGGTCGAATCTGGAAAAAATATGACCAAATCCCAGCTCAGCGATGTCACATCGTATGATATATTGATAATTAGCAGTGAAAAGGTTGGCAGCCCTGACCGGAGTTATTGGAGTCAAGCCAACTCCACCTTGTTGAAGTTTCATTTGGTTTCATAACATACAGTTATAAATTGTATTTAATTTTGATTGAAATTGTTTTTTTACCAATTTAGCAATTATAATGGCCGAATATCTAATATTAACGGAAATTTCTATGTCAAACAAATAATATGTTACTATCAAATCAAGTATTGAATAATGAATTAGCGATAAAATTGACGAAAACATGCCGTAATGTATTCGTTTGGTTTATTTATGGCGAACGATCGAGAGTTAAATTATTGATATTCAATAGTATATTTTATTAGTAGGTTAAAACGTACCTATGTAGGTTTTTTATGTTGAATAATGCACATATTATTCCATTGTTAGATTTACACGTTATTTATATAAATAAAATAATATGTCAGACGTCTGTCTTTTGCCAATGTGAGAAATTTAATAAACGATCAAACCTTCTCCGGACCGCACCCCACAATTAGAGCGCACTGGACCAAATTCGATCGTGTGGTAGATCGCTCAAACATACTTTTTTCACGTCTTTCTTGCATCTTGCATTAAATTTAAGTCAAATAGTTATTTTAATTCTGGTTCAAATAAATTTATTTATTCAAAAACACACAAAAAATTCAAAATACAGTACCTAGAGAAAAAAGAAATGGTTCTGGCTTTATATTTTGACTTTGCCTAAATCCAATGACTTGACTCTTTGGAAAGAGATATTCTAGAGAAATAAAGAGAACATTGGACCTGAGGAGATATGAAATTAAAATGTTTTGTTTATTTCGTAAGTTTTAAAACTCTTTTATCTCATACAGCTAAGATATCAATTTACCAACGTAGTGGATATCAATATACCCCACCGATCTAAATATCTAACCTTGATCTGCCTATATACTAAGTTTGATGAAAATCAGTTGAGAAATACGATCTGCAGAGGGGAACTGACATACTGACAGACTAAAGAAAATTTTGCCAAACTTGAAGCGTGTGACGAAGAAACGCTTCGCACGCTCAATTAGTCATCTTCTTCCTGTTACCCTAAATTATTTGGTTAGGTTAGGTTAGGTTAGATTAGTTAGTTTTATCAGCACAGTAGGGAAGTTTTCATTGTCAAGTCCTATACAAAACTTAAAAATTACAAAATATTTGAATCTTATAAGAGTAGTGTTAAAGTCACTTACTTACTTGGCTCCCATTATTAGCTCTTGTACTCTTGTAAAAGACGTCGTAAAAGGTAAAATGAGTCTGGTAGTTGTTAAACAAAAGTTTATGGCTCAATTAAGACGGACTTACTTAATACGTTGTTCGAAAAATGTTTTTCTAATAGCACGCAATAGTTTTACTTGTAACTGTTTAATTATTTTAATTGGAATTCATTATAGGCGTCTTTTAATAGAATAGTCTCCATTCTCTTTCTCCATACAAACGTAGTTTACATTTTCCTCCCTGGATAAAGACATTAGAGCAAATTATGCCATAAAACCTATAGGTATCTGTCATGACAATGCATCTACCTTTTTTATTTTATTTTCTAATTAAAACAATATTAAAAAATATAAAAAATAATAAAATAAAAAAAATAAAAAGATAGATATAATATCTGTCATAGTCATGACAGATATAAGTTTTATGGCATAAACACATTTTATCCAGGGAGGAAAATGTAAACTACGTTTGTATGGAGAAAGAGAATGGAGACTATCCTCTTAAGAATCTTCATTACACAGTTGTCTTTGTTTTTCAGGGATTTTCTAGTTTCTAGATTCAGTTACAAATAAAAGAATTTCTATTGGATGTGCTAAAAAAGTGCTATTATATTTTGTGGCGATTTTTCTTCACGTCTAACTACTTTTGTTTTACGAATTGTGATAATTGAACTATATTTTTCCGTTTTGAGTTTAGGTAAATATTACTTGAAAATTTGCTGATTCTTAGAGTTAGAGTATTAATTATTAACCTTAAGTTGACTTTTGATTTGGACTACTATTATCTAAACATTGATTGCCTTTCCTTTAAAAAACAGCTGTGTTTTCAGTTAAACATAACATTTAATATGTATCAACAAAAAATAAATAATTTAAAAGCGGAATTTAAAAAAAGCATAAAAGGACCTCACGTACATAAAGTCCCACTGACTTTATCTGTTATGTAATCTGAAGTCGGACAGCCAAGCTACAATCTGGACCCACCTAGTAAACAGCGACTTTCAAAGTCCGATAATTCATGCTGTGTACAATTAAAAACTGAGGCAGCACCACTGTTTTAAAGTACAAGGTAAATAGCAGCAGAAATAAAACTCAAATAAAATTAATAGAATGCTGATGAAATGTATAAGCAGAAACCCAAGTATCTATACAGTAAATTTTTATGAAGCATAAAAAGTAGAGGAGGACCGTATACAATAACAGGAACGCAAGCAATAAAAAAATAGTTGACTTTTTATATTAGGTTTGTTTTGTAACAAAATGTCTAGGGGAGGGTTTTATTTCGTAGATGAATATTTCAATAAGGTTACAGTCGCATTCCCCTTGATTTGGTTGTCAAAACAATGAGGTCCCTGTGTAAGTTATGATTTGTTATATATCATGTATGTTTGCGTAATAGCTTTACAACTGCATATCTTATGTGGGTAGGAAAGGTACGTATTTTTTTAAGAAATTGTTTTTTTATTTATTTCTTGCTATTTGGGTTCTTCTCGTGTTCGTTAGATGTGTTTTGAGTAACATAGATAGATATAACAAAACACAACATTTTTCTTAGTGTGGATTAACACTAAGAAATAATCTTTACATAGATAGATATATTATTATTAGAAATGTGAATGTGAAATACCTATAGGAAGGTAGGTATTTCTTTAGCAGAATAGTTTTTTCCGTCCCGCTGTTTCACCCGCGTAAGTCCCGATCCCGTGGGAATATCGGGGTCAAAAGTAGCCAAGGTTACTCAGGGTGAATGTAGCTTTCTAATGGTGAAATAATTTTTAGACCGAAATCGGTCCAGTAGTTTTTGAGTTTGAGTTTTGAGCAAACATTCAAATCTTTCCTCTTTATAACATTAGTGTAGATGTAGATAACAGGTACCTACAGTACCTACCTAAATCTTACAGCCTCGCTTTTAAACGTAAACTTGAAAACCGACAGGCCTTAACTTGCCGGGCTTAAACCCCCTTCTAGCAGAACAAGCGAAAACTTAATTAAAGTTTTAATGAGCCTAGCAATAGTAATACTCCAAGACTAAGATTATTATTTTAATTTCCATATGAGAAGCTTCTCTAGGTAAAACATGAGATGATTCAGTTGTTTCATGTAGGCGTTGAATTAATTTACAGTTGGTTGTTATTTAAATAGTAAGTTATGATTTGATTTAGGATATCTCGTCTTTGGAACTAAAGGTCGGGTGAAAATTGTTGTTTTAAAATGTTTTACTAAATTTTCATGAAGAACAAACTAAGAAGAATGAGGTATTATTTCAAATCCACAAATCTATTTAGATAATTTAGTTATTGATTTTTTTGTTTTGAAAAAAAAAGTATAATACCTATGTGTAGTTTATCCGTTGTCTAGTACCTACCCATTGTACAAGCCTAGTTTGTTTGAGGTTAGCCCCAAACTAGAAAGAAACTATAAGGAAGAACTAGAAACTATAAATATTAGTTACTTATTTATAAGAGTTTTCAGGTGGCCCTACTAAGGCCTCTAACTAAACCTAACGACTGCTCTCACAGATAACAATCTTGTTTGTAGCCAACAACAATTGTATAGTGAATAAAGAATAGCCTGCACTCTACATTCGCCTTTATCCGCCTTCCTACACACTACCACCGAGTATTAATCCTACAGAGCAACAGCTTCATACAAGCCCGCGGCGGCGGTAGGTACTCCACTACATGCGCAACTATGTATGACTTCTCACCGCTTTCCGCTCGGGTATGCCGAGGCCGCCCGCAGAGTCTACTCGGCTCACGTACGTGAACTCGGCGGCACACTGTCGGTGAGAGAGGTCACGCACACATAGCTGCGCATGCAGAGAAGTACATGCGCCGCGGGCTTGTATGAAGCTGTTTCTCTGTAGGATTAATACTTGGTGACACTACGCCGCCATAAGTTCGTCTAACGGCCTATTTGCCAGGATTTTTGTCATTTACGTAACGGTATTAGTGTCATATATCCTGGTATTAGATCGCCTCGCTAATGTGTCGCCGGTTGCTTTACTACACCGCTATATTATTAGATTACTTGCTGACTGTATTATGTACTAGCTGCGCTCTACGGTTTTATCCGTGCAAGTCCTGATCCCGTGGGAATATCGGGTTTAAAAGTAGCGTATTATGTTTTCTCCTTTTTTCCAAGGTCCTATCTAACTCGGTACCAAAATACTTCAAAATCGGTTTAGCGTTTAGGCGTCAAAACATAACAAAAATACCGACAGACTTGTTTTCGTATTTATAATACTACTAGCTGCGGCCACGGTTTCAACTGCGGAAGTTCCGATTCCGTGGGAAAATCGGGATCAAAATTAAGCTCTGTCTGTCATCTAACTCTATACCAAATTTTATCAAAATTGGTTTTAAATTGGTTGGGTGTGAAAATGTAATATACAGAATTACTTTCGCATTTATAATATTAGTAAGGATAGATAATAAATAATAAATAAATAAATTCTGTGAACAACACACAGCGCCATCTAGCCCCGTGGTAAGCGACTAAGCTTGTGTTACGGTGACTAGACAACGGATATAATACTTATATTTATTTTTCTTTTGTAAATACATACATATTATACATAGAAGGACACCCAGACCAGACACAAATATTTATTTTTAAGCATAAATACTTGCACCCGGCGGGAATCGAACCCGCAACCTCCTGCATTGCAGTCGCGCTCTCGCACGACGCGCCACAGAGGTCGTCAAAATATAGGATAGAGGTACAAGACAAGAGATAACAAGAGTAATTTTAGTTGGTATAGGTAAGTGTGCCGTTGTTGGTCAGACGGTGTCTACAGGGTTATTGGAAATTAGTGAGCATTCAGTTGAGTAGTGTGACTCGTCTAGATGAACAAGTGAAAAAAGATCAAAAGTTTTAGTAAATGTGTTACGACTTTTTTTAATTTTGAGGTTATGTTTTCTAGATGATGGAAAGCTGTCCAGCGTTTAGGGTTTAGGTTTAGGGTTCCGTACCCAATTGTGATAATGGTACGGAACCCTTTGTGCCCGAATCCGACTCGCACTTGGCCGGTTTTTATTATAACCCATTTTCAAAATCCGAAAAAGGAGGATCTCAATTCATTCCTTTACATGATTTACCTAAAGACTCTGGACCCGGGTTCGCCGACCTCTTCCTACATATTTTTTAATAAAATTATTTATTTCTCTTTGTACCACATGCTATTCCAATGAATTCGAAACAACGTTTAACGCAACAAAGCTGAAAATGGAAATGTATTATATACCTACTAACATTCCCAACAAAACGGAACAAAGCCAATGGGAATTGCCCTCTTTAAAATAAAAATAAAAAATAATGCTCACGGCGTTAATTAAGAGTTTAATAAAAACAAACGCAGCAAAAAGATAATGATGTTTTGATGTTGTTATTTAAATGCTTTTTTTAGTAAAGATATTAGTTACTTTTGTTGTTAAGAAGCCGTATCGTGTAGCCCTGGCATAGAATAAGGATATTTAGAGGAAGGAAGACGGCACCAGACTTCCTAGTTTTAGTTAGATCTTACCTAATCGTATAAATTAAAAAAATATACTTAATATGTAGTATATCCGTTATCTAGTACCCATAGTACAAGCCCAGTTCTTAGTTTAGGTGTCAATTGCACTATATGTTATTTATTATAGAGCATCCCGCTCGAGAGCCCGGGGTCCGCTTTCCTACTTTTACGTCTCCACTTCGCACGATCTTCGGCATCCCGCGTAGTGAGGCCGTTTGCACGCGCAGATTCGATCTTACGACGTCAAGCCAGCATTTCTTGGGTCTCACCAATAAAATAATATTTTGTTAACATCTATAATATCTAAAACAAAATAAGTTTATTGATAATAGATAAGTGAATTCCAAAACAAATCTAAGTAAATGATTTCGAGAATAAAGAATAAAATACAAAAATATCCACAAATAAATCCTATCGTAACAAAACCAAAGAAAAGAATCGAACCCAGATTATTAATACTTCAAAACTTTGAAATATAAAAGAACAAAAGATACTCCGTAATTGACACCCGTCATAAAAATAAAATGGAGAAAACTACGAGTAGGAGAGCTGAAAGTTGGAATTTTCGAATCACGAAAAGTCGCCGCGAGTGAGGTTCGAACTTTTGACTGGGATGACAAACGGAAAGTTAGAAAGTTCGACCATCCTGGTCACGGTACCACAAGTACCTAACTACATAGGTCTTTCTATCTATGTAGAAATATCCAAACATGGTTTCGGTTTGTAAAAACAAAAAAGTTGTCTTGTTAATTTAGATATCCGAACAAGGTGCTCTTTGAAACGTCATCGAATGGCCAATAGATAGGCAGTAGGTAATTAGACGTAAGATGGCGGGGATTCATTGGTTATGAGAGAACGGTGCTCGTTAGAGGTTATATATTTTTGATAGATTATTAAGAAGAAGTGTCAAGCCATTCCTGGAAAGACCCAAGAAGTGCTGGCTTGACGTCGTAAGATCGGATATGCGTGCAAATGGCCTCACTACACGGGATGCCGAAGATCGTGCGAAGTGGAGACGGGTCTCGAGAGGGATGTAACCGGGAACATCGCTCGGATGATGATGATGGAGAAGAATTGTATTTTCTACAAAAAAACATTAAGTAAATGTCAGTACCAAATTTCATACGAGTTCATATTGGATCCCTTATTTACTAAGGGCGGACTCGTCCAAACTTGGATAACTCTTATTCAAAAAATAATAAAACACCGTTTATTCGGTAAAGGTAATTCAATTTGATATTTCACCAAACACAGTTCCAAGATTCTCCGTATAGTCATACTGAGAATAACCGAAAATTTTAGTGGATTACCGGACAATTCTACAAATATTTAAATGGCGCCGAATGTCCAGCGTTCATACTAGAGTGCGTTTCATCTTTAATTACCTATGCCGTCATGTTGGTAGCAAAACAAAAAAGTGCAAAATACAAAAAAATTAATGTGCTACCTTGAATTTAGGGGGATTTGTATATAAAGAATGAATGAACAAATCTTCCTGTATTCAAGGCTTAGGGTATATCACATTCAAGATATTAAGGCAAGACTTTTTAGTTTTGCTACTAACATGACGGCATAGGTAATTAAAGATGAAACGCACTCTAAAAGATGATAACGATAAGTGACACTAACTGCCTACATTATCCGACAAAATAATAATGACTTTAAATTAGTTTCGCTTATACGGCTTAATTTTTGCCGGTTAATAACATTCGTTCACTCATCTGTTAGGTACTCGTATTAATAAACAAAGATTATTATATGCCCGAATGCATGAAAAAACTACTTGAAATGGAATAGCTAAATCCTCGTATAAGTAACTCGAGAATTATAAACTTGATTACCCTTGATCAAGAACAAAGTCACACAAAGTGGTTCTTCTCTTACTACGAACTGCACAAGAAAATTACACAGTCCTTAACTGAACAGTGGGCATAAGTTAGTATATCTTTCTCGTTTCTTTCTACGTTTATAGAATGAGAAGAAACATTGATTATATTCGTTACTTTTCCCTTTGAGTTGTCGCATCGTACCTTAGGTAATATGTTTAGAATAGTGTTGGCTTCACCACAAACTTTGGTTTAGCGAGATACGTTGATTATGATTAAGTCAAACCCAGTGGTAGGTAACAGTGGTTTTGGTCATTTGCGGGTGCTGTTATTGAGTTTGTGTCTATCTGTGTATGTGGTTTGTGTTTAATATAAGTATTAAGTAGTACTTTATTATTTACACACCTGTGGGTAAAAAAAGTTAAGAGAATTAATTAAGTTAAGCGTTACTTTTCTGAACTCCATAATAATATTAACTATATTAAAGATTAATGTAAGATTTTACTCCCGACATCCGACTAGTGCTATAACACAGCGTGCAGTGTGCAAAAAACACTCTCCCACCACTCTTTGCATGAGGCAAGAAAAATGGTTTTGTGTTAGTTCTAGAAGTACCGACTATTAACTAAACTGTGGTTTAAGTAACAACATTAATTTACCGTGCATCAACGCGTTTTAACTTTAAAAGGTTATCATCACAAAAGTAGACTCTGACCGTGAACTTTGACTCTAAAGATATGATATTAAGTCTAATGTTTACAAAAAATAACATACCAGTTACTTATATTACATAAAAAATTAAAAAATCAAAACGCGCTGTTTAGAAAAAAAGACGAAATAACCTCTCTTATATAAAGTCTCCCTCCTTTTTTGAAGTTGGTTACAAAGAAATCCAAGCACCACTGACCACATAACATTAAACCTCTGCCTCTTTACACTTTAAAAATATAATAAACATACTGACGAATTGAGAACTTCCTTCTTCATAGTTACATTCCCGGGTATTTATCACGTATTATTATTTGTTTTCTTACCTCGACGTTTCAACCATGTTACAATGGTCTTGGCCGCGAGGGGACTACATCCTCCTTTTTTTGAAGTTGTTTAACAAAGGAATGGTATGATTATATAAACATTGAATAATAACGATTTAGTAAACAAATATCAGATGACCATAACAAATACAAAGAGCTAATGTTTCTAAGTGGCTGCAAATAATAACAATGTCATTTATTGATAGACAGAGACGACATAGTTCCTAGAACTCCTTAGAAACTGTACACATGGCATATTGCTTAATTTATGTGTCCTATTCTTGATTTCTTATTCGAGAAACATAGCTTTTTGAGTACCTATAGAAAAATCTACAACTTAACTTTCTTAGCCTTATTAGTAAACGAGGAATAAGGTCGGAATAATTTTACCACATTTTGTTTCTGTCTGTCAGCTTTGAAAGTTCTTGTCACGGTAAAAGACAAAACATGTTGTCACTACTTCGACCTTACTCCACGTTTATTAATAAGGCTATCTGTGTTTAGCGAGCAAAATAACTTTCATACTCTATTTCAGAAACTTAGATCAAAAATGTAAACAAAAAAATGTATAGGGTATACATTTATTTGATAGTGAGTGACAGCTCTTTATTTACTTTTTCCTTTAAAATCGACAGTTCTTTTTTTACATTTTTGTTCTAAGTTTCTGAAATAGGGTCACTTTTAATTATTTACCGCCTTACTTATAAACGATGACTAACATTATGAACCGTTTATTTTTTACTGTGATATGGAAGTTTCAATGTTTACTGACAGTGACAAAAGTTACATAAACTTAGTCATAGTTTATAAGTAAGGGGGTAAATCTGTCAAACTAATCAATGTTAATAACATAGGTACGTTTTACCATGAATTGGTACGTAAGTACGTACACTGTAACGTTAACAGTTTGACCTTGTGCACAGCGCGCCTGCTTCGGGACATTCCTACCGCAACATTCGCGAACTGTTTACGTTACAGTGTACGTAGCAACTTATGATAAGGGTACATATCTTAATCGCGTTTTATTTTAGTGTCGAAGACAAAGAAATTGAAACATAGTGGAAACGTCAATGTATGAAAAAAATATACGCGATTATGACCCGGTAAATTGTACAGTAACTACCTATGTTAGAATTAATAACTTACTGATGTCGATAATAATTAGAACGATTTCAGCTTACATAACAGATATGTCGGTTGCACTGAATGTACGAGAGCTTATTTTCTTCTTTTTTTTTTGAAGTAAGGTTATTTTTTGTTATATTTTCTACTAAGGCTACTTTGTCGTTACCTACCCTACCTACAACCTACCGCTACCGCTGCGCAAAATCAACACTTAAACAGACTCTGCCATGATTGTCTTCAGCTCAGCAACAGTATTTCCCTGGTCATCCGTTTAAGCGTTTTGCACAGCGACAAGTAGGTGTTTGAAAAATGCTGACTAAGTCGCAGGCACAACTAGTAATTAGAATAAAATTATTCTGAACACTATTCAAATTCAAATACAAAAAACTTTATTTCGGATAATAGTACATCCATATTGTTAGTAAAAAATCTTAAAGAGTTAGTAGGTAATTATGCTAATGCTAATCATCATACTTAATAAAACGCAATTGTAACTAACTGACTGACTGACTGACTGACTGACTGACTGATTGACTGACTGAATGATGGACAGCTTCTAGGCTAAACGGCTGGGTGTAGAGACTTGAAATTTGGAACATATACTTAATAAAACGCAAGTGTAACTAACTCACAGACTGACTGACTGACTGAATGATAGATAGCTTTTAGTAATAAATAAAATATAATACTGTTGACCAGATGACGGAAAATGAATTCAGTTATTGAGATTGTAAAACGGGCGTTTGCATATCCGAGGATATATCCCGGTTTGTTCGATCGTGACCTCACATACGCTATCGGAATTTGCGGCTTTGAGCTTCCGTACAAACTTTTTGAAGGTGAGCTTTTATTGTTTTAGACGTAGGAAACTATGTTCTCGAATATTTTACCGAGTTTCTGAGTATATTTACCTGCTTTATTATTTACTTAGCTGCAAATTATTCAGTTATGTAATGTATTATGTAATTTATGTATTAGCTGCGTCCACGTTTCACATAATGGAACTCCCGATCCCGTGGGAATATCGGGATCAAAAGTAGCCTATGTTACTCAAGGAGAATGCTTTCTATTGGCGAAAGAATTTTTAAAATCCGTCCTGTAGTTTCAGTAACATACGACACACACACACACACAAAAATACAAATCTTTCCTCTTTATAATATTAGTGTTGACATAGCTGCAAATTATTAATTTATGTATAATGTACATATAATGTAATTTATGTATTACTAGCTGCGTTCACGTTTCACCCGTTGAACTCCCAATCCCGTGGGAATATGGAGATAAAAAGTAGCCTATATCCTATGTAGCCTATCCAGGTCTAGCTATTAGCATACAAAGTATCATCGCAATCGGTTCAGCAGGTTTTTGCGTGACGGAGTAACCAATATACTTATTTCTTTACTTACTACTTATTTAACTAAACACAATATTATGATGTTATTTATATTTGTAACTTACTGACTCGGCGCACTTCGTATCGGCAGCAGACAGTGGGGAAAAAAAACCTCCTTCATGCTTACGTTAGATACAGACTCTGAATTGCGCATATCATACACCTGAGATGTAAAAGGTTTCGGGTTCGATCCCAAACGAGTTATTTATGCTAAAATTAGTTACGAGTTGCGCCCAGACCAAAGAGTTGGTCAATACAAAATAATAGGTACAATTTAATCTAAATAAACAGGGTCACCTTAATTTATAGGGCAAGGATGTTTTACAAGTGTTTAATTGCGAACTCTTTAAATACAATTCCTTGATACAGAGCTCGAAGGATTTACGGCTGACAGAATGAATTTCAAGCGGTTTTGTTTAGTTATTTTATTTGTGGTATTTCATTAATAGTATTTGTACTATTTGTTTTACTGAGCCGGGCCGGTTGGCATGATGTTTTCAAGGGGTATCGTGACCGACTATTTTCTTCAAATGAATGTTTGATTTTACCCTTTTTAGTGCCTCTTTCAACTGCCACTAAAAATCAATAGTCAATAGTATAACCGTAACTTCAAACATTGAGGAGTTTTCTGATGAGAAGGTGGTTTTAGGTGCTCCATAAATTTGTACCTAGTTACTACCGATTATATTGAAAAAAGTCCAAAAATTAGTATTTTGCTGCATTCTGAGATACTATTCTGCTCATCATTCCGAAGGTTCTCATCAGATCTTCACCAAGATTATACGGGTACAATATACGGGTCGTATTGAGAACATCCTCCATTTTTGAAGTCGGTTAAAAACGCTTTGTATTTCATCTTATTTTGGAGCCGCAGTATTTATTTCCACCTCTGTCTGTAGACCATGGGTCTTTGGGGGTCAAAAGCGAGGAACCTGATAGGAGAGATATTATAGTTCGTAGATTGTGGTAGAGGACAGTCAGGTGGCCTCCGCTCCGGCTCGTACCCGGTGCAATATTTAGCTATCGTAATTGTTGTAAAAAAGCGTTCTATCTGTCTATCAATACTGCCAGCGTTATTTGTGTTAGGACTTATTTTGAATCTGTAGGTTCTATGCACTATAATGTAGTCTCATAATTAGGCCTTTGTATAGTAAACTTGATTTTAAGAAGCGCGAGTTTGCCCGTGATGTTTTTTATACCATTGTAAGAGCGTGTACGCACTGCGATTAAACGCCTGCGTTTTCCGTAGGTTTCCGTCTTCAAAAAAAAATGCAACACATATGATAGCTTTCTGTACAAGCCCAGACACATTAGCGTTTTTTTAAATGACTGATTTTGCGTTTTCAGCTATTCGGAAACCACTTGCGTTTAATCGCAGTGCGTTCTAAGCCTTAATAGCGCCCACATTATTTGAATAGTCATAGGTAGACAGGTAGGTAGGTAGACATAGGTAACACAAACTAAGAAACCGTGTTTCAACCATAATGGGCTAACATCGACAAAAAGCCGAAGAATAGCTGTGTACAGCCTTTCAGTAACAGAGTCTCAAACATCAAGGTGTCGGCTGTCCAGCATGTTATTATGTAGATGAGAAGCACGCAAACCTTCGGTCGTGTAAGGCTTATCCAAATTACTTCAGAATCTTGGCTCTGAGCCAGTTCATGTGACGTCCAGATAGTCGGTGCAATTTGAATTATTTCTGAAAACGATTTACCTAGAGTGCTAATGTTTGGATGTGTCGGTTTTAAAGACAGGTAAAACTGTTTATTTGGATTTATTGGCATAATCCCCACTAAAAGGTCCCAATCAGTGGGGATTATGCAAATTTTCTAAAATAATTGAGCGTTTTCCCCACTGACCTTGTTAATCCCGATTGGTGGGGATTATTTTACTCACTTAAATAATAATTACAGTTGAATAAAACGTCGCAACATCGCAACAACATCGCGAAAACAGAAGAAGAATCTAGGATAAAACGTTCGAATCTAGAGTGGCCCACAGATTAGTCTTACTGCTGAAAGCGGTCTCATCCAGGTACAGTTATCAGTTATATAGGGTTTTCGTTTTTAACTGTAATTTTCTAGGTAAACTGTACCCAATAAAAAAAAATGTTAATTATTTCAAAAATAAGAGAAGGTCTCATAAGAAAGTGTTCTTGTAGCTACAGCGGTTTTAGAAACTCGTATTACCAGTTGATTGAAAAACATGTCGGTTATTCAATTCTATTCATTTATCCATTCATGACCATCATTTACAATTCAATTATGTATAACTAAATTATGTCAAAACATAATATTATGTTAATCGCTAGAACTTTATACCAACCAACGCTATTACTTATATTTAAATACTAGCCATGTCCTGCTGTTTCAATTGCGTACCTAAGACCCGGTCTCGTCAGTATTCAGCTATCTAATAAGCGGTTTAACCCGTGCGTTGATCCGTTAGTCAATCCCTCAGGACAAAGCATTTTATGGACACAGATTATACTTTTATTTCCGCCAAACTAAAAAGGTCCGTGACTAGGCACTTGTTTTTTTTTCTTATTTTCCGTTGATGTAATTATTGTAATCGTTTTTGTACAAGATCTAAAACAACCCCCATGTAAGGACTCATCCACACCCACAATAAGATTTTCATCGGCAGCATCACATCCATTCGGAATAAACCGCAGAGTTTTATGTCATCAAAATGGCACTGAGAAAGTCTTCTTACATTTTTGCAAACCCTTTTGAGCGTTACTGCAACAGTAAAACGTATTTTTAACCGATTACAAAAAGGACAATTTCGTGGAAATGAACAAAAAAAAACCCGGCCAAGTGCAAAACTCGCGCACGAAGGGTTCCGTACCACTATCACATTTGGGTACCGAACCCTAAAATCGTTTACCACTTTTAAAAGTTGATAGGAAAATGTGACATATTTAGCTTCGTTTCTTACTTCCATCATACGACCACACCACTAAAAAAAAATTAAAAAAAAACTTTGGCACAAAGACAATCTGAAACTCTTTGGTAAGTGAAGGCAGACTGGTATTTGACAGATAGGGCAGCCATTTTGAATTTCATGACTTACTCGATTCGATGTTTTTGCAACACGTTTGTTGTATGGGAGCCCCTCTTAAATATTTGTTTTAATTTATTTTTAGTATTTGCTGTTGTAGCAGTAACCGAAATACATCTTCTGTGAAAATTTCAACCGTCTAGCTATAACGGTTCATGAGATACAGCCTGGTGACAGACGGACAGACGGACAGACGGACAGACGGACAGACGGACAGACGGACAGACGGACAGACGGACAGACGGACAGACGGACAGACGGACAGACGGACAGACGGACAGACGGACAGACGGACAGACGGACAGACGGACAGACGGACAGACGGACAGACGGACAGACGGACAGACGGACAGACGGACAGACGGACAGACGGACAGACGGACAGACGGACAGACGGACAGACGGACAGACGGACAGACGGACAGACGGACAGACGGACAGACGGACAGACGGACAGACGGACAGACGGACAGACGGACAGACGGACAGACGGACAGACGGACAGACGGACAGACGGACAGACGGACAGACGGACAGACGGACAGACGGACAGACGGACAGACGGACAGACGGACAGACGGACAGACGGACAGACGGACAGACGGACAGACGGACAGACGGACAGACGGACGGACGGACGGACAGACAGCGAAGTCTCAGTAATAGGGTCCCGTTTTTACCTTTGGGTACGGAACCCTAAAAACGATGGAAAACACTTTTTGATAAAAAAAAAGATAAGCAGTAATATGCCCTAATAAACTTAAAATTTAACTAAAAATAAATTTAAAAATAAACGAAGTTTACCTATGTTCTCAATTTAAAATAATTAATGATACTATTTCTAAAAATCTATTCTCATATTTACCCGATTTTGTTGTTTTTACAAATATTTTGCATATACATTGTGATTTTTCATTTGCTATGTACAATTTGTCGCTGTAGTATCCGACGAAAAAGAGAAAAAATATTTTTTTTAATGCATACCAATACAACAATAGAGCAACACGACATATTATCTGAAAGAAAAAAGAAATGATTAGGCTACAAAATCAGGTGTGATAGAAGAAGATTGTTTTAAGAGATTTTGGTCATTCGACGACCGACTACTATAGAGGAAACTGGAGAGTTCATAAGACATCCCGAAGCTGGATAGAGATGATAAAATAGAAAGGAGAATAGCCGTGTAGTGCCGGCATAGAATAGGGCTACCCCATGTCTTCTCGTTGGTGTCGTAAAATGTGACTAAGGGATCTGCGGGGGAACCTGTAATGAACTGAACTGAACTGCTTAGTCCCAAGGAGGGTAGATGGCGTCATTTCGTAAAAACATTGTTCAAATCTGTTTGCAGTAGGTGTGGTCCAGGATGACTTTACCTACTGTGCCAACCCCAAGCGATCGACACAACACGTCACATCTGTCTTTAAACTGACCCCGGAAGGACGGTTGCTCCTGGGAGTGGCCTAAATGTTGGTTATAGTTGGGGACTATATAATATGTAGATCAGTTATTGCAGGAATTATTTGAGGGTTAAAGTGATTAGTGTCCCGAAAGAGATGCTACCGGGAACACCTACAAAAAAATTGTCATCGAAAAAAAATATCCGTCTATTATTTATTTTTTGGCTTCAAGAAATATAGAATCAAAACAAGATAACAAGATATAGGTACATCAGTCCAATTAAATAGTTTCACAGGATGAAGTCAGAAACAGGTTTCAGACAGATCTTCGATCTCAGTCAATGGGTTGATAGATTTGCGACGGATTAAGTGAAGGCAATGGCTTTAGTCACAATTACAACCAGATCATAAAAAAAAATATAACACTATTAATATTTGTTTGAATCAAATGAAATATTTATTTGATACTTACAAATTCAAGAGTGATGATTTGATTTTCTTCAATTAATGTTACTATATTAAACAGAAAACACAAAGATGTATCCACAATATGCAACAACATCTGAAACATAGTAATAAGCTTAAAATATATCAAAAAACTGCAATATTGTACCTAAATTTAGTCTTCATTACCGTTAAAAAATACAGATATATTAAAAAAAAATGTTTACATATACAATTTTCCTTTGAATCTTACCATTTCCTGTACAAGTCTAATAAACGTCTCATGGACGTCTATTAAAGTCATATAAGCATTAAATATCTCATTAAAGTGCTTTTCGTCAATTTTTGTATGATCTTTATCTTTGTATTCTATCATTACTTCATTCCATCTCTCAAGAATAATCGCCATTAGTTTTAGCATACAGCTTACGTATATAAGATTCATATAAAACATAAACAATAGAAAATCTCTCAGACTGTTATAAAAATTATATTCATCAAGGAATAAATAGAAACCGAAGAATGTTTGCCACATGTACAAAAGGAAAAACACTGTAATAAAATATTTCCAAGTGTGGACTTTGATACTTTTCTTATTGTTGACAAATTTGAAGACTTTCTGGAACTTTAAAATAAAATCACAAAATTTGTGACGTTTGTATATGTTTAAAATTCCATTTGACAAAAAGTATATATTGTAAGAAATTACACCAAATGTTGCACAAATAAAGTAAGCATACATTTTTGGTGTATAAAACTGTGTAAAAGTCAAATATAAAAACTTAGCTTGGCAATAGACAAACAAACCCATGCCAAAGATTGTAGCAAAAATACACTTTTTTCCAATAGGGTAAACATTGTTTTGAAATATCTGGTACTTGAAATTAAAACATAGAGAATCAAATATTAATAAACTTTGTAATAATGAAGCGAATTCTTTGTCCAATTTGTTGGTTTGAATTAAAGTTGGAGGTTTTACCATTTTAATAAATATTTTTCACAATTTTATTTCATGGAGGTTGAAACGTGACAACCGTCTCATGGTTAACACAAAGTAAGTAATGAAATTAAAATAATTGAAAAAGGTCATCAATTGATTGATTACTTATGTCGCTTTTTTAGGGTTCCGTACCCAAAGGGTAAAAGCGGGAATCTTTACTAAGACTCCAATGCCCGCCTGTCTATATGTCTGTCACCAGGTTGTAACTCATGAACCGTGATAGCTAGAGAGTTGAAATTTTTACGGGTGATGTATTTCTAGTGCCGCTATGCTAACAAATACTAAGAACAGAATGAAATATTTTTTTAAGTGGGGCTCTAATACAACAAATGTTTTTTTTTGTGATAATGATACGGAACCCTTCGTGCGAGAGTCAGACTCACATTTGGCCGGTTTTTTTTAATTCATTTATTCATGAATATAGGTAGTATAACTTTCTATAATAATAATAATAAATAATAAATATTGCACGACGTTACACACAGCGCAATCTAGCCCCAAACTAAGCACTAGGCTTGTACTAAGGGTACTAGACAACGGATATACTACATATTATACTTTTTTTTTTTTTTTTGTTGTAAATACATACATATGATACATAGAAAACACTGAATATTCCATGTATTCGGACCGTGGTGAGTCCTAGGACATGTTGGTTTCCTCACGATGTTTTTCCTTCACCGTAAGAGCGATGTTAATGGTATAACTTTAAGTAAAATTGTTCATATGGGTGTATTAGTAGACTGACAATAAATTATTTTTCATTTCTTTTCATTAATTCATTTAGTTACAGCAACAATATTTGTGAATACTTTAGCTGATGATATTCGTAATTTATTAAGTATCAACTTTATAAGATATTTCAAGGTTTTTGTACAAAGTTCTGGCTTAAAAGTAGTACCTATTCATTGTATCTGATAATGTTACAGTTACTTTTAACTGCCATAATAAAATCGACATAAAACTGTAAGACTTAAAACTTTTTACGGTGAATTGTTAACTATTTTTAAACGTAGATTAATAACTGCTACAATAATAATTAAAATTAATATCATTTATCAGTTTGAAACGCGTGGTATTTATTACTTTTGGCATTGTTTCAATGCTCAACGTTTCGAGGCCTTTACACCTGTCCCATCCTGACAAGAAACTCAATGGGGTTTGAAGTATCCCGAAGAAGAATTCCAACATCGAGAAAACAGAAGACAAATCAATAATAATTATATACATGAAAATAACAATAAATTATATTTTCGCTTTGTTCATATTAAGACGTGGTGTATTATTAGATATTGTGAAAGAAATAATAATTGATTGTATTAGGCGTTACTTTTCGGAACTCCATAACTACTCTGTAAAAGAATAATATTTAGTTTTTAGTCCCGACACCCGACTAGTGTTATAACACAGCGTGCAGTGTGCAGCTTGCAAAGAGCACCACCCTCCCACCGCTCTTTGCATGCGGCAGAAATATGCTTTAGTGTTAGTGTTAGTGACACCAATCATTAACCATGCTTCGACGCGTTTCGGCTTTAAAAAGCCATCATCAGGAACGTAGACTCTGACCGAACTGTGAGGGCGAAAAAAAAATTAGTAAAGACGCCGCTCGCACGACACTGTTGACTTGCCGACAGCTGGAACAAGAGCTCTGCATGCAAAGAGCGGTGGGAGGGTGGTGCTCTTTGCAAGCTGCACACTGCACGCTGTGTTATAACACTAGTCGGGTGTCGGGACTAAAAACTAAATATTATTCTTTTACAGAGTGTAAAAGAAATTCCAATGATAAATTTTTAAGTTGTACAAATGTAGGTACCTACACGGCGCACTTGAGCGCTCTCTTGACCTTTGTAAACCTATTTATTAAAATGGTTTGGTTGGAGTAATAACCATACCGAAGACCAAACAATGAAAATGAAAAGGCAATGGCGACTAAAATGATAGAGTTCAAAAAGTGAAACACCCACAAGTCTAGACTATAACCGTTTTTGAAAGAAAAATAAAAGGATGACCTTTAAACCTTCTGCAATAATACACTCATTGCCTTGGCCAGATTACCTAGTGTTTTTTATTCATTATTCGTCTGACCGCTGTGTCACCTGATTTAGGTCGCGGTTATACAGAAAACACAATAATCGGCGGCGATCGGCAACTCGCAACTAGTTCATTCCTGTTTTCCTCAATAGACTGTCTTCCTCGATAGACTGTCTTCCTCAATAGACTGTCTTCCTCGATTGACTGTCTTCCTCAACAGACCGTTTTCTATTTACATTACTTTTCTTCGCAGCTCCGATACCACACTTGAGATGTGGGAGGTGGCTTCTCTACCAGCCTCAGCGAGGTTGTCGCAAGCTCCTTTCTAAGGTGCAAGTGGTGATCGGGTTTTTTGCTCCGGTACCTGTCTGGACAACAGGTGGTGTCAATTGTATACGAGGCAGATCTCTTTAAGTTAACCGAAGACTAGCGTTTGGGGACACGATCTGTTTATAACTGCTGTCGGCCGGTGCTCTTGGGAGTGACTTTACGGTATAGCGGACTCCACATGCAAGTCGAAATGTTGGCCGCCAAGTGGGAATGCTAATACATAATAATATATTGTTAGTTCATTGGGACAAGCGGTTGCACTTCTTTTCCACATTCAAAACCTTCTGCGTTCCAGCCGAGTATTCACCCAACACGCCACAGACGCCGTCAAAAGATTCAACACTTGATTTTATCACAATGGAAATACCTATTGTAGTTATTTTGTAGATTTAAATGCTAATTCACTCTTTCACTACTAATATTATTATATAACGGGGTATTTACCATGTTTAACTTGTTTTTTGACGGAGCTTGATATTTCGCCAGTAATTTCAACTAGCTTGTTCACGAGACAATATTAGTAGTGAAAACAACCATGTAAGTTTAAAATCGTATAGAAAGCTCTTTCTTTCTGATAATCATCATTTTCTTCAAAAACTCATCCCGCATTTCCATAAATTCTAGTATGGTGAACACTGAACATAGAGCTCTTTTATTACAAAAAGCTGCAAGCGATTTATTCTCCAACCCTAACTACTAAGGAAAGTAGTTCAAAAGAATTATTATGCTTAAAATGCAAGAGGAGGACCAATGCGTTGTGTATCATAAAGTGATGTTCTTTATTACTGAATAAATTTACATTTTACATCAAACAATATTTTAATATGAATACTTAAAATGTTGAATTATCAATATTATCATATATGTAGGTACCTATAAAGATAAAATCAATAAATACGTTACGTTTTAATCAAATTATAAACGCCTCGTTCTTCCTTCGACGGTGACTTAGCGAGGCATGTGCCACGAGAATAGTTCGCGGTTGTCTGTCTAAACGACCGAGGCATGCGTGACGAACTATGCAGCGAATGCTTTATTCAAGCATTCGTTTGTTTGAGTGGTCAGATTGCGCTAGTATCGTTTTGGGCAGCAAACATAAATGTAATGTCGCTCGTTAACTTCAGTTTGAGGTAAGGTAGTCTCCCACCTAGGTTTCTAGATCTACCTAGGTTGTGTACTTACACAACATACATACACTTAGACATGCCTATGACTTCATAAGCAGGTCTGAATAAACGTATTTTCTTTCTTTCTCTACATATGTGGTGACCATTCCTGAAGCGAACAACGTTGCATTTATGTTTGCTTCCCGAACGACACATGCTCAACCTTTGCACCAATTCTCGTAAATATTACAAACGGATTTGATAACCAGTCAAATCTCAGTCGCATCTGAATAACAAAAAATACATGTAAAATTGTAAACAAAAACATCAAACTTTAAATATAGCCTGCTCAGTGATCACGCAAACAAACCGCTGCTTGCAATAAGCCGGGAATATGCAGCAAATGCTTTAAAGGTGTATAATATGTAACGTGTTTTTCTCGTGCCTGATAGATCGTGTCGTGTCGATTAATTAACACAAATAGCCCGTCGCGGCGGGATAGGACTAAACGTGTCTATGAAATCGACACGTTCTCGTGCCGGACGGTACGAGAAAAAAAATTACGTACGTTAAATATAACCTTAAATCTTAACATCAAATACCAAATATGTAACCTAAAGACGAAACTTACACATATTTCTTGTTAAAAATATCTTCGCGTTATTACTCGGAAACATTTTATTACCCTATTACTTAATGGGGTCCAACGATATTTTATTCTAGTACATAAACGTCGGACGTCTGAAATACTTTTAAGTTTTTTGTAATGTTGACAAAAACAGGTGGGTTCTTGTGTCCTTTGAGAATTGATGTTGTAATAAAATTCTCAGAGACTGATATACTTGTATTGTTGTTTATAATGCAGGGCATTGTATATAGCGCCATCTAGCTTCAAACAAAGTAGCTACAGAGTATACAAACAATAGATACTGCAGTTAATTAAATGACCCCAGTCTAATTGAATACCCTACTCCTTTTTTTGAAGTCGGTTATAAACGTTATTAAATACTACTTATAAAATTTTTGAAAAAAAAAAACTGAAAAGTAAGAATGCTAAATTGTTATCACTAAATATAAGAATGATAAAGGTTATCACTAAAATAAAATAAAAAAAAAATGGCCACACAGGTGTTACAAAAAAAAATGGCAAATAAGCAGCTACGGCGGCAACTCTTACGCGCCATCGTAGCGCCGCAAATTCCTGGTAACTATCGCCTATTTTTACGTGACTGCAAGGAATAAGTTACGTTTTTCGCGCTTGTCTAGTATATTCTTCTTTTTTTTGTCTTGGATATTCTTATTTTATTATGTCAAGGATCTTAACTGGCGAATGCGTCATTTTTCCATTTTATTCCACATCTGGAACTGAACCTTGAACTTTCAGCGTACACCATCGCAGAACCAGACTATAAAAACTAAAGCAAAACCCTTACCCGAAACATACCAATAAACTAAAATAACAAATTAAATCTGCCCCATCTCAAACAAATCGTTACGCCTTTTTCGATGTTCATAAAAGTTTTGAAATCGGGTTGTAAACCTCAAAGTTTAGTGCGAAGGCTTCTTAGTGGGCTTTCTGCCTTTCGCTTAACTTGGTGCCAAAGATACAAACTATTTTGTTCAAGCAAGAAATTCTATTCTATTCTTCAAGATATTCTTTTGTGCTTTGTATAAAATAGATAATAATCTTATAATCCCAAGAAGGCGTATTGGTTTTATAATAACACCTAGGTATTAAACAAAATTATCACTACGTATAAAACAAAATTTAACCTAAATCACTGTACTATAAATGTGTTATTTTATATTTTTGTAAAACATCAATAAAGAAAGTAAATAAATGATTGAATAATAAATCGTTGTTATGTTGTTTTTCGTTATTTATGTAACCATAATTTTATTTTATTAAAATTTATTGGAAATGTTATTTAGATTATAATAAATTGATTAATTATTAATAATTTACAAATTAGAAATATTTTAAAGGTACAAAACTTCTGCTGACCGACAGAGAGCAGGATTCGAACCAACAACGCATCTTTACTCAATCCGGGAGCACTGACTTAACCGATTATCGTTCGATATAACACAACTTTGGCATGCAGTGCAGTGCACTTAAAAAATAAAATATAATTTACAAACTATTTAAATTTTTATTACGATTAGCCCGAAATAATTTGGTGTATAGGAGGTGAGGTACGCTGGACAATAACAGTGCATTAATAAATCTTCAATACTACGGAAAAAAAAAATCAATTACAAATGCATTTAGTGGCCAAAAGCTCACCTACTGTAAAACAAAAACACGGGCTTGTTTTTTTTTAGTTTTAATTATTTATACGTGTTTTTTCTCTCTCTCATGTGTTAGTTAGTAGCATTACAAATGGTACAAAAATATATACGTCAAATTATAAAACCAAACACAAATCCTAGTCTAATCGTATGTTACTTAAACCAAACAGTAGCCAGCAATAAGAGAACGATCGCCACTAATGATGTCTGTTTAACGACAACAGTAAAATACAAACGACTCGCAACCATTCGGACGAAAATTGACTAAACACGGCACGTGGTCCCCGTTCGGAAGGGAAATAGAGGATAGGATACAAAACATTTGATACTGTCCCTCCCCTACCCTCGACACAAGGCTCAGTCGAGAGAGGTCCTCCGCAGCGAGCGGACGTGCCATGCGCTTCGGCACACAACTTCGTTACTGTTACGTCACTGGCTCGTAATTCTAAGTGTGGATTGGTTTTGTGGTAATAGTTCAATGATTCTGGTGCAATGGTTCGGAGACGCGGTGTGAGTCGTGCTCCTTTGGCACATGTTTGTGCGACGCTGATTGGGCTCATCACCTGTTTTAACGGTAAGTTGTGTTTTGTAATAAGGGTTGGAATTGTCGCGGTTCGGTGGTCTTATCCGTTGGACATCCTGTTGTGTCCCTTTTGCTATTGGGTTACATATTATTTTATTACGACGAAGTTTTATTCTTGTATCGAAAATGATTAGCGTATCATTTTGTATGGATTAATCGATAAGCTATCAAAAACGAAAGCCAACCAATAGAATTATAGAGCTTAAAAAGTAATATTGCGTTTCTAATGTCTAATGCCTTAATTTTGTCTACCTAAACGTAGACAAAATTAAGTAAACAAGTGTGTATTTTCAAATGACATTTGACAAAACCGGTCAAGTGCGAGTCGAACTCGCGCACGAAGGGTTCCGTACCATTATCTATACTACAGATTTTGTTTTGAATGGTAAATTGCGGTTTACGATTTATGACGTTTTAAAAAAAACTACCTACTGGATCTGGTTCAAACCAATTTTCGTTGGAAGTTTGCAAAGTAATGTACATTATATACTTTTTTTAGTCTTATCATTCCATTAATTAAGAAGTTACAGGGGGGGGGACCAACATTTTACCACTTTGGAAGTGTCTCTCGCGCAAACTACTCAGTTTAGAAAAAAATGATTTTAGAAACCTCAATATCATTTTTGAAGACCTATCCATAGATACCCCACATGTATAGGTTTGGTGAAAAAAAATTTTTTGAGTTTCAGTTCTTAGTATGGGGAACCCCAAAAAGTATTTTTTTTTCTATTTTTATGTAAAAATCTTAATGCGGTTCACAGAATACATCTACTTACCAAGTTTCAACAGTATAGCTCTTATAGTTTCGGAGAAAAGTGGCTGTGACATACGGACGGACGGACAGACAGACAGACAGACATGACGAATCTATAAGGGTTCCGTTTTTTGCCATTTGGCTACGGAACCCTAAAAAGGAAAAAAAAATGAGTATAGAAAGATTCACATGATTATATTGACTTTATTTAACTGTCAATTTATATGATTGTTTTGAATTAAAGCTGACACTCCAAAATTGTCCGAAATGAAGTTTCAATCCTGCAAACATTAAAGTTCAACTTTACTAATCTTTTCCATTAAAAACATTATCATTCATCTCCTTGCCTATGTTTTAAACATTCATTGGTTGCCTGGAATAGATTGCCCATAGGCGACAAGAATGACCATTGTGTCACATTACTTCAAAGCTTAATATATTTCTAATATTTGTGTTTTTGATACAATAAAGTTTATCTATCTATCTTTAGTTAAAAACCAACTTGCTAAATTGATTAGTTTAAAAAAAACTCTACAATAGACTTTGCTTCTGCTTTCGCGATGTTGTAATAAAATCAAAGATTGAAGAAGGATTGCCTGTCAATCCTGAACAGGAAACCTGTAAAGCGTTGCACTAATATTTACTAATACTCACTAATATTTATTTATTACTATGAAATGTATTATACACATTTCTTAAATTACATTTATTAGTCATCGGTTCTACACTAAGGACAAGCCTAGCGTGGAACCGATCAGCGGGATACAACTAGTGGTATATGTAATAGTCTAGCTAGCATGGCTAGCTAGTATCATCACCAGATGATGATGATGTCGTCCACGTCGTGTCCGACGATGGCGACCTTGGGCTATCTCCTGGAGTGTGCTCGTATGTGGCTGGCAAAACCGAACTTCGTCTTGAACACCCGGTCACAGTCCGCACAATAGAGTTGTCCGATGTTATTGTAGGTATAGTTGTATGCGGGCCCCTAGCTAGCATGGTACCTAGGGGTTAGGACCAACGAGAAAAATCCCTTTTAGCCCTAATGTAAGATGAAGTCAGTATCAAAAGCTTATTGCGGACGTAAAGTCGGCTTACGAAAGATTATGACCACATTTGATGTGCTTTTATATTTTGTTATGAAACTTAACTTTGGTATCTTTTTCACTTTAATATATTTTTAAGGGAATTTATTTTATCAGATTTTACTGGATCCAGCTACGAACCTAATTACGAGGGATACTGTTTTTTGTTTTAAGAAATCAGTGTTTCTTTGCTGAAAAAACATAGGTACCTACATTCTATATTTTCATAATGTTTATTTGGGTAGGTAGGTAGGTATCTATATTTAATATTTATTTTTTGGTTCAGTAACTTGTAATATATCTAAAACAGGAATTGGTTTATTTATTTTTGTAATAAATTTATAATAAATAGTCGCATATTCGATATACCTACAAATAACCAAACATCAGATCGTAGTCTGAAAAATAAGAACAAAATATAGATTTCTTTGTATCATACAAAAAAAGTATGTAGTATATCCGTTGTCTAGTACCTACCCCATAGTACAAGCCTAGTGCTTAGACTGGGGCTAGATTGCGCTGTGTATAACGTCGTGCAATATTTATTTATTTATTTTATAATGCCTACTTACTTTGTAAATGTAATGGCTAACTGCGTTAAGGCATAACCGATGTCAAAGTCAGCGTCAAAAGTAACGTTTTTGGCGTTTTTATATCACGAAAACTGCTTTATTATGCGTACATCGTGTTCTCCGACTCTTATCGAAGCATTTTATTAAGACAGAAGATGGAATTTGATGTCAAGCCTACTAACCAGTGGAGAATCATTGGAACTTGTTATGATAAAAAACAAAATACCTCAAAAATAAAAGACTAATAAAATTAATTGATTGAATGCTGCGTTACTAGTCGAAACTCCATTATTATAATCAACTAACTAAAATTAAAAAATTGCAAATTGGTATGTAAGTAGATGAATATGTTTGTTACTTCTTCACGAAAAACTAACGAACCGATTATGATGAAACAAATCTGAATAGCTGAAGACCTAGATTAATACTTCGGCATTTTATTCCGATATTCCCGTGAGATCGGGACTTACGCAGATGAAATCGCGGAGCGCACCTAGTATGTTATATCGTAAAGTCCACAAAAGAGTTTTAAAAGGCAGTAATCTTCTAGAAGCATTAATTTGGAATTTTTAGTATTATTTTGTAACTTGACTTTAGCAACATTATAAATAAGTAATACATTTTAATATAGTACCTACCTTTAGTAGAAATTTTATAAGTATTACTAGCTGTATTCTGCGGATTCACCCGCGTAAGACACAATCCCGTGAGAATTTCGAAAAACCCTTTCTTATCGAATGTCTACATCATATTATAAAGAACACACTCTCAAAATTTTATACCTTTATTTTAAGCGGTTTCGGGTGTGCTTTGATCATCAGGCAGTTAGTCAGAACAAAGCATTTTATAGTGATTATGAATAGGTGTCTTATTTTGAATATTTTATATTCATAGTAATTATGAATATCTCACAAAAAAAATATCTTATTTTGTAACCGAATGTACAAGTTTAAAATATTTAATAATTTTGAAATTTGATTCTACAAAACAATGCCTCAATATTTTACAACCCACTGTTTCGAGATTTAACATATCAACTCACTAACTAGAAATTCATCATGAATATTCCCTTTTCATTAAAATTGTAATTAAAGGGATATTACATTTTATTTACAAAGTAAATACGATATTACATTGCTCCCAAGTATCTAATAGAACTTTATGTTCGTAATGAACAACATTAAACAAGACTTAGTTAAGCGTCGGTTTACTTCGTTAGTGTATACACGGTGTTCCGAGAAGGGGGTATTAAGCCGAAAGAGGGTTGTTCTAGACGTCTATCTACAACTTTTGGAAATTCAAAGTAGTTTTCGAAAATTTTGAGTTTGAATTTTGTATGAAAATCAGTTGTTTTTTAGAGTTTGAGGTCATTGGCCTTAAGGTGCCTTTTATTTAGTTTGGACCACTTTATTTACAACAGCTGTTTTTTTTTCAGTGATACAACTTCAAATTTTCGAAAAAAAGTTCGAATTTCCAAGTCGTAGAACAAAAGTTGTTCGAATGACCAACTAAAAAAAGACCTGTGGAACAAACCCCTTTCGGCTTAATACCCCCTCTTCGAAACACCCTGTATACCTACCTACCTAGGGTCTTTGTGTGTTACTCCAAGGAGAATTAACAGACTTCCAATAAAGGAGAAGGTTGATATTTCTTAATTTTCCTGCAATATTTATTTTATGCTAGTAATATGATAATAATATAATTATATGATTTAAGTTTTAATTTTAGTGTTGTTTGTTTGTTTTTCACCTTTTTTTTACTGTTTTTTTTTATTTGTATGTTGTTTTTGATTGAATAAATGTTTTCCTTTTGCTAGTAAATAAAACAGATTATTTACAATACACCATTATATTATCATGATCACTAACGGCTGAATACAGAAACACAACACAAAATTTGAGTTATACTTAAACAACTAAGCATCTCTCAAATTCAATAATTCCTATACTATTTTTAAATTTAGAAGCTGCTCAATTATTTAAGTACGTCTCAAATTTTAAGTGGCGTTTCTGTATTCGGCTGTAAAATAATTAAAATTAAAATGAGTCCCTAGGTGTGGTACCCAAAATGCTGGTTGCATTGCCTCTTTGGATAGCAATACCTATCCGTTGGCCAAAGTAGCCGCCAGCTCTTTGTTCGCCAAAAGTTAAAACCAATAATTTTAAAATCTATACAAATCAAATTCAAAGTCCTGACTGACCTATATCAACGCAGAGAAAACCGCTGGTCCTAGAGACATGAAATTTGGGGCCTGTATTTTTTGTGGTGTGTAGGTATCCACTAATAAAGGGTTTTTGGAATATTCCGGGGCATCGGGACTTACGCGGGTGAAACCGCGAGAGGTAGTATTTTTATAAACACTAAAGCTTCGGTTCCCCACGGGCTTGGGCCCGCTTGGGTGTCGATTGCAAACGGCAAAATATGTATAAATCGCCAATATTAGCATAGTAATTTTATTTATTTAGGAAAAAAACTCTAATGGCACACGCAAAGCTGTGAGCAGATGGCGCTGGGGTCGGATGATCTTTTTTTTTTTGATGATGGTCCCCCATTAATGAAAACGACGAGTTTTTTTTCTTTCGGTCTGATACCGATATGGCCAATTTGGCGCCGAGAGTTGTAAAAAACACCTGTTTGACAGTTCTTAATTCAAACCTAAGATCAGTCGACCAACGCCCTCTGCCGGGATAAAAAGTTAGTGTTCCTCCTCATTACCGCATGTTTTATTGTTTGTATAGTTTTAGTATTTTTAATTTTAGCTTTCTTTTCTTGTATTATTTTGTTAACCATGTGTATACCTATTGTTGTTTTATGTGAAGTTTTATGAATTAATAAATATTTTTACCGCATTTTACAATATATTTTTATCAACCTTCGTGTAAGAGACCAAAATTCCACCAACTAAACAAGGAAACTATACCAATCTTTGAACAATGCCGAGTGTAGGCACTAAGGTACGTTTTTCCGCAACATTTGACAGCGACAGAGTTCAAGGTTTCGAAAACATCTGTGAGAGTTAATAAATACGAGTAAGTACAAAGTTTAGTGTACGAGTACTTACTTACAATTATTGTTTTGTTAAAAATGCTATTTTTGTGTTACCTTAAAGTAATAGGGCACTCACTAGTCTTTTTTTTTAAAACGAGTTGTAAATATATCAATCAAATCGCTAGTAAATATGTACTTTCTAGGTTGGTGCTTCATCTGAGATCGCATAAACACTTTTAACATCGGATGAGATAGTGGTCAAACCATAGATCCAAGTAATCCTAACGTTCAGATAGGCTCTTCTATACACTATCACTGTAATAGTATAAAACACAAAGTCGCTTCTCGCTGTCAGTCGGTCAATATGTATGTATTATAAAGTATGCAACGGATTTTAATGCAATAATTCAAGAGGAAGGTATATAGGTATGTATATACACATGCATAATATAGTAGAGAAACACTGATAATTTTCTAACGTAATGTCGTATATAAACTTTTTTTTTTCATTGCAAACGCTGGTTAACGCCCTACGAGATAGATCAAAACAATGAGCTAAAGTATTGTACAACTGTACACCTTAAAAAGGTTTACAAAAAAGTCCACTATTATTTAAATGTCTATTTCTGAGAAATAACCCTAAATAACATTTTTTAACCTTATAGGAAAACATGTTTGTATTTTCTAAAGACAACAGAGCTGTGAAATTATTTTAGATTGCATTCAAATTCACATAACTAAGTCACATTTCCATCCCACTCACTAATATAAATGCGAAAGTTAAGATTTTTGTTTGTTCGGATGTTTGTGTTTCAATCATGCAAAACCGGGTGGACGAATTTGGGTTGAAATTAACCCCACAGGTAGTTTATAACCTGGACGACATTGAGAATACTTTTATCATCAATTTCCATGTCACAATGTTAGTTACCGTACTCTTCCGAAACGGCTTCACCGATCTCCACCAAACTCCACATGCGCATTCAGTAGGTCTGAGAATCGGCTACTATCTATAATTTATAAGGCAAAACAACGTTTGCCGGGTCAGCTAGTTTTCTTATATAAATGAAACGCTGACCATTAAGATGAAAAAACTAACCAATACTATTTATGATTTCAATGACGTAACTAGGTACTGTACTTCTATTTATTCATTCTCAGCTTTTGTTACCAGACGTCTCTTTATTTCGCTGTCAATATGTTCCGTAGATTGGCTTCAATCTCGCGATGTGTTTCGTTTCATTTTGTAAATGTCAAAAGATAGATACATACACACATCTATATTTGTTTTTCCTGTTGAATTTTGATACGTGGGTTGCATTTGCGAGCACTTTATCTGTAAAATGTATGTTATTATTATAAATGAAGGTGTTTGCAAGGAAATTTAATTTTATCTACCAACGAGTAGCTCTGGATGTTATCTTGTTGGGAGATTGCGGCTGCGGCTTGTCACCACCCACTGGAAAAAGCAGGCTCATCTGTGTTCCGATTTCCGGTATTCGGACCGCTGTCTGTACCGCACTGGAATCCATCCAGTTCACTTCCTTCGTTCGATCAAATTGTTTTTCTTCTGCTTTGTTTATTAATTAATTGCTTTTTAGGGTTCTGGACCAAAAGGTTATAAACGGGACCACTTTACTAAAGCCACAGCTGTCTGTTTGTCTGTCAGTCACCAGGTTGCATCTCATCTTCTTCTCCTTCCTCGCTCTTTCCCACTTTACGTGGGGTCGGCTCTCCTAATTTTGCGGCGCCAGGACAATCTGTCCTGGGTTCGTATGGTCGGGCAGTTCTTCCTCTGTTACAAGTTTCGTCATGCTGGTCCACCATGTAGCAGGAGGTCGACCTCTACCTCTTTTGTGTTCCGGAAGGTTGCATCTCATAAACAATACATAAGGTGATGTATTTTCGATGCCACTATAACAACAAATACTAAAAACGGAATAAAATTAATATTTAAGTGGGGCTCCCATATAGCAAAAGTGTTTTTTTATATAATGGTACGGAACCCTTCCCCATTTTGGCCGATGTTTCTATTACTTGCTCTACATTTTTCAATACTTTTTGCTTCAAGTTTCAATTTAAAAATTAAAGTTTATTGGCTGTGCCTTTGTAAAAGTACGCACTACTTACTGAAGCTAGTGCCAACATATCGTTTAGTATGTTCGGCAATTGTCTTGCCAAATGCCCTAAATTTACGACTATTAAATCTGACTTTAGTCACTTCTTGTAATGTTCATTAATTCATTTATGTAATTCCGTAATTTTATCGCATCAGGGGCAGCCTTCAGGTCTGAGACATTGCAGATAAATTGCAAGAAAGCCGCTTACGGTGGTACGGCCACGTTCTACGAAAACCGGCCAGTTACGTGGGAAACAAATGTCTTGCTATGGCGCCTCCGCCCGGCCGCGGCAGATTGGGACGACCCAGGAAGTGGTGGCTTGACGTTGTAAGATCAGATATGCGTGGAAATGGCCTCACTACACGGGATGCCGAAGATTGTGCGAAATGGAGACGTAAAAATAGGAAAGCGGATCCCGGGCTCCCGAGAGGGATGCAACCGGGAACATCGCTCGGATGATGATGATAAATTCCGTAATTTTATCAACTTAGGGCACCGTCGACCAAATTTGAGTTTACTTTCGAGTTACTTACTATACTTGGCCGATTTACGCTAAACTACATCTGGATTTACCCAGTAGAACTGCCCAACTTCAGAATTCATCCACACTTCTACATCTACACTAATATTATAAAGAGGAAAGATTTGTATTTGTGTGTCTGTGTATGTTTGTAATAAATAAACTCAAAATCTACTGTGCCGATTTCAAAAATTCTTTCACCATTAGAAAGCTATATTCACCCTGAGTAACATTGACTACCCGATATTCTCACGGGATCGCGACTTACGCGGGCGAAACCGCGAGATGCAGCTAGTAACAGATAAGTCGGTGGCACTTTTCTTATCATGTGAGGTTATTTTGTCCGTTTCTTGGATTGGTTTTTTCATCATTTTAGTGCACTTTCGACTGCCACTAAATATCGTCAAAATTATAACCATCAATTTGAACATTGAGTTTTATAATGAGAAGGTACTATCAACAACAAAAGTGGGTATCCAGTTAGCCGAAAGTTTCCTTTGAACCGAGCGCCGAGCGTGGATTATGCATATTATACATACACATATTGAAATAGCTATATCTATAAATATCAAATGTGTGACAATTATTGTGTATCTAAATTTCAACTCCATGCGTAAGTGTCTGGTTAGCACAGCGGTCTTATTGCATTGATTATAATATAAAACAAATCCGTACCTAAATTTACCTTGCAAGCGAAATTAGACCTTACGGTGGATACCCACTTTCGTTGTTGATAGTACATTAGCCAATGTTACTTGGACATAGCAAGTTACCAACTGAGGTCGATAATAGACGGCGATATGTTTGTTTCGGTCTACCCGGAAGATACCCGGATATACCCAGCTTTCGACCAACCCAACATTGTTGTGTTTTCGTACCAACCTAGTTAATTTTCAAGTTAAACAAACTACCGACTTTGGTACAGGTTAAGTAAAGTTTTGTGTTTAATTATGATGGTAGGTAAATTGGAATTTTCCTGCTACTATATACTAGCTACGTCCCGCAGTTTCACCCCCGTAAGTGCGTATACAGAAAGAAAGCTGGAAACTTATAAGCGCTTACCAGCGCTTCTCAGCGCTGGTCCGTTCTACACAAAGGAAGCAGGTTGAGGCAGAATGTCAGACTCATCGGACGATGTTATGACGTCAGCAGCCCAGCGCTGACCAGCGCGTGTTGAAGCTTGTCGGCACCGATCAGTGCTTATCGGCGCGGGTTCATACATTTTCCTGCGCGGGTCACCAGCGCTGACAAGCGCTGGCAAGCGCTTGTCAGCGCTTATAAGTTTCCAGCTTTCTTTCTGTATACGGCCTTAGTCCCGATCCCGTGGAAATATCGGGATTAAAAGTAGCCTATGTAACTCAGGGTGAATATAGCTTTCTAATGGTGAAAGAATTTTTAAAATCGGTCCAGTTGTTTTTGAGTTTATTCATAACAAACATACAGACGCACACACACAAAATACAATTCTTTCCTGTTTATAATATTAGTATAGATTCTATTTCAGAGTCTTAGATCAAAAAAATTACATTAAACTCTTTATTTACTTTATCCTTTGATATTGACGGTTTTTTGTTTATATTTTTGATCTAAAATTCAGAAATAGAGTAATAGGGTTTTCTATCCTGCTACCTAGGATAGAAAATTCTAGTCTGGACCTATCCTGATGTCCTATCCATATCATCCTCATAAACCTAATAAAACAAAGGAGTACTTGGCAACGACTGACAACCATAGTTTATTTATCTTTCTATGAACTATAGACTAAAACTATTGATCTACCAAATAGGTGTACAATATTTAGATACAAGGTTCCATCATTAACACCTCCACTTATCAAAATATTGAAAATTTTAATAAACAATTATTCTTATGCTTGGTTGTCATCAAAACAACTTCAGTTCATCTTCCATAGCTTGTCACCGCTGTTCGTTCCCAGATCAATTTATCTCTTCTTCATATCAGAGTTGTTCACTGTCAGCTTCTACCTGCTCCATGCACAGATATTGCTCGTGCCATACCTGTCAACTGGCTTCCGGACACGCTTAGCCTCCACTGAAACTTCTACCTCTATGATGGTCTATGATCTGAAGTTTAATGAATCATCCTGGGAGCTTGATGATGCTGATATAAGTCTGTATTCTTATAAATCATCTGGATATACCACAAACATATTTCTAGCATTCTTCTTATTCCACTTGCGTACTGGAAGAGTTAGTGCTTTTCTTTCAAGAAACAGACAGACAACTGTCACCCTGTTGACATAATTCCTATGCATTGCTAATACAGAAGGTAATCTTTGCCTTCGGCACCCATCATTATACTATGTTCAATATGTCAACTTTCTTGTCTAAAGAAATTCCTGCAACTGCACCTTCCCAAGAGGTCTCTCTCTACTGTTTAAATGAGTCTTCCATGCCAAGTGACATTCTGTACCACTGCACCTAAAACTTACGCAAACTTCACAATGTTTTTAATCCTGTACATACAGTCTATCGTTATAGCTTCACCAATACAGTCATCCTGAGCGTTGATAATGGAACAACCTCGAAATATTGAAGTTAATCTGTTACCATATTCAAACATTCTGCTCACTGTATAATTCTGGTGCATAGATCTTTAAAACCTGGTACTTTTGTCTGGTTTGCTTCTAATATTTCCTTCATTTTCCGATGTTACGTTACGTTGACGTTGATAAGTGATTTGGCACTCCGTTTAAGTTCTGCCAACTTCTTTACTCCTGTCAATATATACCTATGTCTTGATGACGTCAGCTCTAATGGCAATGCCCGATCGAATGCTCGATTGCCATTATCATCTGTGAAAACTAATCTGGGAGTCCAGCCAAATGTAATGATCCTATCCACCCGTTTCGACTTTTTATACACGTAACATTTGACGAGCTTAGCTTTAACTTTCTTCCGTGGCTTTCTTCACTCAGCTTCACTAATGTGAGATGTCTGCTGTTAGGTTTCAGTGTCGAAGTAAAAATTTGCTTGTCGCGAACGTGTAGTTTGCCCGACTTTTTAGCTTCGGCACGCTAACCACGTAGCCCGACGTCGACATTATGTTCTTTTTAACAACAAATTAACCGAATTGACCGAAAAAACATAAGGAAATATGTCTATGAACTATAGACTAAAGCTATTGATCTACCAAATAGGTGTACAATATTTAGATACAAGGTTCCTATCATTAACAAAACCGACACCCTACCTTTCATCTTTTTTCGCTTCTTGTCCATCCAAAGGTTGCCTGGAAGAGATCGCTTTAAGCGATAAGGCCGCCCATTGTGCCACCTAGATTAAAGTTGTTTATGTTTTTCTTTTTATTGTAATTTTTTGTTTTTGGTGTTGCAATAAAGAATTAATCAATCAATCAAACCGTAATAGTTAGACAGTTAATATTTTCACAGAAGATGTATGTTGCCACTATAACAACAAATCCAAAAACAAACAAATATATAACTCTAAATAAACTTACTGCTATTCGCGGACACAAAGTATAGGAACATTATTATTATAAGCGAGTAAAACTCACGAAGAACTTTATGACTCTAATTTACCTGAATGACTGGACAATTTTTATATTATCACATTATTAATTATAACCCAAGTCTTCAACTCTTTGAATACCTTTTTGTATAAAAAGTTATATTGGATTGGGAATAAATATTTGAAAGTTTAGTTAAAAATTATCATAAAAAAGCTTTGATTTATAAAGAGATTATAATATCTATATATCTATATATATATAAAAATGAAACCCGTTCCGTTGTCACGACATCACGTGTGAACGGCTGGACCGATTTCGATAATTCTTTTTTTGTTGTGTTTGCTATTGTCAGGAGAAGGTTCTTACGGAAAAAAAATTAAGAAAACCTCTCAGAAAATTTACGCTAAGGCGGTACGAAGTTCGCCGGGTCAGCTAGTAAACAATAAATAAAAATATCATCATCTCATCATCATCATCAGCCATAGTCCGTCCACTGCTGAACGTAGGCCTCCTTCATGTTTCGCCACAAATAAAAATATATACGCAACGAATTGAGAACCTCCTCCTTCTTCTCTTCTCAAAATAAAGTTAACGTTCGCGTTGAGTTCTCGGATTGGTTGGTCAAATGTTCATTTTAGGGTTCCGTATCCAATTGTGATAGTGGTACGGAACCCTTCATGCGGGAGTCGGACTCACACTTGGCCGGTTTTTTAATTGTAGACTACGATTTGCCACATCTTTCCAAAGAATATTCTCAAATACAAAGAACTAACACATAAGATTATAGTCTGAAAGAAAACCAGGATCTAACCATATGGTTAGACCTGGTCGTCTGTCACCAGGATCCTGGACCAGTACATCCTGGTGACAGACGGACTGTAGACTGTAGACTGTTTATATTCTTGGGACACGGAACCCTAAAAATGTAAAAGAAAGAGGGAGAGATGTAATTCCCATAACTCTTAATTTCAACTCGCACCATATGGTTAGATCTGGTCGTCTGTCACCAGGATCCTGGACCAGTACATCCTGGTAACAGACGGACTGTAGACTGTAGACTGTTTATATTCTTGGGGTACGGAACCCTAAAAATGTAAAAGAAAGAGGGAGAGAGGAAATTCCCATAACTCTTAAATTAAACTGTCACTATATGGTTAGATCTGGTCGTCTGTCACCAGGATCCTGGACCAGTACATCCTGGTGACAGACGGACTGTAGACTGTTTATAGTATTCGGGTACGGAACCCTAAAAATGTAAAAGAAAGAGGGAAAGAGGTAACAACATAAACATAACTCTTAAATTAAACTGTCACCAGAGTAAACTACACCGACAGAGAACGATACATTTCCATTAATTCATTAATTACAAACAGTATTAAATAACTTTGTGATACTTTATAAATAAATTTACGAACATGTTAAAAAACTACTGTTTTAAAGTTTTATTCTTATTTTGGTAGGGCCCTGGCATACAGAGAAACCACAGTTGAATTTGTGCATATTCACCTACCAATTCCAAGTTCCAAGTGATTATTTTTATAACAGCTTTCATTAGTATTTTTGGAATGATATGCATTATGCATCCCAGTGAGCAGGCACTTGAAGACTGTAAAATAATTCTGAAAATAAAAAAACCGGTCAAGTACAAGTCGGGAACAAAAGGTTCCACTATCGCAAAAAAACACATTTGATGTATAAGCAACACTTAATATATGAAAATTTCAACTGTCTATCACGGTTTATGAGCATTATAATCGCAGCATCTTCATCTCCGTGACATACAGCTACTGCTTATGTCGCTCAAGCACTAGCCACGATTCACTACCATACAGAAGGACAGGCTCACTACCATACAGAAGGCCAACGAATAGGTATTGCTATAAAAAGAGGCAATACAGCCAGCTTTATACCTAGAAACTCATCTTTGGATTTTTAATTTTAATTATTTTAGTGAATTACATACTAGTCATTGCGTTTCCTGTATATGTACCAGCGCCCATACATGCTACCGCAGTAAATTTTGGTAACATGACTGCCAACTGGGGCTATAAAACAAAACTGTGACACGACGAACGGAATTAAAATTATATTTCGAAGTAACAAATTAACTACGTAAAATATTAATTAAGTTTAATGACTACTAAGTACCTACCAACAAACCGAACCGGAATATTTGTAAATTTCGGAAAGTTAATATTTTTAATTCTATTAAATGTCGATTTAAATTGATAGGTATCTATTGGATAAATGTAGGCTAATTATGGATGATTACTTACGTAATTTGTAGTGATAGGAGTTTGAAAAATATTTGTAATTATGAAAAAAAAGTTTAGTTATAAGCTAAAGAACTGTAAAGGGGTTAATTAACCCCGTCCTACCTATGTTCGAAATTGAAATAGGGGTTTACTTTTAGAAGTCTATTGGTCTACGGAACAAGTTAGGTATTGTTTAAGCCCTTTGCCGGACTGTTCCGGACACCTTTCATTGATCAAATTTTAATTTGATAGATAAAAAAACACGCCATTTTTATTTTAAAGGCTACGTTTAAAAAACAAAATCGAAGGTGTAACTATTGCTCGCGAAAGGGTTAAAATAGTGTTTTCTGCCAAAAGTACTGGCCCCCTAACTTATAAACGATGATTAACAGCCGCATAACCTGTGTATCGCTTGTCTTTTACTGTGACATGAAGTTTCTTTCAGATAGAAACAAACGTTACAATAACTTAACTAGTCATCTGTTAATCTTCCCTTATTATCAGTAAGGGGCTTAGTTTCATTAACTTACTTTTCTAAACAATCAGTTAAATTTGTATTATATAAAAAATAGGAATCTGTTATTGGCTGTAAGATTGATTTATTTTGTGACTTGTAATTTTTGTAAGAGCTGTTGATTCCATGTTAATAAAGAAAATAAATAAATAATAATAAATAAACCTATCCCTCGATCTAACAGCGCAGTTTCATCATGATCATTATCATTTTCTAAAGAAACAATTTCCCGCACATAAAAATTATTCGTTGGAAAATAAAAACGTTTCTTGAATGAAATTCCAGAAATCAAATCTACTTGCGGCGCCATTTTGTTTGTTCCGGAAAAGCTTATTTCAGCCGAAGACCGTTTAACGACTAATAGAGTAAAAAGCCTTTTTATTTTATAGATAAGTAACTCGAAGCCTTCCCCTTGTGAGCATCGAATGAGCCCATGTTAACCCCATTGACAGTAAAAACAAGTAAACTGTGAGCGCATCTTATCCAAACTTACGTTATTATTCGCTTAAAACACTAGCTTTCACTGCGTGAAGATTTAGGAGGCAGTCCTTGAATTTTTTGTTGTTTTTGTTTTTCCGTTGGAATTGGTTTTTATAGATTTTTCATCTGTTTTTGCGATGTTTGATTGAAATAAATCTCATTTTTCGGATTTAATCGCGTGGTGTTTCTTACTTTTACTATTGTTGCATTGGTTTATTAGTTATAAGTTTTGTGGACTTTGGTCTTTGTTTTTGGGGTCGGTGAAAGGTTAAGATGCTTCGCCTTGAACGGCAATGTGTTTTTGGATATGACACGCTAGGTGCAGATGCCATTTTTTAAAACCGAATAAACTCTGTTTTGAGCCTTTAAAGTGTAGCTAGCGTGCTATACGTTGCCGTTCAAGGCGAAGCATCTCGATTTTACTTTTGGTCGTTCTCTAAAACAGATTTTCGAAGATCAGTAATGGCTTTGTACCATTAGTGAACTTTGAAAATGTGTTCTAAGCTTTCGCTAAAATCAAACTCCTCGAGGTAATCTTAGCACAGCACAAAGCTAAAATAAAAGGCTGAGTATTACGTCTTTAGCACATAGTTCACGTAGGTGTAATTAATAAGAGCTTCCGGTTTAAAAGTATCTATTTATAACGTGTCCTTCCACGGATGCCCTTTTCGACCCTTTTGAATTAGCACATAAACTATACCCTGAAATTAGGTCGTAAACTGACACGGATTTTTTGAAAACGTTCACATTTTTCATCGCAACGGTCATTAACGTCAAACACAAGATGGCCGGTTCGTAAAATATGTTATTATAATACAGGGCTCTCTTTAGACAGGTACATGCTAACGATGGACTGATTATTCAGTTTCGGTCAGTTTCGCCTAAAAATGTTGCGGTTTAATTGTTTCGGGTTCGGCCAAATTGTAAACTTTTCGAATACCTACCTCCGTTTTAACTTTTACAAACGTTGATAATAGAAGAGTATTTGCTAAAAGTATTTTAGTAGGAACATACTTACAATGTTTTGTGTGTCCACTTAGGAACTTTTTGTAACGGTGAAAAAAAAACCGACCAATACGTGTCTTAGTTAAAGAAATCTATCGAGTAGTCGAAAAGATACGAGGAAATAAAGAATATTACAAACATGTGTACAAAGATTGGTACAAATAATATATTTTTACCCAACTGTACGAAAAACTTATGTTTACCCTTTCCCTGCAGTTGGATAAAATTAGAATCTCGGTTTCGGCTACAACTGAAACCGAAGCTCAAAATTCGGTTTCTGTTGAAATCCTTTTTGATTCGAGGGTACTAGTCGGTAGCTACTTGGCTTTACTTTACATACTCGTTAGGGGAACTTTTGCGTGGTTTTGGCATAATGATGAGGTCAACAGAGGTTCTTTAGAAAAATCGCGGAATTTTCGCGGGTTTTGTGCTTACGTTTGAATGTGAAATGTAAAATTATGCCGCTGTAATTAAAAAAAACATGTTTGTTGTGGCCGTACTAAAATGTTTTATTTTATTCTGTTTTATGTTTTTTTTGTTGTTATAGCGGCAACAGAAATATATACATCAAATGTGAAAATTGTAACTGTCTAGCTATCACGGTTCATGAGATAAGGGCTGGTGCCAAACAGGTAGTCAGACAGACAGACGGACAGCGAGCGGAGTTTCAGTAGGAAGGCCTTGTTTTTACTCTTTGCGTACGAAACCCTAAGAACTACGTTTGTTGCATAGAAGCACACTAAAATATATATTTATTTCTGTGTTTACTACTTGTTGTTATAACGGTAACAGAAATATATCATTTGTATAAATTTCAACTGTCTGACTGAAATCTGATAATGATAAATAGAAAATAAAATAAAATCAAATTTATAAAATCCCATAAACCGTGATAGCTATATCACGGTACATGGGATGCAGTCTGGTGACAGATAGGCAGTGGAGTCTTAGTAAAAAGGGTTCCGTTTCGGTACAGAACCCTAAAAACGGAAACATAAAACGACAATGCAAATTCTCTTCGGGCTAATTCCCTATGAAGTACGGAACCCTAAAAAAATATTCGAAATGCTAATACGTACCACAAAGTTTTGAAACTGTTTAACATTCTGTCTAAGTAGAAAGCGATAAGGCGTTTTTATTGTGAAACCTCTACCCGTTTTCTTCAGTTTGTTTTACACTTTTTTCTATGGAGTGGAAGTTTTCGAGTTTTTCTGTATAGGGTAGAGTATTTGATTAACCAGTATCCAACCGGGCGGTAAGAGCCAATGTGATCAGCAAAGTTAGTTTAGAGTATTATGCTTATACATAACTCGATCGACTGTATTTTGCAGGACTATCACTTACACTAAAAAATACATTTGGAAAAATTATATGAAACCCAAGACCTCATCGCTTTGGGTGCGATTTCAAAATGGAAAACACTGATGTGTAAACAATAAATAATTCTATTTTTAACATAAAGTTTTACCTAGAGTGTTGTAGCCGACAACGCGTTGTATTTAGCGCGTTTCAGTTCGATGTGCCCATAGTATACTATCAAATTACTTCTAAACTCAATCCATAGCACAATAAATTTCAAAGTAGAATCGCTATTAAATTTTAATTAAATGTGTTTCGAAGTGAAAACCCTGGAAAATACAGTCGATTGACTTTAAATATCGAATAGCGGTCGATGTCGATTCCTTTTCGTAGCACATATTTCGAATGCTACGGTTCTAGTAGCACTATTCGTAGTACTTTTACTACGAACAGAGCTACGGTTCCGAGGGCCGTATCTATAGCGCTGTTGTGGCATGCATTATTAGAGTCAATTTCACAAAAGCAGTCTCGCAGCAGTTACTGGAAATTACTTTATGCAATAGAACGATAGTACCGCAGTGTCTCCTACGCAACTTTTTTGTGAACATGGCTATAACTCGTATGTCACTAGTTTCGTTTTGTCACTAGTTAGTAGTATATATTTTTTATGTTCAGAGTTGTATGGTATTAGTAGCGCCACACAGTTTCACCCGCATATGTTCCAATCCGACGGGAATATCTGGATAATATTCTCGTTGGATTGGATTAAAACAAAGAAATAATAACAAGCGTGTAGCTGCAACAAAAAATAGAAGTTATGCACCGTCCAATAGGCAATTATTATAATAAACTTTTCCAAATTCGGTTTAATCTTCCGCAATATACTTAGCGCGAACATTATAATAATAAAGAAGGCGCCTAGTTTAAAATTTGATTGATGAGCTCATTAGGGGTACCTTCTCACCGACTGGCACTAGCAGCGTATCAAAATGTCAATAATTTGCCTAATTTGCTTACAGTTAATGAGTACTGCTTACGTAGAAATAAGCCCCGTTCCTACCGAGTTAAGCTTGAAATGGCTAAACGGAGCGGACTCTTTTTTCTTTTTAACCGGTGGGAATACGTGGTGCGCCGGGTCAACTCACCTAACACTAATATTATAAAGAGGAGAGATTTGTATTTTTGAGTGTATGTGTATGTGTGTAATGAATAAACTCAAAAAATACTATGGCCGACTTCAAAAATTCTTTCACTATTAGAAAACTACATTAACCCTGGGTCTGTATTACGCTCCGCAATCGTTTTTCAATAGTGTGTCAATAGAATATTAATCGTCATATTTGACGTGTATTTGACAAATTTGGCAGTTTCCTATGTTAACTATTCTATCGAGACACCACTGCTACAACACTGAGACACCACTGAGATGCCACTGATGGAGTCTCGATAGTTGTCAAAACTCTAATGACAGGATGGATTTTTAACAAACTTGACAGACAGACAGACAGAGAAGGTTGGTTACCATGGTTACTATTGCAATTCCACTGAGACACCATTACGGTACTATTGAAGTCTACCAAATTTGTCACAATCTCGATATAATGGCAATAGTGTGTCGATATAATCGTAATAGTATTGTCATCTTGTGTCATTTAGCGTAATACCGGTCCTGAGTAACATACACTTTTAATCCCGATATTATCACGGGAACGGGGCTTATGCAGGTTCCTTCTTTGAATCTTCTTTTCTCGGAAAAGAAGATAAGTTTCTCGGAACATACGACAAAACTGTAAACAATGCTATTCGTCGAATTGAAGAATTTCATTAGTTCTTTGTAAGGCACGAACAAGCCGGAAAAAATAAGTTAGACTGTAGTATGTACAATGAATATGTAGGTTTGTATAGTGCATAGCAGGATTTGTTTGAAAGTCAAAGTCAAAGTTATTTGCTTTGTGACGAATACTTTGTTAGGTAATTTGACTTTCACTATTACACATGTGACCCTTCGTACAAAAAAACATATTTTCCACCCCATTAACATTTTCTGATTTATGTGATTTTGTTAAATTAAGACTATAAATATTTTACTTTAAAAAAAAGTTAAGTTGGAAGCACCCAGTACCTTTCAAAATAGTTCTCTTAAACCCGGATATTACCCGACTGCCGAAGAAGGGGTTATGTTTTTTGTTATTTGTATCTACTAACTAAATTTTCATTCAGTATTGTTTATGTGAGAAAACTGACACACCCTAGGACTCGCCATTCCGGAGTAGGCTCCCGTGGCGTCTTACTGCCTAACCCCTCTAAGAGGAAGCCCTTGTCCTACAGTGGGACAAATTGACGGGCCAACAAAAAAATATGTTTATCAGTACAGACGGATCTTATCATTTTTGTAACAAAACCAGGCCATTATCGATGCTAATCACCAAACATAATGTCCAAACGTCAGTCGATGATGAATTACACATTACTCTAACGATTATCGATTATTGCTTTACGTATTTATGTTACTGTTTGTCGTATGTTAGATGGTAAATAGGTAGGTACGTTTATTGTATAAATATTTTGAAGTAATTTTTGGTTGAAACAAACCCTAAAAACTGTTTCTGAAATAAAAAGCAATTAATATTTAGAACAGCTGTAGAGTGACATTCAATTTTACTTACCAATATTAATTTGTTAGGTACTCCTTTACGCAAAAACTAAAGAACCAATTGCGATAGAACTTGCTATGAAGATAGCTGCAGATCTGCAGCATCTGGAGATTTACTACCAGCGTAGCGTACCTACTAGCAGTTGGCGTAAGTCCTGATTCCGTGGGAATATAGGAATAAAAATAAACCTTTGTGTTATTCCAGATCTCCGGCGATCTACATACCGAGTTTCATCGTAATCGGATCGCCGGTTTTCGCATGAAGGAGCTGCAAAGATACACAAACTTTCTCCTTCATAATATCAGTAGAATTTTGAAGTCCGGACAAAGCCTACGATTTATCTCGCTAAACCAACTGAAAAGCTCCCATATTTCCTCCTAATATTGCTGGACAAACAACTGGACAACATAATTGTTCATCAAAAGTTATTAAAGGGCAAACAACAGTACGCCAGAGTTATTGATGTTGTGTTTGTTTTCCATTGTTCTCTGCTGTCATATTGTTTGTTGGCTGTTTTTTGTTCGTTACTGTTTTTTGGAGAAAAATATTTTGGTAAAGGTGTGATCAGACATGGTGAGGCATGTGCCACGAATGGTTTGTTACGCATACCTCGGTCTCATACCTACATTCTCATACTCTGTTTCAGAATCTTCAGATCGGAAATGTAAAAAAACTCGTACGTTTATTTCAAAATGACTCTTTATTTACTTTTTCCTTTGATGTTGACAGTTCTTTGTTTACATTTTTGATCTAAGATTCTAAAACAGAGTTTAGACAGTATCGCCCTTTATGCCCACAAACATCCACTTTACACTCCCATTCTAGTTTTTAATATAGCGTCCTGACCGTTTCGGCACGTTCCTTTACACTTTCGGGGAACAGTTTTGGACAGTGCCCGTAGGAACACTTATTGTATGTCTAGAACGTGTGTGTTCCTGTGGGAATTCCCTGGATTCGGAAAAAGCAGCGCCAGCTCGGACGTTTTGTTGTCGAGCTTAACCATGTGTCGCTCATAAATGTATCGTCATTTGCCTCAAACTGAGGTATGTGTGGTGAGGCATTTGCGACGCACGCCTCGAATGTCTGGTCACACCTTAATACCTTCTATGTGGTATGCAATTTGTCATGTACCGCAGAGGTAGAATTATTTATATACCTGTCTTCACAGTGTGTCAGGATGCCTTTGACTAGCATGCACGCTACTGTACGTTTTTACAGGCCTGTCTAGCTTTATATTTATATGCTATTTGTACGATACCGTAGGAAAAACTGAATGTTCATTGTATTTATACGGTAAAATAATTTTCTTTTTTAAGGTTCCGTATCCAAAAGGCAAAATCAGGACACTTTTCCGAAGACTCCACTGTCCTTATGTATTTCATGTACCGTGATTGGTATAATATGTGATGCCAGTTTTTACAGACCTACTACAGACCTTTCTGTTAGTAGGTCTGTAAAGGTAGGTAAGTAAAGGCAGTAGGTCTTTCAGAAATTACATGTAGCTATCTTATCTTGGATTATGTATGTTATCTTATCATTATTATTGTTGTCTATTTTATGTACCCTTATTAATTAAGTTATGCAATAAAGTCGAAATCTTTCGATATTTTTTACATGTTCATGTAGTGAGATCGTTCAACGCTCACTTAAAAATAACAATAAAACACTAATAACAAAACAAATGGAAGTCCTTTGTTCGTCGAAAACGGGCATTAAATAATACTCAATCTTGAAAAACACTTTTATAAATAACCGCCGCTCTATTACGACACGTCTCACGGTGAGAGTGTGACGTACCTACATGTAATTACTTAGCAAGTTGGAGCACAGTCATGCCTTGTCATTTTCACCATCTGACAACCCTAGCTCGATTCTAGTTAAGGGCAAAGTGGAATCATTTGTAATTCGAGCGCTGACATTCTACTGGGCTTATGTTGGAACTCGACATTTTGTTATACTAATGCGCTTTTATGTTCTGTTTTAAATATTTTTGTACTGGCTTTAGCACGCTGTTTTGGTTTTAGACTTGTTAGTTGATTGTGTAAAGCTGTTGCTTACATGAAATTAATGAGCTAATTAATTAATAATTAAAATTATTAATTAATTAGTTGGTTTCATTAATTCCATGTTTAAGTTTTTTGAAATTAAATTAACTCATTACATTTGTTCACTCAAAATTCAAAATATATTTATTCATATGCATATTTTCCTTCGTAACACTTTGAATCGTCAGTAATCTAATGTGTCTTCGGAACGCGACCTCTAATAAAAAGAAGACACAAGAAACTCATGGGGTTTTAATAAACTTTTACGACTTCGATTACGGATATACAATTTGACAGTTACAGTTGCCAGTTTCTATTGCAAGGGCAATTTATTAGCGACTGTAATTGTGAAATCGTTTACGCAAAAAAAATTAACCCGACGAATTGAGAACCTTTCCTCTCCTTTCTAATCTCCTTAGCGCACTGGCCCAGCAAGCAGGTTCGACTCGTGTAATTTAAGAATTTTTGAAAATACATTTCTCCTTGTAAATTATTTCTAACCTCTCCTTTGTTCGACGGCGGTTAGAAATGATATGAAAGCAACAATTCATTACTTTCAAGCGAAATTTGTTAGCAACAGAGAGTTACATAATCGGCTAGCTATTATATTGAAGTTTTTAACTCATAAGTGAATTGCAGGTCTCATTACGTAAATAATTTACATTACAGTAACATAACCTACACTCATCAGCATAATTATGGATGAAATTCTCATAAAGTAAACCGTTTATATAATTGTATCGCAGTTCAATTGCATTCCAATTGAATTACAATATCATTCTGATCAATTTTGCTGTAAATAAGTCTGATTTTGAGTTTAATTGATTGCATGTTGTTTTAAATCATAAGAAACAAATATCTGATATTTTGCGTCCCCGACTTTTTGAGTTTTTGGCATGAGCTTTTTTTGACCTTTTGGATTTTTGACATACACCGACACATCTGTGTCCCGCGGTATCAACTGCTTAAGTCTTTTCAAAAATTATTTCTTATCGAATGCCAACATCACATAATGAACACACTCACCAAATTTCAGCCCTCTATGTTCGGCGGTTTAGGCTGTGGGTTGATCCATCAGTCAGTTAGAACAAAGCTTTCTTAAACGACTTCATAAGAAGAGTTGGTTTTCAATTGAGTTGTTACTATATCTTCAATTATTATAAAGCTGAGAAGTTTGTTTGTTTGAACGCCCTGATCTTAGAAACCGCTGGTCCGATTTGAAAAATTATTTCAGTGTTGGATAGTCAATTTATTGAGGAAGGCTGTGGGCTATAAAATGTTTGCAAAAAGATAGACCGACGAAGTCGCGGGCACTGCTTGTATTTAAATGAAGTATATTATTATTTTTTACTTTAATACTACGATCTGACGTTTTGGTTATTTGCATTTCACAAGTTTTATTTAAAAAGATGTGTCAACACATCTTCCTAAAAAAAACTAAACAATACTATATGTAGGTAAACGAATTGGTCAACTCGTACAATATACAATAAAAACATGAAGTATATAGTATAGATTGTTAATGTATAAGCGATCATTACGAAGTCATTTTAAAAGCTTATAGTCTCGTTAAATGGAAGTGAACTGGAGTTCTAAAGTGACGCAGTTTGAAACGGTGAGCGCTGACCTAGTTTCGCGAATATTTTGTTTCAAGCTGAATATAAAATACCGTTGTTAAATATTGATACTGTTTCTGTTTTTAAGGAGCTCATAGGCCTAGTTATATCCGCTGGTCTTGTACGGGTTAAGCAATGGTTGGTGCTGTCTTTCCTTGAATGGGTGACCGATAATGTGTATGGCAATAAATCATTCTCTTGAGCTCAGAAGTCACGTTAAATGGTTGATTTAGGTTGTTATATCTGATAGCAGTCGTTATGCTTTAGGTTGCCCTATAGCCGAATGCATAAAACTTGAACTACGGAAAATACGCCACATTGGCGATATAATGCAAGCAGGCCATACTTTTAAATGGCAGATGGACAGACAGATTCACGACGACGCCACAATCAAAATACAATGACTACTTAATATTTCGCGTAGCATCGCGCTGCATCGCGTTCCCCTAGGGGTTAATCGCGCAGCCTATTTCGTCTTAATTTACCTAATCTAAGTATATCACAGAATACATAAATAGTACACGTCTACACATAAAAATACGAGAATAATAAGTATGGAAGGCATATTTCTTATGTATTTTTATTGATAAAGGCATTTGAAACATGTCAGTATGAAATGGCATGCATTCTATACTTCGTTGTTTAATTGTAGACTATGATTTGACACATCATCCCGACGGAAAAACATGCCGACGAATTGAGCTGAAAAGTTGAAAAAACGTCCGATCGTAGTACTAAAAAGTTGCGTAGACACATCGGTACTATCTACCCTTCTGATAAAGTTGCTTCCAGTAACTGCTGCGGGACTGCTTTTATGAAATTGACTCGAATCTATTATGCATGCCACTATACTTTATTTCGGAAACTTTGATCAAAAATGTAAACAAAATCCCATACATTTAAATGAAAGTGACAGCTTTTTGATCACTTTTTCCTTTAAAATTTATAGTTCTTTGTTTACATTTTTGGAGATCTAAGTTTCTAATATAGAGTAAAGTTTCGTAATATTAATCTCGTGTTCTGCCTTTATGACATCCTCAGATGTAGGATCAAAGTTCTATCTTATATTTTAAGAGTTCAATAACAAGAGATAACCGATCGTTTTCTGTAATAACAAAGTAAAAGCGGACAGCGAGCAATGTGAGAAAATATTCGTTTAGAAAAAAATAGTTATTTTGTAAGTGGAATAAACAATTTTGTTAAAGTATTTTTACTGGACGGAGTTTTTTTTGTTGGATGGAATTTCGTGAAAGGTTGTGATTTCTATTTTACCCTTTATTATCTAGATTCTATACCTACTAATATTATAAAGAGGAAAGATTTGTATGTGTGCGTGTGTGTGTGTGTCTGTGCCTGTGTCTGTATGTTTGTTTTGACTAAACTAAAAACTACTGGACCGATTTCAAAAATTCTTTCACCATTAGAAATCAACATTCACCCCGTGTAACATAGGCTACTTTTGACCTCGATATTCCCACGGGATCAGGACTTACGCGAGTGAAACCGCGGTACGCAGCTAGTTATCTATATGTCCAGTATCACGGGGTTATGTGGCCCCGGACCTTTGGAATGCGCGTGTGTAGCCAAAGCCAACACGTAGCCCCTTTCAATAACAATTTTAATCGCAAGGGGATGGGATAGTAGTTAAACTTTATTGTTATTAGGTATTTATATTCCATTGCTATCCAAAACTACCTACCTACTTGTATTTTTAAACGCATCAAAGATTCAGATCGACTTTTTTATTTACTAAGTGAGTTCTGATATATACATCGCATAATCCATGTATAAAGTTTTCTTCATAATATGATTAGATAATGCTATGTTGTACCAAAGTATTATTAAATTCAAATAAAATTGCAAATATACAAAAGATAAAAAAAAATATCACAGAAAACTAAAGTTAAAAATAGTAGGTACCTACTAATAAAACTTAATTTAAAAAAAACTAGCTATAGGCAAAAAAAATACCTTAGTAGAACGGCCAAACTAATTTTCAGCCAAATCGGTTTGGCCGTTCTTGAGTTATAAAAAGTGTAACTTTTATACTTCTTTTATATTATGTAGATAGATATATATAAACAATTGTGTAGCGAATAGTCTAAAATATACTTTTTTGAGTAGGTAGATATTTACTATGTGTATGTAGAAAAGAGTTCAGTCTCTAATGATATCTCTGTTGGGAGATTGGGGTTCCGTTGCATCAACTTGATTGGTCCATTAATTATACAACCCTTTTGGTACTCAATTTATCTTCCTACCCCTACCAACTGTTGATTATTAATATAGTTTTCACCTAGGGGGCGGGAGAGATCATTTGGAGGAAACTCGTCTCTGTAACTATCCTACATGATTTGCTTCAAATGCTATCTAATCAATGTCAAAAAAAGAGGCTTTACCGTGCACCTATACCTACTCGATTTCAGAATCTCCGATCAAAAAATACAGTCAAATTGAGAACCTCCTCCTTCTTTTGAAGTCTGTTAAAAATGTTAACAAAGAAAAGTCAATTTTAAAGGAAAAAGTTATCTTCATTTATTCAATTAGACACAACATACCTACAAATAAAAACAATAAACAAGGTGAAAAAAATATCAAACTTATAACACCCCTCTTTTTCCGTCGGGGGTTAAAAATAAATACAAACAACACTAAAACTTAAATCTAAAAAGAAAAAAACCCGTCGTCGTCGATGACATCCTCCCAAAACATGGTCCCCAAGATGCTGGCGGCATTCCGTTGTCTAAATAGCGAAGGAAAAAATAAATAGCTGTAATTTTCAAATAAATGTATGAGATGTTTGTTTACATTTTTGATCTGAGATTCTGAAATAGAGTATAAATGCAAAATTGAGCCTACGCGATATTTTCGACTTAACTTCATACTGTCTATCTACTCTTATATTAAAAAGAGGAAAAAAATGTATTTTTGTGTGTCTGTATGTCTGTAATAAATAAACTCAAAAACTACTTGACCGATAAACTTTTTAACACTTAATACTTGACCGATTTTAAAAATTCTAACACCAAGAGAAAGCTACATTCACCCTGAGTAACATAGGCTACTTTTAATACCGATATTCTCACGGGATCGGAACTTACGCGGGTGAAACCGGGGGAAGCAGCTAGCCTTATATGTGAAGTCATATAGAGACATATGTTGTCATTGATACTCCTAATATTTACGTAACCTAAGCATAGGTCAACAGTGGTCGAACAGTCTCCAGTGAGACGTCTAATGTGTCTGTGGTTATCTTATGATTTGTGGTGACAGATGGACCATATCACTTGCACCGTTAGCTTTGTTATCGTTCAATGGACATCGACTCGCTTTGTTATTAATAAGTATACCTAATCTTCCAATTAGTTTGAGTGTTTGAGCTTACACAGACCACATGGCTTTCATATAGTATAATATAGTCACGAAAGATCGGATACGGGGGAAGACCGTGTGACTCAAATATCTTCGAAAGTAGGTGACTGCCGGGTGCCACGGAACGGTGCGGGGTGAATTGATTTTTCAAATGCGATCACAAATCTATACTAATCTATGTCTCACACTTTATAAACTTACACGATTTCCGTCCATTATTATTATTAGACACAGGTGTAGATCGCGTTATAGATAATCATTGTTTTAATTACCTCGACGTTTCGGCAAACGGGTTATACCGGCCGTGGTCCCGAGAAGACTGACGCTTATCTATAACGCGATCTAGACCCGTGTCTAATAATAATAATAAATAATAAATAAATTCAGTGAACAACACACAGCGCCATCTAGCCCCGTGGTAAGCGACTAAGCTTGTGTTACGGTGACTAGACAACGGATATAATAGTTAAATTTATTTTTCTTTTGTAAATACTTACATATTATACATAGATTATACATAATCTATGTCTGTTAAGTTTTCACGCCTCAACCGCTGAACCGATCTTGATGAATTTTGATAAAAAGATAGATAGGATCTTGGAGAAGGACAAATGTTACTATTGATCCCCATAATCCCGCGGGATCGGAAATTACGCGGATGACACGCGGCGCAGCTAGTGACAAATAAAATACAAAAAGATACAAAATTCTTCACAAAAACCCCGTAGGTACTTACGTTGCCAATATTTTCATGTTTCGCTTTCAAAACCTCGTTACGATATAAATAAACAAAGCATCAAATACCAATCATGCAAATAGGTATTCGTTTCAATTGCAAATCGATCGAGCGTCGAGCTTCGAGCGGACGGGCAAAGGATGGTTCTATCGGTGCTATCCATACAAAATCGACGTGATTACTAACAACTCATTGAGTGGTAACCGAGTTACAAAGTGCTGTTACCAATTTGAATTCACGCTGTTCCATTTTCAAATTAAAAGCCTTGCTAGAATTCGCGCTATGTTTCATTTAACCCCATTTCCATGCGGTAACGCTAAATAGACGAGCTTAGATGGTAGGCTTTGATTATACGTACCTACGTTATAGTTAGTAGTTATCTATAGTATAGTTTAGTTATCTATAAGGACTTTAGCCGCTAAACTCAAAATCCGTGTCGGGTTCATCGAAAATTGTTGATTATTTTGTGACAGAATGTTGTTGAATTTTGTTTTGTGTATGGATTGTAGGTGACATTGTTTTCTACATTTTGGTGTAGTTTCAAGACAAAAACTTCTTATTGGTTCAGAGCCTATCCTAATTTTAGACAAAAAAATTACTGTTTTGGCTGAAATGTGGATAGGCTTCAACACCCTTTGACAAATTTGCCTGGAAACTGCACTAAAATGTCGAAAACAATGTCGCCTACAATCCATACACAAAAAAAAACAATATCATTCCTTCATGAAATAATCAACAATTTTCGATGAACCCGACATGGATTTTGAATTTAGCGGCTATATAGGTACCTTTTAAATCTTTGTCCTGACTGATGGATCAACGCACAACTTAAACCGCTGAAATTTGGAGAGTGTGTTCTTTATCTGACGAAGGTATCTATTAAGCAAGGTTTTTCGAAATTCCCACGGGATCAAGACTTACGCGTGTAAAACCGCGGAACGCTGCTAGCAAGGTTATAAAATACAAAAAAAAACGAAATTGAAGATATGGTATGGGGTTAAACGAAAACTATAAAGCTGATATTGGATAAAATATTGTCCGAAGGAATAGCCGGCCTTGTCCACAATATATTATGTAGGTAGGTACGCTATATGTATACGGTATGAGGAAAAGATCCCAATTCTATATCCCGCGGGAATCTGTGACCGGAAACAAATTTAGCTTATGTGCTAAACGTATTATGTTTGCAGAACTGCCATTAAACTGCGTAGAAAGAATTTAGAAGGTATAATATAGAAGCCATTTACATAATTTTATGTTGCTCTCTTTGAAATTTATTTTGTTTTTTTTTTCGACATCAGGCAGGTACTTGTAGTTAGTTACGTAAGTTACGTTGTCATGGGACTTGCTGTGCCGCTTGTACCAATTTTTATTAGCATTTCTACGAAAAGAGTAAAAGAATGAAGAAATTTGACGACCTTTGTGGCGCGTCGGGCGAAATCCGACTGAAATACAGAAGGTTGCGAGTTCGGTTCGCGGCGGGAATAAGCATTTATGCTTACAAATAAATATTTATTTCTGGTCTGGGTGTTTCTCTATGTGTAGGTATGTAGGTATTTATATGTATATTTATATATATGTTTGTATTTACAAAAAAAAAATGTTATATCAGCTGTTTAGTCACCGTAACACAAGCTTACTAGCTTACCACGGGGCTAGATGGCGCTGTGTGATGGTTACGGGGTCACGTTATTCGGTACATTAGGGTTATTTCAATTTAACCCCAAAAACTTTCCAGTTGAACCCCAAAACACTTTTTAAACTTTTAATTGAATATTTTGTTTATATTTAAATAATTGAATGCAAGATTTTTTTATATGTGTGCATAAACTATATAAAGTACAATATTTACACTAACATTAGTATAAGTAATCTCGACTTTCATACTGAAGGTCACGCGTTCGAATCCTGGCCCACCGTGCACTAAAGTATTTTACTTATATAAGTATAATTAAGAGAGGTGTCTTCTCGCGACCACGGCCACTGTGACCCGTTTGTTTACCGAAACGCCGAAGTAATTAATAAAAAATATTATCCATAACGCAATCTAGACCCGTGAATAATAATAATGATATCATCCGAGCGATGTTCCCGGTTGCATCCCTCTCGAGAGCCCGGGGTCCGCTTTCCTACTTTTACGTCTCCACCTCGCACGATCTTTGGCGTCGGTAAATAATAATAATGATAAATGGAAATCGTATAAGTTAAAAAAGTGTAAAATAAAAAGGAATTTACTTCCTTCAAATCTTCTAGTCTTCAAATCTTTTAATTTCCCGTTCGTCTTCATACTAAACGGAACGCTTTCTGAACACTAACTAAGACACGTATTAACAAACAGAGCTGAACGCAAATGGTAGTACTCGTAGGTACACGTTACAGTGGCGTTCCAAGATCAGAAGAAATTACACGCCCGGAAGCGTGTGGAGGTTGGTGCAAGTGATAAACTTCTTGATGTTAATGAGTGTTGCTTTAATTGGATCGTGCTTTAAAGACATTTAATTTAAGTGCTTAAGTTTTGAAAATTTTGGTAAATAGAGAGTAATGTGTTTGATGAAGGGTCGAGGCATTGAAATAGACTAACACTACCATATTTGTACTCGTACATCCTTGTGATATTTGTCCATGGAAGCAACGGGACTCGCACCACAAACGCTTTAAAATTGACGTTTCAATACGATCTAGCGTATGCACCCTCATGCTGTGACTTTATTAACGGGCTACGGCGAATATTCGTGATGTTTACGCGAAATATGTGGCCGGGTTGCAATGCCAAGTATTCGGGCGCAGACCGCTTGGGTACACCTGCATGAATTCAGTCTCGGCCGCAAAACAAACTGAACAACGATGCATCGCGCCAACGTGGCACAAATCTTCGCCCGCCTACTGTAGACAAGAACATCGCGTATGCCCGAACACAATGTTTTTGTTGCAACAACGCGATACGAATCTTCGCCCGCTAATGAAGCCACAGCACCAACGTATCATCCTTATTCCAACTTTGAATTTTATCTTGGGCGTTAAAAATGACTAGCTTTCATTATCCTTTTAAAAGCGGTTTGCAGCCAAAAGTTACCGTTTTAAAAGCACTTTCTAGAGCTAAGTTTTCACTTTAAAAGCCGTGTGGAACGCCATGTCTCATCTTTCTTATGACTTACAACACATTTTACCATCTTTGTAAGTAACTCCAGAAAAAGGAGTGACCTACATTCCGTTTGTTTCCATCGCACAGAGTCGGGGTATTTTTATGTTTTAGGGTTCTGTACAGTACAGTTTTAATTGTTTAAATTAAATTCTGGCTAAGATAACTTCATAGGACAAGGGTCTGTAATGGGCTGGCCTGTAATTTTGTTGGTTTTAATTGTAAACAAGGTTTAAAATTTAAAATTCAAAGATTGGAGATAAAATTGTGGTGGGTAGAGGTACCTGTGATGAAATCTGATTACGTAGGTAAATTATATTTTGTGGCAGTTGAAAAAAAAATGTTAGTGATACTCTTTTTAAGGTTTCGCAGTCAACTAACAAATACTTAGTTCTTTGTTTCATCATGTTGGTCCGTTCGTCCGTGCGTCTGTCTTCTCCTCCGAGCGATGTTCCCGGTGCCATCCCTCTCGGAAGCCCGGGGTCGGCCGAATCCCATTTTTTATTTTTTATTTGGGATCGGCGCAGGAGGTACCATATACCATATCTTCTGCAACTAGATTTAGCAATATTTTCCCTAGGAGGGTTGGTGGCAGGCAGACGGCCACCAACCCTCCTAGGGAAAATATTGCCAAGCAGTATATCCGCCACCGCGCGGGGAGAGCTTAGGTTTGCTAGTATTTTTTTAGATCCCTTTTTAGAAACCCACCGGAAAATATGCGGTACGTAACCCTAATCTATGCCGGGGCTACACAGCAATGTCAGTCCATCTGTCTACCGCGGCATTTGCAATTTTAAACTTTATTCTGTCTGAACACGGTATTTAGATAAATCTATATTCTACAAATATCAGTTCGTTTTATCAGTGTTAGACCTAAATATTTAACACTAGTTAAGATTGAGATTGATAATTATTTTGATAAAGAAATCTACATAATTTGAACATCTGCTTTGTTTAACAAAATGGATTTCAGAACGAGCGAACATCACTGTTTTTGTAAACAAACTTACTTACATAACTTATGGGAGATTTTTATATGTTTCCATTCTGATGGGTAGTACACCACTTAAAAACACTTTGAAATCCTTTTTCAATATTACAAATTAATTCAATTATTTAATGGGCGGCTGGAAACCTTAAAATTTAACTTTTTGTTTACGTCAGTGACGTCACTCTCTAGCCATTCCAACCACGGCCAATCATATTATTTTTCATTGTAAATATTTATACGCTTCTGAACTTCAAAGGACAGGTTTTCAAATACGTTGTGTTGCGTATTTTGCTTGGAGGAGCAACACACACACATACGTACAAACATATTGTTTTACTTTATAATATTAGTATTAGAGGATAGGATTAAAATTAAAGAGAGACGATACTACTATTATTACAAGTCAAGACTTTTCCATTACACTCTTTAATTTTTCAAAGCATTTTTCCTCAACGGCGCCCAGGATGAAATTAAATATAAATAACATCGGAGGGTTAGCTAGGGTTGCCGAATCGAATTAAAAAATAATAATGCCTCAACGACTGGCGCTATCGAGTTTCTATAAAGGAATTTGTTCAGGGAATCGAGAATATTTCTTTGAAACCTTGTAGACCAACGATTTTTGATGAAATAGTTTCGGAATGGCTTAAAAAATGTGTGTGTTTCGCAGACAGTAATTTATACTGAAAGGAGGTTGTTCTAGACGTCTAGGGAAACAACTTCAACAACTTCTATTTTTGATTTTTCTTCTGTATTTGCGATGCAGGATTTGAAATTAAATTCATTTTTCGGTTTTAATCGCGTGGTGTTTATTACTTTTACATTGTTTCAATGCTCAACGTTTCGAGACCATTACAGGTCTCTTCTTCAGGATTGACAAATCCATCGATTCCTGAAGAAGAGATCCTTGAAGGTCTCTTCTCTTCAGGACCACGCGATCAAAACCGAAAATTAAGTTGGATTTCAACTTCCATTTTTCGATTTTTTTTTAATATTCGGGATCGTTTTGAATTACAAGCGGAGTGTAAGTGATGTGAGTAGTAAAGTGATTTTCAAGTTTTATAGAATACCAGTAAAAGTTATTCCAGGTTTCAGCTATCTTCATACAGTGGTAATGTTTCATAGTAATTGGTTCAGCGGTTTTTACGTGATTGAGTAACAAACACACACACATACATACTCACAAACTTTCAACTTTATAATATTAGTAGGATCTGTGCAGGAGCACCTATAATAATTAAATACTTGGTTATGAAATTCTTCTTTTATATGTAAGCCGTCGGGAAGAACACGTAGATGCCTATTAATAGCAGCTACTTTTTCTTCCCGACACAACTATCGGCCGATGTTAAGTCTGTTGTTTGAGAGAAGGCTTTCTCAGTTTACAGCAGACGTACCTTTTCATTTGCAGTCTCGTAATAACAGGGAAATACGTTTTAGAATTTGAGACGATATAAGGCGGAAACACAACCTAGATGGATCCAAATTGTTAACAGTTGCAAAATAAAAGCACGTACGACTAGATAAGAAAAGTTCTCGTAAGAACGGCAATGATTGGAACTTACCATCTATGCTTTTAAATTAGTCTTCTATATCCAAAGGGTAAAAACAGAATGAAATAAATTTTATTTAAGTGGGGCACCCATACAACAAACGTGTTTTTTGTGATAATGTTACGGAACCCTTCGTTCTTGAGTTCGACCTGCACCTTGACTCATGACGTGTTTCACAGACAGACGCCTTAACCTTATAACACTTTTTTAGGGTTCCGTAGCCAAATGGCAAAAAACGGAACCCCTGTAGATTATTCATGTCTGTCTGTCTGTCCGTCCGTCCGTATGTCACAGCCACTTTTTTCCGAAACTATAAGAGCTATACCGCATTTAGATTTATACACAAAAAGAGAAAAAAATAAAAAAAAATTGGGGTTCCCCATACTTAGAATTGAAACTAAAAAAAAAATGACGATAAATGGTAGTGCAGTCGTTCAAATTGAGTAGGTCATTGTAATAGGTACGGGTAATCCACAAGTACTTAAACAGAATACTTGACTATTTCATATTTTTATTAAAAACTAGCTGACCCGACAGACGTTGTCCTGTCGTTTAGTATAAAAAAATAAAATTCATCAAAATCGGTTTAGCATTTTTTCTTTCATAAGAACCTTCTCCTGACAATATCAAACACAACAAAAAAAGAATTATCGAAATCGGTCCAGCCGTTCACGCGTGATGTCGTGACAACGGAAAACGTTTCATTTTTATATATAAGAAGATGTAAATTTTTCTCGATTTATCACAATATGTTTGTTTCCAGGAATTGATCTTTATCAGCAACACTATCGATCGGTACAATAATATAGGGTGTTTATTTTTTTGCAAAAAGACAAGGTTCAATTCCTGGCTAGGGTAATTAATTTTTCAAAAATCTATTAATGCCATTTTAGTTTTTATCAAAATCGGGGACGCAACTCCTTTCAGCATTCGCTACCTCTTATAGTTTAGGATATCCCCCTGAAGGCTTTGTTTAAATGGTTCATCCTGTATAGTTTATGTACTGTAAATATTGTTTGAGAAATCTATTACTATTATAAAGCGGAAGAGTTTGTTTGTTTTTTTGTTTGTTTGTTTGAACGCGCTAATCTCAGGAACCACTGGTCCGATTTGAAAAATTCTTTCAGTGTTGGATAGTCCATTTATTGAGGAAGGCTATAGGCTACTTTTTAACCTGAAATTCCCACGGGGTCGGGACTTATGCGGGTGAAACCGCGGGGAGCTGCTAGTAAATAAATAAAATGAAATCCTACCATTTTCATTTATGTATTTCTTAATTTCTTTAAGCAATACTTTAATACCTATCCCATTACAGATAAGAGTGAACAAAAACATTTATTTTTTAATATTGTAAACTAACTTTTGTCATCCCGACTACGAGCATAGTTCACCAGTTTGTTATTTCATAACTTTCAACATAATGGCGGTCTAGAAGTTTTACAGAACTCTTTGTAAGAGCGTTGGGAGTTACGAAAAATATTTTCTTAGTTTCTTATCTCTTTTAGTCGCAAACACAGGGATAGTGTCGGTGATAAATTGAAACTCTGCTAGGATTCGCGAACCCATCTGATTTCTAGAAAGTTGACAATTTTGTAACAAATCTCTGCTCATTTTTTGAAGAAGTTTTAAACGTACACAATTATTGTTGAAACTAGATACGGCATTTTTCACAATAATTTGCTGATCACTTTCAACAAGTTTTTATATTTGCTATAAAGTATAAACTATTGTCTATTGTCTATAAACTGGTCTTTTTTTTCGTATAGTGATGTGGCTCACCTATAGTGAGAGTTGATGATTGTCAGGTCTAACTTAACCTGACAATCACTAACAGGAATAATAACTGGGAGCAACTGCTTAATAGTTAATATGCCCCAAGAAGCACGAAGGAGCTCAAGAAAATGCTTTTGTCACATCGAATCAATGACCGCGCCAGGCGTTGCTTGACTCAAATGACTATGCAAGATCTGAGAGGTACAATTAGGCCATCGAGCTTTTCATTTCTTCTGGTAGAATAATAATATTCCACTACGGTACCGTTTCCCGGGGCTCCATAGCCCCCGGAGCCCCGGGAAACGGTACCGTACCGGACCTTTGGTATGCTTGCGTGGGGCCGAAGCCAACACGTAGAGGCCCGTTTTATTTATTTATTTTTTATTTCCACTACGGTCAAATTTAGGTAGGAAAGTTAAGTAGAAATATAATATACCTAACAATTGAATAAGAGTGTCCAACTCTGCACCTACCCTATAAGTATTTTCCCTGTTAAAATATTTTACCAAAAGAAAATGTTACCTACATTTTTATGTAACAAAAAAGTTAATGAGAAAAGTATAGACTGAAATGCATGCGACTCTGAATCTACGGTGAATTTTGGAAAAGGGCATTATACATCGCATAGACAAATTGAATGCGCACTAGAGTGTAGTGCGCATTCAATTTGTCTATGCAATGTGACACAACACAGTGAATTGTGAATCGTGAGTAAAGATGAAAGTGACTAAAGCTCAAAATACACGGGCGACACTGACACTGCAACTTTGCCTATAGAGCGCACACCTACATCACACATTTTTTTTATGTCGCTCTGTTAGGCCATTATCCCACCTAAGCGTCTACGCAACCCCAAAAAAACAAGTTGGTAAAGCGCCAAAGCTTCCTCTGACAGAGGGCAAGCCAAGAGCGCCCACCACACCTCCGACCAGACACATGTTAAAACTAAATCTAGATAACATTGCAAATCGCTGATCCTCATCCCGAACACATTCCATCATAATGTGAGTAGCGTCTTCTACAATTCCACACTCCGAAAAATTCGGAGATGGAATTTTTACCATAAGAAATGTTCGAAAAACAATAAGAAATTCCTTTCGTTCCGGACACATTCAATGAAATATCCTCCTGAGTCCTGAGTAATTTTTTCAAAATTTGTAAATTTAACCGCATGTCCTATAGAAAGAACAATTTCGAAGAAAGACTTAAGACCTCAGACTTTACGCGCCTAGAAATAGGGTTTAAAGTTTATTCAAAATTTTTTGCTAGAACAAACATTTTAGCCATAGACATGAAAATCATTTTAGCATATATGTATATTTTTTGGGTACTAATTGTTCGTTCTATAGGACATCGGGCTTTAAAATTTAAGAATTTGTACGTTATAAAGGATTTTCGGACTTGAGAGTAAAAAAAAATATTAATATATATAAAAAAAAATGCATTCCTACAATCAAAATAATCAATTTTTATTAAAAATTCACAAAACGTATTAAACACTTTTATAAAATCAAGAAACTTAAACCTTACTTCTCTCAGTCTCAAACATTATTCAAGAGATCACAAAGGTAATTTAGTAATTATGAAGAACATACAATAGAACACCGAAAATACTTTAAAAAGAACATATCTGTTTATGGCATATTTTGTGATTTTTAAGATTGAGTTTTGATAAAAATTTAATGTTTACACGAAGGCAGTTATTATATTATTATCTTAATAATAAATGTAAAGTAAACACAAAATTTAAACAAATAACATTATAAAACAAGTATTTACTTACCTGATGTTCGTTGGTGATCCTTTTTAAATCTCGTACACTGGGCGAATGAAAAAATATCTGTCCACTGATTGGCTGATCCCATAGGAAATGAATTGTTTTGTCAGTATAGACATTGACATTGACTTTTGCACAAATCGGCGCGAAATTAAAAAGGAAAAACGAAAATGTGTGTTATAAAGTACGTGCGGTCATTACACGACAGTAACAAAAAAAATGTCGGGACCTAATAAAGTTCGCCAAATCGTTCTTTTTAAAGGATGCTAGGACTTAGGAAGCTAAGAAAGGCTAAAACAATGACTTGTCTGCTCAATTTAGACTGCTCAAACCAGGGATGTATACACGGCCAGCACACATTATAAAGAAATTCGTGCATGTGTGCTGTAGGTGTGAGCGCTATAGGTAAAATAGCAGTGTCAGTGTCGCCCGCGTATTTTGAGCTTAACGCAGTGACGTCTGATACTTATGAAATAATAGCAGCTGACGATGTTGCATCTTGAACTGACAGCATTTGTAACACGCTAACAATGTGACTCTTCTAACGCCATTGTGCACCACAGGTCAACAACATATTATGAACTTTGCGGTCACTCAAGTGACCATTGACCACAGACGAGATTGTTCAGAGTCAGCAACATTTCAGGTTGTCACTGGATATTTACTATTACCTACTTACTTTTATTATTGGCACAAGAATTAGAAATAAACGGCCGGTAAATGAATACTACAGACTTTTAAAACAATAAAACAGTTAGTTTTAGTCACAACACCTGACTATCGCTATGTGCAGTGTGCAGGTTGCATAGTACACAAAGTAGTTATGGAGTTCCGAAAAGTAACGCAAAGTAAGCTACAATCAATAAAACAGTATACAAACTGAGAAAATAGATAAAGTTGAAATTAATAAAAATAAAATTTGTATCTAAAATCTGGGGATAAATAAATGTTTGTTTATTTAGGAAAAACCAAAATTTGAAGCAGTCGATTAAGCCCATGGGTTTTCCACTAATGCTATCAATCGACTACGAGGCCATAAAATTAACATACTTTTTGAACGTCTTGAAGCACAGCCCATACATTAAACGCTTTATACACTGTTTCGAGGATATTGGTTTAACCCGAAAGAGTTCTAGGCATCTAGGCGAACAACTTTTGTTCTACGGCTTTTGAAAATTCGAATACGTTTTCGAAAATTTTAACGACCCCCATAATAACCCCCTTTCAGCTCAAATACAGCTTCAAATACACGATAACGCTTAAACCTAAAATAAACCACACCTACAACACACACGCACGAATTACTTCTATATGTGTGCTGTAGGTGTGGTCTGTTTTAAGTAAAGTGTTAGTGTCAGTATCGTCGTGTATTTCAAGCTTTACCGTCCCCGAAACATATCATAATATATAACAAACTGTATAGTCATATCTAAAACAATAAACACTACACTAATAACACTATTCACTAAGCACTGCGTACGAGCAAGCAATTAGATACCGAAATGAAGCTTCAGTGTAACAGATTACGTTGAGAGAGAGATCAGCTGTCGACGTGTTAATGCCAGTTATACTCAGACCTCGCTACCAGTGGATGGGTTAATGTGTACGAGTAGATAACAGAATTTGCGATCTAGCGATATTTCGCTTTATATACGTTTGTAGGTACCTACTTTTACCCGACTGCGCGAGTCAAAGAACGGTTATAATGTTTATAAACCTATGTTTATAAACATTATAACATGTTGAAATTAATTCCTAACCTATGTATGAAATTAAAGACATCTTTCGGTTTTATTGACTAACAGTCAATCCTGAAGAAGGGACCTGGAAAGGTCTCGAAACGATGAGCGTTGAAACAATGCTAAAAGTAATAAATACCAAGCGATTAAAACAGAAAAATGTCTTTAATTTCAATACAACATCGCGAAAATAGAAGAAAAATCTATAGCCTATGTATGTTTGTTACTGTGTGGCGCTCCAGAGGCTAAACGGATGGACCGATTTTGATGATTCTTACATCAATCGATTCGTCTTAGTCTTGCGAGTAGAAAAATACTGATATTTAAGTTCAAAATGGCGACTGGCAAATAGGTTCAGTAACTGTAGTTTTGTATAAATCTTGCTACAACCACTAAATATTGACCAACTCAATCCCAATTGAAGGGTAGTCCTATTTTAAGGGCGATGCGTGCCCTTAAAATATGACTACACCTGTCTTCTAATTATAGTGTATTAAATATGTATTAAGTGGACTGTATATTAGGCAACGAATTAGAAAATGCACTCAGATTGAATGTTCGTTAAGCGAATGTATGCCGCGGTCAAAAGGTCAAACGAAAAGTATAGTCTGTCAGGATACTAACAAAAGAATCCACTCACCTGGACTTTCTGGAGTCTCCTCTCGACGGAATGCACACCGAACGTGACCTTGAACTCGCCTAAGGTTCGCCAGCTTACCGTCGGTCTGTTCTTACCACGTGCTGGTGCACAAACTAGAGGTTCCGCAAGTGGTCTCCTCGCCAGCATCCGACAGACTTTTGTACTAATAAAACGAGCACACGCGAAGATCAAACTGAACACACAACCCGAATGTAATTCTATTATCTTTCCGAATTGTTTGAAAGAATAGCGACGCTCCGGGGCCGAACACGAACCGACCCGCGTCGTGGCAATAGAGAGACTACGACGAATTTAAATTAAGAACGTACGGTGAATTTGTTTTTAATCTACCCGAATTTTTATGATTAAAATCAACCTACGTTCTTCTACCTACAATTTATCTATTAAAACTAAACATTCCGACCACCAAAATACAGAGTATTTTCCCTATTTACTAATTAACGATTGATTATACGAGAAGGTAGTGGAAATGTAACGATACGATACGAAACTAAAAAACTAAATTGTTCGATGGGGCAGGGTTACAAAGTTGTCCCAGACACCACCGATTCTCTATCAACTATAGGTGAAGGTAGAGGGCAGAGCTTAACGACTGGACGCTTGCACTCTCCCGCGCTAGTGCGAAGAGTTGCGACTCTACAAACATTGTCCATCCCAAGATGGAGCTTCACCACCCTGCCTAATCTCCACTTCATAGGACTACACTGTTCATTAACTATTAGAACTAAGGTCCCGACTTCTATATTCGGTTGAGAATCAGACCACCTATGACGCTGCTGAAGAGTGTGGATATATTCGTGATGCCATTTATGCCAGAAATCTTGATGCATCTTCTGAAGCATTTTCCAACGCTGAAGTACACTGACGCCAATATCGAGAGGAGATGCTTCAGGGAGCATCGTCAGCGGCTCCATAGTCAAGAAATGACCCGGCGTGAGTACCGTGAGGTCATTTGGATCTGAACTCAACGGAGACAGAGGACGCGAATTTAGCAAAGCTTCAATCTGCGTCAGAAGGGTACTGAACTCTTCATAAGTAAGTCGTTGCGAACCAACGACACGAACGAGATGCGTCTTCATAGACTTGACGCCCGCCTCCACTAGTCCCGAGAAATGTGGACTTCCGGGAGGGTTGAAAACGAAGTCTATCCGCTCCGCCGTCGCTGCCTGGGACATATGGTCTTTCAGCAGGTTGCTTGCCCCGACAAAGTTCCGACCTTGGTCAGAGACTAACTTTGAGCACCGGCCTCGACGAGCTATAAAACGACGAAGACAGGCAAGATAAGCTTCCGATGTGAGCTCCGAAGCGAGCTCCAAGTGCACAGCTTTTGTAGCGGTACACACGAATACGCACACGTAACCCTTAAACGTACGGACACCTCTACCGCGTCCGAGAGCGATATCAAAGGGACCGGCATAGTCGACAGCCGATGACGAAAAAGGTTTCAGTTGATTGATACGATAAGCCGGCAAGTTACCCATCAGGGGAGCGGCAGGCAGTTTAGGTTTGACACGAAAGCAACGAAAACACGACGACAAGACAGTCCGAATTGCTTGCTTTGCAGATAGAATCCAAAAGTCCTGCACTAACAAATTCTGCAGCGTTTGCAACCCCGGATGCATGAATTTCCGATGGTATTCCTCTATGATCAGCACCGTCAATCGATGACTTTTAGGAAGGAGCAACGGGTGCTTTTGGTCATAGCCGAGCTGACTGTGGGCGAGGCGACCGCCCACCCTGAGCAGACCCTGGGGGTCCACGAAAGGACAAAGTTTCCTGAGAGCCTTGGGGAGTTTGTTCCGGCGACTACTAGTTAGCGCGCGAATCTCTGACCCAAAAACACTCTCCTGAACATGACGAACGAGAAAACGAGTAGCATCGTTCGATTCAGAACACGACAATGAACCGTCGATCTTCGACTTCGAATGTTTAAAATTATGCGTAGCACGGAAGCAGAACGACAATACGTTTACTACTTTCCGAAACGACGAGAACCTAGCCAAAATTTCATCAACAAAAGTAACGTTCTTCTGCGTCAGCAAACAGTGAATTTTCTGTTCGTCCAAGGCCAAGCTGTCTGTGACGAAACATGGCTTAGGCCACGTATCTTGCGGGTGTGACAACCAGCAAGGTCCCGACCACCATGATTCACACGAGGTGAGGTCACGAGGTAGTAACCCACGCGATCCATAGTCCGCGGGATTATCCGTCGTGGACACATGACGCCAACAATCTGGAGGTATGTTATCTTGGATCTCAGTCACCCGATTGGCGACAAAGGTTTTCCAACGAGATGGACAAGACTTGATCCAAGTCAACGCTACACTGGAATCCGACCAAGCAACCATATGCTCAATACAATGGATCCCCGACAATGAATGAGCTACCGACGACATGAGCTCACCCAACAAAACCGCAGCCATCAGTTCGAGGCGCGGGATCGAACGTTTGCGCAGAGGCGCAACTTTCGATTTAGCGCAATATAGGCGCACGACAATAGACTGATCCTCACATATTGCACGGCAGTATACGACCGCGCAGTAACCGCGCTCTGACGCATCGCAAAAGCCATGGAACTGAAGGGTCGAGAACGAAGAAGTGACTCTACGAGGCAACGAGATAGAGGCCAACGACGAAAGCTGAACCTTAAACCTGAGCCACTCACGAGAAATATCAACGGGAGCATCGTCATCCCAATCAACTCCCGACAACCACAGAAGCTGCATGAGGTACTTAGCGAGAAAGACGACAGGTGACAAAAGCCCTAGCGGATCGAATATCCGAGCTATGTCCGACAAAATAGACCTCTTCGTGCAGCGACTATTAATCGCAGCCGTCCTAAAAGTAAGTTGGTCAGCCGATGGCAACCACGTCATGCCCAGAATTTTCAGCGATACATCCTGGATATCTTCGAAATTGTGAAACTGCTCTACATACAAGTCCGACGACGGCAGGCCCTCGAAGAACTCCCGGCAATTGGATGTCCACTTGCGAAGGTGTAAACCAGCAGACGACAAAATGTGAAGGAGATCGTTGCGAACACCAACCGCATCCCTAACAGTTTCAGCACCAGAGACGACATCATCGACGTAACTGTCGCGCTGAAGAACGACAGCACCTAACGGCACACGACCGGCAAACTCTTTCGCCAAACGAGCAATGCACCAGAGTGCCTGATAAGGAGCACAAGAGACACCATAGGTGACGGTAAGGAGACGAAAATCCTGCACAGGCAACTCAGGTGAAGATCGCCATAGAATTCGCTGGTAGTCGGTATCTTCTGGGGATACTAGAAATTGGCGGTACATCTGCTTGATGTCCCCCGTGAAGACGATAGCGTGCCAACGAAAACGAATCAACAAATCAAAAATACTATTTTGTAGTTTTGGGCCCGGCAACAATGTGTCGTTCAACGAACGTCCATCGCCGTCCACGGCACTAGCATCGAATACCGTGCGCAGAGGAGTGGTAACCGAATCCGGGCGCAAAACACCATGATGTGGAATATAATAAAACGCACCTACACTCGAGGAGGGAGAGTCGACTCTCTCCATGTGACCCTTCTCCAAGTAGTCCCTCATAAAATCAACATAGGCACTTTTGAAAGTTGAGTTAATTTTAAACTTTCTTTCTAAGTTCAAGAACCTTTTTAGAGCTGTTTCTCGAGAATATCGAAATACTGGCTTGTCGCGAGGATCTATGAAAGTCAATGGAACAACCAATCTACCCTCTGGAGAACGCCTACACGAAGTCTCCATAAAACCTTCACACTCGATTTCCACCTTCGAGCGCACGATAGCTCTCGGAGGATCCACTTTTTCCAACTCCCAAAACCGTTTAATCGAGTTATCTAAAGCCAGGTTTGAAACGAAGAAACAATTTCTATTTTTAGGCTCATATGATATTGAGCACTCACCCATCACTATCCATCCGAAGACAGTAGACAGGGCAATGGGCTGACCAGCACTTCCCTTTACAAGTCCAGGCTTCAAAATCGATGCGAGTATGTTAACATTCAGCAAGATGTCTACCGGCCTCGGGCTATCGAATTGAGGATCAGCAAGGTCTAAGTCTCGAAGGTGATGCCACTTCGCCACGTCAACAACACCTACGGGCATGTCTGAGCATATTCGGGGGAGAACCGAAGCCTCCAATGACACTACATGTTTGACATCCCTACTCCTTGGTATTAAATCTAGTTTGACCGAGCCTAAAGTATTTGTAGACACTTCACCAATACCATTGACCGAATGTCCATGACTAACATAACTCAAACCCAACCGCAAGGCACAAGCCTCAGAAATGAAGTTGCAACCACTTGCACTATCTAAAAGCAGTCGAACCGGCACTAACTTACCAACTCTATTCTTGACCAAAGCGACCGCAGTAGAAAACAGTGACATCGACATCTGTCCATACTGAGTATATGCAGCCAAAGCCTGGTCAGAAGCAGAAGGTCCCGGTAACACTCTCTCAAAATGTAACAAACTATGATGAAGACTAGTCCGACACTTGTTACACTTAATTTTCGAACGACAAAACCTCACTGTGTGTGAAGGCTGTAAGCAAAGGATACAAAGTCCTTTTTCTTTAACTACCACATACCTATTCCTGGGTGGTTTTTCTAAAAACGTAGGACACCGCTCAATTGAATGTCCTACACTTGAGCAGACCGCACACTCTTCACTCGATGTGACTATAAGAGCCGTCTTGCCTTTTGAACTAATAAACTTACTCTGACTAGGGTGCTTGTCGACCGAGTTACCAATAGCACGAGCCTTTTTTTCAACGAACGACAGTAGGTCATCGTACTGTGGAATGTCAACACTAGTATCAACATACATATCATAAGCTTCCCTAGTAGCAGAGTCCAACTTAGACCACAACAATTGAAACAACATAAAATTCTTGTCAGGCAATTCATACCTACCCAAAATATCTAAATTTTCACTAAAAGTTCTACAGATCCTACCAAGATCAGATGTGTTTCGACTTTTAACACAATCCAACAGCCTACCATAATAAGTCAGTGCTATTTCCCGCTTCCTATCATAGTACTTCAACAAAACATTATAAGCTAACATATAGTTCCCGTCAGTGATGGGATAACTTTTTATTAATGCAAGAGCACTGCCTTTTACACTGGTAAGGAGATAATGCATCTTTTCGACATGAGGCATATCTCTATTGTGTATCAATGAGTCGAACAAATGTTTAAATGAAACCCAGTTCTCCTGTGTTCCATCAAATGGTGTGATTGCAATCTTTGGTAGATTAGTAGTAGTGCTATTTGCAGTGTTTACAACAGAACCGACCGGCTTTTTATTAATTTGCAACTTATTTTGAACTGCACGAAACTTTGTATCAAAAGCAACTGTGTAAGAAAGCTCGCTTTTTCTATCGGACGCACTTAAATTAATAAGCAAAGATTTTTGTGCACTATGAAACTCTAAGAACAACGAGTCCAATTCCTTTTGAGTAACACCTGTTAAATCAGAGGATTCTATATGTTCCATGCGCATAAATGAATAATCTCGCGTAACCCTATATTCGTCCGCGCAACTATCGTTCAAATTCCTCCCAGAATCCATCAATTCCTTTCTCTGGTCGGTCATGTTTGTTCACACTGTATTTACGGTAGTTTAACACTATACGAGGTTAATTTCAATCAAATAACTTCAACAAAACGAAACGATTATCAAACAAATTCACCAAACGTTATTATGTAAACAAAACAATGATTTTGAAGTAATTGATAATAAGTGACAGTTGACAAATGAACGATCTGTCAATATGACTCTGACGTAAAACCAACGAGAACGACAAGTGTCAAAGTCAATATTGAACAAGACCGAATCAATCAAAAAACGAGCGAAACGAAAAAAATGCCAACCAACACTTATTTCAAATTTACCTTCAACACGAAACGAAAAAATTATCGATAAATTTAACGACAAAAAATGCTAATTTCCAAGTCCGCCTATCAATTATATGCGGCCGAGGGACCAAAAAATGTATTAAATATGTATTAAGTGGACTGTATATTAGGCAACGAATTAGAAAATGCACTCAGATTGAATGTTCGTTAAGCGAATGTATGCCGCGGTCAAAAGGTCAAACGAAAAGTATAGTCTGTCAGGATACTAACAAAAGAATCCACTCACCTGGACTTTCTGGAGTCTCCTCTCGACGGAATGCACACCGAACGTGACCTTGAACTCGCCTAAGGTTCGCCAGCTTACCGTCGGTCTGTTCTTACCACGTGCTGGTGCACAAACTAGAGGTTCCGCAAGTGGTCTCCTCGCCAGCATCCGACAGACTTTTGTACTAATAAAACGAGCACACGCGAAGATCAAACTGAACACACAACCCGAATGTAATTCTATTATCTTTCCGAATTGTTTGAAAGAATAGCGACGCTCCGGGGCCGAACACGAACCGACCCGCGTCGTGGCAATAGAGAGACTACGACGAATTTAAATTAAGAACGTACGGTGAATTTGTTTTTAATCTACCCGAATTTTTATGATTAAAATCAACCTACGTTCTTCTACCTACAATTTATCTATTAAAACTAAACATATAGTTTTTTGTATTTTTTTGCGATTTGCGCAATTGTATGTCTACACTAATATTATAAAGAGGACAGATTTGTATTTTTGTGTGTGTGTGCCGATTTCAAAAAACTACTGTGCCGATTTCAAAAATTCTTTCACCATTAAAAAGCTACATTTACCCTGAGTAATAGGCTACTTTTGATTCCGATATTTCCACGGATTCGGGACTTAAGCGGGTGAAACCTCGGGACGCAGCTAGTATAGTAGATAACGAGATCAGAACTACATGGATAAAACAGCGGGACGGAACATTCTAAGTAATATACCTAAATATTTACGTTCAACTTGTTCTAACCTGATATTGGTCTTTCCTTGAAACTTTGTAAAGTAGCGCGATAGTGATATAACTATCATTCCCCTTCGGCATTTAACCCTACTAAATCATTTCGAATTTCATTCCACGAACCACAATTTAAACTTCGAAAGGTCAATATTTGAGAATGTCGTACAAATTACTGATTCAATAGACTTTACCATTGGCATTTATCGTAAACGTTTTTTAAACCTACGATGGGTAGATGTTAAACTAGGTTTTTCGTCGCAACTCGTACTCCTTTGTTAAAATTAAAAAAGAAAGGCTTAAAATGTAGTTTAATAAACAAAAGCTTATATAAAAACAATGGGATAATTCTTTTATTTCAAGTGACCTACAAAATGTACCTGGATATACGGTAATTAACAGATGCATAAACTATGTATCGTTTTTCTTTGCCTGTGACATGAAGTTTCAAAGTTGACAGACAGAGAAAAACATTACACAACTAAGTCATCTGTAAATCATCGTTTGTAAGGGGTTAGGTTCAATTTTATTTTAATTCACACTCAGAAACTTACCAGCTAAGATTCAAATTAACTGCGCCTGTTTGAAATTTCCTGTAACACTGAACTGCGTTAATCTATCTATCTGTCTGAATATAAAATCTAGACAAACCCACATAAAACCTTGGCTTTTATTTTGTAACATATCTAGAGTCTACCTACAATCTACATCTACATTACATCAAGTTAAGTCTCACACTCACACACCAACCAAATGCTAATAAAGTGGCACGACAAAGACTACTGAATGACGTTACACAACATGAAATCTTTTCTACTAGACGCGTCTAGTAGAAAAGATTTCATGTTGTGACTGAGATTTGAGATGTGTTGAGATTCATGGTGTCAGTTGATTTCTTGACGTCTAGACGTCAAGAAAACTATTTGATCGACAACCCTAAGTTGGTTGGTGTAGGTAGTGGGTAATATCAGCTTTATGACACTCTTCTCCTGCTTATAACGCCGATGTTTCACGAAGGTACTAGAAACTAGTAAGCCTCTTAACCACACTTCAATGACCTTGTATGAAGTTGGTATAGCTCGGCAGTGATTGGGTGTTGTTTATGTAGAAATGTCGGTGACTTCCACTTTGTCCCATTGATGGGACAAATAAGCATTACTTGCAGTTTTTCGTTTGATTTTACTTATTTTATAATGTCTCGTTAAAAATTTAAATGGAAAAAAATGGGAAGTACGCGAAATGTTCAGAGTCAGGTAATTTAATTCTAAATTTAGAGAAGTAATCAAAACTTTTTAAAGTCAAAAGAAAATGTTCAAGTCATATAATAAGTGCGGAGTTTCGTGTGAATTAAAAATGCTGTTACATAATTCAACTTGATGATTCTCCTATTGCACCTTGAGTAGTGCATAATATGTTACGATAAAGTAGATGACACGGAGTCATATCCCACCGATAACTTTTAAAAGAAAGTCCTTTAAAATAAGTAACCTTACTGATTAATGCAAAAAGATAGCTAAATTTCCGACGGACGCCACGTCCGATCCCCAGATTTCGGTCATAAAATATGAAAGCCGGTATCCTCGACGGGCTTTGCTCATTCATGAAGCATACCTAAAGCATCTGCTGATAAAATTTTAAGTGCGAACAAATTGTAAGGTCGCCCCTACAACCTACTTTTAAGTAGGTAATACTGAGGATGAATTTAAATAAGCTCTCGACAAAATCGACGAGAGAATTGCATAAATATTAATGGTTCAGTGATGGATTTGGATCATCCAAAGGGAATATTCTTTAAGGAACGGAATGTGTCTCGGAAAATTGTTTCTTGCCATGAATATTAAACTACATTAGTCTTCGACGTCTTATCGACGTTTTGCATAATGCTTTAAATACTCCAGTCACGATCAGAATCATTTCAAGTCTTAAACAAAAACTGAAGAGAATTGACGGCTTCAATCAAGGCTATTGAGGAGCTTGATGGCCCAGCTATGCCCGTTGATCTTATACGCCTATGCGGGTTAAGCTATGCGCGGTTATCACTTTGATGGGTGATCAATAATCTATGTGGCAAAGAGCATTTTCTCGAGCTCTGTGCTTCGGAAGGCACGTTAAGCCGTTTTCACCTTCTGTTATATCTGATGGCAGTCGTCAAATTATGTTAGAGGCCTCAGGACAGAACGACCTGAAAACTCCAACACTGTACAAAAGGCAGAAAAGCGTTAACTAATTACTGTCATCACATGATTGATAAGCTTGATTCTTCATCAAATGTGTATGTTACGAATATAACAAGAATTCTGGTTTTGACTTGAGTTATCTGCGGTCATAAACACAGTCCCCAAGCCAGACCATCAAGCTAATGTAAAAAGACCGCAAATCTGACAAGCCAGTAAGCTGTCGATGTTTAGAACTGCCTTGCTTGGATTGACTTGGAAGTTTAGGGTATCGTGTTAATGATCCATTATTGCTTTTCTTAAGCTGCTGTTTTCTATTATTTCAAGATGTTTTCCATCGTAAAATGTTTTTGTTTACCGATTCCTTAAAACAACGTAAACAGAGTTTATTAAGTTTATGAAAGTCGTGATAGATTTACAAAGGTTTAGATATTTTAATGGTATTTGGGTATTGACAAGTCGAAATTGATTTCTTATCGAGTTTCTGTCAGATTTGTTTATCTTCCCAGAATGTTGTAATAATTTATTATGAGAGAGGAAATAATCTTCGGTTTATTACGTCCTATGATTGAATAAGATGATTGGAATTGACTTGTGGGACCAGTTTAGTAATTGTCTTTTCCTTGTAATATTATAAATGTGAAAGTTTGTATGTAAGTAAACGAGTATGTTTGTTACTCCTTTACGCAAAAACTACTGAACCGATTGCGATTAAACCTGATATGCAGATAGCTTGAGACCTGGATTAGCCCATACAATTAATTTCTCAATAGTCCCCTGTCATCAGAACCCATTGATTGCTATATAGTAGCCTATTTTATGTTTTTAGTTTTGACCAATAGGCTTGCTCCAGTTTTGTCTCTAATTGAATTGAATTTCACATTCTCATTTCTAACTTGATTTTTAAGTAGGTACCTACCTAAGTTATTTTTAGGTATCACAGCTAGATAGAGAAAACAAAATGACATAATATCAAGTTAATAATATTGTCCCCCGTACGACAAAATTACTTATATTATTTTCTCTTTGTTTCAGGACTGAGCGCAGTGAAAATAGTTAAAATCGTAGTGCCAGAGATAATTCAATACGGTGTCCAAGACTCTGTTATATTAGACTGTGATTATAATCTAGTTAATAATGATACACATGGACTTATGGTGAAATGGTTCTTCGGTAGTAAAGCAAAGCCAGTGTACCAGTGGATCGTGTCACAAAAACCCCAAGATATCGGTATTTTAAGGGGTAGAGTAGACCTATCTTATAGGGCATCGAGTGACCCTCTTAAAATGCACCGAGCACTTAGAATAGTTAAACCTAATACAGACATTTCTGGTGAATACACGTGTGTGGTGTCCACTTTTATGGCAGAAGATTCGAGAACAAAACAGATGATTGTTTTCGGTAAGTAGTTTAACATTTAAATGTAACATTAAGATTTCAATTTTTTGGGAATTCAACATCATTATTATCATCATCATCTCAGCCTTTATCCATCCACTTGTGAACATAGGCCTTCCCCATACGACGCGTCGCCACAAATAGTAATCGCCAGCCATCTCCATCATACGACCCCCCAGCGACCGCTACAATGCCGTCGGTCCACCGAGTAGGTGGTCTTCCAAAACTCCGTTTTACATTGCATCGTGGACCACTAGAAGACTTTTACTCCCCAAGGGTTATCAGTCCTTTGAGCTAAAAGGCCCGTTTGCCACTTTAGTCTGCTAATTTTTTAAAAATTAAAAACCAACTTCAAAAATAAAGCATAAAACAACCTCGCCTACATACAGTTCCACCGACTTATCTGTTATGTAATCTGAAGTCGGGCAGCCAAACTAAAATAAGTAAAACTAAAATGTAGGCGAGGTTGTTTTATGCTTTTTTTTTAAAGTCAGTTTTTATTTTTATTAATTTTTATATATGACAGCGATATGGTGTTATTATCAGAACTGGTGAGACCCTCTCCACCTTCCAATTATCAATTTGGGAATTTGGGATTTCGCATTTGACCTCATCATAACTAATTGGAAGCGACGATGAGGTCAATCCTGTAACATGCTTGCCTAGAAGAAACCTATTTTCTCTAGACTTGAAGACACATTTTACATTTTTTATACATTTTGGGAATTCAACATTTTGGTCTTAAAGGGTATTTTTATAGTTTACGTGGGTAGTAAAAATGTTGCGCACGTGTATCGGGTTCCTTTGTCCTTCGTAAATGAAATTCGAAGCGTGTAAGACATGGAACAGTGTCTTTCATGACATTAATTTATTGTTACCTTGAGCCGTGACCGTAACGCCAGACAGTCATTATCAAATTTCATCAAACAAGTCTTGTACGCAACTTTTACTAAAATCTGACGTCAAACGTCAAGGTAACAAGGTAAAAATTACCTCAACGTATGACTTTATATGACGGCACGTCTGCATACAAGGAGGGGTACTTTAACTCTACAAAAGAAAGATTACTCTCGTTCGTACGTTCGTAGAATTATTAAGACTTCAAGTTTTTATAGTATTAGTAGACTTATTAGTAACACCTCAAGTTATTAAGACTTGACTTGATTACTTAACAATGTTGCTAACAAATATCGATTGAAACAATTTGCAACTGTTGATTACACGCACTGAACTCCATAATAACGCTGGACAGGAGATCGCGCACTGAATTTTGTGCCTATTTGATCTGCGCCATGATGCGATGCAAAGATCTAATGTCATTTTGTATGGTGTAGCAATTCCAGCGTTCTTGTACATTTGGAGTTCAGTGATTACACGTCATTTTTACGATATTCAGTCGATAACTAATTGCCATTGCAATTCAATCTAGCAACTCTAACTTTCAAATTGTATATCCTAAAACGCAAAAATCAACAATTGCAATTGTTTCAATCGATACATATCCGCTACAAAGTTACATAATCAGGGGTCTGCACTGTCTTAGGGTCCGTTCACACAGATCGGCTCGGAGAGGAGAGCAGATTTTTTATCACGTTTAAAACAGGATTGCTCTCAAGCAATCTCAATAATGAAAGAAGTGACATGTAAAAATAAACCTTATTACAATAACTCAAAACTCTGTTTTAAACGTGATAACAAATCTGCTCTCCTCCCCGAGCCGGTCTGTGTAAACGGACCCTAAATTCGAGCTATTAGTAAAACAAGCCGCCTTACCATGAGTATCATGTTACAGTACCGGAGACGAACTTCCGGTTGATACAGAACAAGACGGATGACGACACGGTGAACGTCATCTGTGCGGCGGACGGCGCCTTCCCCGCGCCGAACCTCACGCTTGCCACGCCGGAACGGTGAGTCCACTACGTCTTTAGGGATCTTTGCTTCGATCATATATAAACTATAGAAGCACGGTCGCCGCTCTAGAAATGGAGCCGTCAAAACAAGGCATACTGAATTCACATGCCTAGAATAGGTAAAATAGCATAGTACTTGTAACCAATTTTGACATCTGTTATACCTACTCTATTTTATGTGAATAAAGAATTATGATTATTATTATTATGATTTGTTGTTACCATTACGGATACTCGGGGCTATGGAGCACCCGGACCTTTGGAAGGCGTGCGTGGGGCCGAAGCCAACACGTAGAGGCCTGTTTTAGTAACATTTTAATTTAAATTTTGTGATGGACACCAAACCGGCGGTTATCCCTGTCTACACTATAAAATGCAACCAAGGACAACCCCCGGTTTGGATAGAACTATTGTGTAAACTACGGGTGAAAAACTACTTGGGCTATGGAAATGGGTTGGTAGTGGATTGGATACTGGGGGGAACTATGGGGACTATGGCGCCTGCCGTAACAATGTTCAATAAACATGTAAAAATGGCAGGCGGAGACTCGCCAACTCACAAACTGGGCCACCCTAATTAAGCCGAGCAAATTACAGCCAGGGGGCAACAGGGGCGTGAGTGGCTGAAGGATGGAGCAACCTCACCGGATTTTAAACCATCCTAGGTAATCCTGTGGAGCGGGCCAACTCATCACTGACGTGAGGTGTCCATCCTCCGAGCATTTCTGCTCTGGCGACTCCACTCTGACCGGCCGGTGAAGGCAAGCCAGAGGCGGGGGACCGCTTCCTCGTCAGTGTTCACTCCGACCAGACAACTAAGGCAAGCCGGAGGTGAGGAACGGTGGTTTCCCCCTGGAGCGCTCGGGTAGCCGCGGGGTCGCTACTCCCCGACACCTCGCCTCAAGGTGCCCTGCGGGCTTATTATGATTATTATTACTTCAGCCGATATGCCTTGTTTCGCTGTCAGTCGTGCATAAGTGTTTTACAACCTTATTGCCCAGTGATTAAGGTTTACATTAAACTTTACTATGTCCGTATAAGTAAGCGTTGAAGTAGTGCCGATTTTTGATTTCGATTTTGTATAGGACCGTGTTATCTATAGTTTATATATGATCGAAGGATCTTTAGGTTAATTTGATATGATAGAGTAAATAAAACTGGCCAAGTACCAGTCGGAGTTGCAGACGTAGGGTTCCGTACCATTATCACAAAGAAAAAAAGAAAAAATATCATGTATTTGAATATATTGCTCTCAGTGAATTTGAAAGGGAAAAAATGGAAACTAGAGCTAGAGAGTTAGTTAGATTTTTTAACAATGATTTATTTCTATTGCCAAGTGGTAAAAACAGAATAGAAAATAAAAAGTTGAGTGAGGCTCCCATACAACAAACATGTTTTTTTTTGTGATAATGGTACGGAGCCCTTTGTGCGCGAGTCCGACTTAGACTTACCCGGTTTTTTGTTAATGCCATTCCTTTAAGTTATAAGTTTTTATAAGGTCCAGATGTTGGTATTAGTATAAGGTTCGTTCACCTGCGTACCTAACTGCGGTGCGACTGCGCTAAATTCTTATTTACAAAAAAAACGTACCTAATTCTAATAGAGGAATTACAACGCCAACGACCATGAAACTGAAAATCCCTGTCAGGCTCATCGAAAATTGTTGATTATTTCATGACGGAATGTCGTAGAATTTTTTTTTGTTTTTTTTTTTTTTTTTTACAGATTGTAGGTGACATTGTTTCCTACATTTTGGTGTAGTTTTAAGACAAGAACCTCCTATTGGTGCAAAGCCTATCCAAATTTTAGACAAAAAATGTCTGATTTGGCTAAAATGTCGATAGGCATCAATACGTTTCGACATATTTGTATAGAAACTGCACTAAAATATCGGAAACAATGTCGCCTACAATCCGTACACAAAAAAAGTTCTACGACATTCCGTCATGAAATAATCAACAATTTTCGATGCGCCCGACATGGATTTTCAGTTTTTCAGTATAGGCCCCTTAATAGTCAAATGTTGCAATCTTGCAATAAATATCATTTATTATAACGTTTACTAGTAACTATTGACTGTTTTATATCTGTAATTTTCCTGTTTTGGATGTGTGCTACATTAACCGTTACAGCATTAATAATTAATTAAAGCTAACGACAGAAACAAACTTTTAATGAGTAGTTTTAAAATGAGAAATTAATCAATAACATACGGATGGAGACATTATTAAAATTGAACCACACTTCAGGGAAAAAAAAATCCTGGTATAAATGTTTTTTGTTCCAAAATACAAACTGTAGATGGCGCCACCACAAGCCTTACTCAAAAATAAGAAAAATGTGTTTAGATTTTATTTTCTGTACTTTTTGATTTTTTGTAACGATTGTGTAAAACAAATTCCTGGTTTTTATCTCTGATCGTTAGGTCAAATTAGAGGCCAGGGTGGCCTGACAACTCTAACACTTTACTTATTCTATTTTAGAAACTTAGATCAAAAACGTAAACAAAGAACTGTCAATTTAAAAGGAAAAAGTAGATACCGAAATAAAAAAATAAAAAACAGAATACAGAAAAGCTACTCATAATTTGTGTTCTACTTAATCAAATAAAGCAGCTCTCAAATTCAAAAATTCTCATACAAATTTTAAATTTAGAAGCTGCTTAATTAATTAAGTACCTCAGTGGCGTTTCTGTATTAGGCTGTAAACAAAAGAGCTGTCATTTAAAAAAAAAATGTAAGGAATTGTTGTTTACGTTTTTGATCTGAGATTCTGAAAGAGGGTATAATAGGTGAGCCATACCACTACATGAAAAAAAGAATATGAACAAATTCCTTAAGAGGACAGTCTCCATACTCTTTCTCCATCCAAACGTAGTCGACTGTTTTCTCCCTGGATAAAGATATTAGAGCAAATATGTTTATGCCATAAAACCTATATCTGTCATGACTATGCCCCTACCTTTTGATTTTTTTCATTTTCTATTTTTTTTAGTTTTATTACTATTCTAATTAGAAAATGAAAAAAATCAAAAAGGTAGGCATAGTCAGTCATGACAGATATAGGTTTTATGGCATTAACATATTTGCTCTATTAATCCAGGGAGGAAACAGTCGACTACGTTTGTATGGAGAAAGAGAATGGAGACTGTCCTCTTAAGTAACAATTTTGTACGGAATCGTCTAACTTCCGAGCCAACTCTGTCCTCATTCACCAGCTGCTCCGGAACGTGTCAGGTATCGATTCGCTTCCCTACACTAATTTTTAATGCTTGACTTGAAAACAGGCGCTTTTTAGGGTTCCGTACCCAAAGGGTAGAAACGGAACTGAGTCTCCGCGCGCTGTCTGTCTGTCACCAGGCTGTATCTTATGAACCGTAACAGCTAGTCGGTTGAAATTTTCATAGATGATGTATTTCTGTAGCCGCTATAACAACAAATACTAAAACAAATATTTAAGGGGGACTCCCATACAACCACCGTGATTTTTAACACAACAAAAACGCATCGATACAGCGATGTATATTTTACCCCAAGCGTTATCTAGTGATAGAGCGAGAGACTGGCGCCAGAAGTTTTAATTCCGTTTTTGCGTTCCGTTCACGGATTAACCAATCCGTGAACGCAATGCAAAAACAAAACAAAAATGAAATGGAATGAATGACCCAATTGTAAGTGGCAAGGGACCCTTCGTGCGCGAGTCCGACTCTCACTTGGCCGATTTTTTTTGTTCACAAACCTAGGGTTTACTTACACTTGAGGTATTTACTGTTTGTTAACATGTAAGCACAGACCACACGCGAACTACCGCCGCTACCTTAAAAGTGTCTAGATTTGATGTCAGATACCGAACTTGCACCGCATTTCCAATAGGAAACGGTAAGAAAGGAAGTACGGTGCTAAAATCCGGCTTTTGTGTAAATGAAGGCCTCCATCAGTCCCGTATCGTATCCGAATCATATCCGGTTATCTGAGGACCGAAAGTAAAGATACATGCCTACCTATTACGCGCGTATCTCGCGGAATTTTGTCAATATTTTTTGCAGGGGAATATTTTATATACGTAAGTACTTTGACGTTTTCATTTCATACTGTAGGTACGTAGGTACTTATTTTGTATTTGTAATAGAGGGACTTACTTTTCTAATACTATTTTCTAACAGAGCATTAAGCCAAACTCAAAACAAACAAAAATAACTATTTCCAATTCAAAAACAAAGCTGTTTGTTTGATTTACAGTTACACCTCGAAATTCCTCCTTCCAAAACTAATATTAAATTTATTAAAACCGATAATATTCATGCCGCTATCAAAGAGAGTTGAATCTCAAACAGAAGTTACTCTTTCGTGATTTCCTTCTAATTTGGGCTCTATCACTTGACAAGGAGACGAACCGACAAGTATAATGAGACCTATACCGCTCTTTAGAGTAAAACCGAATAATAGAAATTCAAATGTCGTGGTAAACTGGTTGATGTATGAAGTAAGTGGATACCATACAGGCGCCGCAGTGCGGGATGCCCGTGTTATGCACTAATGCTGCAGCGATTTGATATGAAATGTTACTGTAAAAGCGATTGTTTCGCCTCTGAGGTGTCATAGTTTATGATGCATTTGAAAATGTATGAGAGATAGACATTGTGAGTGGAGTTAGCATTTTAGATCGACAAAGTTAGCTGGGTTTTTACCCGACTCCCGAAGGATGGTTATGTTTTTTGAGAGTGTGTATTTGGGTGGATATGTGATTATATGTGTACCTATGCATCCAAATTTCGTTTATCCTCTCTGTAGCCTGGAACGGATTGATGGATTATAGCATATGAGGTGTCATTAGATTCGTAATAACGTGAGTGTTTTTAGGAATATGTAAATAATTGCACATTTTTTGATTACGTAGAAATTTAATTTATTAGATTCTTATCTAATAAATAAAATTTCTGCGAAATATACGTATAGATATTGACGGCCTCTGTGTCGCGTCGGGCGAATTCCTAGCTGCAAGCAGAAGGTTGCAGGTTCGATTCCCGCCGGGGACAAGTATTTATGCGAACCGTAAGCGTTTGTTTATAATAACGAAGGTCTTCATTTGCAACGTCATTCAGATTGTAGAATAACACGTAGGCTACTTTTAATCCCGATACTCCTACGGGATCGTTCGGTGCAACTAGTAGGTATCCAACTAATATTATAAAGCTGAAAGTTTGTGAGTATGTTTGTATGTATGTGTGTTTGTAACACGTAAAAACCACTGAACCGATTGCGATGTAACTTGGTATATAGATAGCTGGATACCGATAACATATCTGGGGGCACGGCAGTGCCCCCGCCAAGTCGAGCAACAAAGCGGCACGGCCGTACCATTCTTTTCTCGAAGCATTTCAGGCCATTTTCGACCTCCTATAAATTCGTTGTGAATATAACTAGAAACCTGAATTATCTGTAACCAAGCAGGCGTTGCATAAAGACGGTATATTTCAATTTTCATTCAATTTGAACAAGATCTAGCAGGGCGTCTCAATGCGGCGTCGGTAGACCGTAGGGCTGGCGGCTTCTTTTTCCAAAGGATCAGCTTAGCGATTCAGAGGGGAAATGTCGCCAGTGTCTTGAGGACGATGCCGCGGGGAGACGCTCTCGAAGATGTTTTTTATTTATAAGTTTAGTTTAAGTCATTTATTGTAATTATTTAAATGTAATTGGAATTCGACGAAATAAATTAATATGTTTATTTGAACAAGTAGTTTTAAAAATTATAATACATTAGAATGACAAATCACATCTTAGTCTATCCTGAAGAAGAGACCTGGAAAGGTCTCGAAACGTTGAGCGTTGTAACAATGCTAAAAGTAATAAAAACCACGCGATTCAAACCGAAAAATGTCTTTGATTTCAATACGACATCGCGAAAACAGAAGAAGAATCTAAATTATCTAAATCTAGTCAAAGTTTCTTAATTTTGTTAATTTTGTCACTCACTGACTGACCGATCATCAAAAATCAAAAGGCACTTCTAGCAGACATAGAAGCTTCTAATTCAGAATACACTTAGTGTTTAGTGTATACATTAGGGGAAAATTATAAAACAAAAAAAAATCGGTCCCGTTTTCCCAAAAAACACAAACTTCCTCAATAACTTTGTAATCCCATATAAATGTAAAGGATTACAAAGTTATATTTGCAGTATTGTTATATTATATTAATACTTAAAGATACCTGTTCAAGTATTAATGAAATTGAAAAATAGGTGTCGATAGGTATACTTAGAGATGTTGGGATTCAAGAACTCAAACAAAAAGAAATGAGATCCTATCAAAAACATGCTTGTAAAAAAAGCAAAAGTTAATCAATTTATTTGATACATAACTTTTTTTCAATATTGTTATTATGGTCTCTATAAGATGTTGTTAGATTAGCTAATTACGTAATACTTAATAACTTTAGACAGAATGTCCCTGACTTGGAATAACATACATGGATCTCACAACTTTTTACGGTAGAAGAACTGAGTTGCGAGACTTGCTTTTTTTACAAGCATGTTTTTGATGGGATAACATATTATAGAGTACTTTTATCCTGATTTTCCGGCGGGGTCAAGACTTACGCAGCTAGTATTATTATATTTGTGTGTTGCGTAATGTGATATTGTGCAAATAAAACCATAATTATTCTGTTTTGAGAGAAGTACCTATTTTTTTATCCTAACTGCGTATCAACATTGCTTTAGCCTGCGCTGCTAAAGCGATGTCGAGACGTTGTAGTTACAGAATAGGTAGGTACGTGTCCAGGTAACTGTGCGAAAAACTTGGCGAGTGCGAGGATGGCTTCAAGATTAAAGTGATTGCATTCAGCATGGCCACCTGCCCACCAGACCAGGCTTGCCAAGTTCCATTATAAAATATGCATTGTTCGATATTCTAGTTTCCTTACTAAGCTGGATTTCATCGCTGCTTCTTTTTCTACTGTATTTTAAAACTAGCATCGTCCTGCAGTTTTACTTGGATAAGTCACGATTTTGGGGATATATCGAGATTTAAATTAGAGATAAAAAGAGAAAAAAGACAGGCCAAGTGCGAGTCTGACTCATGCCGGAATGGTTCCGCACCATTATTACAATAAAATAAGGTTTGTTGTATGGGAGCCCTACTTCTTAAATATTTGTTACTATCTGAGGCCCTAATTTATTTCGTCATTTAGGAATTATCAGTCGATCCGACAGATCATTTTCTTCAGCAGTTTCATACAAATTTGAATTTTGAACGTCAGAAAGAAACGCACTAGCCCTGGTGGTTTTTGAATTTGTCGTTATAGCGGCAACATAAATAGGTACATACTGTATGAACATTTCAAATGTCTAATAACATCAGGTTCTTGAGATACTGGTCACAGACAGATTCGACAAATTTTAGATATCCACTGTGGTAAGAAACCCTAAAAAAGGAAACTATAAATCGCAATTACAGTACAGTAATATAATCACCAGTACACCGGTTCAGTAATTTTGAACCTTGTGGTGGCCACCAGTTTTGAAGCAGACCGTACAATTATCAGATGTAAACAACAAGTTGAAAGGAGATCGGCAACTCTTCATAGAACCTTGGGCGGAAGGTGGACTGAAATGAACAGTAGCAGTTTGGAATCTTGATTTATTACTAATTATACAAAAATCTGTTTTTCTAACTTAAAACTCCGGAATAGTGAGATATTTGGAGTTTTACTTGATCAACTAATTGTCAATGTAATAAGTATATCCTTCAAGTTATCCAAACCAAAATCCAGGAATGCCAAGTTTAGTCGTGTAAGCTAGATCAATCAGTCCGTAAACGTAGCACTAGGTTGTCGATTTCAAAAAACTTGAAAAACATACAAAAATACACCGAACACAAAATCCTCAAAACAGAAGCTAAGAGAATGACAGAAAGCGAGCTGTCAATCAAACACTCGAACATCTGCCACAGATACAATATCGATCTGACATCGATTATTAAATCGATTTTTATTAAATTATTAAAACATTTTCTCATAGTTCTCTAGTCATTTATTCATTGAATTATTATTATCAAATCCAATTAAACGTCGTTCACAAATAGTTACGATAATAATTAAAACCAAAACAAAGAAGACAACGGATTATTTAGGTACATTATTATTGATTCAAAATCATTCGATTATCGACACAGCAAGCAATCGTTTAAATAAATGGTAACTTTTGGAATATTGCCATATCTGAAAGGACCGAAAATGGTAGATTTTTATTGAGGTTTTTTACGATTTTATGGTAAAAAATCATTCCGTAGTTGTAGGAAAAATCTAAAATGCTCATAAAATAAAGAAAAATACAAAATATTTTATGAACATATCGAATAACTTGTCTATCTCCGCCCAATTCAGCCGACCTCCTTTATTTATCTCATGATTAAAGCAAGTAAGACCGTATTTTCTCTGAGATTTATAACATTCTAGCTATCACGGTTTATGAGATACAGCTTGGTGACAGACGGACAGATAGACAGGCAGCGAAGAGTAATAGGGTTCCGTTTTTACCCTTTGAGTACGAAACCTAAAACGGAAATTATTAATCGCAATAAAAGTGTCCCATACTATACATAATATTATAAAGAATGTTGAACCCTGTGGTGGGAACCAGTTATGAACCAGCCCGTACAATTATCAGATGTAAACAACAAGTTGAAAATTTATTTCTCCCGTGATTAAAGCAAGTAAGACCGTATTTCCCTCGAGATTTATATAAGTTTTCTGTTGTGCAGCTACTGAACAAAGATGTGGTCCTCAACAGAAACGTTTCCACACGAAGTTAGATTACTAAGTTTCGCTGTTGTTTGCTTTTACTTCCAAGTTTAATATTAATATTTAATTTCAATAAACATTGGAGGTGTACTTGAGAGTAGGTTTTGTTTGACCAGTTTATTGAGCGAGCGAGCGAAGCGTCTTTGATTCAAGATGCTGGGCAAAAAAAAAACTATTTAAAACTGAGATTTTTCTTCTGTTTTCGCGATGTTGTATTGAAATTAAAGACATTTTTCGGTTTTAATCGCGTGGTGTTTATTACTTTTAGCATTGTTGCAACGCTCAACGTTTCGAGACCTTTACATGTCCCTTCCTCAGGATTGACAATCAAGTCAATCAGTCAATCCTGAAGAAGGGACCTGTAAAGTTTCGAAACGTTAAACCGAAAAATGTCTTTAATTGAAATGTAAAATGTATTAACAATTTAAGGTCATTGTCCACAGGCGGTTAGAAGGAGTCTCACATAGTCTGAACCTGGTAAACGGGAGGTACTCCACCACAGCCTCCGTCACCCTCAACGATTCCGAACTACCCACGCCGGCGGAGTTCATCTGCACACTGAGGATACCGCTGGCTAAATACGCAGTTAGAAAAGAAGCCCTTTATTATCCAGGTAAGTTTCAGACAAACTAGTGCATCATCCCCCCCCCCCACCCTCAGCCCCCCAGAAAATCCTGTCGGTCCATGCGCCAAATACCCTGTATGTAGGTATTCATTTTTTATTTTATTTTTTGTTTAGAAATAATTATCGGGTCAGTGTGTTTCGCACCCGATGTTTATTGCACCCGTAGCTGATGCCCCCGATTTTCAATTAAGTTATAACAGCCAATTTCGTCATAATATAAGTTATTTGTACCAGGTACAGTCGACGAAAAAGTGTTTCTAAACAAAATAAGCACTTAAATTTTACTATGAAATTTCAACTTTATGATAATTTTTAGTGATACCTTAGAGTTATAATGAACTGAATATATCTATAGTGTATGTCATTTATTTATTATAATATTTTACCAGTAAAACTAAACAGTCCCTGTTCCATGCCAAGGTTACCTACCTGGAAGAAATCGCTTTTATAAGGCCGCCTATTTGTTCAACATTTGTTTAGTTTTAATATTCATTTATTATGTGTGTTTGATTTTGTAATGTTTTACCCATCATCTGTGGGATTTGGAACAACACAACCTCATGGGTAGTTAAGCTAGAGTGGCTTAAATATACATGGGAATCTACGTCTCTGGTTTCTAGTGCTGTTTTTGGCAAATAAACTATTTATTAAAATTATAGTATCCGGTTTTTGATGGCCAGCTTCTTCAAACTATCAATCTCAGTCGTCATTCATCTCACAAGGCATAACAATGTTTTTGAAGGCCGAGATGAAATCTAAGATATAGCATGGCCATTTAGAAGACAGGAAAAAGCTGTGTCGCGGGCTTCGAACCTATAATCTATTAATAGATTTATAATTAAGATGATTATTTATTAAATTGAAGCAAGCGAAGAACCCACACACTTTGCGTGGGATCATTTTTTAACCCCCAACGGAAAAAGGGGTGTTTTAAGTTTGTATTGAACTTATCAATGTTTCTAAGCTTAAAGGTACTAGATAGATAAAGAAATAAATTACAGGTACAAAACATTAAAACGTGGCAGGTAGTGTTATAAAGAAATAAAGAAAAGATGTTTATTACGATAAGCACACAGTAACAAAACATGTTGATTCGGAAACAAAAAATAATAAACACTAAAAAACTTAATCCCTGCTTGTAGGTAGGTATCTTTTCAAAAAGCAATCTAACTACAATATAAAATCCAACGCCTTGAACACAGAAGCCAAAATAGGGGATGAAATCATTTTTAACAGAGGCACGAAAATAACAATTTCGCCGTGTAATTTGTGAGAGAGCCATTTAAGCTTTTTATCAGCAGAAACTTTGTATACACAGCTATCTAAAGCAGAATAGCATTTCCTGCAGTAGGATAATTTTATGCTTCGTTAACTCTATTGTTAGGAGTAAATGCGTTTTACTGAGATAGAATATCCGTTGGAACAGACGCTTCGCAAACGTTTTTTTGCGAGAATTCGCTCTATGATGTTATCTAATGAAAAGTCAACAAGTCTTATGTGGGCGCTCAACAGTTTAGTACAAAAGTCTGTAGTAGGTACCTAACCTACGCGATGAAAGGGCACTTTCCTCGTGGCAGAACTATGCTGCCAAAAATTACACTGTACTTATTTTCTTTATTTTACTTATTTTATCAAAAGATGATCGAAAATAGAACCAATAGACGATCAAATTGGAATTTGGTTTCCATTTCGATCGTCTATTGTTTCTTTAGACTGTATACATTGAAACAAATGACGTTCGAATTTTTTTGACGGCGTGTATGACACCGTTACGCAGAAGGTTGCGGTTTCGATTCCCGTCGTTTACAAGTATTTATGTTGACCATAAATGTTTGTTTCTGGTTTGAGGTGTCATAAGCATGTATTTTCAAATAAAATGTCGTAAGTATCCATATCAGTTGTCTAACTTACCCATAGTACAAGCCTGGTTTCTTAGTTTGGGGCTAGATTGCGTTACATGCAACTTTCGGCAATTCATATTTATTCGTTTTAGTAGAAACAAAAGATAGCAGAAAAAACAAATGGCGATCGAAAATTGTTCTGTTGTTATCGTCTTTTGTTTTGATCGTTTTCAGATTAAGTAACCTACTTACTTAATCTGAAAACGATCAAAACAGTACAAATAAAATAAATAAATAAATTCTGTAAACAACACACAGCGCCATCTAGCCCCGTGGTAAGCGACTAAGCTTGTGTTACGGTGACTAGACAACGGATATAATACTTATATTTATTTTTCTTTTGTAAATACATACATATTATACATAGAGGGACACCCAGACCAGACACAAATATTTATTTTATAAGCATAAATACTTGCACCCGGCGGGAATCAAACCCGCAACCACCTGCATTGCAGTCGCGCTTTCGCACGACGCGCCACAGAGGTCGTCAAAGTACAGTGTGATCGATCACTATTTGGTAGTTTGTCTACGAAGAATTAAGTTTCCTTGTAGCCTAACTAACCAGTCTGCCCACGTAGTTAGTCCAAGAGGAAAGCTCTGATGAAAGATGGATTCTGGATATGATGGATGGAAGTTTTTCATTGTTAGCCGAAGCGGGCCTCGAGGGCACACAAGACTAATTTAGTGTCAAGTTTTATAGACGACTGTACATCCACTTGGGATTCAACTATGCTTAAGTTAATAATGTATTTTGTTGAACAATTCTTTCTCACAATGCGAGGAATAAATATTAGAACTTTGTTAATAATAACTTTTTATGGAAAAATATTATTAATATTTCATATTTTTATTGCTCATTCAGAAATCCTCCCAATTCAGTGTATTTGTGTTTTGTCCTCTTTTCTTATGTTGTACAAATAAAGTAATATATTTTAATTTGGATTATTTTTTCAGGTCCAATAAGTACGACTCCTGAGATGCCTACAGCTGCAGACATGCAGCTCGCTGCGGCAGTGGGCTCAAAAGGTATTTCTTATTTTTTATACCTATATCTTTCTTTGATTATAATAATTTGTAGACAAGTAGGCGTTTATACCAAAACAATAAAAATAATTTCTTAATATGGAATTCTTGCCACAGTTTTCGTTTGTTGCGGCAAAAATATTATGTTTGGCAATGGCCACAACATACGAAAATATCGAAATGGAAGCGCTTCAACAAACTGTTAACCAAATTTTGACATTAAAATTCGACAACTCATCATCATCTCATTTCATCATTTCGCCCTCATTTAAAATGACATTAGTACATTTCGCTCTTGCTTTACACTCAAGGTAATAATTTGCCTGAGTTTTTGCCATGAAAAATCAATCTTAAACTTTTTGTTTTATATGATACATCATTGTTAGGGTTATATATTTTTAGTAATATTTAAAGGACACGGCATAAACAGGAGCCTAATCACAATCTAACTCTTTATAATTTATAAGAATTTAATTAAAATGGCTTCGTTGAATCAAAAATCTTTCATTATTTTGAAGTGTCTACACGAGTGCTCTGTAATTAATTTCGTAAATTTAATACTTAATTGTTAGATTTTAACTAAGGCGGATGGCCTTAGCCTCCAATTAGTGTTCATTTAAAATTCGATTTGAAATAGGCTTGGAATATTAAGATATTTACTTACTGTTAAAGTAATTTCTTTTACAAATATAATCTAAAAAAACGGGGCAAGTGCGACACTCGCGCATAAAGGGTTCCGTACCACTATCACAATTGGATACGGAACCCTAAAATGGTTTACAACAACCAATTTTTAAATTTTATAGGAAAATATGAAATATTTATCTTCGATTCTTACTCCCATCAAACGACCGAATCACTCAAAAAAAAAAAAACCTTGGCACAAAAATTTCAACCTTCTAGCTATTACGGTTCATGAGATACAGCCTGGTGACAGACGGACAGACGGACAGACGGACGGACAGACAGCGAAGTTTCAGTAATAGGGTCCCGTTTTTACCTTTAGGTACGGAACCCTAAAAACATCCCTCATTTTACATATTATAGGGAGGGGAGTTCACCTAAATATATTTTTATTTTCATACATAATACATAATTTGAGCAACTTCTTAATTCAAAATAAGTATATGCGATATTTTGAGTTTAGTCAAGTCAATATGATTTGACACATCTTCCTGAAGAAAAAACGTCAAATACAAAGAACCAAAACGTCGAATCGTAGTCTGAAATTAAAAAACGAAGTATAATTATTGTTTTTTTTAACTAATTGAAGTGTTCATCTTTATTTTATTTTGTTTCAGGAACGAGTATCTATACGTCAGTTTCCATGTTACTGCTGCCTGCATTAGCTCAAATATTATATTGAAATGTGAAGTTTAAAACAATTTGTAGGTATTTACAATTACGACAATTAAACATTCCACTTCATTTTATAATATTTCACGTTTAAACTCACGTTTTCTTACACTGTGTTTGTGAGTTTGTTTTCAGCAATAGTGGTTTATTTTAATAGGTTCTTTTACTGGGGGCTTGCAGGCTATTAGATTGGCTGATCATTTGTTAGGCAATCGTTCTACTTGAAGTCACTCAAAATATTATACAAATCGTAGACGGAAAACAGAAATGGACGAGCTGTGAGCGTATCACAGACTGAAAAAGCGATAAGTAGCTTATTATACTGAAATTTGACCTTGTAATAAATAAATAAAAAAAGTGAACAACAAACTGCGCCATCTAGCCCCGTGCAAAGCTACTAAGCTTGTGATATGGTGACTAGATTACGGATATAATACTTAAAATTATTTTTCTTTTGTAAATATATACTATATTATAGAGAGACCAGAAACGATTATAAGGTATTTCAATTTGAAGCTATTTTATATTGATTTGACTAGAGGTCATACAGACCTCGAATCAAATCATGATGTAAAATATTGAGACTGATAACTTTATTCTTCGTTTCACAATCAATGTATGTTTCTCAGTCTATTTATTATCCAGGTTGTGTATGGCTCGTCCATGTTACTCCGTCTACGATACAAGATACATTTGCCTTCAAGTTGAATGGTCGTTTGTTTATCGTTCAGTCTACTTTCGCCATAACTATATAAGTAAATAAAGACGCTGTCTAGTCTAGTCAATTCCAAAGCAAAGCCTTGCCAAATGCATTGTAACAAAAATAAAAGTTAAGCTCTCTACCAATATTCATGATTAGTCGTGCTACGTTCTCGACGACTTAGAGCAAAATGAAATATAATTTTATTTTAGTTATCTTTCTAAAATACGTTCGCTAAGTTATGCAATTACTTACTACTGTAAGTGTACAGCATCATATATCGTTATTTCTTTCTAAAATCATTCCAAACAGCTTATGTGTTTTCAAAATTATTTATTTATTCAAGTCGTCGTGTTATTCGAAATTATACCTTAATTTATACAGAATAATATTCACTATAGTATTTTTCTCGATGTTTACTTACCGACTAGTTAACGTACTTTAAATGTAAGAATATAAAATCTCTTTTGAAAAGAAATTGTACAGTACGTAGTTAGAATCGTGAAGGCCTAAAAGCCAATGTACCAAATGTTATTTTAGTCTACTATTAATTATTATTATTTTATGCTTAAGATAAACTAACGTAATGAGTCGCCTTTGTTGTGTCAGTTGAGTGCAATAACTAACAACATTTTTTTTTACAAAAGCAACATTATGATACGTAAGCCCAGTGTTATAAAAACAATTAATGGATTTTATCGTTCTAATTATTAATAATTTGCAATGCGTGTGCAAACTATTAAAATTTCACATGTAAAAAGATTGATAGATTTCACATGTGTAAGATTACTCAAATGACTGATGGCCATTTGTTAGATGCTAAGGTACGACTATCTACGTATCAAAGTATTTTAATAGAACACAATTTTATTAATTGTTGTTAATTAGAGAAAATCTGAACTCTGCGCGACTCATGATGTGGGTTTGTACGAAGCTTTATTTGGTTATTGGTTAAGTCATTTGTTTTATATCTCAGTGGATGAATAACTATTTATATATTTTGTGTTTTTGAATGTCACAAGATGTTTTACTTAATTTAACGTTGTAACTAAGGCTATTACTTTGACAAACATGCCGCGCCAATATCGTCGACCTGCCGGGTCAGTTGTAAACACCTTAAATAAAAACATGTTAATATAAAGAAATATTAAGTATGTTTATTTAGTGACCATTTTCTTTCTTTTTTTATAAAATTTTTGTTTTTAAAATTGGAAATTGCTTACAGGGTATATTGTATCGTTTGTTTTAATTAATTGGTCACTCGATCTATTTGGACAATATTAATAAATATATATATGTATTTTATTATTAAACCTAGCCCTTATTCGAGGAACATTGATTTTATTTAACAGTCTCCGCACGCTATAAACTTGTGACATTCCCTACTTAGTTAGGATACTTGTGTGTGATAACTAACTGTGCATCGCTGATTATGACCCGCCTGTCTTACCTAGAGAAGGCCACAAGTTATCTTGCCGGACTATACCTTAGATGAAAACAAATTAATAGATACGGTATATTCTAACATTGCGTATTTGAAAAATGAGCGAGAAACTCGCACTGTGACAGTACGTGTTCACGTGACAACGGTTCCACATACGACTGAGGCTAGTGCGTCAGCTGACGCAGTTTTATCGTCTCATTTACCGTGGTTAGGTACCGTATCTGCCCTTATTTGTTTTTATCTAAGACTTATACAGTATTTTTGTCAATTTACTATCGACAGCTGGGAAGTTTATAGTTTGTGGGGCCGAGTCCTCTTATTGATTGTAATAAAACATTTATAATGTAAAGAAAGCGCAATTCTTGTCAAATTACCGTTAACTTTAAGCTCATAATATTGTTAATAAATGCACTAATCAGGGGGCGCTTTTATAACTAAATAGTAACATTTTTGGATCCCTTAAGAATACTCTGTACATATATTAAGATGTTAACTTAATTTTTAGGTGTCAAAGTAACTTAGCAGGAAACACCATACATTGGGTTTGGTACAAGGTTTACACCCTATGGTGTGGTAGTACATGGGTGTACCTACAGTGTAGTTGATTAAGTAGACGAGTAAAATACGTACGTAGTCGAATAGTCAATCAGGTTATTTGTACAGAAAATCAGAGTAGAGGAAGGAATAGGAATAGACGCGGAACCAACGTATCACAAAGTGAAATAGCAGTAGGTGATTTTTTGCACTAAAATGAGACCTCAATTTGTCAATTTGAATGGAATTTTATATGAATTTGACTTGAGATCAGGCTAACAAATAAATGAATAGAAATAGAAGGCTTATTCTTCGTCTCCCTTTCTTTCTCTTGTTTATTTCACAATCAATTCATTTCTGTGATATCTATCACAGAGATGTCTGTAATTGTGTCTCGTCCATTTCTCTTCCTCCGTCTTAGGGATTAGGGCACAGAGTATGTGAGACGAGTGAATGAATGATTGGAAGGTATTTAATCGTACAGGTGCCGGCAAACATCGGCAAATATAATGGATGCGCAGAATTCGATTTTACATAGAAGTTGCACGTAGATGTCCTGCGCGATTTACCCCTCCCACGTCGGTATTTTTCAAGATGTTTGCTGGTACCTTTATTACACTGTAGTGTAGGTAGACCCGTTTGAAGCCGGAGCGTTCTGCTAGTAAAACTTACCCAAGTCTCAATTTTTACCTTTATAACAACGATACCTAAGCCATAAAAATGTATTTCGTTATAAAAGCGCCGTAATAAAACGATAATTATTTTATTGAATAAGGGCAATTGTAAATATAAAATGGAGTAGTTACATAAGTTTCTTTTTTATTTATGGTAGGATAAGGGCAAACATAGGCTATTATATACCGTTCAATTTAAAGTCAGAAATTTACTTGTTTTTAGTCTGCCTTTAAATTGAACGGTCGGCGAGCTATCGACTGATCGAAAAATCAGTGTTCTGCGGTCGCCCATAAAATTTTGCTGTGCATATTTGCCGTTTAATGGATAAGATCCAGTCAAGACTTTTATTGTAAAATTTCCTAAAATGAATAAACAGATCGTTGTGTAATATTTTGTTTTATTGATCTCTAAAGCGTGTCTGAAGTCTTAAACTAATTCAAGTTCAGTTCAAAGCAATGCAAGATACACACAATATACAGATTGTACCAAGAAAGGTGATTTAAGCCGAAAGGAGGTAGTTCTATATCCATAGGCGATCAACTTTTGTTCTACGAATCTTGAAATTCGAAGCAGTTTTCGAAAATTTTGAGTTTAAACTTCAAAATTACCTGTTTCTTAGAGTTAGAGGTCATTAGCCATAACTTTCATTTGGATTGGGCTGACAAACTAAACATGAATTGCTTTTATTTTTTAAAACACTAGCTGCGTCCCGCGGTTTCACCCGCGTAAGTCCCGATCCCGTGAGAATATCGAGATTAAAAGTAGTCCATAGCCTTCCTCAATAAATGGACTATCGAACACTGAAAAAAATTTCAAATCAGACTAGCGGTTCCTGAGATTAGCGCGTTCAAACAAACAACCAAACAAACTCTTCCGCTTTCTAATAATAGAAGAATGATATGTTTTTTCAGTAAAAATTACCTATCAATTTAAAAAAAAAAATGTTGGATATTGCAAAAGTCGTCGAACAAAAGTTGTTTGTCTATACGTCTAGAACTACCTTCTCTCGGCTTAAATCTCAAAACACGCTGTATAGTATAGTACAAACAGAAATACACTTAATCAGTCTTCATTTCTTCCACACTAAACTATTAAGCAAATAACTACTGAATACTAAAGACAAATAAATAACAATCATTGCAAGACCAAACAACACAATCACTAGTTCAAGCTCCAAGTATTCTGCCCAGGATACATCAGCGGTAGCAGCTCTGAGGTGTTTAGCCCCTCCATTCCGCAGTACATACTCTATCCACCAGATGACTTGATCGATTGATGATTGAGGACGATCGTAGAGGGCGCTGCGTAGGTTTTCTACGTTCTGACGATAGCTGAAAGAAATATGTATCATTATAATATGAATATGGGTAATAGATTTGAATGAACTTTACATTAGATTTACATAACATCAAAGTGCATTCAAATTAGAAAAAGTACGTTTAAATGAAGAAAGTACAGAGCGCTAGACTTTAGATGAGTTTGATAACAATAAAAAGGAATTTAAAAAGAACCCACTAATCAGACGGACTGGGAAACACTCTAAGTCGGTATGATTAATAAATGGTCAAAAACTAAATATTCCTTGAAATTAAACTCATTTTTCGGTTTTAATCGCGTGCCTTTTATTATATTATGCATTTTTCAACACCCTGCATTTCAAGGTCAATAGAAGAGCTAGAGCTCTTGCTTATTTGCCATACTCATTGTTCTAAAAAGTTTCTGAAAACCACTGTCTAAATCTAATATTAAATATATTAAAACGTTATTGTGTACCCATATATTTTTAAAACCGAAAAATGAGTGGTACTTCAAATCAGCATCGCGAAAACCAAAGAAAATTTTAATATTCCTTGTCATCGTCGACGATGTATCTATGAACAAAAAGATCTTTTCAAAGTAAAACATCTAAACACACCCGTTATCTCCGATAATAGTCTCAATAGATTTGTGCAATTTCTCTTCAGTAAGCCCATCTATGTCCAACCTAAGTCCTATGTTGAAGTGTTTGTATTGTTCTGCGTTGAACCACTGGTCTCCAAGTGTCGGCATTGCAATAAGGGGAACACCACCGACAATGGCTTCATCGGTCGATTGTAAACCACCTTGGGTTATGAACAGCTTTATTTTTGGATGCTCTGAAAATACACGTTAGTTTTAGCGGTTTATGAAAACCACTTCCATACTTTATAGTGTTATGTGGGCACAAGCTTTACTAAGCTTGGCCGTGTAGCCCCAGCATAGAATAAGGTCACCCAATCTCTTTCCGTGAGTGTCGTAAAAGGCGACTAATGGATATGAAGAAGACTAGCAAATTTTGAGTTTTCCCCGCGCAGTGGCGGGTAAACTGTTTGGTCTTATGGAGATTTGGTGTCAGAAAGGTGGTCGGTCGAAAAAAATATTGACAAATGTATTTGCAATAAGTGTGGTCAATAATCACTTATAACTATTGTGCCGACCTCCAATAACCCAAATCCCGGGGCGGAGGGCTACCGATAATGCAATAGGGGACATCGCTCAGATGAGAAGATGGTACAAGTTTAGCTAAACTGCTTGTACTTTACTCCAACTGTTATTTGGAATCCTTTAGTATCTCTTTTTCAACTGATTTTGTAATTGTGTAGTATATTACTAAAATTTCAGCTCAGGTTTTCGGAAAAGCATAGCACCACCACCAGCATAGCAAAAGCACCCATTCTTTTTACAAAAAACTGCGCCGAAATTCTATGCAAATAATATTTCCCACGGTTCATAGATGGTAAACAAGATTGACCGCAATTTCACTTCTTTAACATTGATGCTGTCTAAGATACACTTGATAGATGTTTGTTTCTAGACATTAATTTGCTCATTTAAAAAATAATACCGAATAGTTTAAATTATTACTTCCACCGTTTATCCCCAGCATAGAGTAGAGTGGGTCTATTCTATGGTGGGGATATGCCCATCTCTTCCCGTGGGTGTCGTAAAATTCGACTAAGGGATTGAGAGGGGACTAGCAAAACTTAAGTCCCTAGAAAGGTTGATGGCAGTTAGGCGGCCGGCTGTAAAAATATTGTCAAATCTATTAGCAGAAGGTATGGTCAGTGATGACTTACCTACTGCGCCAACCCCAAATATTTGGGGTGTAGCGGACTCTGGGCTCCCGAGAGGGATGCAACCGGGAACATCGCTCGGATGAGAGAGTTTAAATTATTACTTCTATAAATCAATCTTCACTAATCCTAACAAAAATATTATTATTTACTTACTAAGCAACTGAGCTTGTGGTACCCACTTCACTGTTTTAATATTATCACAATGGTAAGGCAAACTGTCCTTATTCCATCTTAGTACAACGTCATAAGGCACTCGGGACAACACTTTTAGAACTATCTGAATGACTTGTTGAGGAAGAAGTGACAGTTCAATATTTGACCCGTAACTTACGTAAATTACTCCATTTTTGGATGAATCTAAGAAGTTTTGAAGGTCCTGCAATATAAATTACTTTTTACATCGCTGCAGGATTGTAATTAAAACGGATATAAAGTACACATTTTTTCAAGTAAAATAAATACTTAAGATCTTTCGGAGTCAGGCGGTTTGGGCTTTGCATATATAGGTCAGTCAGGACTTTAAATTTTGACCTTGCTATTATAAAATGAGTTTTAAGTGCCAGACCTGGTTTAAACCATGATTGGCTTTAAAATGCATTTAATAATAGCAAGGTATATGTTTAAAGAAGACAAATGAGGTAAAATCAGTGGACCTATGGTTTAGAATTGGAGCAGCTAGTGAATTAAGGGTAATTAAGTACCTAGATAGTATCAAAAATGTACATACCGGATCCAAAACTTGTTTCATCACTTTAACAGATTGTAAATGCAAAGCTCCCAAATAAACGATATTAGGAGGCACAGGACGATTGTTATCCCAAAGGTGATGAACATTCATGAACAGCATTGAAACTCGTTTCTTTAACTCACTAAGGGGAGGCACATCGTTATTAAAATTTCTTCTCAATACAGCATCATCATCACTTTCTTGCCTATTGAATTCGTTTATGAATAAATAATGCTTGAAAATCTCGTGAACTCTTTCAAAGAACGTCATTTCGTGTAATTTTTGTTGCCAAAAACTAGGATAAATTATCGGATGTAGAGATATTCCTGCAAATGACGTATACATATCCAGTGCAGATAAACTACTAACCGTAATCATTGGAGCATTGAATATGTGACCAAAGACTAGAGCAGGCCGGACACATGCTTCTACTAAAATTAGATCAAAACCTTTCGAATCCTTTAACACTTTTCTAACACTCTCAGTGTTAATTTCTTTTTCAAATATTTCAGTCAATATTTTGAAATACGTAAATACTTGTTTGTAGACATCATTACTCCTCAATGTAACTGCTTCAGTAAATTTGTGTTTGATGCTGTAGGCAATATCATGAACATCTATTTCGGTAAGATTTGTTGGTATATTTTCTTCTGTAAATGCGGGATCAGCCGTGATAATTGTGACATCATGACCAAGTCTTGCAAGTTCTTCCGTTATTGGTCTAAAAACCATCTGATGACTCAAGAAAGGCGAAGGGAACACAGCTAAGATTCTTGCCGCTTTGCTATAAGCACCTAAACACAAAATACCGAAAAACAAATACATGATTTAAAAAATATAATGCACTACTAACGCAATTAAGACAATTCATTGTCTTTTATATTGATTTTTGTAATTTAAAATTTAAAACGGTTAATATTAAAACAAAAGGAAATAAATATTTTTAAGTATATTATTGTGTACGAAAATTCACACGTTATTGAAAAACTTAGACAAACAATATTTAATCAACTATATTTATAAAATGTTTTGCCCATACTGACTGACTGATCAACGCACAGCCTTAACCACTGATAGTAGTAGAGAGCTGAAATTTGGAGAGTGCGTTTTTTTTTATATGATGAAGGTATCCGATAAGAAAGGGGTTTTTAGGTCTTGAAAGAAAGGTCTTAAGCGGTGAAACCGCGGGACACAGCTTTATTTAATACATAGCTACAACGCAAATACCTATTTGGAGATTATTAATGTAAATCAAATAATTTTTATGTAATTACAAGCTGACTCGGCAAACGTTGTTTTGCCCTATAAATTATAGATAGTAGCCGATTCTCAGACCTACTGAATACGTCTACAAAATTTCATAAAAATCGGTCAAGCCGTTTCGGAGGAGTACGGTAACTAACACTGTGACATGGAAATTTTATATATTAGATTCTATTTTTATTTTAAGTGCGCCTGAACTGGGACTATAGACATATTTTAACTGTCCACCATAGACAGTCAGTCAGTCAATCCTGGCGTACTTGTATAGATCGAGTTCAGTGGTTTCCGTTAAGGTGGGTACTGACTGGTGTTACGGAGCGTAGTGTATCATTTGCAGAGAGCGTGTTACGCATCGAACATGGCGGCGTAACATGCTCATCAAAACTCTGTGTTCCGTCTTCGGCGTGTGATCACTCGCGACGTACGACGCACCGCGTGCGCTTGTGACGACTTGCAACAGCGTACTGACTGAAACGCAGTCAAAGGATTCGCCAAAAAACCGACAACCGGGTGGAGCACTCAAAGCGAGCAACGAGCGGCTCGTTGCTCGCTGGTTTCTCCGTAACACGACGTACTGACTGCACGAATGCTCGCTGTGTAACACGTTACATTACGCTTCGTAACGCCGGTCAGTACCCACCTTTAGACGCTATGCTAGGCCCGTTTGAAAAACTGGTAAGCTATATTCTATATATTCTTCGGGTGCAAGTATTTATGCTTAAAAAATAAATATTTGTGTCTGGTCTGGGTGTCCCTCTATGTATAATATGTATGTATTTACAAAAGAAAAATAAATATAAGTATTATATCCGTTGTCAAGTCACCGTAACACAAGCTTAGTCGCTTACCACGGGGCTAGATGGCGCTGTGTGTTGTTCGGAGAAATTATTTATTATTTATTTATTTATTCTAACCTAACTTAGTTCGACGGCCTCTCTGGCGCGCCGAATAAGCCATCCCAAGAGAGGCTCCGGAGAGGGATGCATCCGGGAACATTGCGTTCGCTCGATTGATGATGATGATGTGGGACAAGTGTGAACCCCCTGAGACAAGTACTTGGCCGGTTTTTTGTTACTTTATATTAAAGTCTTCTAAATTAAAGTCTTCATTTAGGTAAAACACCCTAGTCTAATATTAATTCAAATTGTATAATTGTTGACAACGGTGTCTAGGTATAGAGCTCGAGTTAATTGTTATTAGTACAAATGTATATTTAGTTTGAACTCGTGTTTGGCGCAAGGTTACAATATGTGTAGGTATTCTGTAAACACACAGTTTTAACATCAATAGTTGGACGGTAGGTTTTGGTCACTTTACAAAAAAGGAAGACAAATAAAAGATCTCCCAAATAGGTGAGTTTTACCGCCAGATAATAATATAGCAGGTAGTGTTTAACTTCGTAGCCGTTTTAAAATAAAATGTACTAAAAGCCCATACTTATCACATTAAAGCATGCGATATTATCTGCCGGTAAAAATGCAGCTATGTGTCAAAGCCATTACACCTCAGTCTACCCGTGATTAGGGCATTATTAACTCCTCGAAACATCAGGCATTAAAAAAAACTAAAAATAATCAAACATTAAAAAACTCTTCTACCGTACCGAGTTATAACATTTTGAAATAACACAAAGTTTATGTATTTTGTTATCATATCAGCCCGCTAATTTCTCGCACTGTAGAACAAGGGCTTCCTCTTAAAGGGGTTAGGCAGTAAGATGCCACGGGAGCCCACTCCGGATTGGTGAATAAATAAAAATAATATAAATGAGTTAAATTAAAATGAAAAATACAAAGAAACAACAAAGATTATCTATGCGGCAATAGGAACATGCTCATCATAAGCTGTAAGGCGCACGTACCAACACAGCGCTGGTTTTCAGCATGTAATGTATCATGTCTTTGAACCGTGGTGAGTCCTGCGACATATCGGTTGTCTCACACAATGTTTCCTTCACCATAAGAGAAATTAACAGCGTACATAATTTGTTTTTGAAGAAAAAACATTGATGCGCTGTCGGCCCGGATTCGAACCCTCGCCCTCGGAATCAAAGCCGTGGTAACTACCACTAGACTAATACAGCTCAGCTCGCACCGCTTAATTATAGTACAAAAATAGATTAATATTAATACCTATATTATACCTAGAATTAATTATAGGTAGGTACCTACCTAGAACAAGTTAAGCATTCAAGTCACGTTTCGCTGTCAAAATTCTCATACGTTTTGATCGTGTTATTACGTGCGCCGTACGAAACAAATGAGATGGCTTTCTGGAGGACTATATAGTTTTACTGGAAGCTTATGTATTTTCTGTCTTTGTATGTATGTATGTTTGGGCCTATGTGGTGCTCTAGAGGCCAGAGGGATGGACCGATTTTGATTATTCTTTATGTCTATCGATTTGAAAATAAATTTGACAAACTATGTCAAGTAGGATATCGTTGACTAGGTATATGAAAATCACTTTGAGGTTTAATTTATCTTTTTTCATTGAATATATCTTTCTAATATATAAAATTTCCATGTCACAATGTTAGTTACCGTACTCCTCCGAAACGGCGCGACCGATTTTTACCAAATTTTAAATGGGTATTCAGTAGGTCTGAGAATCGGCTACTATCTATAATTTATAAGGGCAAAACAACGTTTGCCGGGTCAGCTAGTAATATATAAAAGTGTTTATAAACTAAAACAGTTTTTCAAAACTTTTAGATAAATTATGGCGACATTTCGAATGCAGAATACGAGTATAAAATAAATACGCACTCACCTCGCCTATTAGATACCTACTAGCTTCTGCTCGTGGCTTTGTCCCTCTGTTTCAAGTCGAGTATTCGCCCAATGCGTCATTGAGGTCGTCTTTAATACGTCAAATACTGCTGTAGTCTGTTCCATTTTTGCTATCTCCCTGTCCAGGTGAGTGCGTTAGCACTTCACACGTAGAATGCTCGGCAGAAACGCCTTTCTGGGTTACTTTTCAAATATGGAATATTTTCCATTCACAAACTTGTTCTCAAAGTCAAACTGGGGCGATCGATGTTTATGTCTGTTTGTAATATAATTGGACAATTTGCTTCTATTAGTACATGTACCTGTATAATGTTTATTGTTTGATTGTAGGTAGGTATGTATAGTTAAGTATAAGAATGGTTTATCAATTTCTGTAATCAGATGCGTGTAATGTTACTAGCTGCGCCCCGGGGTTTCACCCACGTGAATTCAGATTCCGGGGAGATTTTGGATAAATGGCCTATTTATAGTAAGTATTTTCGTTTTAACGCAAAAACTACAAAACCGATTTCAATGTAACTTAGTATGCAAATAGCTGAAGACCTAGCTACAAAGGCTTTCCCATAATTTCCACAAGTTCTGACTTTTTCGATCTACGACGTCTCGAGGTTCTTCTTTTTCAGGGTGACCTAGAAAACACCTGTTTCTTGAAAACACGGATTTAATCACTACAACTCGAACACGTACTATTCTAATAAAATCTAAAGTGCAACTTAGCTAATTAACTTAATGTAGGTTTTTATATGAAACAATTTGTGCATATTGTGCATTAATTTATCTGGAACATAACAGTACCTACGCTAGTTTCTAATAATATCGAATGAATAACAAAGGATCTTAGATACACTTTTTAAACTTTAATCCTGTCAACCAACACTGATAAGCCGCCGCGGAGGAGCGCCGTCGTCGCGTCGTTAGATCTCTTTGCAACCATTGCTTATTCTGTGGTTATGTCAAACGTATTCCCGACGCGACGAAGACGCGACCGAGGACATTGTAGCGGTTGTGGAGTATAATTGATGGAGGCAGCTCTGGATCGCCATATTTGTGGCGTCGTATGGGGGAGGAATGGGGGTTATAAGGGACGAGATGATGATGATTATGAGGACGCGCCTCCGACGCGACCTATCACTCCGTTAAGCCTAAAGAAACGTTAATTTTTAATGACTATCAGTATCTGGGGCCTCGCTAAGTGGCGTCGTATGGGAAAGGAATGGGCGGATAAGGGCTAAGATGATGATGATGATGATGACGAAGACGAGCCTTCGACGCGACCTATCACTGCGTGTTAAGCCTAAAGAAACGTTAATTTTTAATGACTATCAGTATCTGGGGCCTCGCTAAGTCAAACTCAAACAAAAATCCTCAACTCCAAGTTGATACTTTACTTTAAAAGTCGAAACTTTTTAATTATAAAATTAGATATCGCGTAACATTAAAACTTTTTAACTTCAAACGCTCCGAGCTTAGAAGTTTCTAACGTCATGGTCTTCGGAACTTTTAATCAGTTCATAATAGAGTAAAAGATGTGACAGCGACACAATATCAGAGAAATAATCGCAAATTCCACTAGTATTACAAACTGGTTGCGCCACGCCATTTCGCGCGTATAGAATATTTAGTGAGATGAACCAGTGAAGTTTTTGTAGGTAAACCACTAATCGTCTGCAACCATTAAGAGGCCATTAATCAACCAATCATTAATCAACCACCATGAAATATTCTACAATTTTCGATGAACCCGATAGGGATTTTAAGTTTAGCGGCTATAGTCTTCTCTACCTACTCTTTCTCCATGCATAGGTAGATGCAAAGGTACCTATTGATATTGGTTTTATGACATAAATATATTTTCTGTAATGCCCTTTTCCGGAAAGGTTTTATGGCATAAACATATTTTTTTCTCTATTCTCTTTATCCAGGGAGAAAACTGTCGACACATTTGGAGAGATTGTATGGAGAAAAGAGTAGACTTTTCTTTTAATCCAGTGGGAGCCCCACTACACAACCGCACTGTTCCCCCTAGAAAGGTGGGACGGTGTATAAGATGCATTTCTCCTTAGAAAAAAGGGTACCATTCCCAAAGGGTAAAACCAGGACCATTTTACTAAGACTCCACTGTGCGTCTGTCTATCTGTCACCAGGCTGTATCTCTTGAACCGTGATAGCTAGTTTAGGGTAACGTTGCTCTCACCTTCGAGATTTGATAATAGTTGTTCCACATGTGAAACCCTAGGTGTGCCCTAGGTGGTGTTAAAAGTGCATTATGGTGGGGGGCATCTGGTGGCGCTCCCACATGCTTTAAATAGGTATAAGGTCACTAGAGGGAAGAGCAGCTTATGGGGAAAGTGCGGTGAAATCAATTTATTAGAATTACAATTGTTAAATTGATAAAATCGCCATGTACTTATGATATAGGTAGATAGGTACTTCTCCTATCATGATTGACGAATATAACAATTTTATTGTAAATCCAGTAAATTTATTTCGCCACACTTTCCTCATAAACCGCGCTTCACCCTAGTCACCATAAATATATATTATTAATACCTTACTCTTCGATAATGTAGCTTTCTATTGGTGAAAGATTTTTTGGAATCGCTTTAGTGGTTTCAGACATTACCCGTGAAATACATACATACAAACATGTTACCAACGTTACCTCTTTATAATATTAGATATAGCTTAATGAACCTACTAGTGACAAAACGTGTGACAAAATCCGGAGGTCCTGTTGGTGCTGCAACTTCGCGTTCTACTTGGTCTCACAGAAACGCGCCCCAAGCCGCTCGCCGCGTGAGCCCGCGCATAGAACTAATATGAATTTTAAATTTATTGGTTCCAATTATAGTCGACATCTTCGGGTGTTCAGCGTCGAAATTCACAGAAGCGGTTGATATGATAGGTTATAATAGGTTGATTGAAATTCAAAAGTAGGTCAATAGTGTCAATAAATAAATAAAATAAAAAATAAAAGCAAGGATGCCTTCATCCATATTCGTATATGCAATCTTGTAAATAATGCAATCACCACTAGTAAAGTGTTTGTCGCACTATTATCACGTCATTGTGTCTCACTATTTGACTAACATAGTACAGTCCGACCAAGATATCTGTGCAGGTAACGATGACACGATGACTACAAATCTCCGAATTTCTATAACTAAGCCGGTATTTAGTCTGTCTTTTGTCTGCCCGAACATAAAAGTTGGTGGTACTGTACTAACGTATTTGTTAACTTTACCTACTTACAGAATAATAATTATGTTTAGAAAATCGTGACATTTACTGTAAAATAGTTTATGGAGTGACATTATAGTTTCACCCTTTATGAAGGGTAATTTATTTCAGACACTACATTTTCTAAACGTGTAAACTATAGTATACTTCCCTACTAATCTATACTAAAAATATAAATGGGAAAGTAACTCTGCCTGTTACCCTTTCACGCCTAAACTGCTGAACCGATTTTAACGAATTTTGGTATAGAGATAGATGGGACCTTGGAAAAGCAGCTAAGGAGCATAGGCTAATTTGATCTCGATACTCTCTCGTGATTTACGCGGGAGAATCCGCAGGGCGCTTCCATTATTTTATATTGGGCGTAACGACAGACAGTTATTTTCATTTAGATTTAGGCATTATCCGATGTTGATGAATTTTGCTCGATATATCCATGGGACAGGGTTTATGCGGCCCAAATCGCAGGATGATGCTTATTTATTTATATTTAAATAAAATATCGTAAAATAATATTTTAGTTAAATATTCGGCCTACAAGATGTTACATGTGCGTCTTGCAGTCCGAATAGTCCAAGTGCGAAGTTCAGACTCGGGCACATAGGGTTCCGTATAGGTACTATTATAACAAAGAAATTACGTTTGGTACCTATATAGGTATGCGAGCCTCACTTAAGAACGTGGCAACTGTTACCATTTCCATACAAACTTAATACCAAAATAAATTATGAAAAATTTAGTTTTCTACCTTAATATTGATATTATTCGGATTAAGATTTTACTTTTAAAGGGTCCCCTCAAGGTTTTCCAAAATATTCATTCGAAATGAAATAAAACGGAGAAACATTTTGTCATTTTTCCAGCAAATATTCATTTTATTCAGTTTTTGGTAAATCTTCCAGATGATTAAACATAAGTACATCATCTGTGAAGATTTCAATTATCTAGCTTTCACGGTTCTCAATAGAGTCTTAGTAAAAAGGTCTCGATTTTAACCTTTGGGTTCGGCACTCTAAAAACTAAGCCCATCACAACATTTTGAAAAGAAAGTAAAGTAGGTATTGCTAGCCACATCGCTTGCAGCTTTTCCGCAACTATTTTTAACCGACTTCAAAAAAAAGGAGAAGGTTCACAATTCGTCGTCTTTTTTTGTTTGTCTATCTCAAGCGGGTTTTAAACAAAATGCTTACGGAAATAAATTGTAGTGATGCTACTAAGCCGAGATATGTGGTTTTTGAACACGTACTCGATCCTAGGAAACACTACAAACTCTAAAGAGCTTGTTTTTCTCTGTGATCATTTCATGCTTAGAAAGTTGGAGTTATTCGCTTAGACCACTGACCTCCATTACAACTGGACGGGACATAGCGCACTGAATTTCGTGCCTATTTGATATGCGCGATGTAGCGCTGTTGTCGCGCGTTTTCTATTGAAAGTGATATAGTGACCGTCTCCGGAACTATAAGTTCCTTGGACGGCCACCATCACTTTCAATAGAAAACGCGCGACAACAGCGTAATATGGTGCAAATCAAATCGGCACAAAATTCTAATGACATTTTGTATGGTATTCCATTATAGCAATTCCAGCGTACCTACTTGTATAGTTTCAGTTCAGTGGGTTAGACGTATTGCGTAAAAATAGGAGCAATTATAACAACACGATATCAAACATATTTCTAATCCGAAGACTAAAAATCGAGACGTGCAAACTACTACGTAAATTGTACCAAAAGTGAATGCCTAAGACCGATAAGATAAGTTAGAATATTTTTTTTTTTATTATTTAGGAAATTCAACAGTTAGCACAAAAGTATTCAGCAAGCTAAATACAGGATCTCACGAATAAATTATTTGAATATACAAATTGAATATTTGAATATACGGGTAGGTACCTATTTAAACTTTGAAAATTAAAACATCTTAGGTTAAAATTGGTATTTTAAATGTAAGTAGGTATTTCGAGATTTGAATAGGTAAGGTCACTTGGGGGAAGTATGGCTTACGGGGAAAGTGCGGCGAACATCAATTTACCGTACTTACTATTTGTTATATTGATAAAATCGCCATCTACTCACGATAAAGGTACCTACATATTTTTCCTATCATGTGTCGCCTATTAGCCGTGTAGCCCCGGCATAGAATAGGGTTACTCCACCTCTTCCCATGGGTGTCGTAACAGGCGACTAAAAGATTTAGGGGGACTAGCAAAACTTAAGTTCTCCCCGCGCGGTGGCGGATAAACTGCTTGGTCCCTAGAAGGGTTGGTGTCAGGCAGGCGGGTCAGGTAATAATAGATAGGCAGATATTGCCAAATCTATTAGCAGAAGGTCGATGATCACTTACCTACTGCGACAAGCCCAAATATTTGGGGCTTAGCGGACCCTGGGCTCCCGAGAGGGATGCAACCGGGAACATCGCTCGGTTGAGAGGGGGATATTTTTCCTATCATGATTGGCGATTTTATCAATATAACAATTGTACCTAAGTCCTTTAAATTAATGTTCACCGCACTTCCCCCTAGTGACCTAACTCGAATATAGGTAGGTACTCCTAATAACAATATGATCTTCGACTTTTATATCTTTGAAATCGATCGAGCTGAAACTTGTATGGGTACCTACAGATGATGGAAAACTTCGAAACACCTATTTCATTTTCAAGTTTCAATACAGTTAAGCACAGTGATCGAGACATCAAAGAAATTCGTTGATTCAGTGAACTATCACACCGTTTGATCCGACCTATTGAAATAGTTTTGACAACTCTTGGATCTTCTTTGCTAGAAACACGTACTAGGTAGCTTCAGAACATTGTGAAGCGCTAGCTGCGACCCACAGTTTCACCTGCTGAAGCTCCGATCCTGTGGGAATATCGAGATTACAATTACCTAGTGTTAATTCAGATCTTCAACCAGTATACCAAGTTTCATCGCAATAGGTCTAGTAGTAGGTCTTTGTGGGAAGGATAAACAAACATACTTACTTACACACAAACTTTCACATTTACAATATTACCTAGTTGGAAAAAAACACAAAGTTACGTGTAATTTTCAACTAAAATCAATCTATACCTACGTGTAACAGAGTCCCTATTTTAAAACATAGGAAAAAGGTTGTAGGTATACTCATCTGATTACTTTAGCGAAATAATACAAGAACGAATTATTTTTACAGGTAATCATCGTTTAAAATCGTTTAAAAAAAATTGTAAGGTTGGTAGAAATTGGTAGTTATTGGTAGACAATAGTAGGATGTAGTAGAAAATGGTAGGTTTGGTAGAAAATAGTAGATTTATTTGCTGTGGATGTGGGCTGTTTTTAGGTAAAGTGTCAGAGTAACTGTCATAGTTTTTAGTATAGTTTGTATTTTGAGCTTTATCTACTTTTGAGTAAGCGGAAAGTTAAAACTATTGGAGTAAGAAATACAATGAATTGTTACACAACAGTTGAAACGTCTTGTCGCGACGAACGTCTGTTATTTACGAGAACAGTTTTAGCTCCAGAAAACTATTTATTAACATTCCAAGCTTAATGGATATAAATAGCTGTATATTTTGGTCCTTAATTGAACATTGTTTTCTAGGATTTACTAAATATTTTAATTACTGAATGTATGAAGTACAAATGCCATCTGTTATTAAGGTTCCGTACATTACGGATGAAAACGGAGCCCTATTAATGAGATTCTGTTGTCTGTTTGTCCATGCGTATGTGTCCCATGAAACTTAGTACATCATAGCTAGGTACAAATATTTAGTTTGAATAAAGCAAAGTCACCTCGGCAAGTCACCAAGTCACAAAGTTGTGATCGGCTTATTCCCAATCGAGCCATTCTTTGTTCCTATTCGGGCCAAAACAAAATTTCGAATACCTAATTTTTTTCCTCAACGGGCCAAAATGTTTCAAGTACAAACAGCAAGAAAATACTGAGAATTTCCTCACTATGGTTTAAGAGAAATGACTCCGATAACTCGAAAGAAATTCGCTTTGAGCGATAAGTCTGCCTATTGTACTTTTATGTAACCCTTATTTAGGGAAGTTTTTTGTGTTGTGTGTAAATTTTGATAATAGGCATAATAGTGTTTATCTAATTGAATCTCCTAGAGATAGGTAGGTACCTATCTCTAAGACACCTATTAGGTACAAATCATACACTTGCAGAGCCGGGGCTGGTTGTTAGTTAATAAAGAGCGGTCGTAGAGCACGAAGAATTTCATACATTGACCTCAGTTTATCTCTTCTTCTTTTCGTGTTGTTGTGTGGCTCACCTAGTGTCAGAATTTTTAGATCGCCCTAAGACCTCTTACTTGACCTAACAACTGCTATCAGAGATAACAACCGGGACCAACTGCTTAACGTGCCTTCCGAACAAACACAATTATTCGAACCAATTGACTGCTCATAAGTATAACCCCTCACGAAAATGGTACGTCGTTTTAGTAGGTAATAGTATACCTAGTTGTACCGCATCACTATTTAACGGTCTAAGTAATAGTATAATAAATAATAATAAATAAATAGAGTTTTATTATTACCTCACCCCCTGCCAGCAATGGTGAGTTGTGTTTTGTTGAAAAATTCGCGGTATTAGCAATCAATTGGTTCAATTGTCTTTGCTTCCGAAGCACGGAATTTTATCTAGACTGCATTAATTGATTTGGCTAACAATACTACCTGACGACCTCTGTGGCGCGTCGTGCGAGAGCGCGACTGCAATGCAGGAGGTTGCGGGTTCGATTCCCGCCGGGTGCAAGTATTTATGCTTAAAAATAAATATTTGTGTCTGGTCTGGGTGTCCTTCTATGTATAATATGTATTTATTTACAAAAGAAAAATAAATATAAGTATTATATCCGTTGTCTAGTCACCGTAACACAAGCTTAGTCGCTTACCACGGGGCTAGATGGCGCTGTGTGTTGTTCACAGAATTTATTTATTTATTTATTTTATACTATACGTTTGGCTAAACCCCTAAATCTCATGGGTTAATGTCTATCGATTTCCCATCAAGTCTTAAAGCCTTGCCTTACTTACATCCCATTGGTTAGTAAATGCTCGTGTCAGCAAAAGTTCCTCATGTTTGGATCCGAATCAGTGTAACTCCACACACAGAGATTACCGACGCAACCGTTGTTAGAGGAAGGCTCTTCGGCTGTTATAGCCCGTTTACAGAGTGCCAGCTGCTGGTTTTGCGGAAAATCCGACTAATAATAACCATTCGGCTAAAAATATTCCAGTAAAAAACAATTCGACTAAATACAAAGTCTACTAACTGGGCAAAACTTTGGTCAAGAATTTTCACTATGTTTAGATTACCACAAGCTGCGTCCCGCGGTTTCACGCGTATAAGTTCCGATCCCGTTTGAATATCCGAATCAAAAGAAGCCTATGTTACTTTTCGATAATACCTATAGCTTTCTAGGTATAGGAAAAATATTTTTAAAATCAATTTAGTAGTTTCGGAGCTTATTCATTACAAACAAACAAATTAATATTTCCCATGTCCCGCGGTTAAACCGGCGTAAGCCCCGATCACGTGGGAATATCGGGATCAAAAGTTATCACCTATGTTACTCAGGGTAAATGTAGCCTTCCAATGGTAAAATATTTTTTGAAATCGGTTCAGTAGTTTTAGAGTTTATTCTTAACAAACATACAGACACACACACACACACGCGCAAGTACACAAAAATACAAATCTTTCCTCTTTATAATATTAGTATAGAAATAACTGCATTAAATGAATAGTACCTAAAAGCTTTTTGCATTTCGTTAAATCTATTCTTTTTAAAATTAAAGTGAAATTGAGCTGGCAATCGCACCGAGTTCGAGTCGGGGGCCGTTTAGTGATGCACACCTGAGTGCATTTGTAATTTACTTATACAATAATAATATAACTACAAACAGTGGTGTTACCCGCTTTTAAGTCCCGATCCCAGGAGAATATTAGGATAAAAGTATTTTATGAGTTATTCAAGATTCCCATCTATCTACATACTGAGTTTCATCGCAATCGGTTTAATAGTTTTTGCGTTAAGAGGTAAAAACATAGTACTATTATAAACTCTGGTCCCCTAAAACCCTCAATTATTTGGGGTCGGCACAGTACGTAAGTCCTTGACCATAATAATATCTACTGCAAATATTGGCAATATTTTTTTTTACGGCCGCTTTCTTGCCTGACACCAACCCTCTTTGGAACCGCGCGGGGCGAACTCAAGATTTGTCACTCTCTCCCAGATCCCTAGATCGCATTTTACGAAACCCACAGGAAAAGATGGGGTAACCCTATTCTATTCCAAGGCTATAGGGTCATAATGTCATCTCCTTTAAAATCGATATAATCAAAATCGAGCTACATAGGTAGGGTAAACCTGTATAAACCTGGTAATAAAAAAGCGAATGAAATAAGAAACAGTAACCGATTTTCCCAACATTTGGAATCTCTTACGTAAATTGGATCTGTGAATAGATACCATTGATTGAATTAGCTGCTTCATCGGCCTTGCGTTCGAGCTCAGATTATCCATACCTACCTACCTATGTACTTCTAAACCTAATAATATTGGAAAATCGGTTAAGTGCGAGTCGAACTCGTTGGTCGAGTGTACCCATTAAGCCGTCTTAAAAAAAACACGTTTTTTGTATGGGAGCCGCACCGATATTTATTCTGTTTTTAGAATTTGTTTTTTTAAGCGGCAACAGAATTACATCATTTTGAAATTTTCAAATTAGCCATCACGGTTCATAATATACAGCTTAATGACAGACAGAAAGTGAAGTATTAGTAAAAAGGTCAAGTTTTTTACGATCAGCCTCCTGCTTGACGCCAACTTCCCCGCGACCAATCAGTTTATCTGCCCCGTGTGGGGAGAACTCCAGGATCGCCAGTCTTCCCCATATTCCGTAGTCGACATTTACGACACCCACAATGGGAGGAGATGGGATAACCCTATTCTATAATGGAGCTACACGGTCAAAGCGGCCCACCAAAATACAATCCTACTAATATTATAAACTAGCTGAGCCGGCGAGCTTTGTTCCGCCTTAGAGAAAAAAAGTATGGGGTTATATGCCACCTTTCCACCATTTTTCAGCGAAATCGGTTCAGCCGTCCCGCGTCAGTCCCGATCCCTTGGGAATATCGGTATCAAAAGTGGCCTATGTTACCCAGGGTAGAATTTTTGAAATCGGTCAATTTGAAATCTTAACAAACATACAGACACACTCACACACAAATACAAATCTTTCCTCTTTATAATCTTCTAATATATAAAACTAGCTGACCCGGCAAACATTGTTTTGCCTTATAAATTATAGATAGTAGCCGATTCTCAGACCTACTACGCATATAAAATTTGGTAAAAATCGGTCGCGCCGTTTCGGAGGAGTACGGTAACTAACATTGTGACATGGAAATCTAATATATAAAATTTACATGTCACAGTGTTAGTTAACGTATACTCCTCCGAAACGGCTTGACCGATTTTTATGAGATTTTGTATACGTATTCAGTAGGTCTGAGAATCGGCTACTATCTATAATTTATAAGGCAAAACAACGTTTGCCGGGTCAGCTAGTATTAGTATAGATATAGACAGATGTGAACGTTTGTGTGTAAGTAAGTAGGTAATTAAACGAGTAACTGCTTCACGCAACAACTACCCAACCGATTGCAATGAAGCTTGGTATACAGATAGCTACAGACCGAGACTAACACATAGGACTTTTAGCCTATCCTATGTATCGCGAGGAGTCTTCGGATGGAGGTGGCTCACGATCGCTATTTATGGCGTCGTATGGGGGAGGCCTATGTTCATAAGTGGACGGATTAGAGCTGAGATGATGATGATGATGATGATGATTCTTTTATCCCAATCGTCGCCCTGGATCAGGATTTACGCGGGTGAAACCGCGAGGCGCAGCTAGTAAACCATAAAAAAAATCAACAAAATTTTAAAACCCGGTTAAGTCGTAGAAACCCCATTTTATTCAATAAAAGACGCACGAACGAATACATTCTCATAATTCCTTGAGAGGAGTACCTACTTAAATTTACTTCAGGGCGGTTAGGTTGTGCCTAATTTCATGAACAATTGGGATATTACTAATGAATTATATCAAAATAAATTTTGAATTGTTTTTAGGGTTCCGTACAAAAAGGGTAAAAACGGGACACTTTTGTTAAGACTCCACTGTCCGTCTGCCTGTCTGATTGTCGGGCTGTCCAGGTTGTATCTGTTGAACCGTGATAGCTAGACAGTCTTAGATGTATTCCTGTTGCCGCTATAATAACTTTTAAGTATAAAAAATAACCAATTAGGTTAGATACTAGATATCAGTTATTATCAGTCAACTTTTCTACCAACATTAAATTGAATTTATAAATAGTGAGTAGGTACCTAATAAATGTGTTATTTATTTAATTATTATTTATTTTGTGTTCAATTTGGATTCTAGAGCATCGCAAATTATAGCAAAACGCAAAACCGGGATTAAAATCTCAAACATACACTTGTCCGTCGGAAATTCGTCGGAGAACTAAAGTCACCGAGATAGCTTTCAAAATTATCAGACTGAAATGGCAATAGGTAGGCTATATAGCTCGGATTGATAACTGTTGGGGAGTAAAATTCTTCGAGTAGCGACAACGACGCGTTCCGAAACCACAGTAAAATAAAATCTCGACGTTTCAAAACGTACGTATGTGTGTATAATATACGTTCTAACTAAATGAATAAATAAATTTTGATGCAATGCGAAACAAAGGGTTGGATGACCACTCGACGTATGAGGAAAGAGTATATGTTCAGCAGTGAGCGGATAAGAGCTGACATGGGGACCAAAAACTTGTGAGATTTCAGCAGTCAGCATCAGTGAAAGGTAATATTTCAGACAAACATCAACTCCAGAGTCAGCTAAAACAAGCATATAAGCACTAAAACTATACCAAGTTCAATAAAACAAGTTGTCACCCTCACCGTCAGAGAAACACTGGTGAATTTTCCACGACGTGAACCGGAGATTTAATGTAATTTATCTACACTCATGAACCTCTCATTTGAAACGATTTACGCCCCTGTACTGTAAAGAGATTCTTGCTCGTCGAGTATTTAATATCTTAACTGCACCGCGCGGGGTTAAGCGACGCTTTCGTATAGATGGATAGATTATTATGCTTCGTTGTAACAAATTATTGGCATATATTTTTATTCATTTAGTGTTTCTTATATTTGGAAAGTTAGTTTTTTGAAAGAAACTAGAAGGAAAATTATAAAAGTTCGAAATAATTTACTAAAAATTATTAAAAAAAAACAAATTCTCAGTATTTTTTTATTGTTTGAAACGCCAAGGAAAAAAACATTACGTTATCGACAAAAATGTTAAGAAACTGTTATGGAAAAAACGGCACAGATAGACAAACATACGGACAGTGGAGTCTTAGTGAAAGGTTCCCGTTTTTACCCTCAGAGTACGGAACCCTATAAAATATGAGTCTAATAAAGAAATGAGTATTTGTTAATAAATGACGATAAGTAGAATTATTAGTAAGTATAGAATTTAAGTTTTGACTAAACATTACAGTTCAGAATTTCGTAGTTTCTTTATTAAAATTATTTGCTTCTGAAAATCACAAAACGAATGAGGTAAGCGAGAAGGTGAATGAAAAGTGTAATTTTGTGTTGTATTGTCGTTGACTGGGCTTTGTACGAAATGAGGAGGAAAGGTGCTGTTATAGAGGGGCAGGTTTTCCGTGTGAACTTTTTACATGTGATCAATATATTGTATGGTTTTTGTAACCTTGTAGACTTTAAGTATACGACCATGAAAATGGTGCTAAAAATAATTAAAAGAACATTGGCAAAAAATATTTGCACTAAAATGCTTGGTACAATATTGTAAATTACGCGTTTCCCGCAGAAGTTACATGATAATAGAAAAATAAACTACGTGATTATAAGATAATTGAAGATTTTAATTATTTTGCGGTATTATGAATGTTTTCACTATAAGTTAATCTTTTTTACTTAATAAAAACACGAATTATAAAAAAAGATTCTGCCATTGTTCTTTATGAAAACTATGCCTTTGCATGGGGCAAAGGCATAGTTTTCTCTATCATTGTTCAGCTACTGCACCACTCTAGTTCCTAGCTTGCTTGGTGCGTAATACTCACAATATATTATGTTCAGTATAGAAGATGAATGCAGATTGATTATCAATGATCTTTTTAAAATGTCTTAATTATAAGAGATATTTCGAAACCATACATCAATTCATAAATTGATGTATGGTTTCGGCACGCGCCGTCTGAAGTTCTCCGTTGAGAAGAATTCACAAGTAACTTATAGTTTACTCTTTTGTGATCATGTATAAAAATAAAGTCCCTTACTCATCTCATCTCTCATCATGTAAATAAAAAACCTGCCGCTCTATGTTTACACCGGCAGGTAAGGAATCTCCTGTAATTTAGAATGAGTGATGAAAAAATGAGATGACGGTATGTCATAAAATATTCGAGTGTAATGTTTTGACGGATGAGGGATTAGACCTAGCCGAAAAATGTGAAGTAAATTATTCACTGAAGTTGTTACATTTTCGCGTTTTTACACTTTATTTGGTAACGTCCGGGATCTGCGGAAAATTGTGACAATCATTCGGTGAATATGAAAAAATATTATGTTAAAATTCGGGTGCGATTGCGTGGGTGTTTTTTTTATTATAACAGATAAACCAGTTTTGAATCCTGGTTTACCCGACTGGCGAAGGAGGGTTATTGTAAGATTCCTTTCATAAGTTTCTTATGTCGATATTTTACATGAACGGAGCCATCTAGTGAGAAACTGACGCCAGTAATAAAGATCAATGCAAACCGCCGTCGTTGCGTACACGGATTTCGCTTAGTCCAGTGTTTATTTTAAGGTACCGTACTCAATTGTGATAATAGTACGGACCCGTCGAGCGCGAGTCCTACTCGCGCTTGGCCGGTTTTTTTTGTTTACATCGAACAGCAGAACTAGGTATTTTTAGCGAAATTTTTAGTCAACTTTATGTTTAAACAAAACCTTATCCTTTAGCTTTGATGTTTCATGTAGAAGTTTTCTTTTTCAACAAAGCGGTTAAGAAATTCTATGCATAATAAGATATTGACGTCAGCTGCATTTGAAACTTCGTATTCTTGAGCAGAGATATGTGTTTGGCTCCATATGGAAAGATCTTATATTGAATTGCCTTTTTGATGTTTTGTTTACATTCAGTTTGCAGTTTGATTTGGTTTAAATTATGCTAAAAGATGAAAGAGTAATGCCCGCTGGCGCCAAGCAATTTTAACATTGAGCTCCCAAGGTTATCTAAAATCGTATTACTTGCACATTTTTTTAACCGGTGTCAAAATTCAAGTCAAATCACTCAAATGTGAAAATCTATTCTGGCGGAATATCAAAAATAGGTTGGTAAAGATAATATAATTAACTCATATGTTTTATATTTACAGCCCTTGATGACTGTACCTAAATATAAAACACACAAATAATGTGAATTATACAAAACACGTTTATTTTTTTACTAAGAGTGAGATCGATTATTATTTACTACAAATATTATTAAATAACTGGGTATTTACTATGTTAATACCCCAATATTTAATAATATTTGTATTGAAAACAACCATGTAAGTTAAAAATTGATCATTCTTTAGATAAAATAAACCTGTTTTGCAAGTCTGCCATGATATTATGTAAAACTATAAAATAGCCTTATTAATAAACGTGGAGTAAGGTTGGAGTAGTGAGAACATGCTGTGTCTTTTTCCGTAACAAGATCTTGCAAAGGTGATAGACAGAAACAAGAAGTGGAAATGTTATTCCGACCTTACTCTACGTTTACTAATAAGGCTATAAAGAGAACGTGACGTCAGTTTTTTAGTGCCTTCTTAATTTCGACCTGGCGGGAGGGCTACCCGTGGCGAAGCGGTCAAACGCGGGTTCGAATCCCGCCGGGTAGTTACTAACATTTTTGAAAGCATTTTTTCAAAAGCAACTTATTTCGAGTAAAAATGAGACTGTATAAAATCAGTGAGGTAATACAGACTCGAAAGAATTTTGAATTGAATGCATGCTTTTCTTTTGTCAAAGTACGAAACGGGTGGCGAACCATCGACACGGCAAAATGTGAACATAATTCATCTGCAAGATACAGTACAAATCATCTGAGTGGAATGAATCATCCACATAAAGCGAGTATATTTCAAGGAAGTCGTAAATATTCAAACACCCTACGGGGATGATGTAAAAGCTCACGTTTTACTTCCACTCCACAAGTCATATTTTATTTCGATACCGAAAGTAGTTTCGTACTGTATAAAAAGACAAATTTAAACATCCTTTTACTCAGACACCTTGGTAAATAAAGATGGCTGAAAAAAGTATTTTAATCTAAATTGAATATAACTCGCTTTATTTATTTTGAGTTTTAGTATCACTAGAAATATTTTAAAGGAAAAATAAGGGCGAGGCTTGAACTCGCGTCTTTTGGTCGTCAGTTACCCCAACGTCTATACCAACTAGACTTATCTAGGTGGTTTCTGCGCACTGTGAAATCAATTTTTATGTTTTTGTTATTTACAAGTTACTTCTCATTAGTCTCACAACAATTGGGTAAACATCTGATGAGGATTTTTGAAGTGATGAACAGAAAAGCTCTTCTAGATACAGTAAATTGCTTACATTTCGACTTCTACTTAATAGGATCCGTATTATGTCTATTTTCTATCACGTATTTTATTTAACCCTGGGTGGGTTGATAAAATACGTGATAGAAAATCAATTATTAATATCTTCAATTATTTTCTATCCAAAGGTTTTCTGGAAGAGATTGCTTTCAGCGATAAGGCCACCCATTGTACCATTATTGTTATTTCAATCTAGTTTTAGGTTTATTTTTATTTATTTTTGTGGTTATTTCATGTTTTTAACTCTTTTGTAATTTTATTTACAACAAAAACCCATTTAATCTAATCTAATCTAGGATATGAACTTTATCTGGAAGGTACTACATTAATGGCGCTCTCCTGGACTAACTCCCTAACTACCTTTTTATCATAAACTCCTCACTTAAAAGTCTCCTGCTTTTTATCGGTTGTTAAATACATGTAACTAGGTCTTTCCAATAACTTTATTGGAAGGATAGTAATTACTCAAGAGGTCAAGTTTGCAGAACAACTAGTTTATTTGTTTATATATTTTATATATCTGATTTGAAATAAATACACTTATATGAATTTAAGAGGCATACCGCATTGCGACGAGCCAGTTCTTTGCCTACACCTGGCCAGGTTATGTTAATACAAAGATGTATGGTGCACGCGGCAGCGACGAACGGTACGTATATTCATCATGGTTTGGACTCCGTCACTGAAAGTTTCTGGTCCGATTAATAATTATTATTATCGTTTTTAAAATGTGATCTGAAAGATTTAACATTTTATAAAATACTAGCTGCGTCCCGCGGTTTCACCCGCATAAGTCTCGATTCCGTGGGAATATCGGGATCAAAAGTAGTATAGGTTTATAATGGTAAAAGAATTTTTGCAATCAGCACAGTAGTTTTTGAGTTTATTCATAACAAACATACATACACCCACCCACACACACACACAAATTCCAAATTCTTCATCTTTATAATATTAGTGTAGATGTAGATAAAAGTCAAAATAAATTATACAGACATTAATATCAATCAAATAAATATAAAGGTCATAGCCCACTTACACGACTCCGCTCCCACCCGGCAAAAATAATATAATTCAAATATGGGCTTTAAATATTGCTCTTTAGATATATTTTACATTGGCATCATAAATTAGCAGACACCTCGCTTCAGCGAGCTTACCGCCGTCAGACTGCTCGGGAGTTGACGCCTCGCTGGCCGCACGCTTACTGCTAGCAGTCGCCGCGCGCGTCGTCGCGGAGTGTTGCCAACCGTACGATTTAAATCGGTACGGTAAAGGCGGGTGGACAGCTGGCCGTCTGCTAGCTGTCGCCGCGTGGACTGCTGGTTGCCTGCTAGCTGTCGCCGCGTAGACTGCGAGCAGTCGTCTTAGTTTAGGGCAGTGTTGGATGGGAGCGGTGTTGGATCAGAGTCGTTTAAGTGTGCTATGACCGTAAAACCGCCCCATTTGTAAGTAAGGTAGGTATGTAAATATTCATATAGGTTAGGCATAGAATAGGGCTATTCCATCTCTTCCAGTGCATGAGTGTCTAAAAAGGCGACTAGAGGAACTGGGGAAGACTAGTAAACCTGGAGTTGTTTCTTCCTTTCCGTAGCCTTCCAATGGGAGTGGAGTGGTTTGACAAACAAACGGACGGGGCAAATTACAATAAAACAATATAAGTTCCATGATGAAACACCGCGGTTACCGTTGGATCTATCTAGTGCCAGCGGCCAAATTGGGGATGGCCGATCGAAATATACTACGTTTTAGGTAAAAATGTCTTTTTTTTTTCGAATATAAAGCATCCGGGAAAACGTCTATTTTTCACATCTTATAACTTAAACCAAAATAAAATGCTAAGATGCAGTTTAAGGTAAGAAAAATTCTTATTCAAAAGTCGACAGCCTTCCGTGACCAGTTTGTGTATGAAAATGCCATTTACACATTTGGCAGTAAGTTATTGAATATTTTTACTGTCACTGAATAGTTATGAGTTTCCTTTGAATTCAACGTAAACGGAGAAATAGGAGTGGACGAGCTGTCAACGTATCACAGACTGAAATTAGAGTTAGCTGAATTTTTGTTAATATTTCGAGTCTCTGGGTTTTCGAAGATTCCCACTATCCCAATATATAATTATTAACGAGAACGATTAGATGTTTGGTTGTTTGTGTTTCAATCACGTAAAAACTACTGACCCGATTGCGATATAACTTGGTATTCAGATACCTGAAAGTCTGAATTAAAACAAAGGCTACTTTTTATCTCGATATTACCCCGGGATTGGGCTGGTACTTATAAATAAAGATTGCAGGACGTTACACACAGGCTTGCAGGCTTGTACTATGTATAATACACACTTATGACAAATGTAGAAAACACCCAAAACAAGAAACAAATATTTATAGTCAGCATAAATACTTGAATCGGGAATCGAACCCGAAACCGTCTCCGTGACAGAGGCTGTCAATCGAAAACAGAAAGTTTCACAAAAACTTACAAAACATTTAAATCAGTATTCGTTATTAAGGTTGCAGCGTGGGAATAACGCGCTTCATTAAAATTTTAAGTTTGCGGTGTAATATTCTATTTAGACCGGGAAAGATTTTAATGAACCGCTCGACAAGACAAGCGTTTTAATATCCGCTTTTTGCCTTGTTCGTGGCATTACATCGTTTAGCGTTGTGGTACGGTAGTCGGTGCGTTAATGGTTGGGAAAATAGTTTCAGGTGGGTATCCTTCAACTCTTTCAATTCATACGATTTCTTTTTTAAACTGTTTCCTACACTTCGATGACTAGTTTATTTTATTTAAAAACTGCTTAGTGCCAGTCAAAAATGCTACATGCCTCAATCACAAAAACGAAAGAATGCAATCCTTAATTGTATCTGGGCCGGACGAGCACCTTGCGGCGCAATTGGATAGCGCGTAGAGCGGTTTTGTAAAGTTGCAGGTTCAAGTCCTGTCGGGTGCAATATTTAGGAAAGCATTTTTTCAAAATGCTGGTTCACACGATTCACTATTACCGGGGCGTAATCGCGTATTATTATTTATTCTCTCACCTCGACGTTTCGACTATGTTACAAAGCTCTCGGTCGCGAAGGGACAGCCCTCGTGAGTTCTATCAGGTCCGCAAATAAAACAAATGTTGCACACAGCGCAATCTAGCCCTAAACTAAGCAATTTGGCTAGTGGTATGTGTACCAGCCACGTATACCGGGTGCTCCGAGGAGGAGGCATTAAGCTGAAAGGCGGTGCTCTAGAGGTCTAGCCGAACAACTTCAATTCTAAAACTTTTGGAAATTTAAGGTAACTTTTTGCAAATGTTGAGTTTAACGTTTGCGTGGAATCAGCTGTTTCTTAAAGTTTGAGGTCATTGGCCATAAGGTGTCTACACAAAGAAAATATCTAAAACCAGAAACAAACATTAAGGTCAGTATAAAAACTTGTCCCCGGTTAGAACCAAACCTGCAACCTTCTACGTCTCCGTCGAGGGTTCTGCCAACATGCCATATCTGCCTTCAAACAATAGAGCTCGTTCACGTTTTAAAATAACATCATAATAAAGGAAACAAAACCTTTCGACAAATTACTGTTTCAAATGGATGGGATTTTGCGTAAACCCCAAAATCGATCAAACTCAGAGAGCCGGACGGGTCGCAAATACGCAATACTCCAAAATTTATTCCGACATTTTCCATTTCAAATATTAACCCTGAATGGTTTATGTTATTTAGAACAAAATGGGGCTATCGAATGTCGGGATTTTCACTGTCACTAGTTAGGTAAATAATTCAATTATGCTTTGACGGTCTCTGTGGCGCGTCGGGCAAAGTATCTACTGCAATGCTGAAGGTTGCGGGTTCAATTCCCGCCAGAAACAAGTATTTATGCTTGAAAACAAACCTTTTTTTTATTAAAATCTGAGTATATTTCCATTTATAATAATACAAAAAAAAGTATTATTTCCGTTGTCTAGTATCCATAACACAAGCTTAGTAGTATACTTATAATAATACTCTCTCAGCTGATTAGGGTGGCCCAGTTTGTGAGTCGCGTCTCGTCTGCCATTTTTACGTGTTTATTGGACATTGTTACGGCAGGCGCCATAATCACCATAGTTCCTCCAGTAGCAATTCCACTTCCATCACATCACTATCGTCCATGTTGTTGTCATCCTCAGATTTCTTAATAGTTCCATCCGATCTGGTGGTTGTCCTTGGCTGCAATTATAGTGCACAATTGCCGGCGTGTCCACTTCTGATTTGCAAGTAAATTTGTTATTGAAAAGGGCCTGCACGTGATGGCTTCGGGTCACGCCTACTAAAAGTCCGGGGCTCCATATCCCCGTGATACTGGTAGTAGATATACTAATCTTACTAATAATATAAATGCGATGTGTAAGTAAGAAAGTGAGTAAATTGAGTACGTTTGTTACTCTTTCACACAATAACAACTGAACCGATAGCGATGAAACTTGGTATACAGATAGCTTTTACTTTTTATTCCGATATTCTCGTGGGGTCAGGGTCCCAAGTCTGCTCTCACAATGATAGTCGTTGATGTGTATTTGACACATCTGTCTACTAAATGTGTCAAATATGACAATGACTATTAATCTATATACGAAAATCACTGACTCATCACGAAATCTCATAAACTATAAATACTATTTTTTGGAAATTCATCCCCTAACAGGGTAAAATGGGGGTAACATTGTATAAGAAAACGTTGACATTATCGTTTGTAGATGGCGTTACTGTTAAAATTAGATCGCGCTGACGTTACGTTTTAAAAAAAATCATACAATTTTACGTCAATGCTCAATAGATGGCGTTACTGGTTTAATTAGATCGCGCTGACGTTACGTTTTAAAAAAGTGTAATATTACGACGGACGACGCTGAACAAGTTTTTCTTACATAGTCTTGATTCCCCAGGCTTACCACAACATGACTTGCTTCTTAAAGTAGGAACACCAATATGAATAATGCTGCTGCGTAACCTTCATCATACTTATATTTTACGCGATAAGTAGTGAACGGAACACCTTACCTACCGCTGTGCAAAAAACCACACTTAAACGGACGACCGTTTAAGTGTGGTTTTTTTCGTCCGTTTAAGTGTGGTTTTTTGCACAGCGGTAGGTAGGTGTTCGAGCAACGCGGACGTAGTCGCGGGCACAGCTAGCTGTTAGTTACACTATTTATAACTCAAGAACGGCTAAAGTGATTTGGTTGAAAATTGGTGGGGACGTAGCTTAGAACCAGGAGAAGGACATAGGATACCGTAAATGCCGCGGGATCGGGTTTCGCTTACGCGGGTGAAACCGCGGGGCGCAGCTAGTATAATAATATATAATTTAATAATAATATCTTCATTAAGTTCCCCACAATATATTATATCGAAACCGCGAAACCACTGAACTGAAACTATAGAAGTACCTACGCTGAAATTGCTATACCTTACAAAATGACATTAGATCTTTGTTTATGGAGGTCAGTGATCGACACGATTGCGAAAAAACCCCCGACTTAAAAAATCTTCAAAGTGGGAAAGTAAGGTACCACATACCTACTCAGAGACATGAAATTAGTCCTAATCCCGCAGGAATATCGAGATAAAAAGTAGCCTATGTTTATTCTAGGTCTCCAGCTACCTACCTTCATTCCAAGTCTCATTGCAATCGGTTCAGTAGTTTTTGCGTTAGGGGGTAACACAGTCACATACAGACATACATACATACATACATACCCAGAAACTTTCGCGTTTAAAATATTAGTAGGATAAAAAATGATTTCTAAACATTATACCGTTTTTTTAGTATGTTGTTGAATCCAATTATTATAAGTAGGTATTCATAACAATAATTATGAATAAACCTGCGTACATACCCACTAATTTGTCCTACTGTTTCTTACCATCACTGCCATCACTAATATTATTAGTGATGGTAGTGATGGTAACATTAGTAATAATTTTATTAGTGATGGTAGTGATGGTATGTATGTAGTATGTAGGCAGGTTAAGTATTAATGTTGATTAACAAAGACTGATTAATGTTAATCTGTGTGTGTATCATCTGGAGGTTCTTTCGACACGACAACGATACGATAATTCCAGCCGATACGATGATTATACTGTCACACTGTGAAAGTAGCGTTGACAGTAGAATCGTCGTATTGGCTGGAATTATCGTATCGTTGTCATATCGAAAGAACCGCAGTAACCCTTCTGGTCAGTAGGTATGTAATCTGTATCAATAAAAGTCGAAGAAGTAATTAGTAGGTTAAAGGATTTATTTGTATAGGTACTGAATGTTAATGTTTTAGGTTGTTGATTTTTTGTCAAATACCTACTTTTTTTTTAATTAAGGGGACAGTCTACCTACTCTTTTCTCCGTACAAACTTTACAAACGTAGTCGAATGTTTCCTCCCTGGATAAAGATATTAGAAAAAATATGTTCATGCAATAAGTCCTTTAGTAGCCATGACTATGCCCCTACTTTCTAAACATATTGTTGATTATTATATATATATTTTATTACTCAATAAAAACTGATTATGACACACTCCTACAAACCATTTCATTTGCCAATATTCCTTTTCCGGCAAAGTAATAGGTATTGCCTCTAATTTGTAACTTGTATGTATATCCTCCTTGATTTGTGCTATCCTCGCCGTGACATGCAGTAACGGGGTACATGAAACTTAATCTGTGCCATCTTCCCCGTTAACCGCAATAACGGGGTACATGGCAATAGATCTGTGCCATCTACCCCGTTAACCGCCATAACGGGGTACATGGCACTAGATCTGTGCCATCTACCCCGCTGAACACCGAAGTCCTCGCTAACGGCACAACTTTTCCCACCTGCCCCGTTGACGGGGCAGAGCCAGCGGGGTGGATGGGAGTAAGTCCTTTTTGTAAGGTCGATTTTGATTAAACATGTATATTGTTGTCACAGAAGTTAAGTCCTTTCATTTGATACCCCACTCGGGCATATTAGAACCAATCGGGTTTTATATCCGAGTTTGACCCTACATATACTTTGAACGGCTAAGCCGATTTTGATTAAACATGCATATTCTTGTCACAAAAGTTATGTTCTTTTATTTGATACCCCACTCGGGCATATTTGAAAACATTCGATTTTTATTGTCGAGCTTCAACCCACATATATTATGAACGGCTGAGCCGATTTTGATCAAGCATAGCTAAGAACACTTGCGCAAGAGTCACCTATCAAAAAAAAAATGCTAAACCGATTTTGATGAATTTTATTTTTTTATACTAAACGACAGGACAACGTCTGTCGGGTCAGCTAGTACATAATAAAAACTGAAAAGAAAATAAAACAAGTCCAGTAATCACAGAACATAGCGACTTTAACAGTCGGGACCCATTGACTACCTAAAATCTAGCTCATTATATACCTTTTCAATAATGGGTCCCGACTGTTAAAGTCGCTGTTCTGTGACTACTGGACTTGTTTTATTTTGTTTTCAGTTTTTATTATGTATATGTTTTTATTTAAAGTTTTTTTAAGCAGGCGGGTTTTTTAAATTTTTATTTAATTTTTTTATTTTGCGCTTTTTAGTCAGCATTAGGTGCAAGACGTTATTATATCAATTTTATTGTATTTGAATCGCAATGCCATCATTTCATTGAGGGGGTTATTAAGTTGAGGATTATTCAGTAAGTTGCGGTAGGTAATCTAAGGTATGGACGACTTCTAACTAACTTTAAACCGTTGTAGATCCCAAATGGTTAGGTACATTAAATGAAAAACGGTTAAAGAAACCTAACCATGATTTTCGAAAACCTATTCAACGAAACCACTTGATATAGTCAGTCAACTTTTGTTTTCTTATCCAACTTTAAGTCGTTGTAGATCCCAAATAGTTAAACTAAATGAAAAATGGTCAAGGAAACCTAAGAATGATTTTGAAATACCTATTCGACGATACCCCACTCGATATAGTCAGTCAATTTTTCTTTTTTTCTTTTTTACAATATGGCGGCTGGTGGTCGCCATTTTGAATTTTGATAACTGTCATGTCTTTAGTGACACTCCCAGGATTAAGACGAATCGATTGACGTGCGAATCATCAAAATCAGTCCATCCGTTTGGGCTCTGGAGCGCCACAAAGGAACAAACATACATACATACCTACATACATACATAGACTGATAAACACATAACCCTTCTTTGCGTCGCGCAGTCGGGTAAAAAGAAAGAAAGTAGGAAAATGAAGCAGATTATTCGTTTAGTGCGACCAGGCATTATTATATTTTTTCCTTTAAAATAAAGCTCCATTTCCAAGGAAACAGCGGACGTACACACATACATCAGCTTCTTTAATGCGAGTGTTAAACTGCCGTTATCTGAACGTGTACTGTTGATTTATTTCGTCGGCCCATTTAACTCGATTCCACTGTAAAACGCCGGATTTTAACTGATGTACAGATTGCAATCAATTGAACCAATAACAGTATTTACTTTGATGGTAATTTTCAATATATTTGTTTTATATTATGTCAGTTTGCTGTTTTAATTTCATTATAAATGTAGGAGTATGTGTGAGATATTGAAATGTTTTATTGATGGAGATTAAACTTGACTGATCCGTATAGTATCTATAGGCAGAATGAGACAGCAGAATCTTAGATTGGCTTAACTTTTACGGACGACACTGACTGATATTTATTATTAAGATAATAGATGTGGAAATATCGGGATCAAAAGTAGCCTCTTCAAGGGCTTCCAAAATTCATCAAATACGGTTTAGCGGTTAAGGCGTGAAAATGTAAAAGATAGGAAGATAGACAGACAGACAGACTTACTTTCGCATTACATTCGCACCGAACACTAACTAGTCCACAAGAAACGACACGAACTGAGATTAACGCGTTCAAACAAACAAACTCTTCAGCTTTATAATAAAGATGCTAAATATATTACATACGGAGGGGGTTGGGTCTTGTAATTAAGTTTGATTTTTTTATACCTTAACGAAAGAAACCTCAGAATACAAGCGGTAATAAAACACAAAATACTTCAATAGCAAAATTTACATTACACGGAAGAGTAATTAAAAAATTAACAGCCACGGAGGCGGTATTCTTAATTTTATTACTCCCGAAACCGGCTGTTGGCACGGAAACGCTAAGTTTGCGAGATCCTCGTCTGCTACGACTAGATAAGGCCTGTTTACTATAAGCCAATAGCAAAGAGTCACTTAGTGTACAGATACGCCTCTTTTTCTCTTTTTGCAGTTTTAGTTTTGTTAATTTTGATTTTCATAGGTAGGTACTATGATAGTCCACAGACTACTAATGGTCTGAGATCATAACCTATGTGGTTTCAAAAAATTCAGTATAGGTAGTTGTTCTGTATGTAGGTACTATCAAAATTTTTTTTTAATTTGCGACTACGATCTGACGGTTTAGTTCTTTGTTTATTACATTTTTTCTTCTAGAAGATAATGTCAAATCATAGTCTGAAATTAATAAAACTAATAAGTATTATGTTTTAAAGTAGTACCTATCTATGGATATATTTTTATCCATACATGAAAAAATTGTTCCACTTTTATTATTATTGCAATAATTTATTCGAGAGAGGATATCGAGAGATTAAGGTATTGCTAAATATTGTAGGTTACATGGGGTTTTACAGTAAATATAATTCAACCGTATTAAACGTCAGAGGTGTACAATATTGACAATTTGAATTTTATAATGTTACTGTGAGTTATCATTAAATTATATCAAAGTTTCATTGTTACTGCATTCCATCATCTTTATCTTCATTTATTTACTACTCGTATTTAACCAGATGGTAAGAAGTGGTAATGTAAGATTTGGTACCTACCTATTTATATATGGAAGACTACAATAAAACAAAATTATTTTATATTTTCCCGGGTCATAATCGCTTGATTTTCAACATTTTAATTTTCTTTCTAACGATGGTTTTGGTCGCGAGGGGACTAAAACCATTGAGACCCGGAAAATAGAGAATGATAAGTTTCAATCGTTTTAGTTTAAAAAGTTTACAATAAAACAATATTCGATCCATCTCCCTTAGTGGCTGCGCATCTCGTTTATCGGAACACAGATGAACCCGTTGACGCCCTTCGGCCGCATACGGTTCGTAAACAGTTACGTATTAAACCGGTTTCTAAAGAAGGTTTTTTCTCTAACACATAACCGTCTTTTTGTGATTCGTAACCAGTGTCAGTTTAATACTTTAGTATCACCAGTCTATGATATTAGAATATTTCTACAACTTATGCCAGTTTCCGGAAGTAGGTAAGAATCTAGACCTAGTAGAAACTGCCACTTCTGTTACCTAATTTATTTTATCATCTATGATAATCGACCGAGTTTATATCAACACAGTTGTACTCAACCCTCAAACAATATTGTTGACATTTTTTATCGTAGCCCACAGTTGAAGACGGTTGCTAATCTGCATATTTGATGAACAAATTCACCCTTATTTGGGGGTGAAATCTTTAATTATGTTGATTAGAAGCAATTCTCGCAATGAGGTCGGAATGCCCTTTCATTTAGCATGTCAACGCTGTTTCTGATTGACTCTCAGACGTATATATTTATGGACGAGTCAAGTAATTATTTTGGTAAATACCCACTGGTTTTTTTACACTTATTAGTAACTAGCTGCTTCCCTCGGTTTTACCTACTTGCGAAAGTCCTGATTCCGTGGAAATATGGGAATTCGTTTTTTCGTGATTGAAACACAAATCAGTTGAAAAATACCGTTTAGGTGCACGATGTCCAAATTGCATAATGTCATAAATACGACCTGTTAGAATCTTCTTTTCTAAAATACCTACATAATATAGAAGATACAAACAAATGAAAGCAAATTTTGTCAGACTCGCTTTGCTCGCTTGGTCAATATTTGAATTAATATTCAAAAGAAATACTGCACGTCAAAAAAATCAGGTGAGCGACCTATTAAACTATAATATTAAATTTTTCACTCGATAATATTTTTTTACTTAAACAACCTTCAAAGATTTAAAATCAACAAAACGTAATGTTAAGTATCGTAAAATGAACCTTAATCTGTAAGTTTACAGTTCAATTTCCTCAATTCAAACTTCACCCTTTGATTTCAAAATGTCTCTATTTTACTCTCATAAAAATCTATTAACATCCTGCGATAGGAATAATCGAGAGAATCGAAAGAAATAAGGTCACGATTCACGATTGTCGACATTATCTGAGTGGTACGAATGGCTGTTATCGATTCCAATAAATGCCCTCTTTTTTATTTCAAATGGATAAAAAAAAAAGAAATTACAAGCGAATAGCTGAAATTCTCATTAAAATTCCATTATGCCTCGAGTAGAATATGGCTATGGTTTTTGACGCTGAAATTATTTTTTGTAATATTCCCGTTAAACTGTAAGAACGTTGTAATTTCGCTTTATTTTTGGCGAAGTATAATACCTAAATGAAGATTCTTATTATACCTACAATTATTGTTTTACGACGGGGTACGTTTAAACGCATTTATTTTTTTCTAAAAAATCTTCTAGAATGGTATAAAAGTGTTAGAATTAATAAAATAGGTAGGTATTCAATATATTGTTTATATAACTTGTTGATCTGTACAAAAGTTCGAAATCTGAGCCTTTTGATGTGTGTTTAAAACCGACATCTAGAAAATCTTGTCATAAATGTATTTGAACATTTATTTATTTTCCTAATAATTCTCCTCTACTTTTATGGTCAACCAATATTTGATTATTTAATCATATTGGGAGACCATAAAATAAGTAAAAAAACGTGTGGCACTCGGGGACTGCCGCAGTAAGGCGGTTTTGCATAGCATTTTTTATCAACTTATTCTGTTGCCATGGTAGGCGGAGCCCCTATCTGCCTACCATGGCAACATGGTTTTAGGTTTTATTTTCGTTGAGGAATGTCTTGATTCGATGGCCGCGCTCAAAGCCCGCGATAAAAGCTATACAATAGCTTAAAAATAACATAAAAGTTACTAGACTTCTCCATAAAAAAAAAACAGGAGTAAACGAATATGGCTACATCTACACTACGGTATCTCCTACTCGTCGTAAAAAGAAACCTAAAGGGGTTTCTTGGTGAGGTGCTTCGGCCATCGCTTGTTACCCCCTGCCAGTTTAAGCCGTAGCGCCAAGTGAAGCCAATACGTAGACGGATTTTGTTCGACTATCGTATTCCTTCTTCTAGATAAGCGTATTTCATTTTAGACCAGTGGTTCCCTAAGTGGGGGGCGCGCCCCCCAGGGGGGGCGCAGAGACCTTTCCAGGGGGGCGCGGGCCACACGGGATCGCTGAGAGAATACTTACTTACTTACCAAATACCTTTTGTATGACTTTGTAAAACTTCAATAAGCAATAAGAATACTTATTTTGTTATTTTTTTTTTTTTTATTCAGACCTGATAATCTGGACTGGAGGACGGAGGGGGGCGCGGATTTTTTTTTATGGTCGAAATGGGGCGTGGCTCAAATAAGTTAGGGAACCCCTGTTTTAGACTATATCATCATCAGGTGAGATAGTGGTCAAACGCTTATCTATCATCTGTATCCATAAAATACTGGAGAAACATACTGGAGTGGGCGGGTTTAACCACATTCCCCTGAATTTTTTTTTGTGCCATCGACACGAAGAAAAAGAAGATCCATAAAATGCTTTGTTCTGAGTGACTGACTGACTGATTATCTATTACCGCACAGCCTAAACCGCTAATAGTAGAGGGCTGAAATTTGGCGAGTATGTTCTTTATTATGATGGAGGCATCCGATAAGAAAGTTTTTTTCAAAATACCCACGGGATCGGGACATACGCAGAAAAGACTTGGGGTCACAGTGTGTAAACAAAACTTAGTTTTGACGATCGGCTATTACCCTGTTGCCAACAACACAAAGTCTGCATTCAAAATAAAATAAATAATAAAATTAACTTTCTCTTATTCAAATTATAGGCAAGTGCGGCTGGCAGGTTAATTATTCAATTTACCAACCTGTTCGAGACCAAATTCATAATTTGCATAAAGGTCAATCAAATTTGATCAACACGTTGATTGCGGGATTCTGAGTCTATTCAGTGCTCTTATTTGAATAGGTTTTGTTTGAAATACGAACAGAAATGTAGAGATGTCTAGTAAATCTACATTGGTTTGATCTGAATATTAATCTGACTTATAGAATTATATCGGTCTTAGCATAAATATAAGTATTATATCCGTTGTCAAGCAAGCTTAGTAGCTTATTACTATGGTGCTGTGTGATGTTCACAGATTTTTTTATTTATTTTTATTTAAAACTCAGTCATAACTTTCTTTGTCCGTTTGATCAATCAAGCAGAATGATTGTAATTAATTTAGTTGTGAAACAGAAAAAAAGTGCTCCCAAAAATACGTCAAATGTGTCAAATACACGTCAAATAAGACGATTACTATTCTATCGACACTCTATTGAGACACAATTGTGATAGCAGAATTATGCCCCAGGACATTTAATTTTATATGTATAGCTAATAAGTATTATTTTTTAAGTAGGTACATTGAAGAGAAGTCAAACACTTCAGTCACGGAACCCTCCAAAAATGTAAAAAGATACCGCTTTTTTTGTGTAGTACCTAAGACGTCTTGCTTTCATGTTTTAAGAGCCACTCAGTAGGGTTTTTTTCCTAATATACTAGGTTTGGTTTCAAAGGTTCTTCAAAAGATAAATAAGTGACTTCCGCAAATAGTGAGGACTAATTGTATAGTCGAATGTACTGTAAAATCTTCTACACATAACTGTAATTTTTTTTTAAATTAGGGATATTAAATAAAGTATCTATAAATACGTCGATGAACAGAAATTAAATCTATAACAAAGTTATAATTTTTTTAAAATACATACAGCCTATTACCCAACACTTAACATTAAATAACCGCAACCTAAATACATCTTCTGTGAAAATTTCAACTTTCAGACAGACAGACAGACAGACAGACAGCGAAGTCTCAGTAATAGGGTCCCGTTTTTACCTTTAGGTACGGAATCCTAAAAAGGAGCCCGGAAAGGAAGCAACAAGAACGTAATAATTCAGATAGATATCCAGAAATCCATAGGTATAAAAATGGTCAAGTTAGAGCCCTATCTAAATGATGGTATCCTGTGATCTAGCAGCTGTTGTTGGCCGAGCCTGGGACTTGTTCAAGTGTCATACAGGGTCCCAGATGGGAGGTGCTTTCTTCTCTGTTGCAATTATTAGTATTTTTTTGAATTTTTGACGATGTTGACAAGGCTGTTTCATCTTCTCTTATCTTATATATAAAAATGAAACATTTTCCGTTGTCACGACATCACGCGTGAACGGCGGGACCGATTTCGATAATTCTTTTTTTGTTGTGAGCGCTATTGTCAGGAGAAGGTTCTTATGAAAGAAACAATGCTAAACCGATTTTGATGAATTTTATTTTTTTATACTAAACGACAGGACAACGTCTGTCGGGTCAGCTAGTACTTAATAAAACGCAAGTGTAACTAACTGCTGGGTGTAGAGACTTGAAATTTGGAACATAGGTTCTTTAGGGGTTGAAAGTGAGCACTAAGAACCGATTTTCGGAAATTCCACCCCTAAGGGGGTAAAAATGGAGAAAAACCTTTGTATGCAACTTCGTAACGGCTTGACCTAGAAACTTGAAATTAGACATAGAGATTGATATGGGGTATTAAGTGAATCTCTAAAAATTTTTTTTTCCAAAATTCAACCCCTAATAGTGTAAAATTGGGGATGAAAGTTTCTATGGGAATTGATTCAAAGAGGTTTTGTTACTGTTTTCGGGGGTACGTACGGGGCTCTCTGATTGGTCGAAGTGAAATCCAGTCGGTCATGGAATCAAAATGGCGGCCATGTCAAGAGCTGTTTGACAAATACTAGGTTGCCTTCACTAACCACGGAACCGGGTGGAATTGGAACTATCCGAAGCCCGACGGGTTTCGGGTTCCCATCTTGTTTGTTTATAAACTGCAAGTTCTAGAGCCTGTCTGTGCTTCACATTAGCTTTTTTGTTTTTTTAATACGAAAGGCAACAATTCATTGGATTATTTAGGCACCTTCCTATTTAATTCATTGCTATTTGCTCTGCAGCAGATCAGCTTGTTAAACAACATAAAAATATTGTCAGCGAATCTAAACATCTGCTGTTGATAGATGCTGACGTCGGTCTAGACCGGACAATCTAGCTCTCATAAATCGTTTGACGAACACATTCGCACCAGATAAAACTCAGCCTCCATCTTGCGTGGAATCAGCCTTTGATGTGTCGAGAGGTACTCAGTAAGTGCGTCTGACGGAGTCAACAGCACTTTGAGAATGGCGCGACTTCAAACGACGTGATTCGCTTTTACACCTTGAAGTAGGCAGTTACAAACGCCCAACACCAGTATACTCTGAATTCTGAATGTTCAATGCCGTTTCCTTTACTTTTCAAATCCACTAATTAAAAACGACTTTGTTGCAGCTGTGAGCGACTGTTTTTAACCCCCGACGGAAAAAGAGGGGTGTTATAAGTTTGACGTGTCTGTCTGTCTGTCTGTTTGTCTGTGTGTGTATCTGTCTGTGGCATCGTAGCTCACGAACGGATGAACCGATTTCAATGTAGTTTTTTTTTGTTGATAGGTGACTTTTGCGCAAGTGTTCTTAGCTATGTTTGATCAAAATCGGTTCAGCCGTTCATAATATATGTTGGTTGAAGCTCGGAAATAAAAAACGAATGTTTTCAAATATGCCCGAGTGGGGTATCAAATAAAAGAGCATGATGTTTGTGACAAGAATGTGCACGTTTAATCAAAATCGGCTTAGCCGTTCAAAGTATATATAGGGTCAAACTCGGATATATAAACCGAATGTTTTCAAATATACCCGAGTGGGGTATCAAATGAAAGGACTTAACTACACGCAGAGAAGAATACCCCGAACGTTATAAAAAGGGTGAAATAACAAAATTAAATTAAAAATTTAAAAAACCCCCGACCTAAAAATGTTCCAAGTTAAAACAAAACTAAACTTTAAAAAGGCAAAAATAATAAGCCGAAAACAGATTTCATGTCTCTGAGTAGGTATGTGGTAGGTACCTTACGGTCCCGTGTCGGGGGACGCGGGAATGTGTCACAGAAGTTGATGGTAACCGACCCGTGCTTATAGTATCTAACGTTCCCGCGTCCCCCGACATGAAATTTGTTTTCGGCTTATTATTTTTGCCCTTTTTAAAGTTTAGTTTTATTTTAACTTGGAACATTTTTTAAGTCGGGGGTTTTTTTAATTTTTAATTTAATTTTATATGTATTTGTTGTTTTTTATCTTAGAAAATATGTACATGTTTAAAGTCTATGAAAAAAATTAAGATGTCTACCGCTGAATAGCCCAGAGACCCTATATAAGTCTTACCTATACTTACCTAAGTGATTTTGTTATTTTTTAAAGGCGATAGGGTTTTTTTCGTAGCGCCCCTTGGAACTTTGACATACATTATTAATAACTTCATTAATTCACAATTTGGTTCAAATAATTAATTAATCTATAGGTTACCTAGTAAATAGTTGGAAAATTTCGCAATTATCCTAATTAGTATTTGATTCAACTAATTTCGGTAAAAATTATGCAAAACCACGATCTGCCAAAATAACTTTCAAAATATTATCAAAAAAGATTATAAATTTTGCCCACAACTAATAAAACTTCAACAATATTTCAGCCGCCAACCACAAAGTTGTGATTAATTGCATTAATTAACTTTTATCAACGGGATAACTTGCAAGAACTGTTTACAGCTCCATGGGGAGTGTGTTTAGAAGCTTGTTTTAACTCGGCGCTTCATATCGCGATCCGTCGTCCAAGCGAAGTCACGCCGCATTCTATGACACAATCACCAACGAAAAGTGCATCTTCTTGTCTTCGTGTAGTGGTGTGGCTCACCTAGTGTTAGAGTTTTCAGATCGCTCTAAGGCCTCTAACTTGACCTAACGACTGTTATCAGAGATAACAACCGGGACCAACTGTTTTTCAGCTGCTGCTTAACGTGCCTTTTGAAGCACGGAGGAGCTCGAGTAAATGAATTTCTGCCACATAAATTATCGGTCACCCATCCAAGTAATGACCGCGCCAAGCGTTGCTTAACCCGCGCGACCGTTCTAGATCGGGAGGTACAGCTAGGCCAATGAGCTCCTCAGCTAGGCCAATGAGTTACGAAAGGTGCTGAATTGCAGTGACCTCCATCGCAGTAGCTGCGTTACCGTCATGCATCGAGCATTCCTATTTTCTACACCTCACATCGGTTAGGTCTCATCTTAGGATAATACCATTAATTCTAAGTATCTAGCTGACCTGACAGACGTAGTCCTGCCCATTAAATAAAAAAAACCTAGAATATTTATAGTGGGGATATTATGTGTACCACTACCATTAAGAAAATAAAAAATTTCATAAAAAAATGAAGGGTCCATTTTTTTCCTCCCTTTAAGAAGAAATTTTGAAAGATCCTTTCTTGGTAGATGCCTACGCATCACAAAAAACACTCTCACCAAATTTCATTATCTTTAGGACGAGCGATTTTAGCTTTTAGTTAACATGTAGTTCAGTCAGTAAGGACATTGATTTTTTTATGTATAGATAGTCGAAATACGGAAACATCGAGGGCTTTTCGTGGATGTTTTTGGAACCTTCGCGATATTTCAAATTATATGTGACGTTCAAATTATATTATATGACTATCTGTTGCTCGAAACCCGTTGGGTTTCGGCTAGTTCCGATTCCATCCGGTTGCGTGGTGAACTAAATTCAATTATTTTAAATAGTAAAATGTCATTTTGTTATTCAATATCGCTATGAAAAATAGCTTACTGTGAGTTATTCAGCTACCTAAATACATCACATAGCTGAAATAGCTCTTATAGAGAAGTACAGGCTTTCGACCTGGTAGTCGAATATTGCGAGAGTCCTAAAGCAAGCCAAATTGGCTATAACGACAACCCAAGACAGATTAACTTGCAGTGCAGCTGTTAATTAATTAAAAGGAGAATATGATAAACTATTTAAAATTTGTAAAATATTACCAATTGAATTAAAAGTAAATAGAAAAATACTGGTTCACAATTTTGGAATCAACGAGTATAAAAAGGAGGCAATCTATAGGTGTCCGACCCGTAAATCTAAAACTAGGAACAAATTTATTGTACCCCGAGTATCAAATTACTTCGGCAAACGCACCAAGGAATATATTATACCAACGATTGAAAATCAGTTACCTCCGGAGCTGACTACGGGCATAATGCGCAAAAACCAATTAAAAAGGATTCTAACAAAACATTATCTGTCGTTGTGGCCTTAGTCGACTCCTAGAAAGGTCTATCATTAATCTATGTTAATATTATTGTGTGTGCCTAGCAAAACTTGTTTTGATACCTATTTGTTATGAATGTACCTACATTTATATATTTTTTAAGAACACTCACTAGCTTAGTAATAAAGCGGGAACTACTGCCGACAAGCCGCTATGCAGCTTGGCAGAAAATTATTTTAAATATTGTTTTTAAGTGTTTGTAATAAATAAATTAAAAAAAAAAAAAAAATAATAAGTAAGGAGACCTAAGTACGGAGACCCGACCCTAAATAACGGCGGGATAAAGGGACGGAAGAAGAAGATTCAGCTATCTAAATATATAATCGTAATCGGTTTAGCTGTTCTGAAATTGAAATTTAATAATATACCTACAACATACATACGGTCCATTTCCAAACTTTTGGCCTCTCTCTTCCAACACGTTACCTCCCACTGCGCAAAATTCCACATTTAAGCGGTGGCCCTTCTCTGGGCGACCGTTTATGTGGAATTTTGCACAGTGAGAGGTAACGTGTGGAGGTAACGCGCGTTCCTTATCTATAGCTACTAATATTATAAAAGGTAAAGTTTGGGTATTTGGAAGGACGTTTGTATGAAGTATACGTATGGTGATCTTCGTAACTACTAAACCGATTTTGATGATTCATGCACCAATACACCTACATTACATTATCCAAAAGCCTAATATGGAGTAATGTCATTTTAAATAACAAAAACACGATATTTCTTGAATAATCGTAGCTCCTTTATCTTCCTTTAAAAACGTAAGAAAAGTGTCTTGACCGCTATCACGCCTGATACTAAGCGTTGATGCCGTCAAAGATGAAACCCAATGACCAGTGTGCTAACACCTATTTCAATCAGGTTTCTTACAGTCTCATCACAAAACATTAGTTACCTACTTGATTTGGGACGGGGAATATCATAGGTAGATCATCCCTTGATATTGTCCACCGCATGATATAGGAACACATCGCAATAACAGTACAGGTAACTACAAAGAAATTGTGAAAAAAACACAAAGAAATACAAACAATCAAAGAAAGAACAATACAACATTCAAACTAATTAAGAAAAAGCTGTAAAAATCATCAAAATTGTAACCGTAAATTTAATCATTGAGGAGTTTCCTGATGAAAAGGTGGTTTCGGGTTGTCCATCAATTTGTACCTAGTTCTTTATAAGCTGATTCTATTGATAGAAGTCCAAAAAATTGTAATTTACTGCATTGTAGGATGCTATTCTGCTCGTCATTCCGAAAGTTTCATCAGAATTTAACCAAGATATTATGGGACCAATCCTGAACTCTACCTCTCACCATAAAAAAAGAATTATCGAAATCGGACTTCATATACGTAGTACGGCGTGACCATATTCACATACATACCTACTACATACACAAACAGTATACGGTTCGAATGGAGAACCTCCTCCTTTTTTAAAGTAGGTTAAAAACAGCAATTATAATGAATTTCCGTACGTTCAGAGTTCAGACAGATCCGGATATATGGAGACACATAGGTATACGGTATTTCAAGAATTTCATAATAAGTATCCGGTTTTTTTTTCAAATTGCCGGATATCCGGTCATTATGAATTGATTACACATAACACACTTCTTCAATACAACAATCAAACTAATGAAGAAAAATTACCGAAAATCCGTTTTTTTTTTCAAATTGCCGGATATCCGGTCATTATGTGTTGATTCCACACAACACACTTCTTTAATACGACAAAAAAACTTATTAAGTCAAATTTTCAGATACCCGTTTTTTTTTCAAATTGCCGGATAACCGGTCTTTGTATCCGGATAAAAAGTAGCCTATATGTTAATCCGGCTCTAAAGCTATCTGCATTCTAAATTTAGTCAAAATCGAATAAGCCGTTTCTGAGATTGGCGAACACAAACAAACAAACACACAAACGGACAAACAAACAAACAGACAAAGTCTTTTATAATATTTGATTCGTGTTTAGTTACCGATTTTGAGACGGCCTGCATTTTTTTTTCTGGATATAATTCAATTACAGATTTTTTAATCGCTACACATTTATAATATGTATGTCTCGTTGACTCCGTTGACTATATTATTATTATCCATACTGAGTTTCAAAGTAGTTTCGAGTATTTCGGAGTAATTAAAACCCAAAATTCATTAAAACTAGTTGGAGTGTGATATAAATTCGGAAGTCTGTTACGTTTTTGCAGCTAAATCGATCTAAATGAGTTTTTCCATAAAAATTACTTACCCAATTTTCGTAATTCTTTTTGGAAATTAAACTATAAAATTCCAATTAAGTACACTTAAATGCATAAAATTGTTTTATCTTTTAATTTTAATGTGGTTGTGGTGAATTCTCAGTTAGAAAATAAAAAACCGACTTTAAAAAGGAAAAAAAGAACACAATTTATATGATCTGAAGCCGGCCAATCTACAACTACAATCTGTATTTACCTAGTAAGAACTACCCGACTTCACTGCAGATTAGGTACTTGATACAGATTACAGATAAGTTAGCGGCACTTAATCTTAGTATGGTTATTTTGTGGGTTCTTTTTGAGTTGTTTAATTTTTTTTTTAACATAATGAAATTCTTTTATCTTTTTTATTGAAAACGATTCAATTTAAATAGGAATGTCGTGGTAACTTATCGATGTTTTTCACAGTATAAATTTCGGGGTTAACAATTCATAAACGCAGTACGAAAAATGAAATTGTTAATACTGGCTGTGTTCTGTGTTGGAGTCAATGCAAACAAGTACCAATCTACCAACAACGCAGGTTTTCGACCTGGGTTGTTAAATTTATGTAAGAAATATCCAATAGAAGAAAATGCAAAATGTTGTACCGAAAACATTGACCGAGATCCATATTGTACAAAACTTGGCAACTGTCTGGTAGACAATGAAGGTTTACTATTTCTGTATTTAGTTAATTTTTTAAATAAATATTGTGTACTTACCTATAGTACAAATACTAATATGTAATAACTAAAAGTCTATTTTTTTAATATAAATTTTTCAGAAGACGTAAACAACAAAAAAAACTTGGTTCATCCTTGCGTCGACAATGATATCGAATGTATAAGAGAATTTTTTGGCAAGAACTGTCTCTGTCAACCAAGGCATTCTGGACCTGTTATGGATCCATTTTGTATGAAACAAAATAGACTCTTTTTTCCGCTCGCAAATCTTACTATTATTGTCGCTAATCTTGAAATAAGCGGTTTTAGTAACGTAGTGATCCAGTCGTTTACGTAAGTCATCCTATCCTACTAATATTATAAATGTGAAAGTTTGTATGATAAAATGATCCTTCTAATTTTTTTCTAGTTACTACCGACATATATATCTTTCTATATAGATAACACGAGTCCAAAAATAACAAATGGTCTACATATTTTACTCTTATATTCAAAGATAAAATCTTATATATCTTTTAGATTAATATAATGTAACGTTAATTTAGCAGCTCTTATTTCAGTCATAATCGAATTAAAAACATAACACGTAATTGTGTGTTTTAATTATTTTGTCCTGTTTCAGTACGAATAAGAAGACCGGCTACTTGGTGTTAACAATTAAACTACCATCTCTGACTTTATCCACACGTAAAATGTGTCATGAATACCATAGACTCGGAAAAGAATCCATCGTTAGATGTGATTTTGGAACCGTCACATATAGTAATTATATTAACCTTTACATCTGTCCGTTCTTGTATTACTATGTTTAAATTGTGTTTTAAACTACAATAATTTGCTCAAATATTCACAGAATCGTGTATATTTACTGTTGAGCTTCCTGGACTGCCCAAGTGTCGTTTAGATCTTGGAAGAATACATGGATATGTTCTTGATGCTGAACCAGAATCGAACAATGGGTCCAATGTTTATGACAGCACTGGTAAATAAGTTTCGTAATATCAAAAATTACTCTTAAAGATTATATTGGTATTGAGTGAATTAGGCGGTACTTTTTCGAGCTCTGGTGTTGGGACTAAAAACTAAACATTTTATTAAACATAGTTTTTTATGTAAATCGTCAAACAGTTTTCCTATTTTGATGAAAGTTAGTTCAAGAACATTTAGAAAGAGCAAGGCTATATTTTATATTTATAGGTAGGTACCTAAAGGTACTTCAATTAGTTGTCTTTTGATTAATTCTCAGCTCCGATCTGTCAGTTTAATCGTCTGTAGTGACAAGAGGGCACTACAAAAGATTAAAATAACCGACTAGATAATCTCAGATTATATATAATTTCTTATAATCTCAGGCTAGATACATTTTAGTTTTAATTTCCCATGAGATTACTTTAAAATTATTGTTGCTGCTTTTAAAGAAATTGTGTTTAAAATATTTCTTATTCTTCTAGATCCAACAGTACAAGAAGCCAATGCAGCCATAGTCAAGAATTTACCTGCAATTATTAGAGAAAATTTATTATTTCAGTCTGAAAGTATAATTGCAAAATATATTGAGTCGAATATATGTGATTTTGATATTAAAATGTGCTATGTTTGATATACAATACAATACGAATTAGTATTATCGTAACATATGCTAAAACATAAAAAATTTTGTTGCCGTAAATATGTGTAATCCGTCAATATAACATAATAGGATTCTAGAAAATGTGTATTTATGCCTATGATCCAAAGGAAATGTGTGTAATAAAATATATATATATACAGGTGAACCATTTAAACGGGCCTTCAGGGGGATATCCTAAACTATAAGAGATAGCGAAAAATGCTGAAAGGAGTTGCGTCCCCGATTTTGATAAAAACTAAAATGGCATTAATAGATTTTTGAAAAATTAATTACCCTAGCCAGGAATTGAACCTTGTCTTCTTGCAAAAAAATAAACACCCTTTATTATTGTACCGATCGATAGTGTTGCTGTTAGAGATCAAATCCTGGAAACAAACATATTGTGGTAAATCGAGAAAAATGACAATTTTTAATAAAAATATGAAATAGCCAAGTATTCTGTACAAGTACTTGTTTGTTACCCGTACCTATTACAGCGACCTAACTCTATTTGAACGACTGCACTAACATTTTATCATCATTTCAGATCATGTTCTGATTTCAAAATTTCGCACACAGTTCAAATCATGAGCTTTCATGTTTGATGTAAGCAGTAATGCACAACCGATGGATGTCTTTTTTGGTAAAAAATAATATTTTTATTAAAAATGAGGCATTTGTCTTGATTTACCACACTATGTTTGTTTCCAGGATTTGATATTTATCAGCAACGCTATCGATCAGTACAATAATATAGGGTGTTTATTTTTTTTGCAAAAAGACAAGGTTCGATTCCTGGCTAGGGTAATGCATTTTTCAAAAATCTAAATATGCCAATTTAGTTTTTGTCAAAATCGGGGACGCGACTCCTTTCAGCATTTTTCGCTGTCTCTTATAGTTTAGGATATCCCCCTGAAGGCCCATTTAAATGGTTCACCCTGTATATAATGTCATTTACTTCTAAGAGCTGAAAACAGATATAGCTAGTGGTGACTTTAGTTCTATCGTCGTGTTTTATTATTATCTACAAATCACAACCTGATTCTTTTTTTGGAAAGAAAGACTACAAAAACAATAACGAGAGAAAACTTTAGTTTTTTCTTCTTCGGTTCGTTCAGTTCAGATAATTTAAGAGAAGACAAAAAGTTGGTATGTGTTTAGAAGAAAATAAAAAAATATATAAGAAAGTCAGGACAATAAGAGTTGCATGTCTGTCTGTTTCCCTGTTATAAATGCATTCCAAAACTATTGCACCGATTGAAACTTCGTTATTTATCATACACACTGAGGAACAAAACAAGTTAGTTTTTTCAATTACAAATTAACTCCGTTTGACAGTGTTTTTTCTTACCCTGAATCCTTCATTTTTTAGACTAGTAATTATTGACTTGTCCAATTTGCTTCTTATCTATATTTAGTTTTAAATAATGTCGCAAGGTACCAACTACACAGCTAACAGCGCAACTAAACGATCAATAATTTAAAATCAATAGTAAAGTAGATACTAGAAATATTTGATACCAGGTACCATAAATTGGTGAGGAGGTAGCTTAGAACCAGGAGACGGACATAGACATAGGAATACTTGTTTTTGCCTCTAAGGCGGAATAAAGTTTACCGGGTCAACTAGTCTATACTTTAATATAATAAAGAGGAAAGCTTTGTATTTTTGTGTGTGTATGTTTGTCATAAATAAACTCAAAAACTACTGTACCGATTTCGAAAATTCTTTCACCATTAGAAAGCTACATTCACCTTGAGTAACATAAGCTACTTTTTATCTCGATATTCCCATCGGATCGGGCCTTACGCGGGTGAAACCGCGGGACGCAGCTAGTATAATATAAAGTACATTTAAACAGATAATTTAAATGTATTTGTCGAAGACAATATAAATAGTGACGTGATGTTGAGAATTCGAGTTTTTTTATTTTATATTGAAAATTGTATTATCTATTTTAAAGTAATTTAATTTAATTAATGCTGTCTTGTGGTAAATTCTAATTTTGTCACAGTATAAATTTCGTGGTTATTATACGATAAACGCAGTAAATTGTTCAAAATGAAATTGTTAATACTGGCTGTGTTCTGTTTGGGAGCCAATGCAAACAAGTACCAATCTACCAGCACCGCAGGTTTTCGACCTGGGTTGGCAAATTTATGTAAAAAAAATCCAATAGAAGAAAATGCAAAATGTTGTTCCGAAAGCATTGAGCGAGATTCATATTGTATAAAAAATGGCAACTGTCTGGTAGACAATGAAGGTTTTCTACTTCTGTCTTGAGTTAAAATTATAATAAATTATTGTAGAATTAATTAATAATCAATAACACACATTATTTCAATAACTTTTTCAGAGGATGTAAACAACAAAGACAATTTGGTTCAGCCTTGCGTCGAGAATGATATCGAATGTGTCAGACAATTTTTTGGCAAGAAATGTCTCTGTCACCCGAGCCAGGGGCCTGTTAAGGATCCATTATGTATAAAACAAACTAGACAATTTTTTTCAGTCGCAAATGTTACCATTATTGGTGATGGTCTTGTAATTACGGGTCTGAGTGGCGGAATAATTGACTCACTTGAGTAAGTTATAAATTCATACATATTATTATGATTCTAATGTAGGTATGTAATTGTTTAAAAATATATTCCACACGAGGTATATAACAACAGTTTAGAATAATACATAGCCCATTTGTAGTCTTATGTTCTAATATAAATTTAACAAATATAAAAATCGTAGGTTTGTGCTAGTTTTTTTTAAATTTTAATGAAACCTTGACTTAATATATTCTTAGTTTATTTTTTGACTTCAAATGATTTTTGTCCTATTTCAGGATTAATAAGAAAACTGGCTATTTGGTATTAACAGTCGAAATACCAGTTCTGACTTTAAACACAACTAAACTGTGCTATGAATTCCATAGACTCGGAAAAGAGTCCATCGTGAGATGTGATCGTGGGGTCGTCACATATAGTAATATCTTATTTTTATCTGCACATTCTTGTATTACTATGTTTTAATAATATTTAAATGCGATTATTTGCTTAATTTTTCACAGAATCGGTAAAACTTACTGCTGAGCTACCTGGACTGCCCAAGTGTCGTTTAGATCTTGGAACAATAAACATATATGTTCCTGATTCTAACCCAGAATTGAACAATGGGCCTAATATTTATGACAGCACTGGTAAATAGGGGGAACCCGCTATGAAACGGACGTGTTTCGAAACGGCCACTATCGATAAATCAAGTTTTTGATGAAAAATATTTTAAGTTTTTTAGGTATTGGCACTGGCACCATTGATAACCATAGGCATGGTCATCAATGGTGCCGACACCCAAAAAACATAAAATATTTTTGATAGTGTCTGCTTCAAAACACGTCCGTTTCATTGCGTATGTCACAGTTTCTTTATATCTCTCTCTCAATTTCTTTATATCAAAAATGACTCTTAAAGATTATATTTTAATAGTTAAACACCTTTCTTATTTTGCTGACACTTAGTTGAAGAACATTGAAAAAGAGCAATACAAGAGGGAACAAACGAATATAATGACAGATCAGCTTTCATATAAAATTTAAGGAAAGCATATCATTTATAATAAAAAGAATATATATTATGATGACTATAAGTACATTTAGGTACTGACGCAGAGACGCGAGTTCGAGCCTCGCCACGAATGAGATTACAAACAGGTATTTTTCCTTGAAAATATTTATTGTTATTATGTTTTTCGCATCTATCTTGTATGTTTTTAATATCCTTTATTTTTTCACTTGATGAAGCCTTAGTTAAAAAAAAATATGGCAGTCACCAAGCACCGTGTTATGATTGGTTATAATTTTACACGAAATTATTATAAAATCATTATTGCTGCTTTCAAAGACGTTGTGATTGAAATATTTTGTATTTTTCTAGATCCAGCAGTACAAGAAGCCATTGCAACTGTTTTCCAGAATTTACCTGCAATTATTAAAGAAAATTTAAGGTTACGTTCTGAATTAATAATGACAAACTATATTCAGTCGAATATATGTGATTTTGATGTCAAAACGTGCTATGTTTGATAAACACAAAGAATATACTTACACAATTATTGTCTACACCGTAACCACTGACCTCCTTAACACAAGTATGCTGGACGGGAGATCGTGCATGAATTTAATAGAAACCAACGCAACATGGCGCAAATGAAATAGGCACAAATATCTAATGTAATTTTGTATGGTACCTATAGCAATTCCAGCGTACTTGTATATATAGAGTTCAGTGACCGTAGCACATGCTATAATTGTTAAACATGTTACTGTAAATGTATGGTAATCCATCGATAATAAAATAAATCCTAGGAAATGTGTATCCTATGATCCAAAAGAAATCCCATCCGATTAATATTATAAACGTGAAAGTTTGTGAATAAGTTAATAGGTACGTATGTTTGCTAGTTCTACACACCAAAACTACTAAACCGAACACAATGAAACTTGATATAAGATAGGTGCAGATCTTGATTATGACAGACTTTTTTTTATCTCAATATTCCCGCGAAATCGGGACTTACGCGGGTTTATACTGCAAGGGCAGCGTGTGAAATTAAAGATAATTATGATTACTTTAGTTATAAGAGCTATTAACAGATGGTCCTAGTGCTAGCTTTATATCGAGCTCTAGCGTTGTGTTTTATTATTACCTACAGAAGCACAAGCTTTTACAATTTGACATTCAGAGATTGATGACCATCAGAGGACAGAAGTCTGTAGGTATTTGGAAACATTTATAAAAAAAGCCTACCTCAATTACGAAAGGCCAGCAATTTTTTTCTTTTATTCTGGTCTGTTTCTCTGTTGTTTCTTTGTTTTTATAAACTACTATACGTAGTACGTAATAAAAAAATGATATTTTATGTAGCACTATTTTAAAGGAAGGCTGTGGAGACTATTTATCGAAATCTAAGTGCAATCGAAAGCCTAAGCTTGCGGCCGGTTATTTGCTTACTGAGCCAGCCATCCGCCCCGTAGAACCCTAGTATTTTTCAATGGGTCGACAATAATAGAAAAAACTGCGTCGCGGATTGCCCGAGCCGCCACTCAAGGGGGTTTACCCCCAAAATGGAATTTTGGAGATAGAGATCCGATGGGGCCAGCCGCCGCGCCGCCAGAGTTCGTGGCTGTACTCCACAAGGTTCCAGCGAGTTCTGGCACTTGCGGCGTGAAAGGCACCATGGTATTTAGTGGGTATATCCCTGATGGGGCCAGCCGCCGCGCCGCCAGAGTTCGTGGCTGTACTCCACAAGGTTCCAGAGAGTTCTGGCACTTGCGGCGTGAAAGGCACCATGGTATTTAGTGGGTATATCCCTGATAGCCCCACTATCTTAGTCAGCCACACACCGAGCCGCTCTCCCCCAAAAGCAGCCTGACGGTTATAAAATCTAGATTCCCTTCGTTAAAAATTTTGGCTGTCTGACTTCAGAATACATCACAGATAAGTGACACTGTATTTGTAGGTAAGGTTATTTTGTCCTTCTTTTTAAGACGGTTTTCAAATTTTTAAAATTATCTTTTAAATGCTTTAAATTGTGTTATCTTTTTTCAGAAGCAATTGAATTTAAAATAATAGTATGTTGTTGTGTATTCTATTTTTGTCAGAGTATAAATTTCGGGATTATCAAACCTTAAACGCAGTAAATTGTTCAAAATGAAGTTGTTAATACTGGCTGTGTTATGTCTTGGAGCCAATGCAAACAAGTATCAATCTACCAGCACCGCAGGTTTTCGACCTGGGTTGGCAAATTTATGTAATAAAAATCCAATAGAAGAAAATGTTAAATGTTGTTCCGAAAGCATTGAGCGAGATTCATATTGTATAAAAAATGGCAACTGTCTGGTAGACAATGAAGGTTTTCTACTTCTGTCTTGAGTTAAAATTATAATAAATTATTGTAGAATAAATAATAATCAATAACACACATTATTTCAATAACTTTTTCAGAGGATGTAAACAACAAAGACAATTTGGTTCAGCCTTGCGTCGAGAATGATATCGAATGTGTCAGACAATTTTTTGGCAAGAAATGTCTCTGTCACCCGAGCCAGGGGCCTGTTAAGGATCCATTATGTATAAAACAATCTAGACAATTTTATTCAGTCGCAAATATTACCGTTATTGGTAATGGTCTTGTAATTACGGGTCTGAGTGGTGGAATAATTGACTCACTTGAGTAAGTTATAAATTCATACATATTATTATGATTCTACTACATAATGACCCCAACAACACACAACAACCTGACCCCAGAATGACACTTACAGCTCATTTTTGTGAGGAACGTAACTTGAATAAATGTACTTGCATAAACCTTGTAAAGGTAACTACCTATAAGTACCTAGGAGTCTTAGTTGACCAGAATCTTTCCTGGTACCCTCAAATTGAATTAGTGTCAAATAGGGCCAGGAGATTAATATGGGTATTTAAATACCTACGCGGCATAGCAGACACACAACTTCTTACATACATATACATTACACTCGTTCAATCAATACTCCTCTACTGCTTACCAATCTGGGGTGGAGCCCTGAAAACCAAATTCTTACACCTTGAACGTGCTCAAAGACTGATTCTTAAGGTGATGCTAAGAAAACGAAAAATATATAGTACTAATAAGTTGTACATAGATGCTAATGTTTTGACGGTCAGACAGTTGTATATCTTAAAATGCATACTTAAAATTCATAAAACTACTGCGTATCAGTCTTTAAACACTAAAAAACGTAATCAACGATTCAACATTACTATACCATCTACTAGAACTACATTTGCATCTAACCAATTTAAAAATAAGTCAAGAATAATTTATAACAAAATAAATAGTAAAATGAAAATAAATAACTTGACTTACCACCTATGTAAAAACAAAGTTACGAGCTGGTTAAAATCGCTGTCATATGAACATACAGAAGAATTGCTAACTTAGATTTTTTTACATACTATGTGACATATTTTACATTTATAACCGTACATAAAAAGCTTAATAAATAAATAAAATGAATATAAGGAACTTAAAACTAATACAGATTAATATCCTAAATAAAATATCTCTAAATTTAATAAATCTCAGTTAACCTGCAACATAACACACACTCTTTCTATATACTATCTTTATTATATTTTATCAAACACACTAAATATCTATGAATATTAAAAACACTAAGTCATAAATAAAACACTTCCACTTTCTAACTCCGTCTATAGCTACGGGCCTGCGACGACGATGACGCGCACTTACGGGCTCTTGTACTTGGCTAAATACGTAAACAAATATTTTGCATTGTGCCGATTGGTGCCTACATACTACTCCGTTCGCCCACTAAAATAATGTAACATACCTACACGTATATTTATAAACATGTTTTAAATGATTTTTGATCTCGATTTGTCTATTAGGTACATACATTTAATACTTGTTCGAAAACATAATTACCTAAAACGAACTTTTGAAAACTACCCACCATACAAAAAAACAAAAATGATAATATGATTACCTACCTATTTGGATAGCCAGTGTACCTTTACTCATTTCTTTTATTACTTTTTATCTTGCTTGTTATTGTTAATTTTAAAATTTTCAAGACTCTTTTTTTTAATAAGTAACATGATTTATTACCTACCTAAATTGTTAATTGATAAGAACGAACCGCAGTTAAGAGGGGACTCCTCTAACACAAGTTTTATAACTTAACAGAGGAGCTCCCACACCTATTGTTATTTATATTTTGTCTTTTTGAATAAATTATTTTGTATTTGTATTTGTATTTGTATTTGTACATAATGTAGGTATTGTACCTAATTGTTTAAAAAAAAATCCACACGAGGTATAGGGTGTTCCATAATGAATGGTTAACCCGGCACCTGCGTATGCGGGGCCAAGGCGTGGATCCACTCCCTGAATTTCAGTTTTCTATTCCAAGCCGTTTGAGCTCTAGGCCATTTTTTGTAAATTTTTGTAAATTTCTACCTTTTCCCACATTTATGGGTATCACGTCCACAGTTTAAGTCATAGCACCATTTTTTTCTTTAAATATCTTCCCTTATAATGGTGTTTGTAAGTTGCATTTAAAATATTTCGTTAACTGGGCGTAATAAAGTACAAGACGTCCCTAAACCTAAATTTTAGTTTAATGTTTTTTTATCTGCCAACTTTGAGCACCTGTGGTGTAAAAACAAAGTGCAGGACCTATGTGTACAACCATTTTAAAAACTAGCCCACATTATGAGGATTCTAAAAGAGTAGCCAAGTGTGTACTTTAGATCATGAAATTTCTGAGATATTGCCATTCGAGTATCGAAATAGGTAATTTTAGTAACAAAATCTCAATAGACAGTTTGTTAAAAAAAGTTTCATTTTTGATTAAAATTCTTTATCAGGGTTTGCGGGAGATCGAATTCATCAACAAACACTGAGAAACATCAAGGTAACAACGACGCCAACAACAGTAAAACACCAACAACAACCAAATCTGGAACATTCGACGAAGCAAAATCCGTGAACGTAACGTTACTATCCATTTTACCACTGGCGCAAGTACATCATTAGATGGCGCCAGTTGTAAAAATAAATCGCGTCTTTATTCTATTTGTATCTGACAGACAGACAGACAGGGGACAGTCTCAGTAATAGGGTTCCATTTTGAGGGTTTTTACCCTTTGGATACGGAACCCTAAATGCATGCTCTGCATCTTTTAACAAACGACCTTTTCAATCTACTTGCATGTCGTTGTTGTGTAATTTTTTGCGCAGCTGATTGTACTCGCTCCCGGAGCTCCTCTACCGAGTTAATCGGATCTTTGTACACCTTTTCTTTTAGGCAATCCCAGTAAACAATTACAAATAAAATAAAGGCGCGATTTATTTTTACACCTGGCGCCATCTAGTGATGTACTTGCGCCAGTGGTAAAATGGATAGTAACGTTACGTTCATGGATTTTGTTTCGTCGAATGTTCCAGATTTGGTTGTTGTTGGTAAAAACACCAACAACAACCAAATCTGGAACATTCGACGAAACATTTTGTTTGTTGGCGTCGTTGTTACCTTGATGTTTCTCAGTGTTTGTTGATGAATTCGATCTCCCGCAAACCCTGATAAAGAATTTTAATCAAAAATGAAACATTTTTAACAAACTGTCTATTGAGATTTTGTAACTAAAATTACTTATTTCGATACTCAAATGGCAATATCTCCGAAATTTCATGATCTAAAGTACATACTTGGCTACTGTTTTAGAATTCTCATAATGTGGGCTAGTTTTTAAAATGGTTGTACACATAGGTCCTGCACTTTGTTTTTACACCACAGGTGCTCAAAGTTGGCAGATAAAAAAACATCAAACTAATATTGATGTTTAGGGACGTCTTGTACTTTATTACGCCCAGCTAACGAAATAATTTAAATGCGATTTACAAACACCATTATAAGAGAAGATATTAAAAGAAAAAAAAATGGTGCTATGACTTAAACTGTGGACGTGATACTCATAAATGTGGGAAAAGGTAGAAATTTTCAAAATTTCACTAAAAATGGCTTAGAGCTCAAACGGCTTGGAATAGAAAACTGAAATTCAGAAGGTTCAGGGGGCCTTGGCCCCGCATACGCACGTGCCGGGTTAACCATTCATTAACCCTGTATAACAACAGATTAGAATAATACATAGCCCATTTGTAGTCTTATATTCTAATATAAATTTAACAAATATAAAAATCGTAGGTTTGTGCTAGTTTTTTTAAATTTTAATGTAACCTTGATTTAATATATTCTTAGTATATTCTTTGACTTCAAATGATTTTTTGTCCTATTTCAGGATTAATAAGAAAACTGGCTATTTGGTATTAACAGTCGAAATACCAGTTCTGACTTTAAACACAACTAAACTGTGCTATGAATTCCATAGACTCGGAAAAGAGTCCATCGTGATATGTGATCGTCGCGTCGTCACATATAGTAATATCTTACTTTCATATCTGCACATTCTCGTATTACTATGTTTTAATAAAATATAAATGCGATTATTTGCTTAATTTTTCACAGAATCGGTTAAACTTACAGCTGAGCTACCTGGACTGCCCAAGTGTCGTTTAGATCTTGGAACAATTAACATATATGTTCCTGATTCTAACCCAGCATTCAACAATGGGCCTAATATTTTTGACAGCACTGGTAAATAGGGGGAATCCACTTTGAAACGGACATGTTTTAAAACGGCCGCTATCGATATTTCAAGTTTGTGATTAAAAATATTTTAGGTTTTTTGGGTATTGGCACTGGCACCATTGATGACCATAGGCACGGGTCTATCCGATCACAGGCCCACAGGTCTATAGTCATCAATGGTGCCAACACCCAAAAAACATAAAAAAAAATTGATAGTGTCTGTTTCAAAATACGTCCGTTTCATTGCGTATGTCACAGTTTCTTTATATCAAAAATGACTCCCAAAGATTATATTTAAATAGTTAAACACCTTTCTTATTTTGCTGAAACTTAGTTGAAGAACATCGAAAAAGAGCAATACAAGAGGGAACAATAGTATATTATGCAACTAGCGAATAAAAGACGGATTTAGTGCGAGGGCCGTAGATGAATCACGAGCAAGTGAAGGATTCTAACGACTGAATCACGACCGTAGGGAGTGATTCATGATGATTGAAGCGTAGCGAGTGATTCAAGTGTTAGAATCCTGAGCGACGCCAGTGGTTCATGGCCCTCAATGTAAATCCGTACTTATTTCAAGAGTTGCATACTATACTTTATACCATGACTACGAGAAAAAAAAACCGGTCAAGTGTGAGTCGGACTCGCGTCGCGTACGGAGGTTTCCGTACGACTATCACAGTTATTATTGGGTACGGTACCCTCAAATAAACACTGGACCGGCAACCAATCCGGTGAACGCAACGCGAACGTTAAAATTTATTCTACCACTGGTGCCAGTCTCAATTCATCACTAGATGGTAAAAAGTGCTAGTGGTAAAAATACATCGCGGTATCGTAGCGTTTTTATGTCAAAATCACGTTTGTTGAATGGTCCTTAAATGTTTTTTTTTTCATGTATTTGTTGTTATAGCGGCTAAAGAAAATATATCTATTGCGAAAATTTCAACTGTCTAGCTATCACAGTTTATGAGATACAGACTAGCGAAAGACGGACAGACAAACAGCGAAGTCTCAGTAAAAATGTTCCGTTTTTGCCTTCGGGTACGGAACCCTAAAAAGAATTTTATGTCGAGTATTCTTAGCGAAAGGAGTTTGTATAAAGTTTTTTTTCGCGTAAGGAGGTTGTATAAGCATGGAGATGGATGAGACAAGTAAATTGTGTTCTAAATTCAAAATTCAAACAGCGTGAGTAGAAGGCCTTTTTATTCACTGTTTTGCGTGAATAAAATAAGCTTTTAAGAGTGTGAGTGGTATAAACGAATATAATGACAGATCAGCTTTCATATAAAATTTAAGGAAAGCATAATAATATCATTTATAATTAAAAAAAAAATATTATGATGACTATAAGTACATTTAGGTACTGACGCAGAGACGCGAGTTCGAGCCTCGCCACGAATGAGATTACAAACAGGTATTTTTCCTTAAAAATATTCATTGTTTTTATGTTTTTCGCATCTATCTTGTATGTTTTTAATATCCTTTATTTTTTCACTTGATGAAGCCTTAGTTAAAAAAAAATATGACAGTCACCAAGCACCGTGTTATGATTGGTTATAATTTTACACGAAATGATTATAAAATCATTATTGCTGATTTCAAAGACGTTTTGATTAAAATATTTTGTATTTTTCTAGATCCATCAGTACAAGAAGCCATTGCAACTATTTTCCAGAATGTACCAGCAACTATTAAAGAAAATTTAAGGTTACGGTCTGAATTAATAATGACGAACTATATTCAGTCGAATATATGTGATTTTGATGTCAAAACGTGCTATGTTTGATAAACATAAAGAATATACCTACACAATTATTGTCCACACCGTAACCACTGACCTCCTTAATACAAGTATGCTGGACAGGAGATCGTGCCTGAATTTTATAGAAACCAACGCAACATGGCGCCTTAGATGAAAACAAAATTAGTAGATACGGTATATTCTAACATTGCGTATTCGAAAAATGAGCTAGAAACACCTACATGCATTTTCATAAAATTATTGTATTTGAAAACATTTGTCTTTAATAATGATTCAGACATTTGTAAATAAGCAAAAAGGTATTATAATGGATGTCAAAAAAATAATTGCAGTGTGACAGCACGTGCTCACGCGGCAAGCAACGGTTCGACATACGACTGAGGCTAGTGCGTCAGCTAGACGCAGTTTTAACGTCTCATTTTCCGAGACTATGTACCGTATCTTTAGTTTTTTGTTTTAATCTAAGCATGGCGCAAATGAAATAGGCACAAATATCTAATGTAATTTTGTATGGTATAGCAATTCCAGCGTACTTGTATATGTAGAGTTCAGTGACCGTAGCACATGCTATAATTGTTAAACATGTTACTGTAAATGTATGGTAATCCATCGATAATAAAATAAATCCTAGGAAATGTGTATCCTATGATCCAAAAGAAATCCCATCCGATTAATATTATAAACGTGAAAGTTTGTGAATAAGTTAATAGGTACGTATGTTTGCTAGTTCTACACACCAAAACTACTAAACCGAACACAATGAAACTTGATATAAGATAGGTGCAGATCTTGATTATGACAGACTACTTTTTATCTCAATATTCCCGCACAATCGGGACTTACGCAGGTTTATACTGCAAGGTGCGGCTAGTGTGTGAAATTAAAAATAATTATGAATACTTTAGTTGTAAGAGCTGTTACCAGATGGCGCTAGTGGTAGCTATATATCGAGCTCAAGCGTTGCGTTTTATTATTAGTTGTTTATTACCTACAGAAGCACAAGCTTTTATAATTTGAAATTCAGAGGTTGATGATCATCTGTCTATACTTACTAAAGCAAGAGAGAACAGAAGTCTGTAGGTACTTGGAAACATTTATAAAAAAGAGAGTCAGCCACCCGCCCCATAGAACGCCAGTATTTTTCACTGGGTCGACAATAATAGAAGAAACTGCGTCGAAGATCGCAGCTAGAAGTCAATAGCAGTAGCAATAGCAAATAAATGTAGTTTAGCAAATATTGGATACATAGGTCGATAAATTTAAAACAACCTTGTCATCAGAAAACTCCTAAATATAAGAGGGCTCGGAATGACGCGCCGCCACTCAAGAGGTTTTACCCATATATGGGATTTTGGAGATAGAGATCCGATGCGACCAGCCGCCGCCAGAGTTCGTGGATGTACTCCACAAGGTTCCAGCGAGCTCTGGCACTTGCGGCGTGAAAGGAACCATGGAATTTAGTGGGTATATCCCTGATAGCCCACTATCTTAGTCAGCCACACACCGAGCCGCTCTCTCCCAAGAGCAGCCTGACGGTTTTAAAAACAAGATTACCTTCGTTAAAAAATTTGGCTGCCTGACTTCAGAATACATCACAGATAAGTGACACTGTATGTGTAGGTAAGGTTATTTTGTCTTTCGATTTAAGACGGTTTTTAAATTTTTAAAATTATCTTTTTAAATGCTTTAAGTTATGTTATCTTTTTTCAGAAGCAATTGAATTTAAAATAATGGTGTGTTGTTGTGAATTCTAGTTTTGTCATAGTATAAATTTCGGGATTATCAAACCTTAAACGCAGTAAATTGTTCAAAATGAAGTTAATACTGGCTGTGTTATGTGTTAGAGTCAATGCAAACAAGTATCAATCTACCAGCACTGCAGGTTTTCGACCTGGGTTGCCAAATTTAATTACTTTATAATCATAAATGTTACTGCTTTTAAAGATATTGTGTTTAAAATATTTCTTATTCTTCTAGATACAACACTACAAGAAGCCACTGCAGCCTTACTCAAGAATTTACCTGCAATTATTAAAGAAAATGTATTATTTCAGTCTTAAATTATAATTGCAAAATATATTGAGTCGAATATATGTGATTTTGATCTTAAAATGTGCTATGTTTGATATACTATACAATACGAATTAGTATTATCGTAATATATTCTAAAACATTAAATATTATGTTACCATAAATGTGTCTTGTGTAATCCGTCAATATGACATATTAGGATTCTTGAAAATGTGTATAAGCCTTTTATCTAAAAGAAATGTTTTCGAAAAAATAGGCTAGATCACCTAAGAAATGCAGAACAATAAGAATTCCTGTTATCCATGCATTCAAAAACTACTGCGCCGATTGAAACTTCGTTATCATACATTTGAGTAACAAAACAAATTAAGTTTTTATAATTATCTACAAATTAACTTCCTTTGACAGTGTTTTTCCTTCCCTGAATCCTTCATTTTTTAGACTCTAGTAGTTATTGACTTGTCCAATTTGCTTCTTATCTATGTTTAGTTTTAAAGAATGCCGCAAGGTAACAACTACTTACATACCTAACAGCACAACTAAACGATCGATAATTTAAAATCAATAGTAAGGTAGATACTAGAAATATTTTGCAATGCATTTGAAGATTTGTAAAAGAAATGCTTTTAGAAAAAAACTTTCTTATTGTTAATCTTATACCTATATTTATAAACGAAAGTCGTGTTAGTTACAGCATTTACAACTCAAGCACGGCTTAACTGATTTAATTGAAAATTGGTGAGAAGGTAGCTTAGAACCGGGAGAAGGACAAATGATACTTTTGATCCCGTAAATCCTAAGGTATCGGAAATAACGTTACACGCATTACGCGGGGTATAAAACTGCGGGACGCAGCTAGTTTAGTTAAAAATATATCTATTTAAAAGAAAATCGTGTCAGTTACACTATTTATAACTCAATAATGGCTAAACTGATTTGTTTGAAAATTGGTGAGGAGGTAACTTAAAACCAGAAGACAGACATTGATGACCTCTGACATCTCTGACTCTGATAGACGACCTCTGTGGCGCGTCGTGCGAAAGCGCGACTGCAATGCAGGAGGTTGCGGGTTCGATTCCCGCCGGGTGCAAGTATTTATGCTTATAGAATAAATATTTGTGTCTGGTCTGGGTGTCCCTCTATGTATAATATGTATGTATTTACAAAAGAAAAATAAATATAAGTATTATATCTGTTGTCTAGTCACCGTAACACAAGCTTAGTCGCTTACCACGGGGCTAGATGGCGCTGTGTGTTGTTCACAGGATTTATTTTATTTATTTATTTATTTATTGATATAGGGATACTTTTTTTTACCTCTAAGGCGGAATAAACTTCATCGGGTCAGCTAGACTATACTTTAATATTATAAAGAGGAAAGCTTTGTATTTTTGTCTGTATGTTTGTTATAAATAAACTCAAAAACTACTGTACCGTTTGCGAAAAATTTTTCGCCATTAGAAAGCTACATTCAACTTGAGTAACATAAGCTACTTTTTATCCCGATATTCCCATCGGATCGGGCCTTATGCGGGTGAAACCGCGGGATGCAGCTAGTATAATATAAAGTACACTTAAACAGATGATTTAAATGTATTTGTCGAAGACAATTTAAATAGTGACGTGATGTTGAGAATTCGAGTTTTTTTGTTTTATATTGAAAATTGTATTATCTATTTTAAAGCATTTAATTAATGCAGTCTTGTGGTAAATTCTAAGTTTGTCACTGTATAAATTTCGTGGTTATTATACGATAAACGCAGTAAATTGTTCAAAATGAAATTGTTAATACTGGCTGTGTTCTGTTTGGGAGCCAATGCAAACAAGTACCAATCTACCAGCACCGCAGGTTTACGACCTGGGTTGGCAAATTTATGTAAAAAAAATCCAATAAAAGAAAATGCAAAATGTTGTTCCGAAAGCATTGAGCGAGATTCATATTGTATAAAAAATGGCAACTGTCTGGTAGACAATGAAGGTTTTCTACTTCTGTTTTGAGTTAAAATTATAATAAATTATTGTAGAATTAATTAATAATCAATAACACACATTATTTCAATAACTTTTTCAGAGGATGTAAACAACAAAGACAATTTGGTTCAGCCTTGCATCGAGAATGATATCGAATGTGTCAGACAATTTTTTGGCAAGAAATGTCTCTGTCACCCGAGCCAGGGGCCTGTTAAGGATCCATTATGTATAAAACAAACTAGACAATTTTTTTCAGTCGCAAATGTTACCATTATTAGTGATGGTCTTGTAATTACGGGTCTGAGTGGCGGAATAATTGACTCACTTAAGTAAGTTATAAATTCATACATATTATTATGATTCTAATGTAGGTATGTAATTGTTTAAAAATATATTCCACACGAGGTATATAACAACAGTTTAGAATAATACATAGCCCATTTGTAGTCTTATTTTCTAATATAAATTTAACAAATATAAAAATCGTAGGTTTGTGCTAGTTTTTTTTAAATTTTAATGAAACCTTGACTTAATATATTCTTAGTATATTTTTTACTTCAAATGATTTTTGTCCTATTTCAGGATTAATAAGAAAACTGGCTATTTGGTATTAACAGTCGAAATACCAGTTCTGACTTTAAACACAACTAAACTGTGCTATGAATTCCATAGACTCGGAAAAGAGTCCATCGTGAGATGTGATCGTGGGGTCGTCACATATAGTAATATCTTATTTTTATCTGCACATTCTTGTATTACTATGTTTTAATAATATTTAAATGCGATTATTTGCTTAATTTTTCACAGAATCGGTAAAACTTACTGCTGAGCTACCTGGACTGCCCAAGTGTCGTTTAGATCTTGGAACAATAAACATATATGTTCCTGATTCTAACCCAGAATTGAACAATGGGCCTAATATTTATGACAGCACTGGTAAATAGGGGGAACCCGCTATGAAACGGACGTGTTTCGAAACGGCCACTATCGATAAATCAAGTTTTTGATGAAAAATATTTTAAGTTTTTTTGGGTATTGGCACTGGCACCATTGATAACCATAGGCATGGTCATCAATGGTGCCGACACCCAAAAAACATAAAATATTTTTGATAGTGTCTGCTTCAAAACACGTCCGTTTCATTGCGTATGTCACAGTTTCTTTATATCTCTCTCTCAGTTTCTTTATATCAAAAATGACTCTTAAAGATTATATTTTAATAGTTAAACACCTTTCTTATTTTGCTGAAACTTAGTTGAAGAACATTGAAAAAGAGCAATACAAGAGGGAACAAACGAATATAATGACAGATCAGCTTTCATATAAAATTTAAGGAAAGCATATCATTTATAATAAAAAGAATATATATTATGATGACTATAAGTACATTTAGGTACTGACGCAGAGACGCGAGTTCGAGCCTCGCCACGAATGAGATTACAAACAGGTATTTTTCCTTGAAAATATTTCTTGTTATTATGTTTTTCGCATCTATCTTGTATGTTTTTAATATCCTTTATTTTTTCACTTTATGAAGCCTTAGTTAAAAAAAAATATGGCAGTCACCAAGCACCGTGTTATGATTGGCTATAATTTTACACGAAATTATTATAAAATCATTATTGCTGCTTTCAAAGACGTTGTGATTGAAATATTTTATATTTTTCTAGATCCAGCAGTACAAGAAGCCATTGCAACTGTTTTCCAGAATTTACCTGCAATTATTAAAGAACATTTAAGGTTACGTTCTGAATTAATAATGACAAACTATATTCAGTCGAATATATGTGATTTTGATGTCAAAACGTGCTATGTTTGATAAACACAAAGAATATACTTACACAATTATTGTCTACACCGTAACCACTGACCTCCTTAATACAAGTATGCTGGACGGGAGATCGTGCATGAATTTAATAGAAACCAACGCAACATGGCGCAAATGAAATAGGCACAAATATCTAATGTAATTTTGTATGGTACCTATAGCAATTCCAGCGTACTTGTATATATAGAGTTCAGTGACCGTAGCACATGCTATAATTGTTAAACATGTTACTGTAAATGTATGGTAATCCATCAATAATAAAATAAATCCTAGGAAATGTGTATCCTATGATCCAAAAGAAATCCCATCCGATTAATATTATAAACGTGAAAGTTTGTGAATAAGTTAATAGGTACGTATGTTTGTTAGTTCTACACACCAAAACTACTAAACCGAACACAATTAAACTTGATATAAAGATAGGTATTATACTTATTTTTATCTCAATATTCCCGCGAAATCGGGACTTACGCGGGTTTATACTGCAAGGGCAGCGTGTGAAATTAAAGATAATTATGATTACTTTAGTTATAAGAGCTATTAACAGATGGTCCTAGTGCTAGCTTTATATAGAGCTCTAGCGTTGTGTTTTATTATTACCTACAGAAGCACAAGCTTTTACAATTTGACATTCAGAGATTGATGACCATCAGAGGACAGAAGTCTGTAGGTATTTGGAAACATTTATAAAAAAAGCCTACCTCAATTACGAAAGGCCAGCAATTTTTTTCTTTTATTCTGGTCTGTTTCTCTGTTGTCTCTTTGTTTTTATAAACTACTATACGTAGTACGTAATAAAAAAATGATATTTTATGTAGCACTATTTTAAAGGAAGGCTGTGGAGACTATTTATCGAAATCTAAGTGCAACCGAAAGCCTAAGCTTGCGGCCGGTTATTTGCTTACTGAGCCAGCCATCCGCCCCGTAGAACCCTAGTATTTTTCAATGGGTCGACAATAATAGAAAAAACTGCGTCGCGGATTGCCCGAGCCGCCACTCAAGAGGGTTTACCCCCAAAATGGGATTTTGGAGATAGAGATCCGATGGGGCCAGCCGCCGCGCCGCCAGAGTTCGTGGCTGTACTCCACAAGGTTCCAGCGAGTTCTGGCACTTGCGGCGTGAAGGGCACCATGGTATTTAGTGGGTATATCCCTGATGGGGCCAGCCGCCGCGCCGCCAGAGTTCGTGGCTGTACTCCACAAGGTTCCAGCGAGTTCTGGCACTTGCGGCGTGAAAGGCACCATGGTATTTAGTGGGTATATCCCTGATAGCCCACTATCTTAGTCAGCCACACACCGAGCCGCTCTCCCCCAAAAGCAGCCTGACGGTTATAAAATCTAGATTCCCTTCGTTAAAAATTTTGGCTGTCTGACTTCAGAATACATCACAGATAAGTGACACTGTATTTGTAGGTAAGGTTATTTTGTCCTTCTTTTTAAGACGGTTTTCAAATTTTTAAAATTATCTTTTAAATGCTTTAAATTGTGTTATCTTTTTTCAGAAGCAATTTAATTTAAAATAATAGTATGTTGTTGTGAATTCTATTTTTGTCAGAGTATAAATTTCGGGATTATCAAACCTTAAACGCAGTAAATTGTTCAAAATGAAGTTGTTAATACTGGCTGTGTTATGTCTTGGAGCCAATGCAAACAAGTATCAATCTACCAGCACCGCAGGTTTTCGACCTGGGTTGGCAAATTTATGTAAAAAAAATCCAATAGAAGAAAATGTTAAATGTTGTTCCGAAAGCATTGAGCGAGATTCATATTGTATAAAAAATGGCAACTGTCTGGTAGACAATGAAGGTTTTCTACTTCTGTCTTGAGTTAAAATTATAATAAATTATTGTAGAATAAATAATAATCAATAACACACATTATTTCAATAACTTTTTCAGAGGATGTAAACAACAAAGACAATTTGGTTCAGCCTTGCGTCGAGAATGATATCGAATGCGTCAGACAATTTTTTGGCAAGAAATGTCTCTGTCACCCGAGCCAGGGGCCTGTTAAGGATCCATTATGTATAAAACAATCTAGACAATTTTATTCAGTCGCAAATATTACCGTTATTGGTAATGGTCTTGTAATTACGGGTCTGAGTGGTGGAATAATTGACTCACTTGAGTAAGTTATAAATTCATACATATTATTATGATTCTACTATATAATGTAGGTATTGTACCTAATTGTTTAAAAAAAAATTCACACGAGGTATAGGGTGTTCCATAATGAATGGTTAACCCGGCACCTGCGTATGCGGGGCCAAGGCGTGGATCCACTCCCTGAATTTCAGTTTTCTATTCCAAGCCGTTTGAGCTCTAGGCCATTTTTTGTAAATTTTTGTAAATTTCTACCTTTTCCCACATTTATGGGTATCACGTCCACAGTTTAAGTCATAGCACCATTTTTTTCTTTAAATATCTTCCCTTATAATGGTGTTTGTAAGTTGCATTTAAAATATTTCGTTAACTGGGCGTAATAAAGTACAAGACGTCCCTAAACCTAAATTTTAGTTTAATGTTTTTTTATCTGCCAACTTTGAGCACCTGTGGTGTAAAAACAAAGTGCAGGACCTATGTGTACAACCATTTTAAAAACTAGCCCACATTATGAGGATTCTAAAAGAGTAGCCAAGTGTGTACTTTAGATCATGAAATTTCTGAGATATTGCCATTCGAGTATCGAAATAGGTAATTTTAGTAACAAAATCTCAATAGACAGTTTGTTAAAAAAAGTTTCATTTTTGATTAAAATTCTTTATCAGGGTTTGCGGGAGATCGAATTCATCAACAAACACTGAGAAACATCAAGGTAACAACGACGCCAACAACAGTAAAACACCAACAACAACCAAATCTGGAACATTCGACGAAGCAAAATCCGTGAACGTAACGTTACTATCCATTTTACCACTGGCGCAAGTACATCATTAGATGGCGCCAGTTGTAAAAATAAATCGCGTCTTTATTCTATTTGTATCTGACAGACAGACAGACAGGGGAGAGTCTCAGTAATAGGGTTCCATTTTGAGGGTTTTTACCCTTTGGATACGGAACCCTAAATGCATGCTCTGCATCTTTTAACAAACGACCTTTTCAATCTACTTGCATGTCGTTGTTGTGTAATTTTTTGCGCAGCTGATTGTACTCGCTCCCGGAGCTCCTCTACCGAGTTAATCGGATCTTTGTACACCTTTTCTTTTAGGCAATCCCAGTAAACAATTACAAATAAAATAAAGGCGCGATTTATTTTTACACCTGGCGCCATCTAGTGATGTACTTGCGCCAGTGGTAAAATGGATAGTAACGTTACGTTCATGGATTTTGTTTCGTCGAATGTTCCAGATTTGGTTGTTGTTGGTAAAAACACCAACAACAACCAAATCTGGAACATTCGACGAAACATTTTGTTTGTTGGCGTCGTTGTTACCTTGATGTTTCTCAGTGTTTGTTGATGAATTCGATCTCCCGCAAACCCTGATAAAGAATTTTAATCAAAAATGAAACATTTTTAACAAACTGTCTATTGAGATTTTGTAACTAAAATTACTTATTTCGATACTCAAATGGCAATATCTCCGAAATTTCATGATCTAAAGTACATACTTGGCTACTGTTTTAGAATTCTCATAATGTGGGCTAGTTTTTAAAATGGTTGTACACATAGGTCCTGCACTTTGTTTTTACACCACAGGTGCTCAAAGTTGGCAGATAAAAAAACATCAAACTAATATTGATGTTTAGGGACGTCTTGTACTTTATTACGCCCAGCTAACGAAATAATTTAAATGCGATTTACAAACACCATTATAAGAGAAGATATTAAAAGAAAAAAAAATGGTGCTATGACTTAAACTGTGGACGTGATACCCATAAATGTGGGAAAAGGTAGAAATTTTCAAAATTTCACTAAAAATGGCTTAGAGCTCAAACGGCTTGGAATAGAAAACTGAAATTCAGGGGGTTCAGGGGGCCTTGGCCCCGCATACGCACGTGCCGGGTTAACCATTCATTAACCCTGTATAACAACAGATTAGAATAATACATAGCCCATTTGTAGTCTTATATTCTAATATAAATTTAACAAATATAAAAATCGTAGGTTTGTGCTAGTTTTTTTAAATTTTAATGTAACCTTGATTTAATATATTCTTAGTATATTCTTTGACTTCAAATGATTTTTTGTCCTATTTCAGGATTAATAAGAAAACTGGCTATTTGGTATTAACAGTCGAAATACCAGTTCTGACTTTAAACACAACTAAACTGTGCTATGAATTCCATAGACTCGGAAAAGAGTCCATCGTGATATGTGATCGTCGCGTCGTCAAATATAGTAATATTTTACTTTCATATCTGCACATTCTCGTATTACTATGTTTTAATAAAATATAAATGCGATTATTTGCTTAATTTTTCACAGAATCGGTTAAACTTACTGCTGAGCTACCTGGACTGCCCAAGTGTCGTTTAGATCTTGGAACAATTAACATATATGTTCCTGATTCTAACCCAGCATTCAACAATGGCCCTAATATTTTTGACAGCACTGGTAAATAGGGGAATCCACTTTGAAACGGACGTGTTTTGAAACGGCCACTATCGATATTTCAAGGTTTTGATGAAAAATATTTTAGGTTTTTTGGGTATTGGCACTGGCACCATTGATGACCGTAGGCACGGGTCTATCCGATCACAGGCCCACAGGTCTATAGTCATCAATGGTGCCAACACCCAAAAAACATAAAAAAAAATTGATAGTGTCTGTTTCAAAATACGTCCGTTTCATTGCGTATGTCACAGTTTCTTTATATCAAAAATGACTCCCAAAGATTATATTTAAATAGTTAAACACCTTTCTTATTTTGCTGAAACTTAGTTGAAGAACATCGAAAAAGAGCAATACAAGAGGGAACAATAGTATATTATGCAACTAGCGAATAAAAGACGGATTTAGTGCGAGGGCCGTAGATGAATCACGAGCAAGTGAAGGATTCTAACGACTGAATCACGACCGTAGGGAGTGATTCATGATGATTGAAGCGTAGCGAGTGATTCAAGTGTTAGAATCCTGAGCGACGCCAGTGGTTCATGGCCCTCAATGTAAATCCGTACTTATTTCAAGAGTTGCATACTATACTTTATAATGGTATAAAAAAAAATTGACTACGAGAAAAAAAAACCGGTCAAGTGTGAGTCGGACTCGCGTCGCGTACGGAGGTTTCCGTACGACTATCACAGTTATTATTGGGTACGGTACCCTCAAATAAACACTGGACCGGCAACTAATCCGGTGAACGCAACGCGAACGTTAAAATTTATTCTACCACTGGTGCCAGTCTCAATTCATCACTAGATGGTAAAAAGTGCTAGTGGTAAAAATACATCGCGGTATCGTAGCGTTTTTATGTCAAAATCACGTTTGTTGAATGGTCCTTAAATGTTTTTTTTTTCATGTATTTGTTGTTATAGCGGCTAAAGAAAATATATCTATTGCGAAAATTTCAACTGTCTAGCTATCACAGTTTATGAGATACAGACTAGCGAAAGACGGACAGACAAACAGCGAAGTCTCAGTAAAAATGTTCCGTTTTTGCCTTCGGGTACGGAACCCTAAAAAGAATTTTATGTCGAGTTTTCTTAGCGAAAGGAGTTTGTATTAAGTTTTTTTTCGCGTAAGGAGGTTGTATAAGCATGGAGATGGACGAGAGAAGTAAATTGTGTTCTAAATTCAAAATTCAAACAGCGTGAGTAGAAGGCCTTTTTATTCACTGTTTTGCGTGAATAAAATAAGCTTTTAAGAGTGTGAGTGGTATAAACGAATATAATGACAGATCAGCTTTCATATAAAATTTAAGGAAAGCATAATATCATTTATAATTAAAAAAAATATATTATGATGACTATAAGTACATTTAGGTACTGACGCAGAGACGCGAGTTCGAGCCTCGCCACGAATGAGATTACAAACAGGTATTTTTCCTTGAAAATATTTATTGTTTTTATGTTTTTCGCATCTATCTTGTATGTTTTTAATATCCTTTATTTTTTCACTTGATGAACCCTTAGTTAAAAAAAAATATGACAGTCACCAAGCACCGTGTTATGATTGGTTATAATTTTACACGAAATGATTATAAAATCATTATTGCTGATTTCAAAGACGTTGTGATTAAAATATTTTGTATTTTTCTAGATCCATCAGTACAAGAAGCCATTGCAACTATTTTCCAGAATGTACCAGCAACTATTAAAGAAAATTTAAGGTTACGGTCTGAATTAATAATGACAAACTATATTCAGTCGAATATATGTGATTTTGATGTCAAAACGTGCTATGTTTGATAAACATAAAGAATATACCTACACAATTATTGTCCACACCGTAACCACTGACCTCCTTAATACAAGTATGCTGGACAGGAGATCGTGCCTGAATTTTATAGAAACCAACGCAACATGGCGCCTTAGATGAAAACAAAATTAGTAGATACGGTATATTCTAACATTGCGTATTCGAAAAATGAGCTAGAAACACCTACATGCATTTTCATAAAATTATTGTATTTGAAAACATTTGTCTTTAATAATGATTCAGACATTTGTAAATAAGCAAAAAGGTATTATAATGGATGTCAAAAAAATAATTGCAGTGTGACAGCACGTGCTCACGCGGCAAGCAACGGTTCGACATACGACTGAGGCTAGTGCGTCAGCTAGACGCAGTTTTAACGTCTCATTTTCCGAGACTATGTACCGTATCTTTAGTTTTTTGTTTTAATCTAAGCATGGCGCAAATGAAATATGCACAAATATCTAATGTAATTTTGTATGGTATAGCAATTCCAGCGTACTTGTATATGTAGAGTTCAGTGACCGTAGCACATGCTATAATTGTTAAACATGTTACTGTAAATGTATGACAATCCATCAATAATAAAATAAATCCTAGGAAATGTGCATCCTATGATCCAAAGGAAATCCTATCCGATTAATATTATAAACGTGAAAGTTTGTGTATAAATAAATAAGTACGTATGTTTGTTAGTTCTACACACCAAAACTACTAAACCGAATACAATGAAACTTGATATAAAGATAGGTGCAGATCTTGATTAAGACAGACTACTTTTTATCTCAATATTCCCGCACAATCGGGACTTACGCAGGTTTATACTGCAAGGTGCGACTAGTGTGTGAAATTAAAAATAATTATGAATACTTTAGTTGTAAGAGCTGTTACCAGATGGCGCTAGTGGTAGCTATATATCGAGCTCAAGCGTTGCGTTTTATTATTAGTTGTTTATTACCTACAGAAGCACAAGCTTTTACAATTTGAAATTCAGAGGTTGATGATCATCTGTCTATACTTACTAAAGCAAGAGAGAACAGAAGTCTGTAGGTACTTGGAAACATTTATAAAAAAGAGAGTCAGCCACCCGCCCCATAGAACGCCAGTATTTTTCACTGGGTCGACAATAATAGAAGAAACTGCGTCGAAGATCGCAGCTAGAAGTCAATAGCAGTAGCAATAGCAAATAAATGTAGTTTAGCAAATATTGGATACATAGGTCGATAAATTTAAAACAACCTTGTCATCAGAAAACTTCTAAATATAAGAGGGCTCGGAATGACGCGCCGCCACTCAAGAGGGTTTACCCATATTATATGGGATTTTGGAGATAGAGATCCGATGCGACCAGCCGCCGCCAGAGTTCGTGGATGTAGGTACTCCACAAGGTTCCAGCGAGCTCTGGCACTTGCGGCGTGAAAGGAACCATGGAATTTAGTGGGTATATCCCTGATAGCCCACTATCTTAGTCAGCCACACACCGAGCCGCTCTCTCCCAAGAGCAGCCTGACGGTTTTAAAAACAAGATTACCTTCTTTAAAAAATTTGGCTGCCTGACTTCAGAATACATCACAGATAAGTGACACTGTATGTGTAGGTAAGGTTATTTTGTCTTTCGTTTTAAGACGGTTTTTAAATTTTTAAAATTATCTTTTTAAATGCTTTAAGTTATGTTATCTTTTTTCAGAAGCAATTGAATTTAAAATAATGGTGTGTTGTTGTGAATTCTAGTTTTGTCATAGTATAAATTTCGGGATTATCAAACCTTAAACGCAGTAAATTGTTCAAAATGAAGTTAATACTGGCTGTGTTATGTGTTAGAGTCAATGCAAACAAGTATCAATCTACCAGCACTGCAGGTTTTCGACCTGGGTTGCCAAATTTAATTACTTTATAATCATAAATGTTACTGCTTTTAAAGATATTGTGTTTAAAATATTTCTTATTCTTCTAGATACAACACTACAAGAAGCCACTGCAGCCTTACTCAAGAATTTACCTGCAATTATTAAAGAAAATGTATTATTTCAGTCTTAAATTATAATTGCAAAATATATTGAGTCGAATATATGTGATTTTGATCTTAAAATGTGCTATGTTTGATATACTATACAATACGAATTAGTATTATCGTAATATATGCTAAAACATTAAATATTATGTTACCATAAATGTGTCTTGTGTAATCCGTCAATATAACATATTAGGATTCTTGAAAATGTGTAAAAGCCTTTTATCTAAAAGAAATATTTTCGAAAAAATAGGCTAGATCACCTAAAAAATGCAGAACAATAAGAATTCCTGTTATCCATGCATTCAAAAACTACTGCGCCGATTGAAACTTCGTTATCATACATTTGAGTAACAAAACAAATTAAGTTTTTATAATTATCTACAAATTAACTTCCTTTGACAGTGTTTTTCCTTCCCTGAATCCTTCATTTTCTAGACTCTAGTAGTTATTGACTTGTCCAATTTGCTTCTTATCTATGTTTAGTTTTAAAGAATGCCGCAAGGTAACAACTACTTACATACCTAACAGCACAACTAAACGATCGATAATTTAAAATCAATAGTAAGGTAGATACTAGAAATATTTTGCAATGCATTTGAAGATTTGTGAAAGAAATGCTTTTAGAAAAAAACTTTCTTATTGTTAATCTTATACCTATATTTATAAACGAAAGTCGTGTTAGTTACACCATTTACAACTCAAGCACGGCTTAACTGATTTAATTGAAAATTGGTGAGAAGGTAGCTTAGAACCGGGAGAAGGACAAATGATACTTTTGATCCCGTAAATCCTAAGGTATCGGAAATAACGTTACACGCATTACGCGGGGTATAAAACTGCGGGACGCAGCTAGTTTAGTTAAAAATATATCTATTTAAAAGAAAATCGTGTCAGTTACACTATTTATAACTCAATAATGGATAAACTGATTTGTTTGAAAATTGGTGAGGAGGTAACTTAAAACCAGAAGACAGACATTGATGACCTCTGACATCTCTGACTCTGATAGACGACCTCTGTGGCGCGTCGTGCGAAAGCGCGACTGCAATGCAGGAGGTTGCGGGTTCGATTCCCGCCGGGTGCAAGTATTTATGCTTATAGATTAAATATTTGTGTCTGGTCTGGGTGTCCCTCTATGTATAATATGTATGTATTTACAAAAGAAAAATAAATATAAGTATTATATCTGTTGTCTAGTCACCGTAACACAAGCTTAGTCGCTTACCACGGGGCTAGATGGCGCTGTGTGTTGTTCACAGGATTTATTTTATTTATTTATTTATTTATTGATATAGGGATACTTTTTTTTACCTCTAAGGCGGAATAAACTTCATCGGGTCAGCTAGACTATACTTTAATATTATAAAGAGGAAAGCTTTGTATGTTTGTTATAAATAAACTCAAAAACTACTGTACCGATTGCGAAAAATTTTTCGCCATTAGAAAGCTACATTCAACTTGAGTAACATAAGCTACTTTTCATCCCGATATTCCCATCGGATCGGGCCTTATGCGGGTGAAACCGCGGGATGCAGCTGGTATAATATAAAGTACACTTAAACAGATGATTTAAATGTATTTGTCGAAGACAATTTAAATAGTGACGTGATGTTGAGAATTCGAGTTTTTTTATTTTATATTAAAAATTGTATTATCTATTTTAAAGCATTTAATTAATGCAGTCTTGTGGTAAATTCTAAGTTTGTCACAGTATAAATTTCGTGGTTATTATACGATAAACGCAGTAAATTGTTCAAAATGAAATTGTTAATACTGGCTGTGTTCTGTTTGGGAGCCAATGCAAACAAGTACCAATCTACCAGCACCGCAGGTTTTCGACCTGGGTTGGCAAATTTATGTAAAAAAAATCCAATAGAAGAAAATGCAAAATGTTGTTCCGAAAGCATTGAGCGAGATTCATATTGTATAAAAAATGGCAACTGTCTGGTAGACAATGAAGGTTTTCTACTTCTGTTTTGAGTTAAAATTATAATAAATTATTGTAGAATTAATTAATAATCAATAACACACATTATTTCAATAACTTTTTCAGAGGATGTAAACAACAAAGACAATTTGGTTCAGCCTTGCATCGAGAATGATATCGAATGTGTCAGACAATTTTTTGGCAAGAAATGTCTCTGTCACCCGAGCCAGGGGCCTGTTAAGGATCCATTATGTATAAAACAAACTAGACAATTTTTTTCAGTCGCAAATGTTACCATTATTGGTGATGGTCTTGTAATTACGGGTCTGAGTGGCGGAATAATTGACTCACTTGAGTAAGTTATAAATTCATAGGTACATATTAGTATGATTCTACTACATAATGTAGGTATGTAATTGTTTAATAATAAATTTCACACGAGGTAGGTATATAACAACAGTTTAGAATAATACATAGCCCATTTGTAGTCTTATATTCTAATGTACATTTAACAACTATAAAAATCGTAGTTTTGTCCTAGTTTTTTTAAATTTTAATGAAACCTTGATTTAATACATTCTTAGTATACTTTTTGACTTCAAATGATTTTTGTCCTATTTCAGGATTAATAAGAAAACTGGCTATTTGGTATTAACAGTCGAAATACCAGTTCTGACTTTAAACACAACTAAACTGTGCTATGAATTCCATAGACTCGGAAAAGAGTCCATCGTGAGATGTGATCGTCGCGTCGTCACATATAGTGATATCTTACTTTCATATCTGCACATTCTCGTATTACTATGTTTTAATAATATTTAAATGCGATTATTTGCTTAATTTTTCACAGAATCGGTTAAACTTACTGCTGAGCTACCTGGACTGCCCAAGTGTCGTTTAGATCTTGGAACAATAAACATACATGTTCTTGATTCTAACCTAGAATTGAACACTGGGCCTAATATTTATGACAGCACTGGTAAATAGGGGGAATCCGCTATGAAACGGACGTGTTTTGAAACGGCCACTATCGATATTTCAAGTTTTTGATGAAAAATATTTTAGGTTTTTTGGGTATTGGCACTGGCACCATTGATGACCATAGGCACGGGTCTATGATCACAGGCCCACAGGACTATGGTCATCAATGGTGCCAACACCCAAAAAACATAAAAAAAAATTGATAGTGTCTGTTGTGGTATTCATTTCTGGTGAGGATTGCTTATGCCTACAATTCCTATTTGTTTTTGTTCATTGAAACACCGAATTGTAATTACATGCTAGGTTTAGTTGTGAACCTTTTGCCGTCGTGATTTTTATACTCTCATTTCCATTTATCTTCTATTTACTCAAGTTTTATTGATATTTTTCTTTGTTTACATTTGGTATATTTATGTCATGTCAAATATAATTTATTTTCTTTCTGTCATTTTTCACAAAGTTTTTAATGCTTTTTCCTTTTTGGTTGCTCTTACCTAAAAAGTCTTATAATGAAATAATTTCAACCTTTCTTATTTAGCGATATCACTGGTCATATTAAAAAATAAAACTGTTCCAATATTCTTTCGACATTAGATTTTGAATATTTCGGATACCGACCCTATATAAGCCGAAACTAGATCACTTCATCATTGATTCCATCCTCGACTCTTGAACTGGATAGTTGATAGTATTTCTTTGCCCGTCAGAACTATAAAGTGAAAAGTATTATCTACATACCTACTCGAAGTACGAAGCTCTATCAAGAGGAAATCTCCAGACTTCTTCGACCCTCTGACGTCCTCCGACTGCAATTTCCTCCTAAGCCTAGAGGAACCATTTGAATACCGAAGGCAGACCCTCTGACGTCCTCCGACTACAATTTCCTCCTAAGACTAGAGGAACCATTTGAATACCGAAGGCAGACCCTCTGACGTCCTCTGACTACAATTTCCTCCTAAGCCTAGAGGAACCATTTGAATACCTAAGTCAGACCCTCTGACGTCCTCCGACTGCAAGAAGACTCCGCTGAACTCCAACGATATCTATAGCTCCAACTCTTTCAAACTCCATTTCTACCCTCACTATTCATTTTTTTTTTATTTCTTATCTGTTCTTTTATTAAATATTTGTTCTTCTTTTCTTATCTTTTATTGTTCAAGGGCATAAACTGCTAATAGGTAGGTCTCACAACCTGCTTCATTACAGTTTTGGCGCCCACTTCTATCGAACTCACCTTTTTCCAAATTCTAAAAGATCCCGCGAGATCAATTTCCTTTCGAATTACCCTCTTTGGCTCTTAAACAACTTTTTCTTTTCCTTTGTCCTTGAACAATAATTTTTAAGATTTCCTTTATCTTATTAAGGTTACCTTTCTTAATTATTAAGGTTACCTTATCTTAACACGGTTACCTTACCTTATCTTATCAAGGTTACCTTATTCTTAAGGGTTACCTTATTAAGGTTACCTTATCTTATCTAAGTTACCTTATCTTAACAAGGTTATCTTATCTTATCAGGGTTACCTTATTAAGGTTATAAACTATATTTTATTTTACAGAACACCTACTTTACACCTACTCCTCCACTCTACGTAAGTCCTGGCTAGTTTTTCCTGTTCCAGTAAAAACCAGTACATAGGAAGCTTACAGGTAACGATTTCTCTACTTAAAATCATTCATTCTACATTTTGAAACCTTGTTTTTCTTTATTAATTAAACCTTTCCAAAATGGCTAAAGTAATAAAATTTAACTATCTAAATAAACATGAATTACAATATGAAGCTCAAATTAGGTCCTTACCACTTACGGATAACGTGACTTCCCTCAGAAGTCACTTAAATTCTTCAGGCATTTCTTCAGAGAGTATTGTTACTTCTAATATTCCTTTAAAAGATGATACAAGTCAATCAGAACTAACACTTTCATAATAAAGATAACTACTTTACTTACTTACTTTTTTTTACTTACTTTTATTTTGAGTTACTTTTTTTTATAATTTTCTTGTTATTTGTTAGTCTTATTTTTTTTTATTGTAAATTATGTATTTCATCTTCATCTCATCACAACTTTTCGGCTTGTATATAATATCCTTTCTTTTCTTCTTCTTTGATTTTGTCTTTTGTATATTTTTCTTTCTTTTCGGAGCGGTGCATAACTCCCTCTTTACAAAAATAAGCCCTTATGCCGGATAGATTATCTCTAATGATTTTATTCGTTACTTAATCTTTCTTTTCGGAGCGGTGCATAACTCCCAAAAAGAAGCCCTTATGCCGGATAGATCATCTCTAATGATTTATTCGTTACTTAATCTTGGGTTTTTATCTTGTTTGTTCCCTTCTTATGGAACTTAAACCTTGAACCTTAAACCTCTTTCCTTGAGCCATCTTATGCTCTTGTAAAGTCTTTAAAGTCCCTTGTATATATTTATTAATTTTAAGCCTTGCTTCAGTCATAAAGGTGCGGTTTACGACACCTTTCCAAAAAAAATGAGCCTTATCGTACATTAGCTTTTTAAAAAGCTTTATGAGTTTTTCTTCAAGAGATTTTGTCATTTGATTTACTGAGTAATCGTGAACATTTCCTCTTATGTGTGGATGATTGATTTTTGAATGAGGATTTTGAAAGTTGATAATGAAAGATATAGAAAACTCATCTATTAACCTCCAAATTATTTTTCAGTACAAATGCTTAGATTTTAAAAAAAAAATTATGAAGATAATTTTTTTTTTTGGTGTTTTTGGGGATAATGTGGTATTCATTTCTGGTGAGGATTGCTTATGCCTACAATTCCTATTTGTTTTTGTTCATTGAAACACCGAATTGTAATTACATGCTAGGTTTAGTTGTGAACCTTTTGCCGTCGTGATTTTTATACTCTCATTTCCATTTATCTTCTATTTACTCAAGTTTTATTGATATTTTTCTTTGTTTACATTTGGTATATTTATGTCATGTCAAATATAATTTATTTTCTTTCTGTCATTTTTCACAAAGTTTTTAATGCTTTTTCCTTTTTGGTTGCTCTTACCTAAAAAGTCTTATAATGAAATAATTTCAACCTTTCTTATTTAGCGATATCACTGGTCATATTAAAAAATAAAACTGTTCCAATATTCTTTCGACATTAGATTTTGAATATTTCGGATACCGACCCTATATAAGCCGAAACTAGATCACTTCATCATTGATTCCATCCTCGACTCTTGAACTGGATAGTTGATAGTATTTCTTTGCCCGTCAGAACTATAAAGTGAAAAGTATTATCTACATACCTACTCGAAGTACGAAGCTCTATCAAGAGGAAATCTCCAGACTTCTTCGACCCTCTGACGTCCTCCGACTGCAATTTCCTCCTAAGCCTAGAGGAACCATTTGAATACCGAAGGCAGACCCTCTGACGTCCTCCGACTACAATTTCCTCCTAAGACTAGAGGAACCATTTGAATACCGAAGGCAGACCCTCTGACGTCCTCCGACTACAATTTCCTCCTAAGCCTAGAGGAACCATTTGAATACCTAAGTCAGACCCTCTGACGTCCTCCGACTGCAAGAAGACTCCGCTGAACTCCAACGATATCTATAGCTCCAACTCTTTCAAACTCCATTTCTACCCTCACTATTCATTTTTTTTTTATTTCTTATCTGTTCTTTTATTAAATATTTGTTCTTCTTTTCTTATCTTTTATTGTTCAAGGGCATAAACTGCTAATAGGTAGGTCTCACAACCTGCTTCATTACACTGTTTCAAAATACGTCCGTTTCATTGCGTATGTCACAGTTCCTTTATATCTCTTTCTCAGTTTTTTTATATCAAAAATGACTCCCAAAGATTATAATTAAATAGGTAGTTAAACACCTTTCTTATTTTGCTGAAACTTAGTTGAAGAACATTGAAAAAGAGCAATACATGAGGGAACAAACGAATATAATGACAGATCAGCTTTCATATAAAATTTAAGGAAATCATATCATTTATAATAAAAAAAATATATTATGATGACTATAAGTACATTAAGGTACTGACGCAGAGACGCGAGTTCGAGCCTCGCCACGAATGAGATTACAAACAGGTATTTTTCCTTAAAAATATTTATTGTTATTATGTTTTTCGCAACTACCTTGTATATTTTTAATATCCTTTATTTTCACTTGATGAAGCCTTAGTTAAAAAAAAATATGGCAGTCACCAAGCACCGTGTTATGATTGGTTATAATTTTACACGAAATGATTATAAAATCATTATTACTGCTTTCAAAGACGTTGTGATTAAAATATTTTGTATTTTTCTAGATCCAGCAGTACAAGAAGCCATTGCAACTATTTTCCAGAATGTACCTGCAACTATTAAAGAAAATTTAAGGTTACGTTCTGAATTAATAATGACAAACTATATTCAGTCGAATATATGTGATTTTGATGTCAAAACGTGCTATGTTTGATAAACATAAAGAATATACCTACACAATTATTGTCTACACCGCACCGTAACCACTGACCTCCTTAATACAAGTATGCTGGACAGAAGATCGTGCCTGAATTTAATAGAAACCAACGTAACATGGCGCCTTAGATGAAAACAAAATTAGTAGATACGGTATATTCTAACATTGCGTATTCGAAAAATGAGCTAGAAACACCTACATGCATTTTCATAAAATTATTGTATTTGAAAACATTTGTCTTTAATAATGATTCAGACATTTGTAAATAAGCAAAATGGTATTATAATGGATGTCAAAAAATTAATTGCAGTGTGACAGCACCTGCTCACGCGGCAACGGTTCGACATACGACTGAGGCTAGTGCGTCAGCTAGACGCAGTTTTAACGTCTCATTTTCCGAGACTATGTACCGTATCTTTAGTTTTTAAGGTTCCGTAGCCAAATGGCAAAAAAACGGAACCCTTATAGATTCGTCATGTCTGTCTGTCCGTCTGTCCGTCCGTCCGTATGTCACAGCCATTTTTTTTCTGAAACTATAAGAGCTATACTGTTGAAACCTAGTTAGTAGATGTATTCGGTAGACCGCATTAAGATTTTCACACAGAAATAGAAAAAAAACAATAAACTTTTGGGGTTTCCCATACTTAGAACTGAAACTCAAAAAAAAAAAATTCATCAAACCTATACGTGTGGGGTATCTATGGATAGGTCTTTTAAAATGATGTTGAGGTTTTTAATATATTTTTTTTCTAATTTGAATAGTTTGCCCGAGAGACACTTCCAAAGTGGTAAAATGTGTGTCCCCCCCCCCCCTGTAACTTCTAAAATAAGAGAATCATAAAACTAAAATCTATATATGATGTACATTACCATGCAAACATCCAACGAAAATTGGTTTGATCGAGATCCAGCCAGTAGTTTTTTTTTAATACGTCATAAACCGTAAATCGCAATTTTCCTTTTATTTAATTCAAAAATGTACGGAACCCTTCGTGCGCGAGTCCTACTCGCACTTGGCCAGTTTTTTGTTTTAATCTAAGCATGGCGCAAATGAAATAGGCACACATATCTAATGTAATTTTGTATGGTATAGCAATTCCAGCGTACTTGTATATGTTACAGTCAAAACTCATAACCAGTCAAAACCACTTTTGACTGCAAAAAATAGGCAAAAGTGGTTTTGACCGATGCCCTTAGTTAAAAACGTTTTTGACTGATTTTCGCAGTCAAAAGTGGTTTTAACTAACTACTTTTGACTGCAGAAAAACAGGCAAAAGTGGTTTTGACTCATTTAAAATTTAGATTGTCAGTCAAAACTCATAAAAAGTTGAGGTGGCTAGTGAAAATTACAGGAAAATCATCAAAATAGTGTTATGAAACAATTTTAAAGTTTACGTACTTTGGAATTCTATCGGCATTATTTTAAGATAATGATAACATGTTATTGTGACGTATTAGGTAGGTAACTTAGGGTCTGTATGAGGTTCACTAAGATCGTTGGGCCTAAGCCAACCTCACCTGCTATCTCGGTGCACCTGCTGATGAACGGACGAGGCTCTGGCTCAGACTTTCCCTTCGGGGTTGGGAGGTCAGACGGCAGTCGCTCCCGTATAAGTCAAAATTAGCCAAATCTACTATGGAAGGTAGGTTTGATAGAAGATTGTCACAGTAGAAAGCGATGGGTTCTCGTGGTGTGGGCATCTTAACCAACCTTTTTAACCGCATACTCGAGACTGGCAGGATCCCTGCCCAATGGAGGCTAAGTGTCATTACTCCAGTGTTCAAGGGCAAAGGATCTGTGCAGGAGTGTGGAAGTTATCATTTTATAAAGGTCAGGTCGAACACCATGAAGCTCTACGAGCGTATAGTTGACTCTCGGATCCGGCAGGAGTGCACTGTCTCGGAGGGCCAGTATGTTTCCGGTCATGGTACCATAGACCCTGTTTTCGCCCTAAGGATCGTTATGGAGAAATACAGAACGAAGAATACGCCTCTGCATTTTCTGTTCCTGGACTTGCAGAAGGCACTTCGACTCGTGACCCTCGCATGATGATCTGGTAGGTGCTGCGGTCCAAAGGGGTACCAGAAACTTATATTGAAACTATCAGAGCCATGTACCGAAATTCCGATTCTATGGTGCGAACTGCTGTTGGTGACACTAAATATTTCCCCATTACAGTCGGAGTCCACCAAGGATTCGTTCTCAGTCCGTTCCTGTTTAGCGTAATACTGGACGCACTGTCCGTAATCATCCGAAACGCACACGAGCAGCCTCCGTAAATGCTCATGTATGCTGATGATATTGCGCTAGCGGATTCGGATAAGAGACGGCTTGGAAGACGTGTGAATGCGTGGAAAGAGTCGCTTGAGAACGACGGCGGTTTGCAAGTCAACGTAGCGAAGACCGAATAACTTGGCTAGCAATACCACAGATCCCACACCTGTCTGCGTAGACGGTAACATGGTCGAGCGGACAGACCAGTTTAAGTACTTGGGATCGATCTGTGCTTCATGCGTCCGGCGACATCGATTGCGGCGTCAAGGCCCTCATTTCGGCAGCTTGGGCTAAGTGACGAGAGGTAACTGGTGTCATCTGTGACCCTAAAATGCCGGTTAAATTGAAGGGGCAGGTCTCTAAAACTATCATTAGACCTGGAATCATGGAATTTCAAACCACGTAAACTTTAAAATTGTTTCATAACACTATTTTGATGATTTTGTGTAATACAATGTAATTATCACTAGCCACCTCATTTTTTTATGAGTTTTGACTGACAATCTAAATTTTAAATCAGTCAAAACCACTTTTGACTGTTTTTCTGCAGTTAAAAGTACTTTTGACCGATGCCCTTAGTTAAAATCACTTTTGACTGCAAAAATCAGTCAAAAACGTTTTTAACTAAGGGCATCGGTCGAAACCACTTTTGCCTATTTTTTGCAGTTAAAAGTGGTTTTGACTGGTTATGAGTTTTGACTGTAACATATATATAGAGTTCAGTGACCGTAGCACATGCTATAATTGTTAAACATGTTACTGTAAATGTATGGTAATCCATCAATAATAAAATAAATCCTAGGAAATGTGTATCCTATGATCCAAAGGAAATCCCATCCGATTATTATTATAAACGTGAAAGTTTGTGTATAAGTTAATAAGTATGTATGTTTGTTAGTTCTACACACAAAAACTACTAAACCGAACACAATGAAACCTAAGTGCAACCGAAAGCCTAAGCGTGCGGCCGTTTATTTGGTTACTGAGCCAGCCCTCCTCCCCGTAAAATCCTAGTATTTTTCAATGGGTCGACAATAATAGAAAAAACTGCGTCGCGGATTGCCCGAGCCGCCACGGCCACTCAAAAGGGTTTAAATAGGATTTTGGAGGAAGAGATCCCCCAAAATAGGATTTTGGAGAAAGAGATCCGATGGGGCCAGCCGCCGCGCCGCCAGAGTTCGTGGATGTACTCCACAAGGTTCCAGCGAGTTCTGGCACTTGCGGCGTGAAAGGCACCATGGTATTTAGTGGGTATATCCCTGATAGCCCACTATCTTAGTCAGCCACACACCGAGCCGCTCTATCCCAAGAGCAGCCTGACGGTTTTAAAATCTAGATTCCCTTCGTTAAAAAATTTGGCTGCCTGACTACAGAATACATAACAGATGAGTGACACTGTATGTGTAGGTAAGGTTATTTTGTCCTTCTTTACAAGACGCTTATATTTTAATATGCTTAAAATTGTGTTATCTTTTTTCAGAAGCAATTGAATATAAAATAATGGTGTGTTGTTGTAAATTCTAGTTTTGTCAGAGTATAAATTTTGGGATTATCAAACCTTAAACGCAGTAAATTGTTCAAAATGAAGTTGTTAATACTGGCTGTGTTCTATTTAGGAGCCAATGCAAACAAGTACCAATCTACCAGCACCGCAGGTTTTCGACCTGGGTTGGCAAATTTATGTAAAAAAAATCCAATAGAAGAAAATGCAAAATGTTGTTCCGAAAGCATTGAGCGAGATTCATATTGTATAAAAAATGGCAACTGTCTGGTAGACAATGAAGGTTTTCTACTTCTGTCTTGAGTTAAAATTAGAATAAATTATTGTAGAATTAATTAATAATCAATAACACACATTATTTCAATAACTTTTTCAGAGGATGTAAACAACAAAGACAATTTGGTTCAGCCTTGCGTCGAGAATGACATCGAATGTGTCAGACAATTTTTTGGCAAGAAATGTCTTTGTCACCCGAGCAAGGGGCCTGTTAAGGATCCATTATGTATAAAACAAACTAGACAATTTTTTTCAGTCGCAAATGTTACCGTTATTGGTGATGGTCTTGTAATTACGGGTCTGAGTGGCGGAATAATTGACTCACTTGAGTAAGTTATAAATTCATAAATATTATTATGATTCTACTACATAATGTAGGTATGTAATTGTTTAAAAAAAAATCCACACGAGGTATATAACAACAGTTTAGAATAATACATAGCCCATTTGTAGTCTTATATTCTAATATTAATTTAACATATATAAAAATCATAGGTTTGTGCTAGTTTTTTGAAATTTTAATGTAACCTTGATTTAATATATTCTTAGTATATTCTTTGACTTCAAATGTTTTTTGTCCTATTTCAGGATTAATAAGAAAACTGGCTATTTGGTATTAACAGTCGAAATACCAGTTCTGACTTTAAACACAACTAAACTGTGCTATGAATTCCATAGACTCGGAAAAGAGTCCATCGTGAGATGTGATCGTCGCGTCGTCACATATAGTGATATCTTACTTTCATATCTGCACATTCTCGTATTACTATGTTTTAATAATATTTAAATGCGATTATTTGCTTAATTTTTCACAGAATCGGTTAAACTTACTGCTGAGCTACCTGGACTGCCCAAGTGTCGTTTAGATCTTGGAACAATAAACATATATGTTCCTGATTCTAACCTAGAATTGAACATTGGGCCTAATATTTATGACAGCACTGGTAAATAGGGGGAATCCGCTATGAAACGGACGTGTTTTGAAACGGCCACTATCGATATTTCAAGTTTTTGATGAAAAATATTTTAGGTTTTTTGGGTATTGGCACTGGCACCATTGATGACCATAGGCACGGGTCTATGATCACAGGCCCACAGGTCTATGGTCATCAATTGTGCCAACACCCAAAAAACATAAAATATTTTGATAGTGTCTGTTTCAAAACACGTCCGTTTCATTGCGTATGTCACAGTTTCTTTATATCTCTTTCTCAGTTTCTTTATATTAAAAATGACTCCCAAAGATTATATTTAAATAGTTAAACACCTTTCTTATTTTGCTGAAACTTAGTTGAAGAACATCGATAAAGAGCAATACAAGAGGGAACAAACGAATATAATGACAGATCAGCTTTCATATAAAATTTTAGGAAAGCATATCATTTATAATAAAAAAAATATATATTATGAGGACTATAAGTACATTTAGGTACTGACGCAGAGACGCGAGTTCGAGCCTCGCCACGAATGAGATTACAAACAGGTATTTTTCCTTGAAAATATTTATTGTTTTTATGTTTTTCGCATCTATCTTGTATGTTTTTAATATCCATATTTTTTCACTTGATGAAGCCTTAGTTAAAAAAAAAATATGGCAGTCACCAAGCACCGTGTTATGATTGGTTATAATTTTACACGAAATGATTATAAAATCATTATTACTGCTTTCAAAGACGTTGTGATTAAAATATTTTGTATTTTTCTAGATCCAGCAGTACAAGAAGCCATTGCAACTATTTTCCAGAATGTACCTGCAACTATTAAAGAAAATTTAAGGTTACGGTCTGAATTAATGACAAACTATATTCAGTCGACTATATGTGATTTTGATGTCAAAACGTGCTATGTTTGATAAACATAAAGAATATACCTACACAATTATTGTCTACACCGTAACCACTGACCTCCTTAATACAAGTATGCTGGACAGGAGATCGTGCCTGAATTTAATAGAAACCAACGCAACATGGCGCCTTAGATGAAAACAAAATTAGTAGATACGGTATATTCTAACATTGCGTATTCGAAAAATGAGCTAGAAACATCTACATGCATTTTCATAAAATTATTGTATTTGAAAACATTTGTCTTTAATAATGGTTCAGACATTTGTAAATAAGCAAAAAGGTATTATAATGGATATCAAAAAAATAATAGCAGTGTGACAGCACGTGCTCACGCGGCACCGGTTCTACATACGACTGAGGCTAGTGCGTCAGCTAGACGCAGTTTTAACGTCTCATTTTCCGAGACCGTATCTTTAGTTTTTTGTTTTAATCTAAGCATGGCGCAAATGAAATAGGCACAAATATCTAATGTAATTTTGTATGGTATATAGCAATTCCAGCGTACTTGTATATATAGAGTTCACTGACCGTAGCACATGGTATAATTGTTAAACATATTACTGTAAATGTATGGTAATCCATCAATAATAAAATAAATCCTAGAAAATGTGTATCCTATGATCCAAAGGAAATCCCATCAGATTAATATTATAAACGTGAAAGTTTGTGAATAAGTTAATAAGTATGTATGTTTGTTAGTTCTACACACCAAAACTACCAAACCGAACACAATGAAACTTGATATAAAGATAGGTGCAGATCTTGATTAAGACAGACTACTTTTTGTCTCAATATTTCCGCGAAATCGGGACTTACGCGGGTTTATACTTCAAGGGCAGCGTGTGAAATTAAAGATAATTATGATTACTTTAGTTATAAGAGCTGTTAATGGATGGCAGTAGTGGTAGCTTTATATCGAACTAATAATAAAATGCAACGCTATACGTTTTATTATAAGTTGCTTATTACCTACAGAAGCACAAGCTTTTACAATTTTTTCAGCTTTTTCAAAAAAGAGATTGATGATCATCAGAGGACAGAAGTCTGTAGGTATTTGGAAACACTTATAAAAAAAGCCTACCTCAATTACGAAAGGCCAGCAATTTTTTTTTTAATTCTGGTCTGTTTCTCTGTTGTCTCTTTGTTTTTAAAAACTACTATAGTACGTAATAAAAATTTGATATTTTATGTAGCACTACTTTTAAGGAGACTATTTATCGAAATCTAAGTGCAACCGAAAGCCTAAGCGTGCGGCCGTTTATTTGGTTACTGAGCCAGCCATCCGCCCCGTAGAACTCTAGTATTTTTCAATGGGTCGACAATAATAGAAAAAACTGCGTCGCGAATTGCCCGAGCCGCCACTCAAGAGGGTTTACCCCCAAAATGGGATTTTGGAGATGGGGCCAGCCGCTGCGCCGCCAGAGTTCGTGGATGTACTTCACAAGGTTCCAGCGAGTTCTGGCACTTGCGGCGTGAAAGGCACCATGGTATTTAGTGGGTATATCCCTGATAGCCCACTATCTTAGTCAGCCACACACCGAGCCGCTCTCCCCCAAGAGCAGCCTGACGGTTTTAAAATCTAGATTCCATTCGTTAAAACAATTGGCTGCCTGACTACAGAATACATAACAGATGAGTGACACTGTATGTGTAGGTAAGGTTATTTTGTCCTTCTTTATAAGACAGTTATCTTTTTATATGCTTTAAATTGTGTTATCTTTTTTCAGAAGCAATTGAATTTAAAATAATGGTATGTTGGTTGTGAATTCTAGTTTTGTCATAGTATAAATTTCGGGATTATCAAACCTTAAACGCAGTAAATTGCTTAAAATGAAGTTAAAGACATTTTTCGGTTTTAATCGCGTGGTTTTTATTACTTTTACCATTGTTACAACGCTTAACGTTTCGAGACCTTTCCAGGTCTCTTCTTCAGGAAGAAGAGACCTGGAAAGTTCTCGAAAACTTTCCAGGTCTCTTCAGGAAGAAGAGACCTGGAAAGGTCTCGAAACGTTGAGCGTTGTAACAATGCTAAAAGTAATAAAAACCACGCGATTCAAACCGAAAAATGTCTTTAATTTTAAAATGAAGTTGTTAATACTGGCTGTGTTCTGTGTTGGAGTCAATGCAAACAAGTATCAATCTACCAGCACCGTAGGTTTTCGACCTGGTTTGCCAAATTTATGTAACAAATATCCAATAGAAGAAAATGCAAAATGTTGTACCGAAAACATTGAGCGAGATCCATATTGTACAAAATTTGGCAACTGTCTGATAGACAATGAAGGTTTTTTATTTCAGTTTTTTATTTAAAAACTATAATAAATTGTTTTGTTGTTATAATAATTGATTTAAAAACATAAATTTCAATAAGATATTTAAATTTTGAACGTCAGAAATTATCGGTCGAAAGAAACGCAGTAGCCCTGCTGGACGCGCGGCTTAAAACTGCAAGGCGCAGCTAGTGTGTGATGGATATTTCTGATATGTGAACTTTAGTTTGAGGCGCTAACAAATTTGTGGTAGAGGATGGGTAGAGATACCTTTTACGTTTTATTATTAGTTTAAACCTACAGAAACACAAGCTTTTACAATTTAAGAATCAGAGATTGATGATCATCTATTATTTTCTATAGAAATAAAACTAATATAACTTATAAAATGATCCGGATGTGCGACGTCCAAAAACAGACTTCCGATTTATATCTATAAATTAATGCATACTTACATATTGACCTGTATGACCTTTCCTGACCCTGGCCCATTCCTAACTGATAAATCATCGTTCAGCTCAAACCCCTGATAGGAGAGAGCTGAAATTTGGGGAGGAAATTCTTTATGGTATTAAGTATTTCATAAGAAAAATAATATTTCTTTTGTTTTTATTGCTCAAGGCATTTTTACTAGAAAATGTTTTTTTTTATAAGGAGAAATACATCATCAAAAAATCCTCCCATGACAGGATTCGAACCTGTGCCCCTCGCTTGCCGGGCGAGTGCGCTACCGCTGCGCTACACGGGAACCCACGTGTCATGGTGAATTTGAACCGAGCCGAGCCTTAGTCGGTAAACAGTGAGAGATCATAATCAAAAATAGCGCAGCGGTAGCGCACTCGCCCGGCAAGCGAGGGGCACAGGTTCGAATCCTGTCATGGGAGGATTTTTGATGATGTATTTCTCCTTATAAAAAAAATATTTTCTAAGAAAAATAATTTTGATAAAAAGTAGATGAGCGTTCAGGGATCGTTAGAAGAAGAGCTTTGGAAGAACGGACAGATTGAGTAGGAGAGTTACTAAATTTGCAACGGGATTTTAAATACGAGGGTGAAGTGGGAAGAAAAATAATTCTATAAAGCAGAGAGAGAATATAAGAGTCTCTTCGCAGGCGGATTGGCAACCATTTAAGCTTTAAGCAGAATTCCGAGACATGGTCATATTTACGGAGACCGTAAATAAAGTGGATACTCGTACCACGGGACACAGCTAGTATTCAATAAAAATAATAATTGAATTTAAAGTTCTTAATTTCGAAAAGTCGAAATTAAGAACTTTAAATTCAATTATTATTTTATTATTAAAAAAAATTAATTTAATTTATTTAATTTAATTTATTTTAATTATTATTTTTATTATTATTTTATTTTTATTTTTTCCGATCAAAGGATCGGTCTTTCGAATCGGTTAATATTAGTGTAGAAAACTTATACTTATACGTAGGTAACTACAGTAATTTACCCAATAGTTGGTGCGCTACCTATTCTAGTTCCTATAATTTTATTATCCTGGAAATTAAACTGTATTAAATTAACCAATTAATTACACTTAAATCGATGATTTAAATTTATTTTGCGAAGACAATTAAATTTAAATAATGATGCGATGTTGATAATTCTGGTTTTTATACAGACTGATCGGAGGAGGGGGTATTAAGCCGAAAGGGTGTTGTTCTAGATGTCTAAGCGAACAACTTTTGTTCTACAACTTTTGAAAATTAGAGATGGTTTTCAAAAATGTTGAGTTTAAGGTTTACGTGAAAATCAGCTGTATCATAAAGTTTGAGGTCATTGGCCTTAAGTTGTCCTTTTATTCAATTCGGACCACTAACAATCTAAACAATAATTGCCTTTATTTACAAAACCAGCTGTTTTTTTAGGGCTTCGTAGCCATATAGCAAAAAACGGAACCCTTATAGACCCTTATAAATATAGTTTGGATTTCTAAGTCGTACAAAAAGTTGTTTCCCTAGACGTCTAGAATCACCCCTTTTGGCTTAAAATACCCTCGGAACATCCTGTATATTGTTTATCTATTTTGAGGTGCAATTTCATTTAAATAATGCTGAATTCTAGTTTTGTTGGAGTATAAATTGCAAAGTTATTTTACGCTAAACGCAGTAAATTGTTTAAAATGCAGTTGTTAATACTGGCTGTGTTCTGTGTTGGAGTCAATGCAAACAAGTATCAATCTACCAGCACCGCAGGTTTTCGACCTGGGTTGCCAAATTTATGTAACAAATATCCAATAGAAGAAAATGCAAAATGTTGTACCGAAAACATTGAGCGAGATCCATATTGTACAAAATTTGGCAACTGTCTGATAGACAATGAAGGTTTTTTATTTCACTTTTTTTATTTAAAAACTATAATAAATTGTTTTGTTGTTATAATAATTGATTTAAAAACATAAATTTCAATAACTTTTGCAGAGGAGGTAAACAACGAAGAAAACTTGGTTTATCCTTGCGCTGACAATGATATCGAATGTGTCAGACAATTTTTTGCAAAGAATTGTCTGTGTCAGCCGAGGCAGGGGCCTCCTACGGATCCAATATGTGTGAAGCAAAGTAGACAATTTTTGACACTCGGAAATATTACCATTATTGGTAATGATATTAAATTTGCGGGGCTTAGTAACGCAACCATTAAATCGTTTTCGTAAGTTTCAAATTCGGATACATACTTAATTGTATTAATTGTAGTCTAACTATTTTTGTTAAATTTCTCTGACAACAATTGATATTTTTAAACTGACACGAAACGAACGTATTAAAATAGTTTTATTGATAAAATATGTTGTTCTATTTCAGTATCAATAAGAAGACTGGCTATTTGGTCTTAACAATCGAAGTACCAGTTCTGGAAATAACGACAACTAAACAGTGTTATGAATATCACAGACTCGGAAAAGAATCCATCGTTAGATGTGATGGTGGCAGCCTCACATATCGTAATATCTTAACCTTTTTATCTGCACACTAGCAGCTCCCCGCGGTTTCACCCGTATAAGTCCCGATCCCGTGGAAATATCGGGATCAAAAGTAGCCTAACCTTCCTCAATAAATGGACTATCCAACACCAAAAGAATTTTTCAAATCGGACCAGTGGTTTCTGAGATTAGCGCGTTCAAACAAACAACCAAACTCTTTCGCTTTACAATATTAATAATAGATTCACGTATTATGTTTTAACTGTGTGTAATTGCGCTCATTTCCTTAAATTTTTACAGCATCGATTCAATTTACTGCTGAGATACCTGGACTTCCCAAGTGTCGTTTAGACCACGGAACAATAACCGCATATGTTCTTGATTTTAACGTTAAAGTTTACACTGGACCCAATCTTTTTAATAGCACTGGTAAATACGTTTCTTTATGTTAACAATAACATTAGGGAAGTGCGTGCTTGGTTGGGCCACGCGCAGCGTAGGGTTTCGTAGTTTCCATAAAATAACAGAGATTGCATTATGGAGAATTCTACCTACAACTAACACCTTAACTACCTAGTATAGTATGTGATATTCAACGGAATTCGTTCGAAATTTTAATTGTTATTTTTTTCAAATAGTCGTAATTTGATGAAATTTAGATAAAGATTATATAAAAAGCAAGACAAGAGCACTACAAACGATTATTTTGATAGATCGGCGCTTATATAATTATTGAAGGAAGTATAGCATTCATGAAATAAATACAATAATAATTATAGTATGCTTTAACACAAGTAGGTGACCAATAAATCCGATACCTATAATCATGGTTAGACACTTTTTGTTGCTGCTCAAGGACATTGTATTTAAAATGTATTATATTTTTCTAGATCCAGCAATACAAGAAGCCATGGCGACCATATTCAAGAATGTACCTGATCTTGTTAAAGAAAATTTTACTTTTCGGGCTGCAATAATAATGACAAACTATATTGAGTCAAATTTATGTGATTTTGATATTAAAAAGTGCTATGTTTGATGCACTTAAAAACATATATGTATATCTTATATATAAAATTTCCATGTCACAGTGTTAGTTACCGTACTCCTCCGAAACGGCTACACCGATCTTCACCAAACTTCACATACGCATTCAGTAGGTCTGAGAATCGGCTACTATCTATAATTTATAAGGCAAAACAACGTTTGCCGGGTCAGCTTGTCTTTATATGAAAAAATCGTGTTAGTTTCACTTATTTATACCTAACTCATGAACGGCTAAACCGATTTGGCTGAAAGTCGGTAGCTTGAAACCAGTGGAGCGACATGGGATATTTTTATTTTTCATCTAAAGCAGAACAAAGTTCGCCGGGTTAGCAAGTATATTATAAAAATATACATACCGTTACAACATGTTACATTATTAAAATTTATTACCGTAAATACAAAATTTTCGTCAATATAGCATAATATAATTCCTAGTAAACGTGTATTCCATAATCCTTGGTATCATATCCTACTAATATTATAAATGTAAAAGTTTGTATGTCAGTTTACGAGTTTGTTTGTTTCTACTTCACGCAATAACTGCTGAACCAATTGCAATACAACTTAGTATGCAGATATAGCAGAGAATCTGTATTAATTCGTAAGTTACTTTTATCTCGATATTCCCGAGGGACCTGAGGCCCTACTTTGTTTCTTCATTTAGGAATTATCGATCAATCCAACCGATAATTTTCTTAAGTAGTTTCAAAGATATTTAAATTTTGAACGTCAGAAATTATCGGTCGAAAGAAACGCAGTAGCCCTGCTGGACGCGCGGCTTAAAACTGCAAGGCGCAGCTAGTGTGTGATGGATATTTCTGATATGTGAACTTTAGTTTGAGGCGCTAACAAATTTGTGGTAGAGGATGGGTAGAGGTACCTTTTACGTTTTATTATTAGTTTAAACCTACAGAAACACAAGCTTTTATAATTTAAGAATCAGAGATTGATGATCATCTATTATTTTCTATAGAAATAAAACTAATATAACTTATAAAATGATCCGGATGTGCGACGTCCAAAAACAGACTTCCGATTTATATCTATAAATTAATGCATACTTACATATTGACCTGTATGACCTTTCCTGACCCTGGCCCATTCCTAACTGATAAATCATCGTTCAGCTCAAACCCCTGATAGGAGAGAGCTGAAATTTGGGGAGGAAATTCTTTATGGTATTAAGTATTTCATAAGAAAAATAATATTTCTTATGTTTTTATTGCTCAAGGCATTTTTATTAGAAAATATTTTTTTTTATAAGGAGAAATACATCATCAAAAAATCCTCCCATGACAGGATTCGAACCTGTGCCCCTCGCTTGCCGGGCGAGTGCGCTACCGCTGCGCTACACGGGAACCCACGTGTCATGGTGAATTTGAACCGAGCCGAGCCTTAGTCGGTAAACAGTGAGAGATCATAATCAAAAATTCACCATGACACGTGGGTTCCCGTGTAGCGCAGCGGTAGCGCACTCGCCCGGCAAGCGAGGGGTACAGGTTCGAATCCTGTCATGGGAGGATTTTTGATGATGTATTTCTCCTTATAAAAAAAAATATTTTCTAGTAAAAATGCCTTGAGCAATAAAAACATAAGAAATATTAAATAGGAGAAAGAACGACATCTCACGTCGGAAGCGTTAACTGTAAAGTTAACCATCTGAGCTAGTCAATAGTTGTAAAACTGGACTGGTAGATGGCGTTCAAACCGAGCCTTAGTCGGTAAACAGTGAGAGATCATAATCAAAAATTCACCATGACACGTGGGTTCCCGTGTAGCGCAGCGGTAGCGCACTCGCCCGGCAAGCGAGGGGCACAGGTTCGAATCCTGTCATGGGAGGATTTTTGATGATGTATTTCTCCTTATAAAAAAAATATTTTCTAAGAAAAATAATTTTGATAAAAAGTAGATGAGCGTTCAGGGATCGTTAGAAGAAGAGCTTTGGAAGAACGGACAGATTGAGTAGGAGAGTTACTAAATTTGCAACGGGATTTTAAATACGAGGGTGAAGTGGGAAGAAAAATAATTCTATAAAGCAGAGAGAGAATATAAGAGTCTCTTCGCAGGCGGATTGGCAACCATTTAAGCTTTAAGCAGAATTCCGAGACATGGTCATATTTACGGAGACCGTAAATAAAGTGGATACTCGTACCACGGGACACAGCTAGTATTCAATAAAAATAATAATTGAATTTAAAGTTCTTAATTTCGACTTTGATCGGTCTTTCGAATCGGTTAATATTAGTGTAGAAAACTTATACTTATACGTAGGTAACTACAGTAATTTACCCAATAGTTGGTGCGCTACCTATTCTAGTTCCTATAATTTTATTATCCTGGAAATTAAACTATATTAAATTAACCAATTAATTACACTTAAATCGATGATTTAAATTTATTTTGCGAAGACAATTAAATTTAAATAATGATGCGATGTTGATAATTCTGGTTTTTATACAGACTGATCGGAGGAGGGGGTATTAAGCCGAAAGGGTGTTGTTCTAGATGTCTAAGCGAACAACTTTTGTTCTACAACTTTTGAAAGTTAGAGATGGTTTTCAAAAATGTTGAGATTAAGGTTTACGTGAAAATCAGCTGTATCATAAAGTTTGAGGTCATTGGCCTTAAGTTGTCCTTTTATTCAATTCGGACCACTAACAATCTAAATAATAATTGCCTTTATTTACAAAACCAGCTGTTTTTTTAGGGCTTCGTAGCCATATAGCAAAAAACGGAACCCTTATAGACCCTTATAAATATAGTTTGGATTTCTAAGTCGTGCAAAAAGTTGTTTCCCTAGACGTCTAGAATCACCCCTTTTGGCTTAAAATACCCTCGGAACATCCTGTATATTGTTTATCTATTTTGAGGTGCAATTTCATTTAAATAATGCTGTCTTGTGGTGAATTCTAGTTTTGTTGGAGTATAAATTGCAAAGTTATTTTACGCTAAACGCAGTAAATTGTTTAAAATGCATTTGTTAATACTGGCTGTGTTCTGTGTTGGAGTCAATGCAAACAAGTATCAATCTACCAGCACCGCAGGTTTTCGACCTGGTTTGCCAAATTTATGTAACAAATATCCAATAGAAGAAAATGCAAAATGTTGTACCGAAAACATTGAGCGAGATCCATATTGTATAAAATTTGGCAACTGTCTGATAGACAATGAAGGTTTTTTATTTCACTTTTTTTATTTAAAAACTATAATAAATTGTTTTGTTGTTATAATAATTGATTTAAAAACATAAATTTCAATAACTTTTGCAGAGGAGGTAAACAACGAAGAAAACTTGGTTTATCCTTGCGCTGACAATGATATCGAATGTGTCAGACAATTTTTTGCAAAGAATTGTCTGTGTCAGCCGAGGCAAGGGCCTGCTACGGATCCAATATGTGTAAAGCAAAGTAGACAATTCATGGCACTCGCAAATATTACCATTATTGGTAATGATATTAAATTTATGGGGCTTAGTAACGCAACCATTAAATCGTTTTAGTAAGTTTTTAATTCGTAAACACAATAATTTATTATGATTCTACTTTTAAAAACATTCTACCTACTCTTTTCTCCATACAAACTTTACAACCGTAGTCGACTGTTTCCTCCTTGGATAAAGATAATTGTTAGAAAATATATGTTTATGCCATAAGTCCTATTATCAGCCATGACCTACGTTTGTTTTTTTCATTTTCTAATTATTCTTAATTTTATTTCTATACTAATTAGAAAATGAATTAAAAAAAAAAACAAATTGTAGGGAGATGGTCATGGTAGATACAGGGTTTATTTTATAAACATATTTGCTCTAATGTCCAGGGAGGAAACAGTCTACGTTTGTATGGAGAAAGAGTAGGTAGACTGTCTTCTTAATTGTTTTAAAATAAATTCCACATTAGGTACCGTAAAACGGGGTGTCTTTGACAGTGGGGGCGACTTTAATGATAACTTGAAATGTATGCAATTCCATCTATTACTCCGATAAACGGAACGGAACTTATTATTTTTTTTACGTGTTGGCAAGACTGATATTCGGTGCACATTTTCCCAAAGTGTGGCGAAATTCACATAGCGTGCAAGTACTTCAATTAATTTTTCAAAGATTATCGTATAAATAGCCAAATATATCGACGGGCAAAACTTTAAACCTGCAGCTGTAAGTATATACATGTCAACAATAGTGATTGGTCACATTAAATGTATATTTTTTTGGAATAAAATCATATTTTCACAATTTGGTTTCGGTCGCCATTTTGATTTGAATTGCTGTTATTCTTAACCGGGGGTATATTGGTAGGGTATAAGAGGTGACATTGATAGCTAGCTATCAATCTCGCCTCAACTCGTGCTAAAACCTAGCCTAGAATGATGTTTCTCATCAATCTTGCCTCATAATATTTTGACTAATTGCTAATTAAATTGATTGACTAATTAAGAACTACATAAGTGAAACTTATTAAAGTTGTAATTTTGAATTTATTTGTTAACATAAACTAAAATTATAAATTATTTTGTTTCATTTTAGAAGTTATGAACAAAACAAACATGTTTTATAATGTTTGGTACCGGAAGCAGTTACTTATCAATGTTACCCCTTGTATCAAAGTAACCCCAAAAATATAAAATCAGTTTTAATTTTAAAACTATAAGTCTCAATTATTATTTTTTTGCAGATTTGTGTCACTAGTCGTGGTGTCTTTCAATATTAATAAAAAAAACATGTGGTCTCAAAGTAACCCCAAATGTAAATAATTTTGATAGCGAGCTTTTCTTTTTTTTTCTCGAAAACTACTTTAGATAATATTTATAATGGTAGGACGTAGTTTGTCCATCGCTTGACTATTTTTATTTTATGTTTAGGGTCAAAAATCTATAAATGGCGCTCAATTTAATTTTAAAATTAATCAATTTCACCTCGTTTTACGGTATATAACAACACTTCCGTAATAAGTAATAAAATAACACGTAGGCTATTGTTATAATATATCTCTGCCAACAATTTTATTTTTGTTCTATTTCAGTACGAATAAGAAGACTGGCTATTTGGTCTTAACAATTGAAGTACCAGTTCTGGAAATAACCCAAGCTAAACTGTGTTATGTATACCATAGACTCGGAAAAGAATCCATAATTAGATGTGATACTAGCTTCCTCGGATATAGTAATATATTAACCTTCTTATCTGCACATTACCGTATTAGGTGTTATGTTTAAATTGTGTGTAATTGCGATAATTTGCTTAAAATTTTACAGAATCTGTTCAATTTACTGCTGAGATACCTGGAGTTCCCAAGTGTCGTTTAGACGACGGAACAATAACCGGATATATTCTTGATTCTAGCGTTGTAGTGAACAATGGACCCAATATTTTTAATAGCACTGGTAAATCAGTTTCTTTATGTATCAATACAATTAGGCAAGTGCGTGCCTTGTCGAGCCACGCGCAGTGTAGGGTTCCGTAGTTTCCATAAAATAACAGAGATTGCATTATGAAAAATTCTACAACTAACACCTTAACTACCTAGTATTTGATATTACTTTTTATTTTTTCCAATCACCTACTTGTAAATTTGAAAAGACTGCTCAGCTGTTATATTTTTTCTAAATACTTCGTTATATGTAGGTACTACTATTGTGAATATACATACATATATGCCGTATCCAAGTACCACTAGAATTCGAAAGCTCAATATTTCGAAAATGGTACCTACTCTAAAATAAAACTTTGTTTTTGAAAATCCACGAAGATTTTTTAAAGAACAATCTTTAAACACCTTTCCTAATTTGATGAAACTTAGTTGAAGATTATTAAGGAAGAGCAAGACAAGAGCAGTACAAACGATTATATTGACAGATCAGCGCTTTTGTATATAAATAATTGAAGAAAGCATAGCATTCATAAAATAAATACAATTATTATAGTATGATTAATACAAGTAGATATTTTTAGTCTAATTATCTACGAAAGTATTTTAAAATTATTGTTGCTGCTCAAGGGCATTGTGTTTAAAATATTTTATATTTTTTTAGATCCAGCAATACAAGAAGCTACTGCTACCAGAGTTAAGAGTATAACTGATGTTCTTAAAGAAAATTTTATTTTTCGGGCTGCAATAATAATGACAAACTATATTGAGTCGAATATATGTGATTTTGATATTAATAAGTGCTATATTTGATGTAGGTACTTAAAACATATATTATAAATATTATACATAACATGTTACATTATTAATATATACCTATTACCGTAAATACAATATTCCATCAATATACCATAAAATAATTCCCAAGAAATGTGTATCCTATAATCCATCTGATATCCTATCCTACTAATATTAAGAATGTGAAAAGTTGTGTGTCAGTAAACTTGAGTTTAATTGTTACTAAGTACTTCACGCAATAACTGCTGAACCAATTGCAATGAAACTTGGTATGCAGATATAGCAAAGAATCTGTATTAAGCTCCCAAAATTCCCACGGGATCGGGACTTACACGGGTGAAACCACGGGACGCAGCTAGTTAATAGCTCAAGTTTGTTAGTAATAAAGTGTTAAATTTACTTAATTAGCTATATTATGGGTGGTCGATTTTTCAAAAGAATTTGAGGAGTTTTTGGTGTATTAACTGCATCGAGGCGCAGCAACTATTAGGTAAACTGTATTAAAACCCGCGTCCGATTCCGAAATAAATGAGTCGATTGATTTATATACTTTAGTCATTATTACTATTTGAGGCGTCGTATGGGGGAGGCTTATTTTCTGCAGTGGACGAATAACGGTGATGATGATAATTTAGTCAGTATTATTATATTCGAAAGTCTTTTTGTTCAACCTGTATTCAAATGTATTAAATATTCTAAAATATTGTAACGAATATTTCATAAAATATTCGTTATTCGAATAGTTCATAAAATATTAAAACGAATATTTCATAAAATATTCGTTTTATTACCATTGATAAGTTTGGATTCAAGCAGCGTTTTAATTGGTCCGTAGGAAGTCCTCTCTCCTCCAGTTTCTATTTTACTTCTATTTTTTTTTGAAATATCAAATTAATTTCGTATTTTGGGGGTACGACCAGGCAGTTGGTTTTGCCCGGTAGGCCGCGGCCCAACGTTCTCTCATCGGGAGTTGTATATGAGCTTATCTCGGAAAGAATGTTGATAGCGCGATTCAGGATTTCATACTAGTAACGCCATCTAGTTGATTCTGTGGGCGTCCGCCACACTACTCCCCCTCGAGACCGGAGGTCGATGCAGATTGTTTTTGCCAGTGTGCCAGATGTGTTGCGGTGCGTCTCAGTGAGTCGAGACGGAATATCCCAGTGAGTCGGGATGCTGCTCCAGTGAGTCGGAGTCTTTGAATTCCACGGTGAGTCGGGAAGATGTTGTTCCAGTGAGTCGGAACAGTGATGTCCACGGTGAGTCGGGACGTGTGAAGGGGGCATAGCACGTGATGATCCAGCGTGTCGATGGCCAATCGATGAGGTGCCGGATCTTGGAAGCGTGCTGCAGGTGCCCAGTTGCGATGCGGTGTAGCCGTTGGAGGGTGAACCAGTGCTTGTAACTACACAGGCGTCGTGGTCCAACCAATGTGGCTAGAAGTGGTTGTCGGCTGCTGCTGGCAGGATGCAGGTGGTAGGTGAGGGTGGTGCGGGGTTGAAGCTCATGTCGGCGAAGGTTGCACTCTTGTCCATGTACGGGGTCACCAGTTTGGGGGTACGAGATAATGTGTACCTCCAAAGGGAAGATCTTCCACCGGGCAGTTGGTTTTGCCCGGTAGGCCGCGGCCCGACGATGTCTCATCGAGAGTTGTATATGAGCTTATCTCGGAAAGAATGTTGATAGCGCGATTCAGGATTTCATACTAGTAACGCCATCTAGTTGATTCTGTGGGCGTCCGCCACAGTATCACTGGAGGATGAAGCTAGGGTATGGTCTTGGTGGGGGAGCTACTTGGTGATAGTAGTGACCTCTATAAAATGCCAAGCAACCAACTGCTGTGCTAATGGCGAAGCACTTCAAGAGACCAGTGCCCTGGCCATTCCGCGATGATCACACCGACGTGGGTCCGTAATTTTTACGCGAAAAACATATGCTCGATTCATGGATGATCGACTGAACGATTGTTCGAATGGACTTTAGTGCGAAACAACTTTTTGCCGAAAATCGCTACATCGAATGAACAATTTATCGAAAATTTATTGATCGAGGGACTGCTTTTTCGAAAGTTGATACAAATGTTGTCATTAAGACCAAATTGTTGCCTATCTAAAACATTCAACAACTGTGAAGCTGAAATTGTGAAATTTACATTAATAGGTAGTTTTAGGAATGTAACTAATACGTCCACAAACACTGCCATATCCTTAAAAGTGTCTCCTCCCTAAGGGTCCGTTCACACAGACCGGTTTGAAGAGGAGAGTCGATTTTTTATGCTTTTTAAACAGAGTTTTGAACTATTGTAATAATGTTTATTTTTACATGTCACTTCTTTTATTATTGAGATTGCTTGAGAGCAAACCCTTACAATAATACAAAACTCTGTTTTAAATGTCATAAAAATCTGCCCTCCTCTCCGAGCCGGTGCCTACGGCGTTACGTTATTGTACATCGCAATAACGAACGCAATAGACGAGTAATTTGTGTAATTCTGGTAAAATATTAAACAACATAAATATCCCGTTATTAAATACTATTTGCAGTTATTTGTATTAAATACTTTTTTAAATTTATTTTTAACTGGGTTTTTTTTATAGATTTTAAACAACATATAAATAAATAGGTGTACATGTTTGTAACTTGTTATTAATTATTTTAAATATGGATGAGGTCAATGGTTTCCGACACATCGAGATTTAAGACTTCACAGTTGTTGAACGTTTTAGATAGGCAACATTTTGGTCTTAATGACAACATTTGTATCAACTTTCGAAAAAGCAGTCCCTCGATCAATAAATTTTCGATAAATTGTTCATTCGATGTAGCGATTTTCGGCAAAAAGTTGTTTCGCACTAAAGTCCATTCGAACAATCGTTCAGTCGATCATCCATGAATCGAGCATATGTTTTTCGCATAAAAATTACGGACCCCACCGACGTCGGGACCTTCTACAGCCGCGAAGTGCCGCGTCGAAATTCTTTAAGCTGTAGTTGCTAAGGACACAGGGCAAAAACGAGCATTCTGCACTTTAAAACAGAACTTTCACCAGGGAGGAAACCTAAAACAAAACTGAGCCAGTCTCTGAACTTTGTGGGCTCTGAAGCGGCAGCCCCTTTAGCGGACTATGGTACCGGGGGTTGAACACTCACGATTATGAAACCTAAAACGAAGAACGCCGGATTGATTATAAAACGACGACCTGGCAAAAAGATGGGCAAAGACATCCGCCTATTGGCGCCTATACCTACTCTTGGAACCTACAAACGCTGAACAGAACTGGAGGAGTGATATTTCATACGGACCAACTAAAACGCTGCTTGAATCCAACTTATCAAATTTAATATACCTAACGATTATTTTATGTTTATGAGAATAAAGATACAATACACAATATACATTTAAACACAAGTTCAACAAAAATATTTTCGAATATTATAATACTAGTATCATCATCACCGTTATCCGTCCACTGCGGAACACAAACCGCCACAAATAGCAATGAAGACTAAAGTATAAAAAATATTCCACTCATTTATTTTGGAGTCGAGCGCGGGTTTTACAACAGTTTACCAAATAGTTGCTACGTTTGACGCTGTTAACCTCTAATTCTTTTAAAAAATCAACTACATCAAAATATTGCTAATTAAGTACATTTAAGACGTTAATATTATAACAAACTTGAGCTCTAGTGTTCTGGATTTATCATATTAGTTTGTTAGTTATTTCGGGACTTGTGGACAGGGTAATTTTTTATAAAAACGACATTAAATTAAACGTTTTAATGTTGTTTTTTTTTTCAAAGCTGAAATTGAATAGTTTTGTAGTTTTTAAATGTTGAAAATGATCTATTATCAGACGCATTTAAATTTAAATAATGATTGCTTGTGTTGAATTCTTGTTTTGTTAGTGTATAAATTTTGGGGTTATCAAACTATAAACGCAGTAAATTTTTCAAAATGAAGTTGTTAATACTGGCTGTATTCTGTTTTGTTGTCAACTCAAACGAGGACCAATCTACCAACAACGCAGGTTTTCGACCTGGGTTAGCAAATTTATGTAAGAAATTTCCAACAGAAGAAAATGCGAAATGTTGTTCAGAAAACATTGAGCGAGATCCATATTGTACAAAAATTGGCAGTTGTCTGATAGACAATGAAGGTTTTCTATTTCAGTATTGAGTTAAAATTATAACAAACTATAATAGTCAATAACTTTAATAACACAAATGATTAAAATAACTTTTTGCAGAGGAGGTAAACAACAAGAAAAACTTGGTTTATCCTTGCGTCGACAATGATATCGAATGTGTCAGACAATTTTTTGCAAAGAATTGTCTGTGTCAGCCGAGGCAGGGGCCTGTTAAGGATCCATTATGTATAAAACAGTACAGACTCTTTCTTCCGCTCGCAAATGTTACTATTATTCTAGCTGATCTTAAAATTGAAGGTCTTAGCGACTTATTAATCCACTCGTTTCAGTAAGTCATATATTTTATATTATCTCATTATAAACATTTTAGGTTTCTGCTAGTTATATTATTATTTTAATATTACTTTATTTTAGCAGCTCGATTTTTGTCCTGTTTCAGTATGAATAAAAAGACGGGGTATTTGGTTTTAACAATAAAAGTACCATTTCTGACTTTATCCACACCTAAAATCTGTTATGAATACCATAGACTTGGAAAGGAATCCATCGTTAGATGTGATTTTGGATCCGTCACATATAGTAATATCTTAACTATCATATTTGTATACATTCTGGTGTTACTATGTTTGAAATGTGGTCAACTTTAATAATTTGCTTAAATATTCACAGAATCGTGTATATTTACTGCTGAGCTTCCTGGACTGCCCGAGTGTCGTTTAGACCTTGGAAGAATACACGGATATATTCTTGATTCTAAATCAAAAGCGAATTTTGGGCCCAACATTTATGAAAGCACCGGTAATTGAGTTAGTTTTTTAGTATGAAAAATGACTCCCGAGGATTTTATTTTTATACAGATTTCTATAAAAGTCGACAAACAACTTTCCTGTTTTGTTGAAACTTAGTTGAAAAATTATTAGAAATAGCAAAGCAAGAAACCACTACAAACAATTATACTGACAGATAGCCGCTCTTAAATAATTAATGGAATGGAATAAAAAAATACAAAAATTATAAAAAAACTACTTCAAAAAGGACAAATTAACCTTACCTATTACTTGATGTTATTCGATTGCTGAAAGACGTCTCGAACGATTGTTGCTAATTTTTTTTAATTGAAAGGTGGGAAATGGTCTTACAAAAATAGTGGTGGTGATTGGTGAGAATTTGATTAGGATCTTCGGAGTTGTGAACGGGATTGCTCCTCTAATTGCAGTATTTTTTTCCCTATCGATTAACTCTGAAATCGGGCAGATGAATTTTACAAACAGTGTAATGTAGTTCCAATGTTAAACTACACGATTTCAAATTTCAGAGGTTTTTAAACGATTTCTAACATTCTTTTTTACCATTTCGGAGACGGTTTTTAGTTATTTTTTGTAATAATTACCTATTTAAGAGATTATTTTAAAAGTATTGTTGCTGTTCAAAAGACATGTTTGATATGTGTTTTTTTATTTCTTTAGATCCAACAGTACAAGAAGCCTCCGCGGCTATACCCAAGAATGTACCTGCAGTTATTAAAGAAAATTTAGTTTTACGATCTGAAGTAATAATGACAAAATATATTGAGTCGAATATATGTGATTTTGATATTAAAATGTGCTATGTTTGAATAATATACAAGTCGATAATTACTATCGATAATTAATATAAGAGCTTGCGATTCATACAGCCTGTTCAGAGTTAATTTATTTATTGCGTAGGTACTTACTTTTAAATTTTATTTTGAGATATTATGCCGTGCGAGTAAGAAACTATTTAAATGGAAGTTATCCAAGCAGATGGATTGGCCGATTAGGTCCAATATTGTGGCCTCCACGTTCGCCTGATCTAAATTCACTTGATTTTTTTACTGGGGGTGTTTAAAGGAACAAGTATACAAAAAATCTATAACCACAATTGAAGACCTGCGTCTACGCGTCCACGAAGCGGCACAACAAATTGGTGAAAAAAAAAATCCTTAAAAGTGTCCTTAAGAGATCGTTTATAAAAAGGTTAAGGGCCTGTATGGGGTCAAGAGGACAATTTAAGCACTTGCTGTAACACTAAGACATATTAAAGTTTAACAAATGTCATTTTTTGTACAATACTTGTTTAAATTTTTTCATGTTAGATAGTAACTTCGATGCATTCATAGCAGCAGCTTAGTAACTTATGTCAAAAAGTTATTAGTATAATACTGTTTTAGAATCCTTATGAAATAGGCAATTTTTTTCAATAGTCGGCCAGACAAGTTTCATACATTTTTTTTACACCACAGATGCTCAAACTTAGCAGAAAGTAAAGTTTATAAAAATAAATCTATCTTTGGGGACATCCTGTAAGTTACTGACTATAGTATTAAAAAAAAAATCAATGTGACTTACAAACATCAATATTATTGAACACATGGCAAAAACAAAATCAGTGCTATCGCATAATCTGTGGACGTGATGCCCCGAAATGTGCCAAAAAGTAGACATTTTTCAATTTTTACTAAAAAGTGACGTACAGCTCGAACCGTTTGAGATAGAAAAAAAAAACGTATTCTGTGCAGCCAACCCTTCCCCGCCAGCCGCCCGTGCAGGGATATCCACTGGTCTCCGGACATCCTGTATATATTATTTAATATGTCACCGTAAACGTGTGAAATCCATCATCATAAAATATTATAATTCCTAGGAATATGAATAAAATCCACAGGAAATCCTATTCTACTAATATTATAAATGTGATAGTTTGTGTGTATGTAAATAAACACAAACGTAAAGTTAGTACCTACCTATATTTTGAAAACATACAACCCATAACAGACAGATTATATGATAGTATCTACAGTATAATAGTTATTTTTATGCTAATCAGAAATCGTGTAAAGGAGAGTAGTTTTTTACATCAAAACGAAAATTTTTTTGTTCTACGACTTTTGGAAGTTTTGAGTTTTAAATTTACTTGAAAACCAGCTGTTTCTTAGAATTAGAAGTCATTGACTATACCATATCCATAACCTTTTACTTGGTTTGAACTGAAGAAAACTACTACTGCACGGTTTGTATTAGAATAAAGTAACCTTGTATATATTTGGAAGTCTATATTATGTCTCGGAGTCGGATTTAGGTTTCCATAGTTTACCTGATACTTAGTATGCCTAAGCGCCGTTATTATACCAATTCCTTTAATTGTTTGGAAATTAATATATTTAAATTAATACACTAAAATAAATTATTAAAATAACTATTTACTATTAAAGACAAAATATAAATAAATAGTGATATTGTTAATTATAGTTTTAAAATTATGAAAATAGTTTTATCTTTTGTTTAGAAGCAATTGAATTTAAATTCTAGTTTTGTTAGAGTATAAATTTCGGGGTTATCAAACTATAAACGCAGTAAATTGTTCAAAATGAAGTTGTTAATACTGGCTGTGTTATGTTTTGAAGTCAATGCAAAACATTACCTATCTACCAACAATGCAGGTTTTCGACCTGGGTTGGCAAATTTATGTAAGAAATATCCAATAGAAGAAAGTGAAAAATGTTGTACCGAAAACATTGAGCGAGATCCATATTGTACAAAAATTGGCAACTGTCTGATAGACAATGAAGGTTTTCCGTTTAAGTATTGAGTTAAAATTATAACAAACTATAATAGCTAATAACACAAATTATTGAAATAACTTTTTCAGAGGAGGTAAATAACAAGAAAAATTTGGTTCATCCTTGCGTCGACAATGATATTGAATGTGTCAGACAATTTTTTAGGGAGAAATGTCTGTGTCATCCGAGGCAGGGGCTTGTTAAAGATCCAATATGTATAGAACAAACTAGACTCTTTTTTTCACTCGCAAATGTTACCATGATTGGTAATGGTCTTCAAATTAGAGGTCTTAGAGACGCAATAATTGACTCATTTCAGTAAGTTATACATTCATATTCTACAAATTGTTTTAATATAAATTCTACACGAGGTGTATAACAACAGTTCTAGAAAAACACAGAGGCTATTTTTACACTTATATTCTAAATTAAATTGAATAAATATAAATATTTTAGGTTGTTTTTTAGAGTTCCGTACCCAAAGGGTAAAAACGGGAAAACAAAACAAATATAAAAGATGCCTCCCTTACAACAAACGTGACTTTTTTGACATAAACCAAAACATGTTTGCCACCAGCGCCACCTAGTGTCGGAGTGATAGACTTGCGCCAGTAGTTTAATAAATTTTAACGTTTGCGTTGCGTTCACGGATTGGTTCGCCCAGTGTTCATTTTAGGGTTCCGTACTCAATTGTGTTAATAGACCGGAACCCTTGGTGGGCAAGTCTAACTTACACTTGGCCATTTTTAATATTAATTTTAATGTAACCTTAATTTTGTAGTAGGTATATGTACTTACTCTGATTTCAATTGATTTTTTGTCCTATTTCAGTTTCAATCAAAAGACTGGCTATTTGGTCTTAACAATCGAAGTGCCAGTTCTGACTTTATCCACAACCAAACTGTGTTATGAGTACCATAGACTCGGAAAAGAATCCATCGTCAGATGTGACAGTGGCTTCGTCACATATAGTAATATTTTAACCTTCCTATCTATTCACTCTCGTATGATTATGTTTAAATTCGACGACCTCTGTGGCGCGTCGTGCGAAAGCGCGACTGCAATGCAGGAGGTTGCGGGTTCGATTCCCGCCGGGTGCAAGTATTTATGCTTATAGAATGAATATTTGTGTCTGGTCTGGGTGTCCCTCTATGTATAATATGTATGTATTTACAAAAGAAAAATAAATATAAGTATTATATTCGTTGTCTAGTCACCGTAACACAAGCTTAGTCGCTTACCACGGGGCTAGATGGCGCTGTGTGTTGTTTACAGAATTTATTATTTATTATTATTAAATTAAGTTCAACTGCGATCATTTTCTTAAATTTTCACAGAATCGTGTAAATTTACTGCTGAGCTACCTGGACTTCCCAAGTGTCGTTTAGATCTTGGAACAATAACCGGATATGTTCTTGATTCTAATCAAGAATTGAACAATGGGCCCAGTATTTATGACAGCACTGGTAAATATGTTTTTTTCATAAATAAAAAATGACTTGCAAATAGTATAATATTTTGTACTGTCAAATATATTTCCTATTTTGATGAAAGTCAAATAAGGAACATTAATAAATGGCAAGGCAAGAGGGCACTAGAAACGATTATACTAACAGATTAACGCTCATATACAGGATGTTCCGTAATGAGTGGATAATCCTGCACGTGCGTATGCGGGGCCCAGGCGTGGATCCACCCCCTGAATATCAGTTTTCTATTTCAAGCCGTTCGAGATCTAAGTAGGCCATTTTTTGTAAAATTTAGAAAATTCCTACCTTTTTCCACATTTATGGGTATCACGTCCACAGTTTAAGTCGTAGCACCAACTTTTTTTTTTCATATCTTTCCTAATAATGGCGTTACTAAATTGCATTTAAAGTAACTCGATAGATGGGTGTGATAATGTACAAGACGTCCCTAAACATCAATTTTATTTTAATGTTTTTATCTGCCTACTTTGAGCAACTGTGGTGTAAAACAGTTTTTTTTATGGTTGAACATATAGGTCCATACTTTGTTTTTACACCACAGTTGCCCAAAGTAGGCAGATAAAAAATAATTAAACTAAAATTTATGTTTATGGACGTCTTGTACATTATCACGCCCATCTATCGAATTACTTAAAATGCAATTTAGTAACACAATTATTAGGAAAGATATGAAAAGAAAAAATCTGATGCTACGACTTAAACTGTGGACGTGATATCCATAAATGTGGGACAAGGTAGGAATTTTCAAAATTTTACAAAAAATGGCCTAGATCTCGAACGGCTTGGAATAGAAAACTGATATTCAGGGGTAGATCCACGCCTTGCCCCCGCATACGCACGTGCAGGATTATCTACTCATTACGGAACACCCTGTATTATATATTAAAATAAATCATGGAATTTATAATATAAATACAATTTGTACTGGTAAACCCATGGCTGGTGGTTTTCTGTCTCAGCGAGTTAGTCTCGCTATTCAGAGGGGGAATGCCGCCAGCATCTTGGGGACCATGTCTCGGGAAGGTGTCGTCGACGGCGGGTTTTTTTCTTTTTAGATTTAAGTTTTAGTTTTAGTGTTGTTTGTATTTTTTTCACCTTTTAATATTGTTATTCTATTTGTGTATTGTGTTTTATTGAATAAATAATTAATATTTGTATGATGAACACAAGTTTAGTAAGTACCATTAGGTAAAATAATCATGGTAAGATGCTTTTTAGGGTCCCGTATCCAAAGGGAATTAGTTCTTATTTTCCACTTTCCATATTATTTAAAAATCATTGTTGCTGCTTTTAAAGACATCGTGTAATTTTTTTTCTTCTAGATCCAACAGTACAAGAAGCCTTTGCTGCCATTTTTCAGAATCTACCTGCAATTATTAAAGAAAATTTAAATTTGCGCTCTGAAGTTATAATGATAAACTATATTGAGTCGAATATATGTGATTTTAATATTAATATGTGCTATGTTTAATGTACTTTAATAATATAGACAATATTATGTAATTATCAACACCGTATCACATACTATAAATGTAAATGTAAAATAATTTGTCAATATAATAAACAAAATATTTTAAAAAATCCTAAATTCATAAATCCTAGAAAATGCGTATCTTATCTTATGATCTGCAGAAAGTCCTATCCTACTAATATTATAATTGTGAAAGTTTGTGTATATTTGTTAGTTCTTTAGGCAAAAACTACTAAACCGCTTGCAATGAAACTTGGTATGCAAATAGTAAGATAATCAATCATCTTGATTAAGGCATAGGTCACACTGTTTATCATAATATTCCCGCGGGATCAGGACTTACTCCGGCTAAAATCGCGAGGCGCACCTAGCACATGTGTGAAAATGAATATATATACGAACTTTAGTTATTAGCAGCTGTTAACAGATGGCACTAGTAGTATCTATAAATCGCATTCGTTGAGGTGTATTATTAGTTTATTAAACACAGAAGCACAAGCATTTACAATCATTTGAGATTCAGAGACTGATGATATTCTGAACACTATTTTTAATAAGACTGTGGTTACTTTATATAAAAACTAGCTGACCCGGCAAACGTTGTTTTGCCTTATAAATTATAGATAGTAGCCGATGCTCAGACCTACTGAATACGCATATAAAATTTGGTAAAAATCGGTAAAGCCGTTTCGGAGGAGTACGGTAACTAACATTGTGACATGGAAATTTTATATATTAGAGATACAAGTAGATACAATCAAGATGCTCCGTGGAAAGTCCAGTGTTTTTTACTGGATCGAGATCAGTGATCTGAAAAAAAACCAAGGGTCGCAGCCGCCATAGTATTTATCCATGTTAATATAATGAGTATTTTATGGTTATGAAAATATACAATCTACTAAAACGCTAGTTTAACAGACAGACTTCAGAATGTATAATAATTATTTCATACATAGGTTACATTGGAAAGTATTTTTAAATTCACACGATTTGTTAACATAGTTTCGCGATTAAGACCCGAGAAAATGTAACTATTGGAAAGTCAGTCTGTCGTTCATTAGAAAGTCTGTCTGTCATTATGTTGGCGGAATAAAATGAATTAAGTGAATTTTACAATAAAGATGACCCATTCAATTTAGAGTAAGACATAGTTTATAAAGCACAGTTTACTTAATAGTTGACGTGCCTTATCGCTGTTATTGTACCAATTCCTGTAATTCTTTTGGAAATTTTGCTATGTAAATTTCTAATTAAGTACACTTAAGTAAATGAATTAAATATTTGTTTCAAATACAAATTAGTTTAAATAGTGATATTGTCATGTTGTGAATTCTAGTTTTACAATGATAACTTTTTTAATGTGTTTTTCAGAAGCTATTGAATTTAAATTGTGCCTTGAGGTAAATTCTAGTTCTGCCACAGTATAAATTTCGGCGTTATTGTACCATAAACGCAGTAAATTGTTCAATAATGAAGTTGTTAATACTGGCTGTGTTTTGTTTTGGAGTCAATGCAAACAAGTATCAATCTACCAAAACCGCAGGTTTTCGACCTGGGTTGGCAAATTTATGTAAAAAAAATCCAGTAGAAATAAATACACAATGTTGTTCCGATAACATTGACCGGGATCCATACTGTACAAAATTTGGCACCTGTCTGGTAGACAATGAAGGTTTTAAGTTTTTTTTTTTTTCTTTTATTATCATAATAAAAACTTAAATAACATTATTTTATTATACATAGCATTAAAAACCACTAAGGTTTGTAGAACGCTAACACTGTGATCTGCGAAGATGTTACAAGTTACGAAATAAAAACATAGGTACCAAATACGGAAAATAAATAAAACAAAACTAAGTAGATTATGATTGGCGAGATGCATATCTATCGCACCAATCCAAACCAAACATGTAAGTAGGTTGGTACCCAGGAGGTACCTGCATTAATAATAAGCCGGTTGATAAATAGTATGTACCTATTTAGTTAAATTTAGAATAAATGATATAAGTAATAACTAAAAGTAATTAATAAAAATGATTAAAACAACTTTTTCAGAGAAGGTAAACAATAAAAAAAACTTGGTTCATCCTTGCGTCAACAATGATATCGAATGTATCAGAAGTTATTTTGGAAAGAATTGTCGCTGTAATCCGAAGCAAGGGCCTGTTATGGATCCATTTTGCATAAAACAATATAGGATCTTTTTTCCGTCCGGAAATCTTACTATTGTTGTATCTAATTTTGAAATTAGTGGTCTTAGCGACGCATTGATCCGCTCATTTACGTAAGTCATAAATGATTCTGCTAATTATTTTACAATAAATGCCGATACTCGGTAAAGTGGCGACAGGAGTCGATATTCCATATTCGATAGTCCAATTACAGAACAATACATATAACACTTATTAGAGTATTTTATTCTTATCTTCAAATATAACATTTTAGGTGTTTGCTAGTTATATTAAAATGTATTGTGTTTAATTTAGATTTTTTGTCCTGTTTCAGTATGAATAAGAAGACGAACTATTTGGTTTTATCAATTGAAGTACCAGTTCTGACTCTATACACGCCTAGAATGTGTATTGAATTCCATAGACTCGGAAAAGAATCCATCGTTAGATGTGATCAAGGCACCATCATATACAGTAATATCATCACGTTAATAATTATGTACACATTTTTGTATTATGATGTTTTAAAATGTATTTTATTTGCTTAAATATTTACAGAATCGGTTATTTTAACTGCTGAGCTGCCTGGACTGCCAGAGTGTCGTTTAGACCTTGGAACAATACAGGGAAATGTTCTGGATTCAATGCCAGAAATGACCAGCGGGCAAAATGTTTATAACAGCACTGGTAAATAGGTTTAGTAAAATATCATAACGCGTTTCTGAAAGATTTTACTTGTGTCGTCAAATTCCTTCCCCATTTTGATAAAACGTGGTTGAAGAACCTTTTGAAGGTCAAGGCAAGGGGGCACTACAAACGACTATACCGATATAAAATTTAGTTATAAAATAAATGCAGTTAGGTAATAATTAGGTTATACCTAATCTAAGGAATCTATACATAATTCTGAATTAACCTAAATTTAGTCTAGTTACTTTTTAGTATTTATTTCCCACAGGATACATTTAAAGGTTCATATTGATTTTAAAGATATTGTGTTTCAAACTTTTTTTATTATTCTAGATCCAACAGTACAAGCAGCCTTTGAAGTCATTAGCACGGATTTACCTACAACTATTAAAGAGGATTTCACTTTTCAGGCTGAAGTATTCATGGCAAAATATATTGAGTCGAATATATGTGATTTTGACCTTGATATGTGCTATGTTTGAATAAATAAATAAATGTTTACCGTATCTCATTCTATATTATTAAATGTTTATAATATTAGTGTGATATTATCATTAATAATGTTTTCCGTCATTATTAGAATTCCTTGGAAATATGTACATTTTTAAAGCCTTTCCTACATTTTTTTTGCTAATACCTGGTTCTGTCTTTATAACATCGGAAATGCAGATTCATATCCTGTGGGGTGCAATAGTGGAAAGCATTTAAAAAAACTTATGTTTAAAACAGGAATTTAATATATTTCCTAAAAAGCGATCGGATATGTATTAAGAGTATTAGGTAGTGCCCGTACGCTTCGCTGGCTCGTCTTGGCGGGGGCACTGCCGTGCCCCCAGATTTAGTATAGATATTTGCTACCACTATTTACTACTGCTATTTATTATAAGCTGCGACTCGCGGTTTTATTCGCGTTACTTTGGATCCGGTCGATTTGAAAAAAAAAAAACCGATTAAATTGTACTGTAACTTTCAAATGTTCTAATTTAAGAGGATAGTCTCCATTCTCTTTCTCCATACAAACGTAGTTTAAATTTCCACCCTGGATAAAGACATTAGAGCAAATATGTTTATGCATAAAACATATCTGTCATGACTATGCATCTACCTTTTTATTTTTTTCATTTTATTATTATTTTAATTAGAAAATAAAAAAAAAATAAAAGGATAGATGCATTGTCATGACAGATTTAGGTTTTATGGCATAAACATATTTGCTCTAATGTCTTTATCCAGGGAGGAAAATTTAAACTACGTTTGTATGGAGAAAGAGAATGGAGACTATCCTCTTAAATTAGAACATTTGAAAGTTACAGTACAATTTAATCGGCTTTTTTTTCAAATCGACCGGATCCAAAGTAACGCGAATAAAACCGCGAGTCGCAGCTTATAATAAATAGCAGTAGTAAATAGTGGTAGCAAATATCTATACTAAATCTGGGGGCACGGCAGTGCCCCCGCCAAGACGAGCCAGCGAAGCGTACGGGCACTACCTACCTTTTCTCGAAAGGTTTCGTCGGATTTTTGAACCCTCATAACTTGGGTTTGGAATATACCAGATGAATGTAAGTCAGGGGGTATAATGTCAATAGGGGACTTAATAAAAATACACAGTTTCATTTACATAGCTCCTATAGTTTAGATTTAATTGATATCTAAAACCCCCGATTTCGTCACTGACTCACTCACTCACTGATGATCATCAAATTCAAATGGTACTTCCCGAAGTCCTAGAAAGCTAAAATTTGGTATGTAGGTTGGTATTAGTACACAAACAACTAAAAAAATTCTAAAAGTTGAAACTTTAACCCCCCCAACCCCTAAAATTAAGGATGGCTATTTGTATGAGACTTTCGCAAATTTTGATGCTAGAGGTACTACAACTTATTATTATAAATAATAAAATACAGAAAATCAGGATTTTTAGTAATTCACCCTCAACCCTTTGAATTAGGGGATGGAGTTATGCGCGCGCACAGCACCTAATGTGTATTAGAGGTGCTAAAGGTATGAACATTGATTGATAATTAGAAAGGTTTACCGCTGTCGTACAGTGATGGACAACAAGAATATTTTTAAAAGTTGATTTGCTATCCGCCAGTGGTGGCCAAACGAGTGGTGAACAGTGGAAACATCGTCCTAAACGCCGTACCTACGGCGTGACGCGTAAGTCGTTAATTCACGACCTATTGGAAATTAAAAAAAGAAAATATATATTTTTTCTGATAAATAAATACATCCTACTTCACCTACTAATAACTGATTCCTGACGGTTGCCCCTCGGGGTGGCCTGGCGGTACAGCCGATCCCTCTTTTTATACTCTTGCTGGTCATAGCTGGGGACGCTATAACATATATGCGTAGGTATTAGAGAACTGGGTTTCCTTTACCTACTAATATTATGAAGCTGAAAGTTTGTTTGATTGGAAAAAAAATGTAATAATTAGGCAAACTACAAAAAGAGATGAAATCCCCTCAAAAACATTTTCATGTAAAATGTAGCCAAGACGAGAGCGAGATTATGATGGGCACTGTCAAAAAGTTATCAGATGTTATGTACCTAAAGCCAAGCTTATAACTCTACACGCCCCAACTCCACAAGCACCTTACTTCACAAACTCAACATCTTAGCTAAAATATATATGGGCTTGGCCGTTTCATTACCGCAACAACAATTGTTTAACAGAAAACCCATGCATGGTAGCGAAACGGCCAGCCATATATTTTGGCTAAGATGTTGAGTTTGTGAAGTAAGGTGCTTGTGGAGTTGGGGCGTGTAGAGTTATAAGCTTGGCTTTAGGTACATAACATCTGATAACTTTTTGACAGTGCTTACTAATACAGTAAAGTTTGGATGACTGTTAGTCGTATCTACCCTAACGATGAGTTGGTACCAGTATGTAATGCTAGTCTACCCAAACTATCTAAGTATAGATGTTTTTTGCGTTTACACTTATGTAAAATAAAATAGGTGGGTCCGGTTGTGAAACTCCAGTTAAAAATCTTATCTAATTTGAAGATTGTGGTCTTTATATTATGTAGGCATCAAATAAGAAGGGGTTGTTGAAAATACTACTGAGTCAAGACTTACTTTCATGTTTATGAAAACATGAAGCATATACTCCATTAGAACGGTTTTTCTACCAGATACATTTTAGCGAGTGTGAGAATAGCACAACCTAGTCAAAATTTATTGAGAGTTGAGACGACTCATAAATTGCGGTGTAGGACTAAGTGCGTATACAGAAAGAAAGCTGGAAACTTATAAGCGCTTACCAGCGCTTGTCAGCGCTGGTCCGTTCTACACAAAGGAAGCAGGTTGAGGCAGAATGTCGGACTCATCGGACGATGTTATGACGTCAGCAGCCCAGCGCTGACCAGCGCGTGTTGAAGCTTGTCGGCACCCATCAGTGCTTATCGGCGCGGGTTCATACATTTTCCTGCGCGGATCACCAGCGCTGACAAGCGCTGGTAAGCGTTTGTCAGCGCTTATAAGTTTCCAGCTTTCTTTCTGTATACGGCCTAAGGATATACCACCGTTTACCTAATAGTAAAAGAGAATTTTCGACCAAAGAATTTTTAAATAAATTTTTTGATATGATCCTCTAATGATAGACCAATAAAATCAATAGGGTAGATAGCTAATGAAGTAAGGAAGTTTTTGAAGTTGGTTTGGAAAAAAAATAATAGGCGAGTTTTTCTTTTAATTGCTCTTTATAAAGTTTATAGCGTTTTATCAACGCTCACTTTACGAAATTCTTTTTTAATTTGTAACAGTTTGGTTAGTGTCATGCCTTTTTTTTGTAAAAGGTAACATGACCCTATTATTCAGCTCCACATTTGAAAAGAAATCAGCCAATTCTCTCAATTATTGCAGTCAGTATGAGCAAATAGGTGTCAGTGGTCGCATTTTAGTAGAAAAATTAGAAAAAAGGCCATAACTGCTAAACTACGAAAAATCGCGGAACATACATGGGGGTAATTCGGGTCCCTTAAGGTCCTCTTCCTCTGGACTTTCGCTTGACACTCGTTTCTGGGACACCCTGTATATTACTAATTAGGAACACATAATTAGATGATTTGAATGTTTTTTTTTCTTTTCAAAGATAATTAATTTTATTATTTGTGTGTTCTAGTTTTGCTAGAGTATAAATTTCGGGTTATCAGACCATCAACGCAGTACATTTTCAAAATGAAGTTGTTAATACTGAAAACTCAACTCAAAACTCAAAATTATTTATTCATTTAGAACGTATATTAAACACACATACGTACGTTTTGAAACGTCGAGATTTTATTTTACCGAGGTTTCGGAACGCGCCCTCCGATGAGAAGAAACCACAAGAAACTCATGGGGTTTTTTTTTTCAATTATTTTTTTTTATCATGTTTTATATTACAATCGTCATAATACAGATATTTGTAATTTGAACAGGAGCAGTTAACAATCATGTCCATGGATTCTTTTCATCAAAATATTTAGACGTGCTATAGTACGCCTTATTACACAATTTAAGCTTAATATATTTTTTGAATCTTGTAATGGACATGTCACATACGTCTTCAGGTAGTTTATTATAATAAAGTACACTAGTACTACAGAACGACTTACTTATTTTCTGGAGCCTACTATAGGGCACAGTCAGATCATCCTTATGTCTCAAATTAACCTGACGGACATCGCTGTATTTGTGAAATTTACTTGATTTATTCTTATGTACGTATAGCAGATTTTCATATATGTATTGAGAGTAAACAGTTAAAATGTTTATCTCTTTAAACTTTTCTTCAAGCGATTCCCTGGGGCCCATTTTGTAGATAGCTCGCACCGCTCTCTTTTGCAAAACAAAAATGGTTTCTATGTCAGCAGCACACCCCCACAGCAGGATACCATATGACATGATGCTGTGAAAGTAACTGAAGTAGACTAGGCGGGCCGTCTCAACATCTGTGTATTCCCGGATTTTCTTAACTGCATAAGCTGCGGAACTAAGCCTTTTGGACAGAGCTTCCACGTGTGGGCCCCATTGAAGCTTAGCGTCTAAAGTTATACCCAGAAAGACAGCTTTATCGACTATTTCGATCTCCTCATTATCAATTTTAACAGTGGTTTTAACTTGTTTTACATTTGGTAGTGTGAATCGAAAACATTTAGTTTTAGATCCATTTAGTAGCATATTATTAACATTAAACCAATATACTAATCTAGAGAGAGCATTGTTCACGTCGTCAATATTAGGTTGTCGTCTTTTTACTTTAAATACCAATGAGGTATCATCTGCAAACAATACTATCCCATGATTTTCCTTTACGAGGAAAGGTAAGTCGTTAATATATACCAGAAATAAAAAAGGTCCCAATATGGATCCTTGAGGAACTCCTAAAGTTACAGGTGATCCAGGGGAACGTTTACCGTTAATGTCGACACACTGAATCCTATCACTCAGGTAAGAAGAAAGAAGATCCAATGCGCTGTCCCCGATACCGTAGTGTCGTAGCTTCATGATCAAAGTATCATGTCGAACACAATCGAACGCTTTGGAGAGGTCACAGAATACGCCATATGCATCATGCGACTCCTCCCAAGCATCAAATATGTTTTCAATTAATGCAATGCCCGCATCAGTAGTCGAGCGACCCTTACTAAAACCGAACTGTTTATTGTGTAAAATATTGTTGTCATCAAAATGCTTTAGTAGCTGGTTCAATATAATTTTTTCAAAAATTTTGCTTAATGTCGGTAGTAATGATATGGGTCTAAAATTAGAGGGGTCCGATGTACTACCGGATTTAAATAATGGAATAACTTTACTAAATTTCATTTGATCAGGAAACACGCCACAATCTATGCACCTATTGAATATAATAACAAGCTCAGTTACAATAACTTCTATCAAGGATTTAACAATATGAACAGAAATCCCCCATAAGTCTTTAGTTTTCTTTACATTGATTTGTTTAAGAATTACTAAAATATCATGTTTTTTAACATATTTGAATTGAAAAGCTTTACTACATTCAGGTACATTTGTTTCTAAAAGAGATTTAGCAATGGGGGTAGATTAGTTTAGGGCTTTTGTCAGAGTAGTAGGCACATTAGTGAAAAAATTCTCAAACTCATTCGCAACATCTTGGTCAGTGTTTGTCATCCTTCCGCCAATGTCCAACTTAAAATCAATATTTTTGTTTAAGACTTTACCAGTTTCAGCATTTATTATTTTCCAAGTAGCTTTAATTTTATCATTACTATTCTTTATTGTAGATTTAATGTGTAAGGACTTCGCTAGTATACAAACTCTTTTAAATATCTTTGAGTAATTTTTAACGTAAGCCCTAAACTCTTCTGATGTATGAAACTGTCTCTCTGCATACAACTGGTAAAGTTTTCGTCTGCTTCTATGAATGCCGACCGTGGCCCAGTCACTGAACTCACGCTTGCTTGATACCACCATTGATCTGGACGTGAAAATAGATTGAAATTGTTCGTTAAGAACCGAAAAAAAGTTGTTGTATAATATGTTTGCATCCATATCACATGGTAGAAATGGCATGATGTTAGCCAAATTCAATTTAAGTTTCTCTAGTCGAACGGCAGTTACTGGCACATATGTTATTTTTCTTTTGGGTATTGGTTTTTTTACTATTACAAAATTGACTAACTGGCCACTATGATCTGATTGTAATTTGTTTATAACAGATTTGCTAGTAGCAGTAACATCTTCGGATATGAAGACGTTATCTATGCAGGTTGCAGTGGTTTCAGTGGTTCTGGTAGGCTCCAGAAACAAATTAGTTAGTTTGTGTGATTGAGACAAATTTAAAAGTATGGTGGAGGAAGAAGATACTTTAAGTAAATCATCATTAAAATCCCCACATACAATCAATTGCTTTTTTGATTTTGTTAGTTTTGCTAACATTGCATCTAATATGTCAATAAATTTATTAAAATTGTATGGCTTTGGTCGTCTGTACACACATGCTATTATTAACTGCTCCAGTTCTACACAAGCTATTTCATTTACACATTCTACAGACATAGATACGATATCTTTTCTTTCTTTATATTTTAGCTGTTTATTCAATAAAATAAGAGAACCTCCTTGCTTCGTATTTACCCTGCAGAATAAGCTGCCAACCTGGTGATTGCTGAAACTGAACATGAGCTCGTGAGCCCGGAGGTGATGCTCAGTTAAGCACACAATATCAATATTTTCAGAGTTCATATACAGTTCCAGTGTTAGTCTTTTGCCCTCTGCAAAGCCACGGATATTCTGATGCACCAGGTTGATATTACTTACATAGTTTATTTTACATTTTTTTATTTGAGGGCAATTATTAAGGTAATTATGATTATTCGACTCATCGGATAGCGCAATTAAAAGTTGACTATTACAGCTAGAGGATACCTCCATTGTCGCAGAATCTATTTTAGACAAACTAACATTTATGTCATTGAGTTTAATGCAAGAGCGTGCCTCTTTTGTCTCAGAAGTTAATTTAAATTAGGTGGATATGAACAATTACCCAATGTCAAATTATTATATTGAAGTCGGTTACAATGCTCAGTAGAAGCATTTTGGGTAGCCAAGATATTGGCTGTAGTTTTAAAAAAATAATGTAGCGAAATGGCTACTTGTCTTTTAATATAATCTGAAAGCTTATGCTTACCCTTCGTCAAATAATAATTATTACTAATAATATTATTGATGTCAATAACATTGAATTTCTTATTGTAACAAGATATAGTGTTCAATGTCAAGTTTATGTTATATCTTAGCCTATTTTCCGCAGCTGGCAAGTCATTGTAGTAGGGAAGTGTAAACATTACAATTTTGTTTATATTGAGTGAATCTAAAGTATCACAATATTGAATAAGGTCTCTTTTGGTTAGACTTCCCCTATTTCCCATAAAAATAACTAAATTATCGCTTTTATTAAATTTATAGTTACTAATGCGTTGCATTATCTGTAAATAAGATGCAGATGGCATACAAAAGTTAAAGTAGGACTGTCCCTCCGAGTTAACATTTAATCTGATCCCAAGATTCGATCCACCCTCATCACAGAAGATAACTGTTTGATTTTTATTATTATTAGAAACGGCACACGACTGCTGATTCTGGCTACTTGGTGGCAGTGAGGGTGAGGTGAGGTGGGACTATTTACTGGTACTGGTACTGGCTGGTTGCAGCGTTCACAACCGAAACCGGTTTGATTTAAAGATTCAAATCGGTCTGCATATTCAGAATTAGATTTAATTAAATTGTCCATTGCCAGCGAATACTCCCTAATAATACCCTGTGATTTGATATACATGCTATTTATTGAATCAAGGGAGCTTTGAAGGTTTTTAAGTTCTAATTCATATTGGAGTATTTCTGTCTCATGTTCCCTTTGACTATTTTTTAATTGTAATGTACAAACATCTAATTTATCTACTAATTCTTTTCTGTTTTTGCAATTTTTAACATTTTTAGTAAATTTCCTAAGGTTATTTATTTAGTTTGGATATGTTATGTTTTAGTGTCAACGCAAACAAGTACCAATCTAACAACACCGCGGGTTTTCGACCTGGGTTGGCAAATTTATGTAAGAAATATCCAATAGAAGAAAATGCAAAATGTTGTTCCGAAAACATTGAGCGAGATCCATATTGTACAAAAATTGGCAATTGTCTGATAGACAATGAAGGTTTTCTATTTCAGTATTGAGTTAAAATTATAATAAACTTTTGTCTAAATAATACAAAATATTGGAATAACTTTTTCAGAGGCGGTAAACAACAAAAAAAACTTGGTTCCATTTCGATCGTCTTTTGTTTTCGTTTCGATCGTCTTTTGTTTCTACTCCGATCGTCTTTTGTTATTAAAAAAAAAAGAACTTGACCAGTTGACACTCTTCGAACTTTAACTGTTGACTGTACAAATCACCAAAATACATAGGTACCTATAATAAATATTTTTCGGGGGGAATCGAAACAGGGGGAAACGGAATTGGGGGGAAACGGAACGAACCCGGTTCATCCTTGCGTCGACAATGATATCGAATGTGTCAGACAATTTTTTGGCAAGAATTGTCTCTGTCAACCGAAGCAAGGGCCTGTAAAGGATCCATTATGTATAAAACAATATAGACTCTTTTTCCCGATCGGAAATGTTACTATTATTATCACTGATCTTGAAATTGGAGGTCTTGACGACGCATTGATCGACTCGCTTTAGTAAGTCATAAATGTATTACTTGATTTATAGTAAATGTCTACACTGGGTATGTTAATAACAAGGGTCCTAAAATATAACATAATATTGTAACGGTTTAGTGTTGGCAGGATTAAATAAGAAAATTGTTTCACACTAAAAAGTTAACATTAATTTAATAGAAAAAAAATACAGGGGTGGTTCTTAGCCCTAACCCGTGGTTCCACTTTCACTGGCTCGTAAGATAGGTACTATCCTGGAAAGTCCGGGGAATGTCCGATGGCCTAGGTGGAGTAGGTGGTTGCCGGGTCAGTGAACTTCTTTACGTTTCGGTAGGTGAGAAAACTTGAATGGAGATCTTGAAGCGTATTCCTGAGCGGTAATCTGGAACCCTGGAATATCGTCCAGTGTTAGAATAATATTCACACAGTGACCACAACCACAGTCTGCCACGCCCATGACGAGATGATGATGATGAGGATGAGGAAGCACCTAACTTTACCTAGTAGGCAATGACTGTGGCTGATGGTTTACGAGAACAGAGATTCTGATAAAAGTTAAAATGAATATTTAAATACGGGAATGAAAAATTAATTGAATTAACGACTTTGTTAAAAACATGTGGGTAGTAAATTTGTACATAACGGAACACATCCATACAATTTAGCGTGAATACATACAATCAAATATAATATTTACCACTATTCCCCACAATATAAAACAATAAAAAGTGTATTATAAATTACAATGAAGCATTTACCTAAAACAAAACCAAAATAATAATTCCTATGCTGTTAGTACAAAATGTTCGCCACTTACCGAATTTCGGGTTTTAAAATCACTTATTGATGTTATTAGGTATAATTTCTATTTGTACCACTGCAACTGGATTATTGTATTCGCTAATATAGGGACGTATATTATATGGACCCGCGCTGAGAAGAGCTGCGAGGTTCAAGAATCTACGTCACGGCTCCCGTTGTCGCCGCGCTCGGAAACAATAGCCGGCCGGTTGGAATGTCGCAGTACAACCGCGCAACTACACATGATGCTTGAGTTGACCAACTCCAGTGACGTTTTATGAACATAATGTTTATTAATAACTGCAGGATATAGTTTTTAATAGTGTAAGTTAATTATAGTTTGGGTTAAGGTATTTTTAGTTGAAGTTTTAGGTCTCTAATATTAGTTTTTAAGGTAATTGTTTAAAGTTTTAAGTTATTTAGTTTAATTATTTTAGTTTTATTATATTTTGTTATTAATTATTTAAATAAATGTTTTAAATTGTTTATTTTTTATATATTTTAGCCTATTTAATATATAATTCTACCATTGTACGTGTACAACGTTACAATATGCTTAATTACTCTTATTTTCTAACTCAACATTTTTAGAGCTTTTAGTTATATAAAAGTTAAGAAAAGACTCTATGAAGTAGCTATACTACCATGCTTGACATACGGTTGCCAAACCTGGTCTCTGAGGACAGAAGATGAAAATAAGCTAGCCATATGTCAAAGAAAAATGGAAAGAAGCATGCTGGGAGTAAGACAAAAAGATAAAATCAGAAATACAACCATAAGGAAAAGAACAAGAGTCACAGATATAACGAAAACAATACGCTCATTAAAATGGAAATGGGCGGGGCACATATGTAGAATGACCAAAAATCAATGGGCTAGAGAAGTGACCGAATGGATACCAAGAGGTGATATAAGAAGTAGAGGACGACCCAGAAAGAGATGGGCAGATATTTTTGTAGAAAGAACTGGACCAGGCTGGATGACAAAGGCTAGAGACAGGAAAATTTGGAAAGAAATGGGGGAGGCCTACGCCCGAGAGGCGACTACTGTAGATTAATCAAATTTAAAAACAACAAATATTGTTAAAGTAAAATGTAAATTATAGTAGAAATAAAGGCTTATATTATTATATTATAGTTATATAAATATTTTAGTGTAACTTTAATTTTGCAGCTCGTATAAGTACTTATTGTCTTTACATTTTTTTATCCTGTTTTAGTTGGAACAAGAAGACTGGCTATGTGGTTTTTACAATCGAATTACCAGTTGTGACTCTATCCTCACGTAAAATGTGTTTTGAATATCATAGAGTCGGCAAAGAATCAATCATAAAATGTGATCGTGGCATCGTAACATATAGTAATAACAATATACCTTGATATGTATAATATGTATGTATTTACAAAAGAATAATAAATCTTTGTATTATATCCGTTGTCTAGTCACCGTAACACAAGCTTAGTCGCTTACCACGGGGCTAGATGGCGCTGTGTGTTGTTCACAGAATTTATTTATTTATTTTATTATTTATATTATCTTCTCAATCTATAAGTACGCTGTTTATAATGTATTTAACGTCAATTATTTGCTTGAAAATTCACAGAATCGTGTAAATTGACTGTTGAGATACCTGGAGTGCCCGAGTGTCGTTTGGACTTGGGAAGAATACACGGATTTGTTTTTGATACTGAGCCGAAACTATACACCGGGCCCAAAGCTTATGAGAGCTCTGGTAAATAAGTTTAGTTATAATCAAAAAAACGGGGCAAGTGCGACACTCGCGCATAAAGGGTTCCGTACCACTATCACAATTGGATATGGAACCCTAAAATGGTTTACAACAACCAATTTTTAAATTTTATAGGAAAATATGAAATATTTATCTTCGATTCTTACTCCCATCAAACGACCGAATCACTGAAAAAAAAAAAAAACCTTGGCACAAATAAAATCTGAAACATAAAATTAACTCTTTGGTAAGTAAGGCAGACTAGTATATTTGACAGATAGGGCAGCCATTTTGAATTCCATGACCAACTCGATTTGTCCTCCTGTCCTTCTTCCTGTCCTGACTCGACTCCTTGTTATTTTTGAAACACGTTTGTTGTATGGGAGCCCCTTTTAAATAATTGTTTTATTTCGTTTTTAGTATTTGTTGTTGTAGCGGCAACCGAAATACATCTTCTGTGAAAATTTCAACCTTCTAGCTATTACGGTTCATGAGATACAGCCTGGTGACAGACGGACAGACGGACAGACGGACAGACGGACGGACGGACGGACGGACGGACGGACGGACGGACAGACAGACAGACAGACAGACAGCGAAGTCTCAGTAATAGGGTCCCATTTTTACCTTTAGGTACGGAACCCTAAAAACGGGGCAAGTGCGACACTCGCGCACAAAGGGTTCCGTACCACTATCACAATTGGATACGGAACCCTAAAATGGTTTACAACAACCAATTTTTAAATTTTATAGGAAAATATGAAATATTTATCTTCGATTCTTACTCCCATCAAACGACCGAAACACTCAAAAAAAAAAAAACCTTGGCACAAAGAAAATCTGAAACATAAAAGAAACTCTTTGGTAAGTAAGGCAGACTGGTTTATTTGACAGATAGGGCAGCCATTTTGAATTCCATGACCAACTCGATTTGTCCTGACCAATCAGAAGCGACCTCACTTGTATTGTACGAAACTCCTTGTTATTTTTGAAACACGTTTCTTGTATGGGAGCCCCTTTTAAATAATTGTTTTATTTTGTTTTTAGTATTTGTTGTTGTAGCGGCAACCGAAATACATCTTCTGTGAAAATTTCAACCTTCTAGCTATTACGGTTCATGAGATACAGCCTGGTGACAGACGGACAGACGGACAGACGGACAGACGGACAGACGGACAGACGGACAGACGGACAGACGGACAGACGGACAGACGGACGGACGGACAGACAGACAGACAGACAGACAGACAGACAGCGAAGTCTCAGTAATAGGGTCCCGTTTTTACCTTTAGGTACGGAACCCTAAAAACCGATAATTCCCATTTTGATAAAACTTGATTAATATAATATTTGTGAAGGGCAAGGCAAGAGATCACTACAAACGACTATTAAGACACATCTGCGCTCATATAAATTAAAAGAAAGAATAAAAGTTATTAAATAAATACAATTAGGTAATACTGCCCTATTTTGCCCACTAACAAATTTTGTTTTTTTTTGTATTAATTTCCTAAGGGATTATTTTTTAAATCATTTTTCCTTTTTAATATATTTAGTTTTTAATATTTTTTATTCTTTTAGATCCAGCAATAGAAGAAGCATTTGCGGTTATAATCAAGAATTTGCCTACAACTATTAAAGAAAATTTAAGTTTACAGCCTGAAGTAATAATGGCAAAATATATTGAGTCGAATATATGTGATTTTAACATTAAAATGTGCTATGTTTAAAATAAAACGCAACGACGACGCGGACGTAAAGTTGAGCGTTAAAACAATGCTAAAAGTAATAAACACCACGCAATTAAAACCAAAAAAAATCTTTAATTTAAATATACAATATCGTGAAAACAGAAGAAAAATCTATATACCATATAGACAAATATTTTAAATTATACTGTATCACATAGCTATATTTTTTAAATATGTTTTACCGTAAATATACGCAAACCAAAAATGGAATTCCTATGAAACATGGTAGGTATTACTGTCTAAAAAACACAGGTAATGACTGTGTAAAGTGATTAAAAAATTTATAATGTTACACATTTCCTAGTAGTTGTATATCCTACGTGATATAGCACATAACCTCAATTGTATTGAAAAAAGTTAAAAATCCAAAAACTTTTATACGCCTATACGTGCTACTTCTTAAATATTTTTTTCCTGATATAACCCTATTATTATAATTAAATACTAGATTCAATACCGACTACCATATTGTTATTATTTTATTAATTTTATTTACACGTAAATGCCATTCGATAATAATACAATGCTCTTTCTTATTTTTTTGTTTAACATACTATCTACATTAACAATATAAATTCTTACCAAAAAATGTGTAATACATTTGATATAATTATCGACGCAAGGAAGAACCAAGTTTTTTTTATTGTTTACTTCGTCTGAACATGTTATTTAAATACTTTGCGTTATTAATTTAAGTGTTGCACAATAGTTTATCATAATACAATAGTTCATAATAGTTACCTTATTTAAAACCTTCATTGTCTATCACTGCGGCAGATACCAATCTTCTCAATATTTTTGGAATAACATTTTGCATTTACCTACTTCTATTGAATTTTAGTTTCATAAATTGGCCAACAAGATTTTTGAGACTCCTACAAGACAGAGATCCTGACTCTAGAGCATGTTTTTTTAATAAGCAGAGTCGTTTTTCATCAGGGTCGTTTTAAGTGTCGAAATAATAGTAGGTAGGTAGGTATACCACGAAATAAAATGAACCTTGGTCTATAAATAAAAAATCAATCAAAGTCCCGATTATTGTGAACTAGCTGCGACACGCGGTTTCACCCATGTAAGTACCGATCCCGCGTGAATAACGAGATTAAAAGTAGCTTATGTGTTATTCCAGGTCTCTAGCTATCTACATAGGTACCACAAATTTCATGGTAATGGTTAAGGGGTTTTTGCGTGATTGAGTAACAAACATACACACATACATACTCATAAACTTTCAGCTTTATAATATTAGTAGGATACTTGTAAATAAAAGAAGCCTTTCAAACAGCTCTAACCGTGTCCTCAAAACCATACTTCCATGAAAATATTTATTCGAGTGGACAAAAATAATTTATTTATGTTTGTCAATTTAAATTTTAACCATATTTCGTCAATTCATCGACTATGAATTTCAATATTAACAGGATTCGATTCCAACTTTCTCAATTAAGGCGACCTTGAACTTTTACTGTTTGTACTCGAACATGAAGTAAGTAAAATATAACTACGTAATCGTCTGTGGAAAAGTAAACAAAATATGAAAAGAAAAATTGCATCTACATTTATTAATTTGAAGTCGAGCAGTCATTTTTTTTAATAGTTTATGTAGGTGAAACTATAAGATTTATCCTTTTTTTAAGTGTTTTTTTGCACTCTTAACTTCCAAATGTCCAAAAGTAATACTAAGTACTAATCGAGTTTGTGATGACAAGGTTAATCCAGTTGCTTTATCATTCCCTACCTGAGTGGCACTAGTGTGAATTTCAATCGTCTTTTGTTTTCGTAACGATCGTCTTTTGTTTTCGTTTCGATCGTCTTTTGTTTCTACGCCGATCGTCTTTTGATGTATTAAAAAAAATAGGACTTGACCAAATGACACTTTCATTTGCGGTAACTATAGGCTTGACCAAATGACACTATTTTTTGGCTTGACCAAATGTCCACTACATCGATTTTTCTAGTAGAAGTCCGAAAGTGATTAATTTACTGCTTTTTGAGGAACTAATTCTAGATTCTTCTTCTGTTCTAAACTAATTCTGAACGAATTCTGCTCATCACTTTGAATATCCTAGTCAGATCCTCTTCAAATTTTTATCAGAATACCCTAACGCAATCTTTTTTCCAATAAAAAAAAGAGATATCAAAATTGAGCCGAGAAAATCCATGAAAGAAATAGCCACAACCGAATTGAGAACCTCATTTTTAGGGTTCCGTACCCAAACGGTCAAAACGGGACCCCATTACTAAGACTTTGCTGTCTGTCTGTCCATCCATCTTTCTGCTGGCTGTACCTATCGCATGAAACGTGATAGCTAGACGGTTCAAATTTATAGAGGATGCATTTCCGTTGCCACTATAACAACAGTCACCATCATCATCCGAGCGTTGTTCCCGGTTGCATCTCTCTCGAGAGCCCGGGGTCCGCTTTCCTACTTTTACGTCACAACTTCGCACGATCTTCGGCGGTTCAAATTTATAGAGGATGCATTTCCGTTGCCACTATAACAACAAACAGTAAAACCAAAATAAAACAAATATTTAAAGGGTACATACAACAAAGGTGATTTTTGACCGCGATGTATTTTTCCCACTAGCGCCATCTACTGATGGAGTGACAGCCTCAGTTCGCGTTGCGTTCACGGATTGGTTGATCTAGTGTTAATTTTATAGTTCTAAACCCAATTGTGATAGTGGTACGGAATTGGTCAATTAGTATATTTATTACTAGATAAGTATTTTAGTTATTATTTGTTATCTAACGCTAACGCGGCTTAGTCGTAAATGAATTAAACGTGTACTTATGTATCACGAAATTGATTGCGTCGACAAATTCAATTTGGATTACACTGTGATTCCCTGAAAAATAAAACAAATTGTTGTTCGTCTAAATGAAATTTTTAAGCCAATTTTCGAATTAAATCGAAAGGTTCAAATTTTTACTTTATTACCAAAGATCCAAGGATCATTATTGATTTTGTTAGTAGAAAGATTTGTATTGCGACTCTGATTTGCGAGACAGAATGAAGGATGACGACGTTGACGTATTACATGTGGTATTAAATATATTAGTATTGTGTTGATCTTTATTTGACTCATGGTTATTTTAAAGGAACCTTATACGACGACATTTAGACAAATACTGTCTTAATTTAATATAGCTTTTTTGAAAAAACCTACTCCTTACTCAATACTCCTGGCCTTAATCGCAAGAACACGAGGAGGTACTTTCTTAATTTCGACCTAGCGGGAGCGTTACCCGTGGCTAAGCGGTAAAACGCGCGGGTTCAAATCCCGCCGGGTACCAAAAATTGAAAGCAATTTTTCAAATAAGCAGTATTTTCTTAGTGTGGTAAACACTAATAATGTTTAATTTAAATATAATCAATCCGAATATGTATTTATGACTCAAACTTAAAAAAATGCCTGTACAATTACTTGTCGATACGACAAGCGCCGAAACGCGCATTGCCAATTTACATATCAGTGAATTTAATCGTATTAATTTTATATAGGTAATTCAACTATCTACGTAGTAGATATAATAAATTAGTCAACATGCGTCAGTAGAGTTTTATGTCAAAATTCATATTTTAAAATCAGATAATAAAATACGTGTTGGTCATTATGCGTCAGAAGATTTGAATTTGCAGATATTAATAATAATTTATCAACTCTTCAAAGGACAATGCAACCTAATACAAAAAAAAAAGTTATTGCCCAGATATGAAACAAACGCTATCATAAAAATATCATGTTTACAATCACTTTTTACTATGGCATCAAAAAAATCGAACCTAGAGAAAAAAAGATATAGACATATTTATTATCGTCTAAGTTTTTTCTTTGGGACTTAACAATTAATAATATAATAAATTCTCTGAACAACACACAGCGCCATCTAGCCCCGTGGTAAGCGACTAAGCTTGTGTTACGGTGACTAGACAACGGATATAATACTTATATTTTATTTTTCTTTTGTAAATACATACATATTATACATAGAGGGACACCCAGACCAGACACAAATATTAATTTTTTAAGCATATAAATACTTGCACCCGGCGGGAATCGAACCCTCAACCTCCTGCATTGCAGTCGCGCTTTCACACAACGCGCCACTGAGGTCGTCAAAATTAAACTCTTAACTTAACTTATCTCTTGATTGATAAGTATGTATTTGTTTTATGTTATGTATTTATGCATAGGTATATATACAGGGTGTCAGGAGACCAGTGGATATCCCTGCACGGGCGGGTGGCGGGGAAGGGTTGGCTGCCCAGAATTCATTTTTTTTTCTTTCTATCTCAAACGGTTCGAGTTATACGTCACTTTTTAGTAAAAGTTGAAAAATGTCTACTTTTTGGCACATTTCGGGTCATCACGTCCACAGATTAAGCGATAGCACTTATTTTGTTTTTGCCATGTGTTCACTAATATTGATGTTTGTAAATCACCTTGAATTTTTTTAATACTATAGCTAGTAACTTACAGGATGTCCCCAAAGATAGAATTATTTTTATAAACTTTACTTTCTGCTAAGTTTGAGCATCTGTGGTGTAAAAAAAATGTATGAAACCTGTCTGGCCGACTATTGTAAAAAAATGCCTATTTCATAAGGATTCTAATACAGTATTATACTAATAACTTTTTGTGATAAGTTACTAAGCTACTGCCCATGAATTCATCGAAGTTAGTATCTAACATGAAAAAATTGAAACAAGTATTGTACAAAAAATGACATTTATTAAACTTTAATATGTCTTATTGTTACAGCAAGTGCTTAAATTGTCACCACCCTGACTCCATACAGTCCCTTAACCTTTTTATAAACGATCTCTGAAGGACACTTAAGTATATTTTTTTTCACTTATTTGTTGTGCCGCTTCGTGGACGCGTAGACGCAGGTCTTCAATTGTGGTTATGGGTTTTTTTGTATACTTGTTCCTTTAAACACCCCCAGTAAAAAATACATTTTTTTTACACCACATATGCTCAAACTTAGCAGAAAGTAAAGTTTATAAAAATAAATCTATCTTTGGGGACATCCTGTAAGTTACTAATTATAGTATTAAAAAAAAATTTGAGGTGATTTACAAACATCAATATTAGTGAACACATGGCAAAAACAAAATAAGTGCTATCGCTTAATCTGTGGACGTGATGACCCGAAATGTGCCAAAAAGTAGACATTTTTCAACTTTTACTAAAAAGTGACGTATAACTCGAACCGTTTGAGATAGAAAGAAAAAAAATGAATTCTGGGCAGCCAACCTTTCCCCGCCACCCGCCCGTGCAGGGATATCCACTGGTCTCCGGACACCCTGTATATTTATAAATATTTAAGGTATATGCATGTATTATTTATTGTTATTTGTATGTGTTGCACCATTGTTATTATATTTTTCAAGGTCCTTTTATCTTTCTATACTTCTCGTCCATCCAAAGGGTGCCTGGAAGAGATCGCTTTAAGTGATAAGGCCGCCCATTTTGCCACTTAGTTATAAGTTATTTTATGTATTTCTTTGAATTGACCTGGAATCTATTGCTTTATATCAATCACAAAAGAATTTGCAAACCGGAGTGGGTCAGTGTATATTTAGAACGTCATAATTATAAACGCCCATAAAAAAAAATCTCTTGGCGCGATTTCGGTGCCGCCATATTAAAAGTTGCTGACCTTAATATACACTATTATATGACATGGGTTTCAGGTGTGGGCAGTAATGCAAAAAAAAAAGAGTCTGTGGCCCAACCCATAAGGCAAAAGTTGCATGGTCCTTTAATCAAAAATTTGGTTGTACCTACTAAGTTAAGTAATTAGGTGGTACGCAACTACCAGGTAGACTGAGTCAATATTTATTTATTCATTTATTAAAACTTGCAACACTATTACAACTAAGCCAATGCATTGTGTAACTAAAATATATTGGTTAGGTATTAGTACATTGAAATATTACATTTTTTTGGGCTCCGCGTGCATTTGTCAGAGGACGCAATTTTATTTTTTAGATATCAAGCGGGGGTTAGTTTAAAGTTAAATAATAGTTTGTGGGGTTGGGGCTCTTGTCCCACGGCCGCCATCTTGGAAAAACGGGTTCAAATGGTTTTTATGGTTTATTTGACGAACTATAGGTCTCACATAAAAAATAATTAACATTTTGTTTTGCAAATAAGATTATCTACAACTTTTGTTAAGTAACTTTTAGTCGTAGAACTAAAAATAAAAAGTTATAAGCGATAATCCATGGAAATTTGAGAAACAAATTCTATTGGTCATTTATGAACCGATTTTGATGATTATTTTTTTATTCGGAAGGTAGAAGTCCCAAGGTGGCTCCATAAAAAAAAACATGGATCGGACGAGGATCTTCGGAGTGATGAGCAGAATAGTTCCTCAGAGAGTAGTAAATTACTAACTTTTGGACTTTTACCAGTAGAATCAGACCGTGTGCTGGTCGGTGCTGGTCGGCCGTGTACTGGTTAGGGATTGATGAAGCACTTGTAACCACCTCATCAGAAAACTCCTCAATTACTGTATGTAGGTGAGGTTATATTTTGTTTTTTTGAAGTCGGTTTTTTTATTTCATCCTTTTTTGAGTACCTACTTTCATCTACCACTAAAAATCATTAGAATTTTAACCATAACTTTAATTATTGAGGAGTTCTCTGATGATAAGGTGGTTCCAGGTGCTTCATCAATCCCTAACCAGTAGTACAAGGTCTGATTCTACTGGTAAAAGTCCAAAAGTTAGTAATTTACTACTCTCTGAGGAACTATTCTGCTCATCACTCCGAAGATCCTCATCCGATCCATATAATTTTTTTATGGAGTCACCTTGGGACTTCTACCTTACGAATAAAAAAATAATCATCAAAATCGGTGCATAAATGACCAATACAATTTGTTTCTCAAATTTTCATGGATTTTTGCTTATAACTTTTTATTTTTGGTTCTACGACTAAAAGTTACTTACCAAAAGTTGTAGATAATCTTATTTGCAATACAAAATGGTAATTATTTTATTTATGTGAGACCTATAGTTCGTCAAATAAACCATAAAAACCATTTGAACCTGTTTTTCCAAGATGGCGGCCGTGGGACAAGAGCCACAACCCCACAAACTATTATTTAACTTTAAACTAACCCCCCCTTGATATCTAAAACATAAAATTGCGTCCTCTGACAAATGCACACTCAAATGTAACATTTCAATGTACTATATATAATATAAGCAAATAGTGTCAATATCGATCGATAGGTTGATTGTATTTCATTGAACATTATTTTGCATCGTTCATAAATATTTACACATTTATATTCATTGATATATGTGTATTTAAATTCATTGGCCACAAAGTTATTATTCGTGTATTCTGTCAAAATACGTACTGCTTAACGTTTAGACGGGTATCATTTTGTTGACTCCAACCTGATCTACCTAATCTAGGGTTTAGAAAATTATTTGGTTGTTAAAACTGTTTTTGAGGAAATTATATCTATTTAGTACTAAACTTAATAATTATATTTCCTATAATGTTGTACCCACTCTGTGTGACATTATAGAAAATATTTATGTTCTCTTTCTTGATTTTGACCACTGACTTTTTAATTTAAGGTAAAAAAAACTATTGGTTTATATAAGCTGCTTTATCCAATATACCTGTGCCAATATTTTCTTGTTAAATCTTGTTAAAAATTCTAAGACAATTTCAATTTTTAACATTTTCTTTTAAGCTTTAAGTTAAATTACGTGACATGATTATAAAGTTACGCTACAGTGTAAAACTTCCAAGATTTTTGTCGCCAGACAGATTACTGTTCAATGTAACGGAACTAAAAGTTTTTTCTTCAATTTTGGCAGGCAAACTAATAGTATTTTTGTATAGCTTTTTGTATTTTGTATGTTGGTTAAGGCCATTAATATATCTATGGCATAGTCAGTAATAATAACTTGATTTCTTCAATCTTCTGTTGCACGACGGAAGCCAAGTGTATTCAATAAAAGAAAAACCTAAACGTTGAGCGGGTCAATCCTGAAGAACGGAATTGTAAAGGTCTCGAAACGTTGAGCGGAGTCAATCCTGAAGAACAGACTTGTAAAGGTCTCAAAACGTTGAGCGGAATCAATCCTGAAGAAGGGACCTGTAAAGGTCTTAAAACGTTAGCGGAGTCAATCCTGAAGAATGGACGTGTAAGGTCTCGAAACGTTGAGCGGAGTCAATCCCGAAGGACGGACTGGTAAAGGTCTCGAAACGTTGAACGGAGTAAATCCTGAACAAGTGACCAGTAATGGTTTTGAAACGTTAAGCGTTGAAACAATGCTAAAAGTAATAAACACCACGCGATTAAAACCGAAACATTTCTTTAATTTCAAAAACCTAAAACCAAAATAAAATGAAAAACATTTAAACCAATCTCTAGTATAAAAATAATACCTACTATTATAATTATTATAACGATTGCAAACATTCTACTGAAAGCGGCTTAGTACCTACATCCCACCCTGCATGGTGTTCCTCATATCTATTGTACGGAGACACGAGGCGACAGTTTTCAAGTGGCTTTTTTAACATCAAAGGCACAGGCGGTTCCCGCTTTGAGCCTAGATATGGAACGAGCGAGGCTTACGTCAAACAGTCTTTGTTTCATATTTTCGTATCAGATAATGCAACTGCACTGAAATATGGATATGGATATCCGAAACATTTCAACAGTAATATTTTGTTGGAGGAGTGATATTTTTGCAGTAGGATCTGTCATCTATTTCGGTATGAGATGCAATGCCATTAGTAAAGCTTGTATGAATCTTGTACGGAAATTTAACGTCATTTACTAAATTTTCTATGTTTGTTCATGTCATCTCATCTCATCAGAGCGATTATTCCAACCTTACTACCTCAACTTAAGACGTCTCAGTTGTTTACAAGTTGCATACAAAATTTGCGTATGTAATCGCAGCTGAAGTTATGAATTTTAAATGTAATAATTGATTCAAAGATCTATTTGCTTAAGGTAGGTACATTATTTTTGAATAATATAGCAAGTTTCATATACTTTGCCAATATTCGGCATACAATCACAAATCATAAACAATACATAAATCACAGTCGATGATTGATTGTGATTTCTTGTGTTTGATTCTTTTCGCGACCGAAGCTTTTGTAATAGAGTCAAAACATTAAAAGTAATACAACACAAAATTTAAAAAAATCAGATCGTGTAAATTAAAAAAGTTTAAATTAAATGTATATTTTTAGCGCTTTCGGAATAAACGCTCATAACAGAAATGTATAGTTATTAGAATTGGTAATTTCTTTCAGAAGTTTTTTGTCACCGTAAGAGCAAAGTTAATACCTCTATGCTTACTTAAATAAAATACCTAACTAACATCAACAAAATCCCACTTTACTCCAGGACAAAGGACGTCCATTCCAACAGTAAGTTATTAATGGCTAAAGAAACATTGAATCAGAATAGCCTCGGTGGAAGCAACTGGTTATTTGTCAGCAAATGGATAGAGCGGTCTGAAGTCACCCGCAGAGAGATAACACGTCTATGGAACAATAGAGAAAACATAACTATCTAACAATAATAATAATATAATATATTGCCCGACGTAGCACACAGCGCAAACTAACCCAAAACTAAGCACTATGCTTGTACTATGGGTATGAATAGAAAACCAATACACCTAGAATAATTATAAGTATTATATCCGTTGTCTAGTCACCGTAACACAAGCTTAGTCGCTTACCACGACTTAGATGGCGCTGTGTGTTGTTCACAGAATTTATTTATTTGTTTATTTTATTTATTTACTAAATCTTATATTTGTTTTTTTTTTTTGTAAATACATGTACATATGATACATGGAAAACACCCAGACCAGAAACAAATATTTATTTTTAAGCATAAATACTTCACCCGGTGGAAACCGAACCCGCATCCTGAATCGCAGTCGGGCCTTTCCCCGACAAGCCACAGAGATCGTCAAATAAATCTAATTTAGAGGTACATATAAGATTCTAAGTCCTGACTGATTGGCTGACAGACTGAACTATTATATCAACACTAGCTGCGCCCCGCGGTAAGTCCCGATCCCGCGGGAATTACGGGATAAAAAGTAGCCTATGTGTTATTCTAGGTGTCCAGCTATCTATATTCCAAGTTTCATCGCAATCGGTTCAGTAGTTTTTGCGTGAAAGAGTAACAAACATCCAAACATCCATACAAACATTCACATTTATAATATTAGTAGGAAGGATAGAATAGGAAGGATAGTAGGATTAGTAGGAAGTAGGATACACTCCAAACCGCTTAGGACCAGCGTCCTAAGCATAGGATTGACGATCACTCGCTTGGCAAATCCGACTTCGACTCGGAAATCCGTAAAAATATGTTTTATGAACAAAGATAGTTATGTGTGATGGATGATTGATTAAATGTGGTTTTGAATCAGGGTTTCGTTTAAACTTTAATTTGTAATAAGTGCTGATAAGTGAAAATTTAGAGGTCAGTCATGAAAAATACCCCTTTATTAAAATAAAAGGGACCCCTTTTTACCATTTGGGTACAGAACCCTAAAAATAGACTTTGTTACTAAATGACTTTGACAGTCCTAGTTTTAGGCTTTACATATAATATTATATCGATGTGAGGTTATACCAATGGACTTCTTTAGTTCAAGAAGTGTTTGATGGATTCTCTATTTTAAAACATCTATTTTATTTATCTCTAGCTTTACCCACGAATAGGGATTTGGCTCAGATAAAATACATCTAGCTTTAAAATACTTATTTTCTCTGTTATTTACGAAACCATTTAATACAGTAAATTAAATTTTATGTATCCTTAATTTCACACATTTTGAATCTTGAAATCAGTTAGGTACTGGTGGTAAGTAGTGGTAGACTACCCCTAAAAAGAGTAAAAATGATTCAAAAAAAGTTTTTATAAAAAAATAAATAAAAAGAAAGACAAATTACGTTAAAATGCGTCTCTTTATATTCAGAAAGAATCCGAATAATATCTAATGTGAATCGATTATCGCGATAATACGTAGGTAGTGGATACTCGGTTCTCTTATTAGCATTCAGGGCGAGTAGTGTTTGGAAGCATTGCGCGTCCGAGGACACAACATTGCTATCCATTTCGAATGGATGCGATACTAAAACCAACTCGAGGGTTATCTCAGGATAGTATCGATTTAATTGCACTATAGTTAATTACCAAATCCATTATAATTCAAACGATACGTAGTGTTTTTAATAATGATTTTTTAAATGTTTTTTTATTCTTATATCTTTAAAATAACGACCTCTGTGGCGCGTCGTGCGAAAGCGCGACTGCAATGCAGAAGGTTGCGGGTTCGATACCCGCAGGGTGCAAGTATTTATGCTTAAACAATAAATATTTGTGTCCGGTCTGGGTGTCCCTCTATGTATAAGATGTATGTACCTATTTACAAAAGAAAAATAAATTTAAGTATTATATCCGTTGTTTAGTCACCGTAACATAAGCTTAGTCGCTTACCACAGGGCTAGATGGCGCTGTGTGTTGTTCAAAGAATTTATTTATTTATTATCAAAATGCTTTCTCCTGACTAAATGACTGATCAACGCATAGCCTAAACCGCTCATAGTAGAGAGCTGAAGTGTGTTTTTTATGTGATTTCAGCATCCCAATCAGAAGAAATGATTTTAGGAATTGCTACGGGATCGGGACTTATGAACTGTGAAACCACGGGGAGCTACTAGTTGTCAATATATGAATAAGCCAGTCCTATAATTTCAATTTCATAATAACACTCGCTCACTGCTGCGCGCCATCTACCGGCGAGTAGTACTAGAAACTAGTTTGGGAGCAGCGAAGAGCGAGTGATAGCTTTGTTGCTTCAAAGTTTAATTAGGTATACTGGTATAAAACCTAACCTAACCCGGGCACAGCAGAAAAGTACGAATTGGTAATACACTTTCGTTCTTCTATTTCATTCATTTTACCACACAATTACCTCTCCACTTACGGAAATGCGAGACTAGGTCGGTTACGGACTACAAACTTTCGGTCAGTCGATAGCTCGTCGACAATAAAAAAAAAATTGTGTCTGGTCTGGGTGTTTTCTATGAATGATATGTATGTATTTACAAAAAAAAAAGTAAAATATGTAGTATATCCGTTGTCAAGTACCCATAGTACAAGCCTAGTGCTTAGTTTGGGGCTAGATTGCGCAGTGTGTAACGTCGTGCAATATTTATTTATTTTATTTAGTGACAAAATTATTGTATCTCACGTAGTTAGACAACAGAAATACATAAGCTGAACAGGTACTTTCTAGGTCAGCGTGCTTCATCTTAGACTGCATCTACACTTACCATCAGGGTCCTAAATCTGCTCTCAAAATCGTGTCTCAATAGAGAGTCAATCTCTTCTTCTTTTCATATAGTGGTGTGGTTGACCTGGTGTTAGAGTATCCAGGTCGCTCTAAGGCCTCTTATTTGACCTAACGACTGCTATCAGTGATGTATGATCATTAAAACATTGGGGTACTGACGACCAAAGACGCGAGTTCAAACTTCTTAGCCGCGAGTGAATTTTTAAAGATGTAGTGTAGGTGCTACACCTATTTTTCATTTTAAGGGCCCTATTCTGAAAAACTGAAAATCCATGTCGGGCGCATCGAAAATTGTTGATTATTTCATGACGGAATGTCGTAGAACTTTTTTTTGTGTACAGATAGTAGGCGACATTGTTTCCGATATTTTAGTGCAGTTTTCATACAAATATGTCGAAACGTATTGAAGCCTATCGACATTTTAGCCAAATCAGACATTTTTTGTCTAAAATTTGGATAGGCTTTGCACCAATAGGAGGTTCTTGTCTTAAAACTACACCAAAATGTAGGAAACAATGTCACCTACAATCTGTGCACAAAAAAAAGTTCTACGACATTCCGTCATGAAATAATCAACAATTTTCGATGAGCCCGACAGGGATTTTCAGTTTCAAGGTCGTTGGCGTATATACTCCTCTTAATAGATTTTCAAAAATTTAGTCGTAGAACAAAGTTAGTTCGCCTACACGTTTAAAAAAAACGGTTTCGGTTTATATTACTTATCTCAAAAAGCAAGATGCATCAACGCTCGCCAAAGTATCGTCCGATAGAAATTTTCCCGTCGGCTTGAACCCCTACTCTGTAAATGGAACTATTCATTCGCTGTTCTAGACTACAATGGCTAACGATGGATGGACTTGTTGCAATTACCCACGGTGCACATAAATCATAGGTAACATGCGACATTACTAATTTGAAAAATAACCCACCTATAACTTGTGGCCACATTCTGTATAGTTTACTAGCGACCTCCCTTAGTGAGATTAACATTAGGTACTTGTGGTATGCATTATAGAGTTAATTTCACAAAAGCAGCCTCGTAGTAGCACTGAAATGAAACTATACAAGTACGCTGAAATTGGTATACCATTCAAAATGACATTAGATCTTTGTGCCGATTTGATTTGCGCCATGTTGCGCTGTTGACGCGACTTTTCTATTGAAAGTGATGTTGGCCGTCCGTGGAACTAATAGTTCCGTGGGTAGGTGATACGGCTGTGGGAAAATGGTTCTTGTAGATGCGTTCAAATGGAAAATAAAGGAAAGATACATAACATAGTCTTAAATTCATCGCAGGGGGTGGAAACGTGGCCTGGTTCGTTAAGACGCTGGGATGCTGACCCAGAGACCCGAATTTGAGCCTCGTCGCTCAAATTTCTATTCAAAACTTTATTGGCCCTTATCTCCGAAACGTGTCACTTTTCAAACATGAAACTACATAATATTTTAGTAAGTATAAAACTCCTTTATTTAAAAATGTAGTCTTATGGTTTTAATAACTTGTGGGAAGAGTTAAAAAAACCGGCCTAGTGCAAGTTGAACTGGCGCACGAAGAGTTCCGTACCACTATCACACTTTAAAATGAACATTGGACCAACCAATCCGTGAACGCAACGCAAACGTTAAAATTTATTTTACTACAACTGTCTAGCTATTACTGTTCATGAGATACAGTCTGGTGTCCCGTTTTTACTCTTTGGGTACGGAACCCTAAAAATCAACGTGTCTACCGCTGACTATGCCAGAGACTTTATAGGTCATTAAGAGGACAGTGTACCTACTCTTTCTCCATACAAACGTAGTCGACTGTTTTCTCCCTGGATAAAGACATTAGAGCAAATATGTTTGTTTATGTCATTAAACCTATATCTGCCTTGACCATGCCCCTACGTTTTGTTTTTTTTTTCAATTTCTAATTAGAATAGAAATAAAATTCTGAAAAATTAGAAAATGAAAACAAAAAAACAAAACGTAGGGGCATGGTCAGGATTGATATTATAGGACTTATGGCATAAACATATTTTTTGTAATATCTTTATCCAGGGAGGAAACAGTCGACTACGTTTGTAAAGTTTGTATGGAGAAAAGAGTAGGTAGACTACGATGGATGGGATGGGCCCTTAAGAGGGTGGGTGTTACCATTTCCATACAAACATAATACCAAAATAAATTATGAAAAATTTAGTTTTCTAAACGAGAGAAACATTTTTTTCATTTTTCCAGCGTAAATTACTAGTTTACATCTCATTTACATCTCATTTGTTTTATATTATTCCCAATGAAAAGGAATTTACGCTGTAAAAATGAAAAAAATGTTTCTCCGTTTTATTTCATTTCGAATGAATATTTTTGAAAACCTTACCCTTTAAAAATAAAATCTTAATCCGAATAATATCGATATTAAGGTAGAAAACTAAATTTTTCATAATTTATTTTGGTATTATGTTTGTATGGACATGGTAACAGTACCCACGATCTTAAGCCTCGAAAATGATTAAATACATGGTTTTATTTATGATATCAATTGTGAAATAGGGTATAGAATACTTACCTATCAAAGACCGTTAGACTAATGGTCATAACAGTCTTAATGGGGAAATTAGTTCAAGAAGTTCTTTTTAGGGTTCCGTACCCAAAGGGTAAAAACGGTACCCTATTACTGAGACTTCGCTGTCTGTCTGTCCGTCTGTCCGTCTGTCCGTCTGTCCGTCTGTCCGTCTGTCCGTCTGTCCGTCTGTCCGTCTGTCCGTCTGTCCGTCTGTCCGTCTGTCCGTCTGTCCGTCTGTCCGTCTGTCCGTCTGTCCGTCTGTCCGTCTGTCCGTCCGTCCGTCTATCACCAGGCTGTATCTCATGAACCGTAATAGCTAGACGGTTGATTTAATTGTAATTTAATTTAGACTGCGTTTTAGGTACTAGAGTGCGTTTCATTCATCTTTACCTATGCCGTCATGTTGGTAGCAAAACAAAAAAGTGCAAAATACAAAAAAAATAATGTGCTACCTTGAATTTAGGGGGATTTGTATATAAAAAATGAATGAACGAATCTTCCTGTATTCAAGGTTTAGGGTATAGCACATTCAGGATAATATTATGGGAAGACTTTTTTGTTTTGCTACCAACATGACGGCATAGGTAAATAAAGATGAAACGCACTCTAAGAGACTAAACGGTGAAATTGCGGGGCGCTGTTTGTCATCTATGACATTGAACTATCTATTAATGAAATCAAATTCAAGAAGTCACTAGATGCATTTCTTCCCGTGGGTGGCGTAAAAGGCGACTTAGGGATCTGAGAGAGATTAGCAAACCATAAGTTCTCCCCGCGCGGTGGTGGACAAACTGCTTGATCCCTAATCTAATTGCAGAAGGTATGGTCAATAATGACTTACCGACTGCGTCGAACCCAAATAAAAAAAAACATTTAGGGTTTAGCGGACCCCGGGCTCCCGAGAGGGCTGCAACCGGAAACATCGCTCGGATGAGAAGCCTAGATCCCCAATACAAGTCCAAATGAAACCCTATCGAATTACATAAGAAAGAACACAAATTAAATGTATAAACACATAAAAGTGGTGATCATTATTGTTAAAAGGTGCGACCAGAAATCGCAAGACGTCGCAAATGTCTTACCACACTTGCCTTAATAATTTTACTCGCAAGCTCACAAAGTGGACACCAAGCCAAAATGGTGACTTTCCCTCGGAAAACCGCGGGGTCGCAACTCCCTCACCTCAAGGTGCCCTGCGGACAATTTAATAATAGGTAATAAATTATTATTATTATTGTGGTAATTATTGCGAAATTGACTCTCTCTAAGTTCTTTTTACTGAAGTTTTTTTCTCAAGATAGTACCTAAGTATATTTCTAGTCATAATGTCTATCGTCCATAAAATTATAATGAAGTACCTACCTGAAGTCCTGAACCGTCTTCCTGAAGTACCTGTCAACGTCCTTAAATATACATAACACTTTTATTTAGAATATTCATGACTTCCCTGAAAATATGACGTTGAATAATAAAACAGGCACATTTTTTAAAACAAAATATTTTTTACGTTTTAAGGACAATGCAGTTAACGAGGCAAGAAAATTTTGTCGCGTAGAAGCATAGGGACGTAAAGTGTAATTATGTTTTTGTTTGGTAAAGAGGGAGGGAAATGAACCTCTAAAATATGATAAATACGAAAAGGGACGGGAATTATAAATGTGTTTTGTACTCGAGGTTTTTAACGAGAGAAAATTAAGGCGTACGGTGGCTGAATCCGTCACTTTAACTGTCAAATGTCGTGTTGTATACTTATAAATACGAGACGACTGGACTGTTTTAAGAGGATAGTCTCCATTCTCTTTCTCCATACAAATGTAGTTTAAATTTTCCTTCCTGGATAAAGACATTAGAGCAAATATGTTTATGCCATAAAACTTATATCTGTCATGACTATGCATGAACCTATTACTCTTTTCTTCACTTTATTATTTTTCTTTCTTTTATTATTATTTTAATTAGAAAATAAAAAAATGGTAGATGCATTGTCATGACAGATATAGGTTTTATGGCATAAACATATTTGCTCTAATGTCTTTATCCAGGGAGGAAAATTTAAACTACGTTTGTATGGAGAAAGAGAATGGAGAGTATCCTCTTAACCTACGAAAGAAATAGAGGGGTCTTCTAAGGTTCATAATGTAGGTAATTTACTGCAAATAACTTGCAAATATTGTAAAATACTTTACATTGGCTAATATCTTAATGGCCATAGATGGGTTCATCATTACCACTATATGTACCTACACTAATATTATAAAGGAGGAAGGATTTGTATTCTTGTGTGTGTGTGCGTCTGTGTGTTTGTAATGAATAAACTGGAAAACTACTAGACCGATTTCAAAAAATCTTTCATCATTAGAAAGCTACATTCACCCTGAGTACCATAGGCTACTTTTGATCCCGATACTCCAACGGGATCGGGACTTACGTGGGTGAAACCGCGGGACGCAGCTAGTAATAAATAAAATAATGATATCATAATTGGACAAATCATATTAATCATCAACTAAAGTAGACTCCGGCAAAATAATGTTCATTTTCAACCGATTAAATTTGGCCAGTTCAATTGGTAAAACACAATTTGTTTTCAGGAAAGTTCTTACCTATTATGTGATAAAGAGTAGACTTTGTACATCGTAATTATCTACTGAATATTACCTTGAACAGGTTCATACACCTCAAATAAAAGAAAATTAAAAAAACAATGTGCTGCATAATTATGATAGGTAAATTTTATGTTAAATTATTCCAGCATACGTGTTATAGACCAACGTAGACAAATTAATTAGTTTTAATCAATTATTAATTAAAAAACCCAGCTTTAATCTTAAATTATGCACAATTGTAAGTAAGTGAGCACAAGTAATAAGTGCACGAATTATGTATATATATATAAATTATGCACATATTAACTAGGTACAGAGATAACTGTTTTAATATAAAAACCGTAACTTGGAAATTGGAAAGCAAGTTAAGAAATAACTCGAGAACAATGAAGACTTTCTTGGTAAGAAACTTTTTGTTTAATACTCACCTTTAAACGTTGCCAATATTTAACTTGTCAACTGCTAGTCAGTAGTCGAGTAAGTACCCATATTAAAAGCCTAGCTTTTATTTTTTGGGCTACGTCCTGCAAATATTTATTTAAATCCATCTGATCCTTGCCTTGAATATAACACCGAACGGGTTAGTACCGTTTCCCAGAAGCTACCATCCGGGATCAGCTATAGAGAGATCATATATTTATTCAAACGGTAGTGTGTTCGGTTCTCTATAAAGGAGAGCTTTTTTTTTTTTACGTGGAGAAATGCGCGCGCATACTGCACTACCACGGGGAGGTAGTGCAGTTATGTGGGACTCCAACCCACTAAAACTCCACGGTCCACCTCCTTTACCGCTAATGGCGGGAAACACGGGCACGCTCTCGCATTCATCCGTGTAACCCGCCACGGCCGTCCGTCACCAGACCCTCCTCAGGGGGAACGCCCCCATCACCGGCGCACCAGGGGACGTGGCACGCCGTGACCACCTCGGGAACCAAAGCACGTGGGCGCCAGACGACCCCGTGTCTGGAGACCCCTGGTTCCCCTGCGACGGGTCAGGTCTGTGGTCCCGTCGCCAACTACTTTTCGGCTGCAGAGGATAGGGAGAGCGGCAACGACACACCGGCACTCCTCTTCCCCTGCAGCCCCACCGCGTCCGCCATCAAAACGGTGGCGACCCCGCCAAGGCCGCGGAAGGTAGGGAGAGCACTACCTTATGCACTATCCCACCGCTCCGGGGGGAGCGGCGGGGTTGTGTGGGGCTCCCTGTTGAAGCCAGCCGCTGTGGCTTGACGGTGTAGCGGACCCCTCCTGCACGTCTTAACGTTGGCTAAAGTTGGGGACGCTATAACAAATTTATGTAGACCAGTTATTTTAGGGGTTACTATGTACCCTAAAAGACGTTTGGGCAAAAACTTTTTTGGTTTTAGCGTTTCAGGGTTCAATAGTGTCAGAACAAAATATAATACTTATTATTTGCGGTTGTACATACCATTATGATAGTAGATATTATGAAAGCGTATGTCTAATAGTTGACTAGTTGACTCACTTACATGACAATCATTGTGTTGCAGGTACTGTGTTTTGCGGTGTTCGCCATTGCCGTCTACCAGGTCGACTGCAGCTACTATGACGGTGGCGGTGAAGACGAGACCACCCCGGCTCCCGAGCCCGAGACCACCCCGGCTCCCGAAACCACCGAGGCTCCGGAAGCAGAGACAACCACCGCTGGAGGGGAAACTCCTGATGATGGCGGTTCCGGACCAACTGGCTCGTTAGCGGGTGGAAGTGCCACTGGCTATTATCCTAAGGTAAAGGTCGAAACGTCCAAGAATGCAGATGGAACTATGGGCAAAGGCTACGCCTCCGCCAAAGAGGGCACAGCCGATGCTTACTCTCAGAGCACATAAACCTTCCAACGAGGGTCGTCAGTCGTCTGAACCAGCAATCAAGGGCACGCAGCTGCAACGACTACGTTTTAATCAAATTATTGTGAAATAAATAAATTAATAATCAGTACATCAATTTTTTTTTTAAACTAAAACCACAGTTTACATAGTAGTTGGTATCTCGGCCCTTCTACTTGTACTATTTATGTATTCTGTGGCGCTTCTTAAAGTTGCCCAGTTTTCATACAAATTTTGTTTCCCGGGACCCCGGTCACATAAGTTATATTTTAAAAATTTAACTCATTTTTCGGTTTTAATAGCGTTGCTTTTATTATTTTTAGCATTTTATCAATGCTCTTCGTTTTGTGATCTTCACAGATCTTTTCCTCAGGTGTAGACTGAGTTTAATTTCAATTCAACATCGATCAAGGATAAATCTTTGGTCATAATAAGTTGTAGGAAATTTACACATAATTTGTAAAGGTACGTTTTCTGAAAACAGGAAGGTTTATCATTAATCATTAAGGAATTCTCTGATGACAAGGTGGTTTTAGGTTTTTTTAGGAGCCGAATATATTGATAGAAGTTCAAAAATTAGTGACTTACTACATTCTAGGACGCTATTCTGCACATCATTTCAAAGGTTCTAATCAAAAATTCACTAACTTTAAATGAAAAGAAAAATAGGGAACGATCGGACCGCATCAGCACTAAATCAGCAAATCAGGTAACATACACACAAAAAAAGAACGCCCGAATAGATAACCTCCTCCTTTTTGGTAGTCGGTTAAAAATATTTCCTTAATTAAGAAATTTCAATGCATAGTCAGAATTATTTAGGAAACTGTCGAAAGGAAAAATAAAATACTCATTGGCTTCCTGATAACGGAGATAGCGGCAATTTCGTTCCGGAATAAAAAAAATACAGAACAGATAAAATTCTCTTTGCATTCATTTTACTCCGGTTTGACCTTGCCTTTGTTCTGTGATTTATGAAGTATCTACCGTAACCTTACAAAACATTAAACATTGGTGGTGGGTGCATAGAATAAATTACATTTAAAATAACAATAAACTTTATTACTCGCATGGTAAATAAAATAAACAAAACAACTGACAAATATTATTATATAACGGGGTATTTACCACGTCCAATAAACAAATTTAAACATGGTAAATACCCCGTTATATAATAATATTTATAGTGTTAATATTAGTGTTAAAATAGTAATAATTTGTAGTTAAGTGGCAGCACTCCATGTCATAAAGTGTTGCCACTTAAAAATGATAAGGAGAGTGGCTTAAAACATAATTGTAAGAAAATTACGGTATTTCGATGACTAATCCCTAGGAAGCCAGGTCATTTCATACAAAGTTCCAATTTGTGCTTCATGAATATTAATACGGACCTTCCGCACATGTTTGATGTTGCCCTCTGTTTGATATTTAGGTTTTAGCGCTAAAATAATATCTGAATTTGTACTAAATTACGTAGGAAACTAGGTAACTTCATAGGTAAAACAATCGTCTATTTAGGGTTCCATAGCCGGATGGCAAAAAAACGGAACCTTATTATATTTCGTTTAGTAGCGTGGCTCACCTAGTAGTTTTTAGATCGCTTTAAAGGGGAAAGTCTCTTTTCCATATAAATGTGGAAGAGTAGGCACTATACATACTGTCGTACCTTCTCTGGTAGTGGTAGTGAACTAGTCCACTACATTTGTAAAGTTTGTATGGATGGATCTGATGTCTTTATCCAGAGAGGAAACAGCTGTTTCCTCCTTGGATAAATACGTCTATGTCATATTTATCTTCTTATATATAAAATTTCCATGTCACAATGTTAGTTACCGTACTCCTCCGAAACGGCGCGACCGATTTTTACCAAATTTTATTATGCATATTGAGTAGGTCTGAGAATCGGCTACTATCTATAATTTATAAGGCAAAACAACGTTTGCCGGGTCAGCTAGTAATATATATATAGATTGATTAACACTTTTTTGCAACAAAAACACAATTAAATTTTGACAAAGGATAACTTAAAACAAAAGTGGCACAATAGGCGATTACCGCCTATGGGCGATCTTTTCCAGGCAACCAATTTTCTAATTAGTAGGTAAATATAGACATAACATTTATAAATTTTACAATACGAAAACAAATTAGAACTAGGTATAATATTAACACGCTCATTTAGAAGTAGGAAGACGGCAGTGGAACAAGATCCGTGCCATCTTCTTAGTTGTTGCACGAGTTTATCTATCAGAACACGGATGAGTCCTCTTGGCGCTGCAACTTAGACCGGCTATTGGTAACAAGCCGCAACATCTACAGTTCTGCAACAACACATAGGCTCGATTCTTTTTTATTTTCTTTCTTTTTCGTATGGTAGTGTGGCTCACCTAGTGTTGGAGTTTTCAGGTCGCCCTAAGGGCACTAACTTGACCTAACGACTGCTATCGGAGTTAACAACCGGAACCAACTGCTTAACGTGCTCGCGAAAGTAAATTTTTGCCACACAAATTATCGGTCACCCATCTAAGTTATGACCGCGCCAAGCGTTGCTTAACCCGCTCGACCATTCAAGGTAGGTACAGCTAGACCAATGAGCTCGATTATATCCCGCTATTTCCACAAAACTAACACAGTTAAAACCGCTGGACATATCGAAACTAATATTATAAAGAGGAAAAGTTAGGATAGATGATGGAGGTATTCTCTAGAACTAGAGAGAACTAATACCAATGAAAGTTGATAAATGTAGGTAGGTTGAATCCTTGAGAGTAACATGGGCTAACTTTAATCCCGCCATACATATGAAACCGCAGGGCGATGGGCGTATACAATACGAGTACTAGCTGCGCCCTGCGGTTTCACCCGCGTAAGTCTCGATCCCGCGGGAATGTCGGGATAAAAAGTAAGCTTATGTATTATTCCAGGTCTCCAGCTATCTACATACCGAGTTGCATGGTAATCGGTTCAGCGGTTTTTACGTGATTGAGTAACAAACACACACACACACACACACAAACATACTCACAAACTTTCAGCTTTATAATACTAAAGGAGGATAGATTTTTCTTCTGTTTTCGCTATGTTGTATTGAAATTAAGAGGACAGTCTCCATTCTCTTTATCCATACAAACGTAGTCGACGTTTTCCTCCCTGGATAAAGGCATTAGAGCAAATATGTTTATGCCATAAAACCTATATCTGTCATGACTATGCATCTACCTTTTGATTTTTTTCATTTTCTAATTAGAATAGTAATAAAAAATAAAAAAAATGAAAAGGTAGATGCATAGTCATGACAGATATAGGTTTTATGGCATAAACATAATATTTGCTCTAATGTCTTTTTCCAGGGAGGAAAACGTCGACTACGTTTGTATGGAGAAAGAGAATGGAGACTGTCCTCTTAAAGACATTTTCCTTCAATCAATTCTCGATTCAATCCTAAAGAAGGGACCTGAAAAGGTTTAGAAACGTTGAGCGTTGAAACAATGCTAAAAGTAATAAACACCACGCGATTGAAACCGAAAAAGCTAGTGAAACCATTTAATAGGAAATTAGATTCCTTACATAAAAATCCTTTTAATTCATGACACGGACAGTAATAAATTCTGAAACTTACTACCATAAGTACTTATATTGCGACTTTTTATTCCGCCGAAGGAAATTCTTTCTAAGACGCAAATAGCTTTCGAGCTGCTGAACCGTCGGCACTAATTCAATTTCCTTCGAGTCTAGAAAATTTAGGTCACAACCTGTACCTTAGCTTTAGATGAAAACAAAAAACAGCAGATACGTTACCTAGTCTTGGAAAATGAGACGATAAAACTGCGTCTAGCTGACGCACTAGTCTTAGTCGTATGTCGAACCGTTGCCGCGTGAGCACGTGCTGTCTGCGATTGTCTTTTTGAAATCCATAAGAAGCCTTTTTAAGAGGCCTTTTTTAAAGAAAAGACTTTTTAAGAAGGTGGGTACTGTTACCATTTCCATACAAACATAATATCAAAATAGAATTATAAAAAAATATGTTTTCTACCCTAATTTCGGTATTATTTGGATTAAGATTTTATTTTTACAGGGTTTTCCCCCCACCACAATGTTTTCCAAAATATTCATTGAAATGAAATAAAACGGAGATACATTTCGTCCATTTTTGCAGCGTAAATTACTTTTTATTGGGTAAAATATAAAACAAATGAGATGTAAACTAGTAATTTACGCTGTAAAAATTAACGAAATGTATCTCCGTTTTATTTATTTTGGTATTATGTTTGCATGGAAATGGTAACAGTAGCCACCTTCTTAAGATCCTTTTTGCTTATTTACAAATGCCTGAATCACTCTTAAAAACAATATTTTTAAATACAATAATTTAATGAAATTGAATGAAGGCGTTTCTAGCTCATTTTTCGAATACGCAAAGTTAGAATATACCGTATCTACTATTTTTGTTTTCATCTAAGACTTTAGCTACCTAAATAGACTCAGAAACGCGCTTAGTAGTTTTACTGATTTTCAATTAATTTACTGCCGTTTTGCTTTAAGCTGAAAATCCGAGTCTAAAACAAATAAGCGGAAATAGAGAGTACCTACTCAAGAGGTAGTTAGTTATTTCGGGTACCTAACTACATTGGTTTAGAGTTTGGATTGATTGGGGACAAAATGAGATATCGTGGAAATGAGCATTATTGAGCATTTGAGTTCGCTGTTTAAATAAGGCTTTACTGAATTTAGACCACTACTTTAGAATAAATAAATATTGCACGACGTTACACACAGTTCAATCTAGCCTCAAACTAAGCAATAGGCTTGTATTATGGGACTAGACAACGGATATACTACATATACTATTTTTTTGTAAATATGAATTGATTCTTCTTCTGTTTTCGCGATGTTGTATTGAAATTAAAGACATTTTTCGGTTTGAATCGCGTGGTTTTTATTACTTTTAGCATTGTTACAACGCTCAACGTTTCGAGACCTTTCCAGGTCTCTTCTTCAGGATAGACGCGATTCAAACCGAAAAATGTCTTTAATTTTAAATATGAATTTACAAAAAAAAAGTATATGCAGCATATACTAAGTACAAAGAAGCATATGTAGGTATGCACCTACATATGATACATAGAAAACATCCAGACCAGATACAAATATTTATTTTTGAGAATAAATACTTGCACCCGGCGGGAATCGAACCCGCAACCTCCTGCATTGCAGTCGGGCCTTCCCCCGACGCGCCACTGAGGTCGTTGACTGTCATCGTTTTAGACCAGTTTACGCTTTGTTATCTGTTGAAAAGTAAAAGTATAGGGGGAGGTCCCCTAGTGGCGGACAAAAAAGGGTTTTTGTAAAAATAAAAAAAACTATTACAAAACTTTTAACTTCAGTTACAAATTAAATAAGTCAACAAAATTTAAAATCAAATTAAATTAACAAAATGCAACTTCCGGATAAACATACGTTTAAACTTTGGTGAAAATAAATGCAGTCTCTGAAAGTGGCACCTAGTACCGGACGGTTTTACTTTGAACCTCTAGCATCAGATGATTTTGAAACATACAGCACAGAGAACCTGTGCCAGAGCACCTAGGTGTCTGAACATCAACACAAGCAACACAAGCTTTATGAGTCCATCCATGGTAGATTTGGCACTGTATATAGACTTCGTCTTAGTCCTGTAAGCACACTGCGCAAGTCTCTTGTTTTGTTTGAGATGCTTCCATCATCAGGATGTCTCTGCATAAAATCAAATTTTTAGTCTATTTTTGGCAGTTTCTATTTCTTTGTTGAAGCGATAAGGGATTTGTAAACTTGTTTGGACCTATTTTCCATTCTTTTGCCTTATTTTATTTCTATGTTTTTCTGTATAACCTCTTTTAAAATTATCAATAATTCTTATAGAGTACTAGGGACATTGGACCCTACTTTATTTAGAACGAACATAGTAAACAACTGCTGACAAGTACTTAGCAGTAACACTCATTTGAATCCTAAGTCACGCAGTGTCCTTTCGCCAAAAACACCAAAAAACCTCTCTTAATGACGTAGCGCGCCTCATTGGCAAACCAGGTCCCGGGTTCGGTAATGTGGCACTTGGATTTAAATCAGTCGCGTTCTTAGTCTCCGAGATAGTACAGTGTCCGGCATTAGGTGCCGTCTGGCGTTACGGGACTTCCCCCTACCTATTAAGTAGTCTATTTCAGAGTTGAAGATCAAAAATGTAAACAAAGAACTGACAATGTTTAAGGAGAAAGTACCTAAATAAAGGGCTGTCACTTTCAAAGTTCAAATGTATGAGTTTTTTGTTTGCATTTTTGAGCTAATAGGTTCTGAAATAGAGTTTACTTAGGATATTTTATTTTCTCCGAGCATAACATTTCCGATTTTGTACGGAGAGTTATGATATGAAAGGTTATTCACGGACATAGAGAAACATCTCCGACAACCGACGCCTACGCATAGTTGAAAGATCATGCAGTGAACTACAAAAAGGCCGGGCCTCCGCCCGGCCGCGGCAGATTGGGCAGACTCAAGAACTGCTGACTTGACGTCGTTAGATCGGATATGCGTGCAAATGGCCTCACTACGCGGGATGCCGAAGAACGTGCGAAGTGGAGACGTAAAAGTAGGAAGGCGAACCCCAGGCTCTCGAGGGGGATGCAAGCATCGCTTGAAAGATGATGATGATTTATGTTATATCAATATGTTGTAGGGTAGAAAACTTTAAGTTGAACTCAAAACAAATAAATAGAAAAGTTGAGATCAATGCTTACATAGGAGTTTTATGTTTTTCTTTTTATTAATCGCAGTCAGTTGTTGTTCAGAGAATGTATTTATTAACTATTATTATGTCTATGTTTACCGTTTAAACAAGGTTTATAACAATAAATATCTACTTTTAACCACGAAAATATGTATGATGTATGATAAGTACCCGTGTTTACAGACTGAGGGCACCACCGACGCAAAATAAAAATGCGACCATGTAGCGCCATCTTTATAACGATTACAGTCAAAATCTCAGACAGATTTGTCAAAGTAGTTTTGTTTTCACAGCTGTTGAAAGCCATCAAGCGGGTTTTTATTTGCAATCATGGAGAAAGAACAATATCAATCAGTGATTCCTCCTAAGCCCTCGTATATATTAAGAGGAATAACAACGCCAACGACCTTGAAACTGAAAATCCCCGTCGGGCTCATCGAAAATTGTTGATTATTTTATGACGGAATGTCGTAGAACTTTTTTTTGTGTACAGATTGTAGGTGACATTGTTTCCTACATTTTGGTGTAGTTTTAAGACAAGAACCTCCTATTGGTGCAAAGCCTATCCAAATTTTAGACAAAAAATGTCTGATTTGGCTAAAATGTCGATAGGCTTCAATACGTTTCGACATATTTGTATGGAAACTGCACTAAAATATCGGAAACAATGTCGCCTCCAATCTGTACACAAAAAAAAGTTCTGCGACATTCCGTCATGAAATAATCAACAATTTTCGATGCGCCCGACATGGATTTTCAGTTTTTCAGTATAGGACCCTTAAATAAAATATGTTTAAATTAGTGTCTTCAATATCGAAACTATTGCAAATACCCTACTCGCTACCTTTTTATTTTCTACGAAACATTTCAAATCCAACAACACACCCCAGTTGTTTCTCTCGCCCGTGACTAAAATACGTTCTGCCTATTCATCATAGTTACTGTGGCACGGCAGTTAATCATCGAAGTTAAGTTTAGTTCGAGCTAAGGCGTTTGACACCATGATAAGCGGTTCTAAGTTACTGCTAACATGTCTGCTCGTAGGTACAATACCTATAATACTGGCTATACAGTATTTGTAAAGAAATACACCCTTAGCTATCACTGGACAGAAGGTCTGCCACTGAATTTTGTGCCTATTTGATCTGCGCGATTTCTATTGAAAGTGATGGTGACCGTCCATGGAACTAATAGTTCCGGAGACTGTCACCATCACTTTCAATAAAAAACGCGCGACAACAGCGCAACATGGCGCAAATCAAATCGGCACAAAGATCTAATGTCATTTTGTATGATATAGCAATTCCAGCGTACTTGTATAGTTTCATTTCAGTGTTAGCTATAAACACAAACATCCGTATAGACTTTCTTGTTTAATTTTTAGAGAAACGAGACTCCGCTGTCTGTTTGTTCGTCTGTCACTATAAACCGTGATGGGTAGACAGTTAAAATTTTCACAGACGATGTATTTCTGTAGCCGCTATAACAACAAATACTAAAAACAAAATAAAACAATTTTTTGGGGTGCTTTCATGCAACAAACGTGATTTTTTTGAAGTTAAATGCAACGTAAGCGCGATTTGTAATGACCATCTTGTGATATATTGGCGTCAAGACATCTTAATGTTCTGGACCGTAGTCCCGCCGTTTTACAAATTGAGTTAAAGAAAACATTGATGTAAAAGCCACCTGAAAGTCATCAAAAAGGTCAATACGTAACGAAATTTCACAAAAACCCCGGCCAAGTGCGAGTCTCGCTCGCGCACGAAGGGTTCCATACCATTATCACAATTGAGTACGGACCCCTAAAACTAAACACTGGACCAAGTGCAACAACGACGCACATTTGCATTTATCTTTACCACTGACGCCAGTCTATCACTAGATGGCGTTAGTGGTAAAAATAACACGCGCTTACGTTCCGTTTTACCGTAAAAATCACGTTTGCTGTATGGGAGCCCCCCTAAACATTTTGTTTTTAGTATTTGTTGTTAGGTATAGCGGCAGAAATACATCTGTGAAAATTTCAACTGTCTAGCTATCACGTTTTATGAAATACAGCCTGGTAACAGACGGACAGACAGCAAAGTCTCAGTAAATAGGGTCCCTTTTTTACTTTTTGGATACGGAACCCTAAAAACCGACACCACGTTAACATTGGAATGGAAATTACATACAACCGAAAAAAAAACCTACACGGTCGTAACATACGAACTTATTGCTGGCGTAAAATTCTATTTGCAATTTGGTATTTCACTCTACCCTGTGACATGTGTGCGGTTCGCATAAAAATTTAGGAAGCTCCCTCAAGATCTCTACCGGAATACTGACGGATACTCGTATAAACAACGACTTAAAAACAAAACATTAAAAAAGATACTTTAAGAGGACAGTCTACCTACTCTTTTCTCCATACAAACTTTACAAACATAGTCGACTGTTTCCTCCCTGGATAAAGATATTACAAAATAGTATATTATGCAACTAGTGAATAAAAGACGGATTTAGTGCGAGGGCCATAGAGGAACCACGAGCAAGTGAAGGATTCTAACGACTGAATCACGACCGTAGGGAGTGATTCATGATGATTGATGATTCTAACACTTGAATCACTCGCTACGCTCGTGATTCAAGTGTTAGAATCCTGAGCGACGCCAGTGGTTCATGGCCCTCAATGTAAATCCGTACTTTATTCAAGAGTTGCATACTATACTTTATACCATGACTACGAGAAAAAAAACCGGTCAAGTGTGAGTCGGACTCGCGTCGCGTACGAAGGTTTCCGTATCACTAACATAATTAGGTACGGAACCCTGAAATGAACACTGGACCGGCAACCAATCTGTGAACGCAACGCGAACGTTAAAATTTATTTTACCACTGGCGCCAGTCTCAACTCATCACTAGATGGTAAAAAGTGCTAGTGGTAAAAATACATCGCGGTATTGTTACATTTTTATGTCAAAATCACGTTTGTTGAATGGTCCTTAAATTTTTTATCTATTTGTTGTTATAGCGGCTAAAGAAATACATCTAGCTATCACAGTTTATGAGATACAAACTAGCGAAAGACGGACAGACAGACAGCGAAGTCTCAGTAAAAATGTTCCGTTTTTCCCTTTGGGTATGGAACCCAAGAATTTTATGTAGAGTTTTCTTTGCGCAAGGAGTTTGTAAAAAGTTTTTTTTCGCATAAGGAGGTTGTATAATAGTCCGAGAGCTAGCACCAATTTTTGGGTAGGTATTTGTGGCAAGCTGAAAACTTGTCACATACCTCTTCTATTATACCCCAATACGGAATCGCAAACCTGGCTGGTGAGTAGCGGGGCTAAATGGACCCCTAATTTTTTTTAAATATTATTTTTTTTTTCCGAAAAATATGTTTGAGGCAATATGCAATTTTTATATGTTGCAGTGTAATGCCTAATGAATACAAAAAAAAATAAGCCAGACGATTTAGTCGGGGTTTTAATATTGCCAGACGCGTGCAAAATTATTTTGCAAAAAATTATAAAAAATATATTTGAGGCAGCTTGAAATTTTAATAGAGTATTATTTATAACTAAAAAAAAATATTCTCAAAAAGACAGATCATTTTGGTAGGACTTTCTACCTGCCAGGTGATCTAACAAATTATGTAAAATAATTTTGCACGCGTCTGGCAATGTTAAAACCCCGACTAAATCGTCTGGCTTATTTTTTTTTGTATTCATTAGGCATTACACTGCAACATATAAAAATTGCATATTACCTCAAACATATTTTTCGGAAAAAAAAGTTTAATATTTTAAAAAATTTAGGGGTCCATTTAGCCCCGCTACTCACCAGCCAGGTTTGCGATTCCGTATTGGGGTATAATATTAGAGGTATGTGACAAGTTTTCAGCTTGCCACAAATACCTACCCAAAAATTGGTGCTAGCTCTCCTACTATAAGCATTGAGATGGACGAGACAAGTAAATTGTGTTCTAAATTCAAATAGCGTGAGTAAAAGGCCTTTTTATTCACTGATTTGCGTGAATAAAATAAGCTTTTAAGAGTGTGAATGGTATAATAGTATATTATGCAACTAGTGAATAAAAGACGGATTTAGTGCGAGGGCCGTAGATTAATCACGAGCAAGTGAAGGATTCTAACGAACGAGCGTTCACGAGCGTAGCGAGGGATTCAAGTGTTAGAATCCTGAGCGACGCCAGTGGTTCATGGCCCTCAATGTAAATCCGTACTTTATTCAAGAGTTGCATACTATACTTTATACCATGATTACGAGAAAAAAAACCCGTCAAGTGCGAGTCGGACTCGCGTCGCATACGAAGGTTTCCGTACCACTATCACAATCGGGTACAGAACCCTAAAATGAACACTGGACCGGCAACCAATCCGTAAACGCAACGCGTACGTTAAAATTTATTTTACTACTGGCGCCAGTCTCAATTCATCACTAGATGGTAAAAAGTGCTAGTGGTAAAAATACATCGCGGTATCGTTGCGTTTTTATGTCAAAATCACGTTGTTAAATGGTCCTTAAGTGTTTTTTTTTTATCTATTTGTTGTTATAGCGGCTAAAGAAATACATCTACTGTGAAAATTTCAACTGTCTAGCTATCAACGTTTATGAGATAAAGCCTGGTGACAGACGGACAGACAGACGGCAAAGTATCAGTAAAAGTGTTAAGTTTGTATCCTTTGGGTACGGAATCCTAAAAAGAATTTGTATGTCGAGTATTCTTAGCGCAAGGAGTTTGTATCAAGTTTTTTTTCACGCAAGGAGGTTGTATAATTATGCATTTAGTTAGGTGGACGACGAGTAAATTGTGTTCTAATTTCAAAATTCAAACAGCGTGAGTAAAAGTCCTTTTTATTCACTGTTTTGCGTGAATAAAATAAGCTTTTAAGAGTGTGAATATTATAAAAAATGTTTATGCTATAAGTCCTATACCAGCCATGACCAATTGGCCATGCCCCTCTACGTTTATATTTTTTTCATTTTCTAATTTTTCTGAATTTTATTTCTATTGAAATTAAAGACATTTTTCGGTTTGAATCGCGTGGTTAAAACCGAAAAACCGAAAACCGAAAAATGTCTTTAATTTCAATACAACATCGCGAAAACAGAAGAAGAATCTTTATTTCTATTCTTATAAGAAAATTAAAAAAAACGTAGGGGCATGGTCGGTCATGGCAGATATTATAGGACTTATGGCATAAATGTATTTGCTCTAATGTCTTTATCCAGGGAGGAAACAGTTGACTACGTTTGTATGGAGAAAGAGTAGGTAGACTGTCCTCTTAAGGCTGTTATAAACAGAGAGATCGAACTGAACAGATAAACCTGCGGCGTCAGTTTGAACTGAACGGATGTTGTGCACGTACCCGCACATCCACTGCTGTTTTCGAACTGCATTCAAAAGACACGCATCCTAAATTGATAGTTGTAAGATGTATCAAAGCAATTATGTAAATTCCTTTTGTTGATTTAAAATATCGTAAATTTAAATTAAGTTAGTTAAAAAACATAATAGGGGCGAATTATTAAACCATAATTATATAGCTAATCCATCGAGATTATGAGTAAAACCTTATGAACCATGATCGTTTTTTTTCGTTCATTAAGATCTTTATCGTATTGTTTGGTGAACTTGGTTAACTCAAACATACCTGCCCACTTAACGCATACCAATTTTTACATTTGGTAAATAAAAATACCAAAGCAAATGCCTCAATAAGTTATGAGTTCATGCAATAAATACTTTGAATATTAAAAAGTTGATTGAGTAATGGTCAAAGTTGTTTCTTAAAATGTTCTCGTGAATCATGAGTTTTGTTTAGTTAATCGTTGAAAAAAATAAACGATTTTTTTGTTTGTTGGAGAATATTTTTTGCAACGTTGGTAAAATAACCCCAAAAAAATACGAAGTAAGCTAAGTATGAGAAAAAATCGTTTAATTTTACAAAAGTTATAGTCAGTGCAATTTTGCTGGAACCTTATTTTATTTAGTAGGTAGGTATTTTAATAAAATAAAGTATATTATAAGCTCTACAGATGCTCCACATCTACATTCTTCCTACATGTTGATTTTCCTCTACATATGGCAATTCTCAATTCCGGTTGGTAGGCCGCTGTATAGACAGTATTAAAAGCGACAAGTCTAATTTTGCTGTTGACCCGAAACTGTAGGAGAACCTTGCAGAGGATCGTGACAGCTGGCGTAGAGTCGTTGCTGAAGGAGTTGTTGCTCATGATACGTCTTCCATGAGCATTTGTCAAACAAACGCGCTATTAGGCACCAGCGCGGAGAGAACCCACCTCAATCTTGTGGTTCTTATTTCTGCTATATATGTGGTAGACACTCTCGCTCACGGATCGGCCTTCTGAGCCACGAGGCTCAGTCGTTTGGGACTCTGTTAAAAACATCTTTCGTAGATGACACGGGCCTATGATGATGATCATTGCAATTCTCAACCGATCTTCTTGAAACTTGGTCTATCCCTACTTCCTTTGAATTTCTACATTTATTTTTGGTGAGTCGGCCCATAAAGGGGGCCAAGTGCTTGCGAGGTAGGTACTGTTCGCAGTATTACTATTTTTTTAAATTGTATGATTGTATCGACTGTATGTATATTGTATTTTATTGATATACCTACACAAAAGAGCTCTGACTATTATAGAAAGTTTGAAAACATTTTGCAACGTTTGGAACTGATTTGTTTTTTTTTTGTTTTATTACTGTTTGTAACAAAACAATTCGTTTTTCAATATAGAATCACAGCATAAGCCTTCTATCTCTACGGTCGAATCTTGCGAAAGCGTGCCCGGTCGGTTCGGTACTTGGAAGATTGCAAACAATAGTTCGTATCTAGGAGATTTTCCGCTCGCCTGTACGACACTGATACTTTAAACAAAGTATAGGGTATTACGCGACGTATTGGGACCTGTAATGAAACGAAGCCCGGTAAAAGAATTTGTAGTTTTCGTATTTGAACCTAATTACATTCTTTTTTATCGTTTTTTACACGTAAAGTTTATAGAGTAGTTAATTTTTGTGTTTTTGTGCATAACCTATACTCTATTTCAGAAAATTCAATAAAAAATGTAAACAAAGAACTGTCTAAAAGGAAAAAAAATAAAGAGCTGTCACTTTCAAATAAATGTATGGTATTTTGTCTAAATTTTTGATTTAAGTTTCTGGAATAGGGTATAGGTATCGAATCGTGGGTTGTCCACGTCTTTATTTTTTCATATTGTATAATCAATAGATGAGCGTTTGACCACTATCTCACCCGATGAAGACGGCAGTAGAACAGGATCCAACCCCACTTCTTTAATGGCTGTACCGGTCTACGTATCAGAACTCAGAAGAGTTCGATTGGTGCCACATTAAGGCTGGTAAGAGGTAACAAGTCGCGGCCAAAGCATTCCACCGATAAACTGCTTTTTGTTCGCCTTTAACTTCAGGATACTGTAACCAAATTCTCTTAAAGCAGGGCTACAGGGTACAGGGTTGTTGTTGTAAACAACTCGCATACACTAATCACACACTAATTGGGTAGAAGAGTTGAGCTCTAGTAACAAAGCAGTTTCTTTTAAAACTGAAAATAATATAATTGTCAAGAAAGCAAACATGCATTTCCTCGAAAACCTCCGTACTGAGAATCTGAAGAATAAACGGCAATTATGGTTCATACGTTTAGTTCAAACGACCAGTAGGTTATGACAACGCATACTACTAACAGTTAACTTTTTGTAAAAAATCTTTTCAAAAAATGTTGCTACGACTGGCCTGCTCCTTAGTGTTACTAACTTTCTTTCTAATACTAGAAAATAAGAAGACTTTGTCATTCAAAACTGTGGAAGACTTCAAGAAACAGATGAAAAAAATGGAAAAAGAAGACATGACCACTTCAGATGTGCTAGTTGGTAAAGCTATGGATTTCGTTTACTCGAATAAAACTATAATGAATTTGATTGCAAGAGAGCTCTGGAATGTGGGATCAACTGCGATTGATAGGATTGTGAAAATGAAAGAAATTCAAGGTACATTGAGTTAATTAATTCAAGTCTTTAACTTCAGAACTTCCGTGGTCGTCCGTTTAAGTGTGGATTTTTGCACAGCGGTAGGTAGGTTTTCGAACATCGCGGATGAAGTCGCGGGCACATACAGTTATTCGAATAAAATCAGAAAGTAGGAACTCATATCATGTCAACCAAAATGAAATTTCGTTTCTCTCATTAATTAAATAAATCACAAATTAATTATCATCAAAGTTAATTTACGAGATTTATTTGAAACGAAACTCTGAAATTAATTACGAAAGTGCGAAAACATATTAAAACATCTCACATTACAAAGTGTAAGATCGATAATTATCTCCAATAAAATTGATATTAACAACACTTCAGTTAATGAAATACCTGCTAGGGGGCTCTTAATGATCGCCCATCAAACGTAAATTACTTTTAGTTGCGAAGTTCGGAAAATTTATGAAATTCCGAAGCATGTAATTTGTTCGATACCTACTTAATGAGTCAGCTCATTAAACGCTTACCAAGGAATGTGGAGCCGAATATTTAAGGATTTTAATTATGAATCGCTTATTAACGAGGTTGAATTTTAACATAGTCAACGATTTTAAAATTAATCTTGATGATTTTTGTCATATTTTTACCGGGGCTTAGTTTATTTCAGTTTCGCTGGGTTTTTCCGCACTTAGCCTCACAATTGGGCCATTGTACGAGATTTGTGTGTCCCCTAAAACTTTACTCCAACCATCTCAGATTGCCCCAGAAGGCTAGCAGTCTACCAAGACTGCTAAAGGCTTCCGGAAAAGATTTTTTTATTTTCACATCCTGTGTCCGTTGGTCTGTTACCGTGTCATTCTATTAGCACGTAGTGGGGTGCATTAACACATTTTTACCGGGGCTTTGACCTCTATCTGACCTGATGGTAAGTGAAGATATGGTTTAAGATATAACACGCTCATCTAGAAGAAGGAAGACGGCAGTTGAACAATATCAGATCCGTCTTTCTTAGTGGTTGCACTGGCCTACGTATCGTTACACGGACGAGTCCACTTATCGCTATGACTTAGGCAGGTGGTAACCAGCCGAGGCCTCCCCCAAAAATCACTTTTGGTCGCCTTTTACGACGGATACCATTTCTTGGCCATTTTCTTTTAGACTCGGCGTTAAAAGGGTGTTTAGTTAATTACTTATGTGATAAGTAGGTAAGTATTTGTTAGAGAATTTACGTGTTTCTTTGATCGCGTGAGACTCCTATTTTGTACAGAAAATATTACACCTACTTGCCTAAGTGAAAATAAAATATTTTTTGTTTCAGAAAAAAAACTGGCGGAGCAAAAATCAAGAAACCAAGGTTAAAGTAGTAGGCGATCAGAGTAGTTATCGAAAAAATATAGGAATATTAAAAAAACATTTGAGCGACAATTATTTTTAAATGAATATCGTAGGTATCGTCATAAGTTTTTCATCAAAATTGAACATAATTGATAGCAAACATGAGGAATAAACGATTACTCCTCAGATGTTTTTCTACCTTATATTTCTTTTCATACTGAAGCCTTTGAGAGCGGGTTCAGGGTGGGACGGGACGGTAACGGGGCGGACTGCCGCGAGCGGGCAAACTCGTTTATGTTATACATGTAAATGTAAAACACAAATAATATACAAATACACCGGCGTCGATCACGCGGCGGAGTCGCCGCGTGCCCGTCCCGCCTTGAACCCACTCGCAAACTTTAATTAGTCCACCTACTCAGTTTAATCCAACTTTGTTTGATGTTTGCTTTCATAACCAATTGTGAATTCTACAGTAGGTACAGTAAGTGTAAGCCAACTACAAATGAAGCGATTGTACGATTGCCTATAAAATCGCCCAAAATGCATTCCACATATTGACTCCTCTTCATCCAAATGCGTGTCTGTCGAAAAAAGGTCGAGGTAATTTCCCATGGACCTACGAGTTCTTCCACCATGTTTTAGATATGGCCCGCCCGACTGAGTTAATTGTTAACCCTGCATAGCCCGGGTCTAAATGAACATGGCTACGGCTCTGGGCTCTGTCGTAAAAGTCGACTAAATGGAGTTTCTCAGTAGGAGACTACGGCCACAGCCTAAGTTGTATCGCCAAGCGGACTACAGGACATGTTCCGATAAGAAGACCGTTGCAGTCACTATGGAAGACAGGTCGGTTCTTGTTCTGCTGCCGTCTTCTTTTAATCTAGATAAGCGTGCTACATCTTAGATCATATCACTTCCCATCCGGTGAGACAGTGATCAAATACTCCTCTGCTCGCCGCTTAACCATAGCTCGACGTGGTGGAACGCACTGTCGTTTTAGAAAGAAGTCGACAAAATTGGAGTCCACGCGCCAGGAATCGAGGTAATAGGAATCGGAATGACAGGAACCATTCGAATGAAATATTATGAGTATGAACAATCGACTGATTGTAAGTCTCCAGTCCATCCTTATCTGTAAAGGAAATAATAACACTTCATTGTCTCACATATTGTATCATCAACAAAACTACTGAAAAGAAACTATATATTCCTGGAAATATCATACTTTACTTCAAATTAGTGGACAATTTTGTAGGACTAAAACAACGGCAGAAAAATATTAATCAATCAAAAGAAAATTATAGCCAATTTTTAACTTGGAGTTGGAAATGAAAAAATATATTTTCAGAGATATTATAATTTTCACATTATTACTGATAATTTTTGAATGTGAAACGGGCAAACCAAGAATGAAAAATGGTATACTGATCCCTCAAAGAGATTACCGGCCTTCAAAATGGGTATCGAATAGTGCAATGGACGTCTGGTATGGGAATAAGAGCGTTATTGATGTATTTTCAAGGGAATTCGCCGATTTAATGTACAAACTGACATTCCGACCAGGTCAGTAGCAATAAATTAAATTAATAGGTACTTATTTCACGAATTTACGGATTTCGATAATGCAGTGTTTGGTCTAGTGAGAATAAATAAAAAACGGGGCAAGTGCGACACTCGCGCACAAAGGGTTCCGTACCACTATCACAATTGGATACGGAACCCTAAAATGGTTTACAACAACCAATTTTTAAATTTTATAGGAAAATATGAAATATTTATCTTCGATTCTTACTCCCATCAAACGACCGAATCACTCAAAAAAAAAAACCTTGGCACAAAGAAAATTTGAAACATAAGAGAAACTTTTTGGTAAGTAAGGCAGACGAGTATATTTGACAGATAGGGCAGATAGATTTTGTTTTTAGTATTTGTTGTTGTAGCGGCAACCGAAATACATCTTCTGTGAAAATTTCAACCTTCTAGCTATTACGGTTCATGAGATACAGCCTGGTGACAGACGGACAGACGGACAGACGGACGGACGGGCGGACGGACGGACAGACAGCGAAGTCTCAGTAATAGGGTCCCGTTTTTACCTTTAGATACGGAACCCTAAAAAACGAGTGCGAGTCGAAAAAATATTGCGTACCTACTTCCGGTTGACCTAGATTTGTGAATTTTGGTGAAAAGCAAGGTCTGACACCCGTATTTAAAGAAGAATCTGAGTGATTACTTTGGCTTAGCAATCCCCTGTCTAGCTATTATTAGTGATTTTTAACGTCAACGAAAATGTGACAGACACATTACTTACGGCCGAATACAGAAACGCAACTCAATATTTGAGTTCTACTTAAACAAGTAAGCAAAAATTCCTATACTATTTTTAAATTTAGAAGCTGCTCAATTATTTTAGTACGCCTCAAATTTTAAGTGGCGTTTCTGTATTCGGCTGTTAGACAAGTAATTACTTACGCAGCGTACTACGTGGGCGATCAGATGCGAACGCGAAGCGGCGCGGTGCGGCGCGGAAACAAGGAACAGTCGAGAGTCGCGCCCCATCGCACTTTACGTGCATTTGGTCACGTAGGACACTTCAATAGCTATCGACTGTTACTTATTTTCGCGCCGCTTCGCGTTCGCATCGCGTTCGCATCCAAACGCCCACGTAGTACGCTGCGATAGAATTGACTATAAATACGAGTGTTACAGCATAAGGAAAGGGAAAAGTAAAAAGTTGAAAATTAAGGTACATTTTGGTACTTACAAGTTAACGAGTAAATGCAAATTTGTCAATACTTTTATCTCATGAACTCAGAATCTTGATTTTATACCCCTAATAGGGACCATGAACCTATCAATTTCAATCGATACCTAAGCATGTTTCTGAAATAATGGGTCTTGACAGACGGACGGACGGATAGACGGACAATAAAGTAATCTTATAAGGGTTCATTTTTTTACTTTTTGAGGTACGGAACCCTAAAAACAAAAACGACACTACCAATAAAGATCACAGTCAGAGGGCCCGTATTTGGTTTTTGCTATGTTAATTTAGAAACTATCTAACATTATTAAGCGTAGTCGTTCGAAATTAGTTTTTCTCAAATACACTTACCGGCACGGAAAGTGACCCAAAGATGAGAGTTTAGGCCATATTTTCGTTTTTTTTCGGGAATTGATCATGTAAATGTTTGGGACATTTGTAAATTAACATACTGGCTAAGTTTTGCGACATTAATGGTTTGCATTTTTTTTATTTTAGAGATTAGGCTTGAAACAAAGTTTGTTAGTAAAATTCTAGTAAGGACTCTCAAAAAACGCACTGGTTAAAAAGTCGATATTCTAAATGTCATGCAACTTATCTTTATTTCTTTGATTATTTTTTATTAACCGACATCATTTTCGGTTCCCAAAATCTAAACACAGTGTCCTAACTGCAGTTAATGTTGCTTCGAAGTCAAAGGCGAACGCATCGGGATAAGGCAGAATTTTTAAATGTAGTGCCTAAATTATTCGTAACCGATAAACCCCGAGTAAGAGATAACATGTTCCTGTAGGATCTCTTCAACATATCGAACTCCCGATAGATGACCATCAACCACCAACAACTCTATACGTGCGTCGGAAGTAATCCCTCCCCAAATCATTTCGGTCACTCCTCAAATCATTAATGATTCACCGTGTAAACTGACAGTTTGCCTGCTGGTGATCGGCAGAAAGTTCTCTCTCCGTCTTTTCTACACACGTTTCCGGCTATCTGGAGCTTTTAAGACCACACTTCATTCATTAGTCCACAAAACTTTAGTCCACTGCTAATAAGACCAATTTACGTTTTCGCGAGCAAATTGAGGTCTGGCTACCCGACGGTACCGGAGCAGTTCTGGACCTCTAGCTGGTCTTCGCGCAAGCAAATTCCGTTTCTTCATTATCCTTCTTATTGTACGCTCAATCACATGGACACCTCGTACAGTTTCTAGGCGCTGCAGTATTTCGACCGCAGTGAGGAACTCATTTCTTAAAATTTCAAGAACTACTTTCAATTTTGCAATGCTGACGTACACTTAATTCCGCCACTTTCTAGTCTCCTCGTGTACAGGCCGGTCTGGTCGTACCATTTTGAGGCATACTTTAGAGTTTTAGGCACAACATTTAAAAATTCTGCCTTCTCCCGCTGTGTTTGCCTTTGACTTCGAAGCACCACGACTTGAGCAACTATAACTGCAGTTAGGACACTGTGTTTTGATTTTGTCGATGTTGTTTGGGTTTAAATCACGTAAAAATGGCTGAACGGATTTGACTGAAATGTAGCACATAGATAGCTGTTTATAATCTGGATTAAAACATAGGGTTATTATTTCGGTATTCCCACAGGAACGGGAACTACGCGGAAAAAACCCACGGAGCACAGCAGTTTCATAATAATTATATTTTCTTCATAATATTTTTTTGTTTTAGTTCGGAGCGCAATTGAAAAGAGCCGTAGTAATCTTAGTAGAGTACTCCCTGTCCCGCCAAGGAAAAAAAACATGATGAAATACCTCAAGCTTTGAAAGAATTGCTAAAAATTAAAAATGCTACTAGAAAATATTGAAAATAAAAGAAGAAAAATAGAAGAATAAGACATAGACGTACAGATATAATTAAATAACGGGGTATATTTACCATGTTTAAAAAAAAACGTATACGACATAGACGTTACGTGTCACTGCCTCATGTCTCTGGTTCCCCCACTGTGAGCGGACCGGAGTTAATAAGAGGACATATATCTACTCATTTACGTTTGTACGTTTGTATAGAGAACATACAAACGTAATCTCTTGGTTTAACCTTCACAAAGTTCTTTTTCTAAACTACCCAGAAAAAAAATCTGTAAAACGTAATAAAAGCTGGTATATCTACAAAGTAAAACTATGAACCAATTATAATAAGAGTTGGTCTGTACACCAAAATCAAGCCAATTAGAGTTAAGGAGAAGAGAAATATCAGTGTTTTTCCGCAATCGCTAGGATTTTCTCAAAATAAATGTTTATCAAATAATCCTACGACATACACATTAATCGACCAATATCTTATCTGAAATCTGCGTTCACCTTCCAAAACATTGTTGTTAGTAGGTAGGTATTTATAGCTATAATAGGTAGATACATAGTAATTAAAAAATACTTTCAAAGAAATTCTTTGTCTTCATTAACAAAGCTCTTTTTTGTGACGGGTCCATTTTAGAAAACCCTACTTTTTCGCCCTTTATTTTACAAACTTCACAGTATGCCTACCAATTAATCCGAAAAACAGAATCATATTGAACATCAAAGAAGAAGACTCTAATTACGACAAACTCGCGCTCAAAAAAAGTTAAAACCAAGCTTGAAGTTGGGCTCAAACTAGAGATTTTTAATCGGCCGATATTTCCAGCCATTGAAGGTCGTTATAATATTTTTTGATAACAGCTTGTTTACCTAGTTTACCTACTACATGAAAAGGCTCAAAATATATCAGCAAGATCTAATAAAATAACAAGCTTTTACTTTAATACTACATACAGTTTTATTTACATTTGTTCTCATAATCATTACCTAATTTAAATTTATATGTAATTGTAATTTATTTAACCATTTATTCACCGCCGCTCGGGTTCTTTTCTGGTGCAGAGGATGGCCGTTGCTATCCAACGAAGAAATGCTGCGTGCGTTTTGGGGTCCATTGCGCCGGCAACGAATTCTGGTGGCCTGTTCGACTTTGACTTTGTTGTTTAAAGTAAATTTGTAGTTTTTAAGTTTAATTGTTTTATCCGCAAGTCCCGATTTCGTGAGAATATCGGGATGGAACGTAGCCTATGTCTTAATCCAGGTCTTTAGCTCTCTGCAAATCTGCATATCAGGTTGAAATGAGCATCTCCTACTATTCTAGGATGATGGCATAACTAAAGCCTTTAATAGTAGTCACTATCATAATAATTATAAAAATAAAAATACCGCTCGTGAGGACTCTTGAAGAGTAACTAGTACGGGACATGTGGCAACTTCACCCGTAGTAAAAAATATTATTTTGACATTTCTCCCTAATAAAATCTCGTATATTTAGATCCCAGCGCCATACCTAATGAAACACTCGAAACTGGTTAATAAAGCTATGGGTAATGTGAGTTGTAAAAACTGGATTGCTATTGTTTTTGCAATCGCCTGATGTTTTATTTTGCGTTCGCCGTTAAAGTTTTTTCATGTTTTGCGAATACTAAATGCGTTTTTGACAGCTAGTCAGCTAGGGGATAATCATTGTAAGTAAGGAAGTTAAGTAAATGCTTTTATATATCACTATTTGATTTCTAGATATGTACATACTTTAATGAGATGATTGTAGCTTCGCAATTGGTTTGTTGGTATAAATACTATAATAAGATGAAATTGGTACAATCTTAACATCAATTATTGGCTTTAATTTTAAATAGGTAGATACAGCTGTTTTTCAGCGAAAGAAAAACCTCAATATTTTTGAAAAAATAAACAGTTCTAATTTAAAAAAAAAGTAAAGAAAAATTCATCTGGATGTGTAGAACAACATAATGTAAATTCTTTCTAACAGCTTGTCTATGCAACGTCTATAGTCCGATATTATTCGTAGAGCGGTCTTTATACAGTTTGTGAAGGTCCTTAAGATTATTCACTCCGTCCTATAAATAATTTGCGGTCCCCACGTTTTGGGGGAAGGGCCTTTGATGTTCTAAAAGCCACTTCATGGGCTCAAGCACTCAGGTTGTGATTAGGAGGTACTTAAAAGCAGTGTGTTTGCAAGGAAAAAACGAAATATTTTCAGGAATTTAAAGACTATGTAGAAAATAATATAAAACAAAGTTGCTTTTCGTCTCTGTCTGTTTATCGGATACATTAGGTGTTTTGAGACTTTTGTCGACCGTTAAAAGCTATACGCGCACAGAGAAGATACGGAAGTGCGTCGCCGTAGCGTCTCGAATCACTTTGTGGATATCGCCTATTTTGTCGTTACGTCAAAGGGATTCTGCAGTGCCCAACCGAGGTATGGCCTTGACCATATCTCGGTTGGGCACGGCATAGCATCTTGATGCTATAGCAGCGTTTAGCTAGGCTTTTCCGTGTGACAAAAAAAACGCCTGCCCTGGTATTACTAGACGCCATAGAACAACCTTAGTACAGGGCATCAAAACCCAGTGTATTTTACTTACATGATACAAATGTTACACCGATCTTTTACGGGCTACTTTTTACAACAAAGGCTACTTTTTATAATAGTTATTATCTGTAGATAGATATCTATAAGATAAGTAGTTTCGCGCAACCACCTTCCCTTCCGCTGTACAAAAATCCACTTTTAATCGGACGGAAGTACAAATGCTGCCAGGCGCTGCATTAAATCATAGAACTTTCATGACTTAGTTTTTCTCCGGATTTATTATTTTTGATAGACTAACATGAAAACCGCCGCATTTGAAAATAGCGTATTATTTTTTCCCTGAACCTGAAGCTGTCATTAATGAGCCCTTGAAAACAAGGGCTTCTGAGTATGTCTTTGATCGTGTTTTAGTTTACACAAAAATGTGCTTAAACCAAAGGACATTGGGTAGTTTTTGAAATGTACCCTTAGTTTCAGTAGGTCGGTTGTTAAAATAAATAAATAATTGCATTTTTTTTATAAACGTATGCGCGTTTGACCACTGTCTCACATGATGAAATGGTCTAAGATGTAGCAAACTCATCTAGAAGGTAGGAAGACGGTAGTGGAATAAGGTCCGATCCGATTCATGTCATGAGATACAATATGGTAACAGACAGAGGAGTCTCAGTAATAGAATCCCGTTTTACCCTTTGAGTACGAAACCCTAAAAATGAAATGACGTGGAAGCTTCAGTTTCAATCGAGATTTGTTATCAACAGAATTACATAATCAGCTAGATGTTAATACATCTACCTAGGTTATTAATGGATTACCATTTACTAACCAATTAGTTCAGTTTGGGGGAGGTGAATAAATTGTGGTCATTAGTTGCAGCTTTAGGAGATCGTTATAAACTCAATAAGGTAAATAGGAGGGCGTTTTAGGAAATTCTTAATATTTCCCTTTATTAACCGAGCGAGCAAAGTGTCTCTTCTGCAAATCTGGTAGAATTGACTTTTGTCTGGGCCCATTTCACTAGGATCCACCAACGAGGCTCCACCAGTAAATAAATAAAATAATATAAATAAAGAAATTCTGTAAACAACACACAGCGCCATCTGGCCCAGTGGTAAGCTACTAAGCTTGTGTTACGGTGACTAGACAACGGATATATTTATTTTTGTGGTGGTGGATCCAGTGGTGGTAGAACCAGTGGATCTATGGATATTTTTTTCTTCTACAATCCACCGTTTTAGAGCAAGAAGGCTGCTAGTCGGTATATTTGTTTGTTAGTACCCCTGGAGGTAGTACTTTTCAACCTTAACTAAGCTAACATAACCACAGTAGCCTAAATCCTTTCTAAATAAATGGACTATCAAACACTGAAAGAATTTTTCAAATCGGACCAGCGGTTCCTGAGATTAGAGCGTTCAAACAAACAAACAAACTCCTCAGCTTTATAATATTAATATAGATGCATGGGGTTTTTGTTAACATTTTTGATCTTAGTTTCTGAAATAGATAGAAACTACACACACTTAACCTTAATTCATTGACACTACACAAGTACAAAGTGTAAACGTGTATTTGTGCTCGCTTTTAGTAATTTACCTGCAAGTACTGTATAAAGCAAATAGTTAGTAGCTCATCTATATACGAATAGATAGATACCTTCCCAATCGTGACCAAATTGGGCTTGAAATTCGAACCAGGAAAACAAGGTGCCATGCTGTTGCAAATACACAGCTGTCTCTTTAAATTTAGAATAGGTAAACCGCATAGTGACAACGTTTCGTAGCCATTGCGAGTAAGGTCAGGGCACTCAAAACCGTCCCTTTGCGTCCCAACGGAGCGACAGCGCCTCTGGAGCGCGCAAATTGAAACGCAAGGTGCCCAATAAATTCCGCATTTACCTCTCAGGAAATCGGCCGAACACAGGTCCTACTTCGGCTGAATATTTCATACAATCTGTCGAACAGAAATAGATTTTGCGAACTCTAAACCAGTGGGAATTGCTTTTTACTGTTTTTGGAAATGCAAAATGTTCTGTCTGTTCGTTTGTTGGTGCAGCTGAACCAATTTTGATGAAAGATGTCTGCCATTTGGCATTTTTTGATGTAATACTTAGTTAGGGCTCATAATCTTGTGTTAAGTCCCTTATTTTTATTTTGTAGCTATTGCATAGCTTTAATCGGGAGCTTTGAGCGCGGCAACCGAATCAAAAAATTCCGTAATGATAAAACCTAACACCCCCAACTCCGCCTACCATGGCAACATGGTACAAAATAAATAAATAATTATAATTGCATAAGTTGATAAAAAATACTAGGTATTAAAAATAGCTTTACCGCGGCAGCCCCCGAGTACCACATGTATTTTTTTTACTTGAGATGTCTTAGGTTGGCGTTGGACTGCTATCATACCTAATGGCAGAACGAGCGGTCTAGGATGGAGCCTCACAAATATTTTAGACCATGGTCAAGGGAAATAAGAAGCAAGAAAATAAGAAAAATATCTTCTATAACCTAATGTTAGATAATATGAGATAGGAACTATTGTACAACTGCAGGGCATAGCTAGTGCTATTGCATGTCGTGCTAAGCAAATTCAAGCTGTTAAAACTGGCTAACTTGTAAACTTGTAAACCCACAGTTTACAAACAAACAACGGGATTGAAACTTGACTTCCTATTTAGGAACCAATACCAAATACATTAAATGTACTGCTGCTGTAGAGACAACAACTCAATATTTAATCATCATCATCATCCTCTCATCCAAGCGATGTTACCGGTTGCATTACTCTCGGCAGCCCGGTGTCCACTAAACCCACTGAACTCTATATACCTATACAAGTACGCTGGAATTGCTATGCCATACAAAATGATATTAAATCTTTGTGCTTAATTGATCTGCGTTCGGACGGTCACTATCATTTTCAATAGAAAACAGCGCAACAAGGCGCAAATCAAATAGGCACAAAATTCAGCGCGCAATCTCCTGTTCAGCGTACTTTTGTTATTGAGGTCAGTGACTAAACTCCAAATAGTTTTTTTTGGGATCGTCACAGAAGGTAAGTCATCATTGACTTTACCTTCTGCAAATAGGCTTTGGCCGCCTGCCTGGCACCAACCCTCGTAGTGACCAAGCATTTTATTCGCCACCGCGCGGGGTTACTAAGGAGAGAACTTATGGTTTGCTAGTTCGAATCCCGCCTTATACTTAAAAAAAATTGGAAGTTTTTTTTCCGGAAAAAGACGATAATAGCTCTTAAACTTTTAAATTTATTTATTTATTTATTTATTCCCGGCCCTCCTTTTCTCATCTCCTCATCTTCTAATATATAAAATTTCCATGTCACAATGTTACGAGTAGTTACCGTACTCCTCCGAAACGGCTTTACCGATTTTTACCAAATTTTATATGCGTATTCAGTTGGTCTGAGAATCGGCTACTATCTATAATTTATAAGGCAAAACAACGTTTGCCGGGTCAGCTAGTAATTTTATATTTTTCCGGCTCTCATTGCGACCAAGACCGTTGTAACTTAGTCGACACGTTGAGGTAAGAGAATTAAAAACTAAAAAAATCGTTTAATTCTTATGCTTTTTAATTCTCTTACCTCGACGTGTCGACTATGTTACAACGGTCTTGGTCGCAATGAGAGCCGGAAAAATATAAAATTATGATATTAGCTCTATTCAATTGCACCTATTTTAAACCTCACTTAACAAAACCGATCAAGAGTCGATTGGAAATTAATTTCGCTTGAATACGTTTCATGCAGATTTTGAGCACACAATACATAGTTTGTCCAAAATGAAGTTTGTTCATCGGAACTAGATTGAACAAAGCGTATTGAATCAATAGACTGGATTGGTTCAAAACAACTCGCTAAAAATTTTTTTTTTATTTATTTCAGATATACTATACATTATACTTTTATTTTAAAATAATTTAAATTAATAATCCAAAAATGAGTCCCTAGGTATAGTACCCAAAAGGCTGGCTGCATTGCCCCTTTGGATAGCAATACCTATTCGTTGGCCAAAGTAGCAGCCAGCCCTTTGGTCACGAGAAGCTAAAACTAATAATTTTGAAACATTTTTATAAAAATCTAAAGCCTCGGTTCCCCACGGCCCCAATGTCTCGACTGCAAACGGCAGAAATATGTATCCATCGCCAATGGAAGCATATTTCCGCCGTTTTGCAATCTCTGCCGCCGTCGCCGCAGCACCCGCCTCCCTGGAGGTGGAACTAACGTGTGAAGCCGCCAGCGTATCGACGCAAGTAGCGTCCCACACAAGCGGCTTTCCACGAGTCCAGGGGATCAACGTCATTCGATCGGGTCGCTTGCCATCATCACGTACGAGACCGTTCGGCTCTAAAAGAGCCGGTACGTTGACGCTGACAAGGGCCCGACGGATGACGCCGTTTATAGCGGCATGGCGAGATAGTCTGCCAGCACTCCGACGACATGAGAGACCGTGGTGACCCAAGGTGTCGGTCTCGACACCACATATACATTTATGTACATGGTTTACAAAAGTACCTAATCGCCCTATGCATAAATTAAAAGAAACATTATCAAGTAGAGTGCCTAAATTGGGGGATGGTATGGCTTGGAGCCAGAAACCCGACTCTCTCTTAGCAGAAGCAAGAAGGCGAGCGCGTGTTGTATTTGTAGCTGACAACAGAAGTGCTTCCTGAATGATACTGCATAACGGCTCGTCCCATTGCCTCTGCGAAGAGAGGCAGGTAGGGAGGTCAACTTCAGGACAAGATAACCTCCAACTATTTACAGCCTCGGTCATTGAAAATGGTTCAGTCAAGACTTTTGAATTTTTCAAAATTTTATTGAATAATTGTTTTGTGCTATGTGTAGAGGAAATGAAAGCGGGTACGATACAGCGGGTAAAGATACACTAGAAATTTTGCGTAATTAACGTTTCTATTTTATTTTTAGGGTTCCGTACTCGAATGGTAAAAACGTTGTCCGTCTGTCTGTCACCTGGCTGTATCTCAATAACCGTCATAACTGAACAGTTATTTTATTCTGTTTAGAAATATCTTACTAAAGAGAGTAAAATTAATTATTGTTTAAGTGGGGCTCCCACATAACAAACGTGTTTTTTAACACGTATAGTACCTATACCTACTTATGAATTTTTGGAACCCTTTTCCGACAAAAACGATATTATCTCTATTCCATTGCACCTATTTAAATCTCACTCAACAAAACTGATCAAGAGTGGATTTGAAATTAATTTCGCTTGAATACGTTTCATGCAGATTTTGAGCACACAATACACAGTTTGTCCAAAATGAAGTTTGTTCGTCGGAACTAGATTGAACAAAGCGCATTGAATCAATAGACTTGATTGCTTCAAAACAACTTGGTAATTAACGTTTTGAATTTATTTTTAGGGTTCCGTACCCAAGAGCAATAACAGGACTGTCTGGACCCTATTACTAAGAAATATTTTAAAGGAACAATACTTCTGCAAAAACACAACGCATGATCGACGGAGAGCGGGATTCGAACCAACAACGCACCTTTACTCAATCCGGGAGCACTGACTTGACTAATGAGTATACGTGCGTCGGTGACTCATACGTCGAGTCTTAGTATCCGTATTGTTCCATATAATACAACTTAGGCATCTTTGCGGCCTATTACAAAAACTCCGCTGTCGGTCTGTCTGTCAGGCTGTATCTCATGAACCGTCATAGCTGGACAGTTGATTTTTTTCAGATGATGTATTTCTAAACAGAATAAAGTATTTCTTATGTTTTTATTGCTCAAGGCATTTTTACTAGAAAATATTTTTACAAGGAGAAATACATCATATACATAATAGCGCACTCGCCCGGCAAGCGAGGGGCACAGGTTCGAATCCTGTCAAGGGAGGATTTTTGATGATGTATTTCTCCTTGTAAAAATATTTTCCAGAATAAAGTAGTTATTAGAATTAGTCTTCTCGGGACCACGGCCGGTATAACCCGTTTGCCGAAACGTCAAGGTAATTAAAAACAATGATTATCCATAACGCGATCTAAACCCGTGTCTAATAATAATGATGGACGGAAATCGTGTAAGTTTAAAAAGTGAGAATAAAATAAATTACCTATCATTTAAGTGTTGCCCCACTTAAATGATAGGTAATTTATTTTATTCTCACTTTTTTAACACACAACAAACATGATTTTTTTTAAATACTAGTACGGAACCCTGCTTACAGATCGATATTCACTTAGGTATTGCGTATTTTGACATTGAATCCCTGACTATGTTTTAAAAAAATATTACTAAGTATTTTTTTAAAGTAAAAAAAGTTTTAATATAGAAAGAAATCCAATATTCCCCAGTATTTCCAATACACAAGGTAAACTCAACACTACAGTTACTCCATACATTACTTAAGGAGTGACAAGGCGACGGTTTCATCGTAATATTTCTTGATTATCCGATAGAGACTCCGCACCGCAATCACCTACTCCAGTGTACCTAGTGAAGTGGTTGAGATTGGCTATTCTGTAGCGCTCATTTCACGTCTACGTTAAATTCAATACACTTAGATTTTTCTTCTATTTCTTCTTTTCTTTTAGTGTTGGATTGAAATTAAATTTATTTTTTATGTTTGAATCGCGTTACTTATATTAAGAACTAGCTGCGCCTGCGGTTTCACCCGCGTAAGTCCCGATCCCGCGGGATTTACAGGATTAAAAGTAGCCTTTGTCCTTCTCGAAGGTCCTATTTATCTCTATACTAAAATTCATCAATATCGGTTCTGCGGTTTAGGCGTGAAAGAATAACAGGCAGACAGACAGATAGACAGACAGAGTTACTTTCGCATTTATAATATTAGTAAGATATTAGTAAGATAAGTAAGTTTAATCGCAATTGCTTCAGTAGTTCTGGAGCTATCGCGATGCAGATATTGGGAGATCTGGAATTGACATTTCTAGGCATTGGGCTTCTTTTGCAGCTGAAACCGATGGGCGCGGCTAGTTCCTTATACAACACGAAAACTATGTAGGTATGGTAAAAGAATGAGGGGCAGGCTTTGTACAGTCTCCGTGATATATGAGTGGTCCGTAAGGGCAAGATCTTTGTAAATGGGATAATCAATTCGATATAGTAAAGTGATTTTGTTAGATAAGACACATTATTCTATCTTTATTAACACCTGCTCGGCAGTTAAAGCTGCGTACTTGGGACGAGTCTTAATTCATAATTCCTTTCTTAAAAACTAGCTGCGTCCCGCGGTTTTAGCCGCGTAAGTCCCGATCCCGTGGGAACATCGGGATCAAAAGTAGCTTTTGTTACTCAGGGTGAATGTAGCTTTCTAATGGTGAAAGAATTTTTGATCGGCACAGTAGTTTTCGAATTTATTCATAACAAACATTCAGACGCACACACACACACACACAAATACAAATCTTCCTCTTTATAATATAAGTATATAGGTAGACTAGTATCTATCTAAATACATATAATAAAATCGTAACTAAACGGTGTTGGAAGATATAAAAAAAAGATAAATTGTAGGGGTATCTATTAACGCAGTAGAACCTATTTTTCTATTTTTCTGGTTGTCTGTTTGTCTGTTTGTCTGTTTATCTGTTTATCTGTTTATCTGTTTGTCTGTTTGTGTGTGCCTTTGTGCCCGCTAATCTCAGAAACGGCTTATCCGATTTTGACCAAATTTGGTACGCAGATAGATTTAGACCCCGATTAACATATAGGGTACTTTTTATCCGGATATTTTATCCGGTTATCCGGATAAAGTGTTTTTTCTGTTTTTACCTAATTAGTTTGAATGTTGTATTGAAGAAGTATGTTGTGTGGAATCAACACACGATTAACCGGATATCCGGTCGAAAATAAAAAAAACCGGATATCCAGTTTTTTTGCAGGAAATTCCTAAAATACCGTATACCTATGTCTCTCCACATATCCGGATCCTTCGGACATACGGAATTTTTTTATAATGGCTGGTTTTAACCGACTTTAAAAAAAAGAGGAGCTGCTCAATTCTACCCGCATATTGATGGCTTTTTGTATGTGAATATGTTCACACCGTACTCCGGCAAATAAAGTCCGGTTTCGAACATTCTTTTTTTATTTGGAAAGTGAGAGTCCCGAGTTGGTCCCATAAATTGTTGGTGAAGATCTGATGAGAACCTTCGGAATGATAAGCAGAATAGCTTCCCATAATGCTGTAAATTACTAATTTTTGGACTTCCATCAATAGAATCGGCTTGTAAAGAACTAAGTACAAATTGATGGACCCCCTGAAACCACCTTCTCAAAAGTCCCTCAGTGATTAAAGTTACGGTTACAATTTTGATAATTTTTAGTAGCAGTCGAAAATGCAATAAAAATGATTAAAAAATATAGCTGTAATCGGGCAGTTTTACTGGGTAGATGCAGATTGCATGTAGTTTACGTGGCACGATGGCAGTTGTGGATTCCGAGTCGAGGGTTCCGCGTTCGAATCACAGACCGCATTCCCTTTTTAAGGAACGGTGGCCTGCCGAGCCGAGTGATGGTTTCCGATTCGAGGGCTGCGCGTTCGAGTCCCGAGTCCCGGACACGACGTTACGTTTTAACCTCCAGATGGTCGCCCACCTTGCCGTTGTGAGGGGACTCAGTAGCTGCAAGCTAAGAGGCGCACGACGTGGGAAACCGGGCTTGCCTGGCCTGGCTCCGTAATCCCGCGTCAGCGGGCTCGGGGGTCCTTTCCGCAAGAAAGGGGCCGCGTGGAAGACAACCACTATAAAAAATCACTTCAGCCTCTGGTGGTGAACTTGGTGGGGGGCTTTATCACCGGCTTTGGGGACCTCGAGACGATGGCGTGATCGTGCCGAGGGAGGGGAGATGGAGAGGGATTGTCTATCGGGCAGAGGCAGAGATGAGGCTTGGAAAGGCCGCCGTTGTCGGGATGTAGTCCATGAGGAATTCTCACTGGCCTCGACCCTTGTGGAGCGAGGGACACCATGGGGGTTAAGATTATAAACCTATGGTAGGGAGCCCAACGAGAGTGGCCTGACGGTGCATAAGGCGCATTACCCACGTAAAAATAAAGATATCATGTAGTTAAGCTGCCCGACTTTAGCTTACATAACAGATAAGTCGGTTGCACTGTATGTAGGAGAGCTTATTTTTATTGTTTTGACCTTATTTTTGAAGTCGGGTTTTGATTTTTTTTATATTTTCGATAAAGGCTACTTCTTATAATAAGTAATGCGTATAAGCATGCAACACGTTACCTACCGCTGCGCTGTGAAAAATCTACACTTAAATAGACTCTGCCATGATTCTCTTCTGCTCAGCAACAGACTTCCCTGATCGTCCGTTCAAGTGTAGACTTTTGCACAGCGATGGGTAGGTAGTCCGAAAAACGCTGACGAAGTCGCGGGCACAGCTAGTAGATAATAAGGGTATTAAAAAATTTACACATTTTTTTCCGTAGATTTTTCTTCTTTTTCGCAATTTGGATTGAAATTCATTCGTCATAATTCGTCATGTCTGTCTGTCTGCCTGTCTGTCTGTCTGTCTGTCTGTCTGTCTGTCTGACCGTCTGTCCGTCCGTCCGTATGTCACAGCCTCTTTTTTCCGAAACTATAAGTGCTATAGTGCTGAAACTTGGTAAGTAGATGTATTCTGTGTACCGCATTACGATTTTCACACAAAAATAGAAAAAAATAATGAATTTTTGGAGTTTTTCATACCAAGAACTGAAACTCAAATTTTTTTTTTCATCAAACCTATACATGTGGTTTTTACCTTTCAAAACAAAATCTATTGTATAGATAACGGTACGGAACCCTCCGTGCGCGAGTCCGATTCGCACTTGGCCGGTTTCAAACCAATTTTTGTTGGAAGTTTGCATTGCATAGTAATGTACATCATATACTTTTTTTAGTTATATCATTCCATTATTTTAGAAGTCACAGGGGGGGGGACCAACATTTTACCACTTTGGAAGTGCTCTCGCGCCAACTATCCAGTTTAGAAAAAAATGGTTTCACAAACCTCAATATCATTTTTAAAGACCTATCCATAGATACCCCACATGTATAGGTTTGATGAAAAAAAAGTTTTGAGTTTCAGTTCTTAGTATGGGGAACCCCAAAAATTCATTATTTTTTTCTATTTTTGTGTGAAAATCGTAATGCGGTACACAGAATACATCTACTTACCAAGTTTCAGCAGTATAGCACTTATAGTTTCGGAGAAAAGTGGCTGTGACATACGGACAGACGGACAGACAGACAGACATGACGAATCTATAAGGGTTCCGTTTTTTTGCCATTTGGCTACGGAACCCTAAAAATCAGCTGGTTAGTAATGATTTATGATTACCTCGCCTCGTTATCAAAATATGTTTGGAGGGTGGACTCTTTGATCAAACCATAGATTTTGTAGGACAAATATTTTTTCATAATAAAATATTATTTAGTATTTATATTATTTAACAGTCATATTGTCCTACAAATTGCGTGGTAAGTTATCACGGTCCTACGCTCAAAAGTAGTAGTACAGATCCTACCTCTGTTATCTACCACAATAAAGAGTTTTGTATAAGAAATTGTTGGGCGTCTCATCAAAATGAAGCTACTCACGGAAAATTAGCTTGATAGTAATCAATGGCTAAAATGTACCAGGGATCGTGGACTTAAGAAATATAGATAGATAAAATAAGTTAAATAATAAAGGCGACTACGGTAACTATATCTCTTTGTACTATGGCATAGATAAAACGAGCGAGACAGTTTATAGCATTGAGCGAACATGGCATGTCAACGGTTGAAAATGTTCCAAACAGCAGGTTTGGCACTAGAATAGTGGTTTCATTTCCCTACATCACTGGAATTGATGATAGTGCAACCTATTGTGGCTTCAAATGCTCACTTTTAGAGATAAGTCTCGGTAGTTAGAGGTGTTTGAATGTGATTTAGTGCAAATTGAAATTACATTGTTTTGGCTAACTTTTAGGCTTATTGCGTATTTGATTAATAATTGATTATAATAATACTACCGATGACGCGACGTTAGCTTAAATATTTAGTATCTACACTAATATTATAAATAGGAAAGATTTGTATTTTGTGTGTATAATATGTGTGTGTCTATGTTTGGTAGTGAATGAACTCAAAAACTCCTAGATCGATTTTAAAAATTCTCTCACCAAAAGAAAGCTACATTATCGAAGAGTAACATAGGCTACTTTTGATCCCGATATTCCCACGGAATTGAGACTTACGGGGGTGAAACCGCGGTACGCAGCTAGTTATTTATAAACCTTAGTAAACCTTTTGCTATGCTAAGAAAAAATCTTTCCTCTTTATAATATTAGTATAGAAGTATAGATTGAGAGGCACCTACACCAGAAACAAATATTTATTTGTAAGCATCAATACTTGCAACCAACGACTCGAACCGGCAACCTTCTGCATTTTGCAGTTGGGCATTCGCACGATGCGCCACAGAGGTACTATTTTTATATAAGGAGTAAAATCTCTAAATTAAAGACTGCTACATACTACATACCGTTAGTAAATGACCATTCTGTAGAACGAATGGCGTCCAATACGTTCCGAGGATCATCAGGCGAGTGGAGCAACGTGATATGCCGATAAATAATGATCGTTCGCCGGACGAAAGAACCTCCGTAACAAGGATAAATACGTACTTCTTTGCTTCAACTTTGACCTGGATTTTAGACTGAATTGTTTTACAAAGTAGGTACTGTTTTTAGTTTGGTGTTCATTTGGCAACTTTTTCATCAGTGAGCAATCAGAGTCAATGGTGTCTAAGTGACGATGTGATTGTGAAATGAAAATGTTGTTGAACCTAACTTTTTTATAACTTTAAAAACGTTTCTATAAGTTTGTAAAGTTTAACAGCATTTTTTTTCCAACGTCTGGATCGGTTTTAAGATTAAACTTTATGATTAAACATGTGCATTTATTGTTGCCATACTTAAATATTTATTTTAAACTATTTCTTAGAGCGGCAACAGAAATACATCTTTTGAGAAAATTTCAACTGTCTAGCTATTTCTAATTCATGAGATCTGAATCTGGTGACAAACAGACAATGCAGTGAAGTCATATTAAAAGGGTCCCGTTTTTTTTATTTAGTTACGTAACCCTAAAATAATACTCGATTTACAAACTCGTAATTTACCTAACAAAACACAGTGATAAAAATATTCATTCTGGCAGAAGAAGCATAATTTAAAATAATGCATTCTAAAATAACGACCATAAAAATGAAATAGCAGAACAAACATGGCATTAATACCCTGAATAATAATTCAATTTATCGCTGATGTGTACTATTACAAATATTATAGTGCGAGCCAGTTTAAAATGCCTTACTATTGGTTTTCGATTCGAGTTATTTTTTTTCGTTATATTATTATCGTTTCGTTATTGCATTAACCTTAGGTAGTGATGGCGTGCGGCGCGCGGCGTAGGTGCGGGTGTCGTTTTTTATTAAGTTACAAAACAACTGCAAAAAGGAAAAAAAATGTGAGGCAAATATTGCACGACGTTACACACAGCGCAATCTATCCCCAAACTAAGTACTAGGCTTGTACTAAGGGTACTAGATAACGGATATACCTACTACATATTATACTTTTTTTTGTAAATACATACATATGATACATAGTAAACACCCAGACTAAAAACAAATATTTATATTTAAGCATTAATACTTGCACCTGGCGAGAATCGAACCCGTCTGCAATGCTGAAGGTGACTTCAGCATTGCAGACGTGCCACAGAGGCCGTTGATAATAACAGCCACCGGAATCGAATATTGTTAAGAAGTGGAAAATAGGTTTTATTTTTTTTATGAAAAGAAACGTGTCGCATGAGAACACATTAAAAATTTGGAAGACATTCGATTGACTTTTTAAAATCGAGTTTGGTTTTCTTAGTAGTGGTTTTGGATGTACATTTGCTGAATATTTGGCAAGCATGTTGCGTGATCTGTTTTATTGTCTGCTGACATACAGTTTATACATAGAGTGCTGAGGCGGATAACTACTAGGTTAACTGTGGTTTATACGTCCCCATGAGTTAAATACAAGTTAATAAACCTACCATAAGTTAACAATTAATCAAACATTTTTTTCCTATAATGCCAAAATGTTGAGTCGCAAAATGATGAATTTTCTAGAATGTTGAATGTCTTTCATATCTCGAGCATTCCTAAAAAAAGCAGTAATTTTTTTCAAATATTGTTAAGAGGATAGTCTCCATTCTCTTTCTCCATACAACCGTGGTTTACATTTACCTCCCTGGATAAAGACATTAGAGCAAATATGTTTATGCCATGAAACTTATATCTGTCATGACTATGCATCTACCTTTTCATTTTTTTTCATTTTATTATTTTTTTACTTTTAATTATTATTTTAATTACAAAATAAAAAAAAATAAAAAGGTAGATTTTAGCTAGATAGATAGATCGCTTTAGATAGCACTGTCATGACAGATATAGGTTTTATGGCATAAACATAATTGCTCTAATGTCTTTATCCAGGGAGCAAAATGTAAACTACGTTTGTATGGAGAAAGAGAATGGAGACTATCCTCTTAACTCTCTAAAACATATTCGTTTTAGCCTTTACCATCATTTACCATAATTTCGGGTACTTCACCTTTACCATCATTTCAGGTGTGATCTTGGTCTAAGCTGTGGGTCAAGCCCAGTCCTTTGCTAAAACCTAAAATATATTTTGTCAGGTTTTAGCGACATCTGTATGAAAATCACATAACTATGTGGGACGTTCTCTACTTAGGTTCAGATTTGTCGAAGGAAAATTAGAATCAAACATTTTATAACCACCCGATAGATGGCGTTACTTTGGATTGTTAAGGTTCCTTTAGCTGGTGTACAGTTTCCAGCAGCTTTTAATAGATGTCACTTTTACAAATTAGTAAAAAATAAGTTGTATAATCATTTTTTCATGATAAAATCTTTTAACAGTATTTTGGTAATTTAGAGATGGCACAGATTTATTATATTACTGGACTTATTATGGTAAAAATCGTCATAGAATAACAAGAAGTCTAAATTAGCGTTTTTTTTATTGTTGTACTGCAGCCGATGGTTAAATAGTTCAATAAACGCTTTATTGTACCAAACATTATAATATACAAGTATTTCAAAGAAAAACTTAAATCTAGTATGGCACAATGGGCGGCCTTATAGCCAGTGATCTCTTCCAGCCATTAGGTAATTTCTAGATCTTTAGATATAGGTAGTAGGAACCTAATACTTATAGAACACCGACGAATTAACTTGGCGCTACGACGCAGGCCGATAAAAAAAAGGTAAAAAGCCGCAGCCGAAATTTCCGCTAACAAAATCTCTTACATGCTACAATCTCCATCTTGCTCATTTCTATGCAAGGGAACAAGAATCGATTATGAAAAAAATATTATTTAACGCCGCCTTAAGCAAATGCTTGCATGCAGTTTAAGGAAGTGAAAACATCCTTCGACGAACAGTTGCAGAATTACAAAATTCATTTATTTTCTCAACTGCCCAACGAATAAAGTGCAATATTAACAAAGTCACAAACATAATTTATATACAGCGAGTAAAATTCTGAAAGAGTCCGAAATAAAATTAAATCTCCGCGAGTAAAAAAAACTTCAAAAAACAATAAAAACGTGTTTTTCATTAGAAAAGCCGAGAGAAACGAGTCAAAAAAGTGAATTCGTACCACGATTGCTGAATACCAAAACGAGAAACAATTTGCAATCAGAGTTGCTTTCAACGAATAAATTAAAAGTTGCCAGTACTAAATTAGAGGTTTTCGAATAATCGAGATTGTTACTTACAAGGTGCCTGGGAATCGTGGGTTGGATGCGAAAGGCGGGTTCGGTTTTTCAAAGTTATAAGTCGAAATTAAGGGTTTTTGTGGAGTCAACATTGGTTAACTTTTTCATGTTTGAACTTGGTATTTTTGAACCGTCAGAAAACCCATTGTAATGCCTGCATGCGAGGGCAAACCCGCATGACAATAAAAACGCCGTCATGGTAGGTATAAGAGATACGGCATGGTGACTAACGGACAGGCAGAGAGTGGAGTCTCAGTAATAGGGTCCAGTTTTTACGGAATCCTAAAAACATAGCTGCAAAAAAAAAGGTACAAAATGTAGGTAGTTACATCCGTTTTTTAATACCCATAGTGCAAGCTTAGTGCTAGCTTAGGCTAGATTGCGCTGGGAAGAACGTCGTACAATATTTATATTTATCGGAGTCTCATCAGTAATGTCTATGCTTTTCAGACGTTTCAGAAATTATGTGTGGGCGCAAGTGGGTAAAATAGTGCAAATATGATAAAACACGTTTTATAACACACACAGTCTTTACAGTCTATCCATCACAAAACAAGGAGTATCTAAGTTACATTATTATCACATAACCGTCTAGTCAGGAGGTAAAGGAATGCTATAAATAGACTATCAGGTATAGAAACGGAGAAGCAGTTTCGTAACGCTTTTACCGAGTACCCGCGTCTATATAGGATGATGTCTCAAATCAATCTGTCTGAAATAATGCAGTCCCTTAGGCACTCGATGGCGCCACGACTCTACCGAATCGCTTATCAGTGAACCATTGTTCTTAAAGCAATTTCCGTCTCTCATTAATTGATGTGACTGCGACATATTTATTAAAGCAGCGTCACGCGGTTTCACCCGCTTAAGTCTCTATCCCGTGGAAATATCGGAATCAAAATTAGCCTATAACTCAGGGTGAATGTCGCTTACTAATGGTGGAAGAATTTTTGAAATCGGTCTAGTAGTTTTTGAGTTTATTTATAACAAACATACAGACGCACACACAAACAAATACAAATCTGTCCTCTTTATAATATTAGTATAGAGTATAGATTGTAGCGGTCGCGGGGAGTCGTTGGATAGAGGTGGCTCCGGATCGCTGTTTGTGGCGTCCGTATTGGGGAGACCTATGTTCAGCAGACGGATAAGGGGTGAGATGATGATGAAGATCATCCCAACGAAAAAACGGGAAAACTCGAAGTCAAACTTTTTGTAGGTATGCGAAAGCTTATAAATGGTGTTTAGTTTCAATTTTTAATTGTTATGTTACGTAGATATATTTTACTGTCTGCTTTCCGAATAAAATAAAATAAATAAATAAATAAACTTTATTAACGTACGTAAACAAGCAAACATTAAGACGGCAAACTCTTTACTTATGAAATGAATCTGAAAATCAACATTGCTTGTGGCTTGTTAGCTGTGAGGCTTCGATTACACAACTTTTGATTAATTTTCTATGAAGATAATTAAATGCTGTTTTGTATGTTCTTTCTGTAGACATTTGTGGTTGTAAGTAATTAAACTTATTATATTGTGCTGAGTTGGTGTACTAAATTTCGGTTCGTTTAAGATACGGACGGTAGCTAGGTATTATTATTATTGTTTGCAAACGTTAAAGTTTATTTTACTACCAGTGTTAGTCTATCACTCGCATCACTAGATGGCGCTAGTAGTCAAAATACATCGCGGTATCATTGCGTTTTTCTGTCCCTGAATTACGTTTGTTGTATGGAAGCCCCTCTTAAATATTTGTTTTTAGTATTTGTTGTTGTATCGGCTACAGAAGTACATCTTCTGTAAAAATTTAGACTGCCTAGCTATTACGGTTCATAAGATACAGCCTGGTGACAGACGGACAGACAGCGATGTCTCAGTTATAGAGTCCTGTTTTTACCCTTGGGGTACGGAACTTTAAAAAGAGCTATCCCGCTCAAACCGTTTCTCGATTATCGACAATTGGTAAAATTGGCAACTAGTAATTGCTAAACAAAGACTAACCATTTATTTATTATTATCAAACTTAGTAAACATTTCTCAAATAAAAAATTAAACTAAATTAAAAACACAAAACTAAAACTAAACTAAAACTAAGCAAATAAAACCACATAAACAAGGAACCAATTACATACATACATACATTAAAAATAACTATAACTAAGTACTAAACTACCCATCCCGTACCCTGAACCTGAACCTAATCAAAGAGCCCACCACGCGACGCACCCGACCCATAAGACCCCAGGACACACGCCGCATTCCCCCGCTGAACGGCTATAGCCAATCTCTGAACCAAAAACATACCAGCACGCTGGTCCAACCCCCGGGCCCTGAGCCGACGTCCGATCTCCCGAACGAAACCGATGGCCTCACTGCCCCAAGCCCCACAAGTCTCAACAGCAAAAGGGACAAACAAGTAACGCTGCTGAAGAGGAGCATACTTGACGTGTTTGGACGCCGCGGCCACCTCTGCAGCGGCCCCTGCCTCCCTAGATGTACGCGACAAATGGCTCACCGCAAAAGTATTTACACACGTGGCGTCCCACACCAAGCACCTGCCCCTCTCCCAAGGGACCAGCGAAAGCCCATCTGGTCTCTTACCATCAGTGCGGGACAGGCCCGCCGGCTCCAAAACACAAGGGATGTTTGCGGAGATTAGGGCCCTGCGTATTGTGTCGTTAAGGGCGTGATGCCGCGGAAAACTGGTATTATAATTTTCGATTTTATGGTCTTTTAAAGTTTTAAGTTGCGAATATTTTATTTTTGCTCTAGGTATTTAACTTAAATTAACTTCACTTAACTATAAATTTGACATTTAAATACTTAAGTAGTTATCAAATTAATTAAAGCTGATAACTGGGCAGTGCAGTAAATAATATGAGTGTAGAAATTATACTCATTTTTCGGTTTTAATTGCGTGGTGTTTGTTACTTTTAGCATTGTTTCAATGTTGAACGTTTCGAGACTTTTACGAAGAATATAGCTATAAAGGTAGAACTTTGACGACCTTTGTTGGATAGATACAACATCGCGAAAATAGAATAAAAATCTAATATAAGTTTGTTAGTTAAAAGCTACGAGACCAAGCTCTACGGACTTCTACGAAGCTACTACGACGTAGCCTTGCTACGAAGCAAAACTCAGCTATTATAATAATAGGAAATTATTTGATCGGTCAATAAAATGTAGTAGGTGATAGGTAGGTACATTGACACAGTTTAAGATGGACATGTATTAAAAATTTGCTCGTCTGTGAAAAACTAAGCTAAACTAACTTAGTTTAGTCGGCAGTGGACGTTCAGCTCAACTTTTCTGACTAACAAAAATACTTTATTTTCCAAGGAAACGAGGTTATAAATATTGAACATATAAAAAACAAGGTTGAATACGGCCATAAATTTTATTCGCAAGTATATTGTGGATAAGTAGAGTTTATTTGGAAAGATTTGGGTTCACTTGGACCTAACTTCGCTTCCTGGTGAAGACGAAAGGGGTAGATGAGATAAGTGATGGGTATTGTTTACCTTTTACTTTTTATCGATATCGATTGTTTGAAAGATTCATGATTAGAAATATTTTACAAGGAGGAATTCAACATCAAACTACTCTTTGAAGATTCTTCGTAGGTGACGTTCAAACCGAGCCTTAGTCGGTAAACACAAACAAGGAGGGAGCATAATCGCTAATTCGCCGTGTCACGTGGGTTCCCGTGTGATGCAGTGGTCAGTGCACTTGCCCGGCAAGCGAAGGGCACAGGTTTGTATCCTGTCACGGGAGAATTTTTGATTAGGTATGCATTTCTCCTTGTAAAATATTTCTAGGAAAAATGCCTTGAACAATAAAAATAAAAGAAATATTACATTCAAGATTACTATAGGACTCGTGTGGAATATCGCTCTAATACCCGGCTGCAAGGCGGTAGGGTGCGGTTTCGATTCCCGCCGGGGACAAGTATTTATGCTAACCATAAATACCTACTTGTCCATCTTGTACTTATAGCTGTAATATAGCTGCGCCCTGCGGTTTCACCCGCGATCCCGATCCCGTGGGAATATCAGGATAAAAAGTAGCATTTGTGTTATTCTAGGTCTCCAGCTAGGTATGTCTATTCCAAGTTTCATCGCAATCAGTTCAGTAGTTTTTTGCGGGAAAGAGTTACAAAGTCACATACATACATACAGACATACATACAAACAAACTTTCGCGTTTATAATATTAGTACGATAGAATAGGATTTGTAATACTAGAAACAATATAAAATTGCAAAAACCTCAGATAAAAATAAAAAATATCGACTGGCCGCCATGAACGAATTGAACACAACACTACACAACTTTTAGCTAGGTACCTAAGTTCGACAAGTTACAGTCTCTCACTAAAATATGTAGCGACGCGATATTGAAAAGTTTCGCTTGTTCACGTGGAACCAAGTTCGCTTTTATCGTGAATTACAACGTGTCCAATATTTTATTCATTAACTGTTCAAACAAATATTTTTAAGTGTTCTCTAATGAAGTTCATTAAAAATTTACTTGTTTCGTTACGAATAACAACACGTGCTGTTGTCGAAATATGTATAAAAGCCGCTGCAGCGCTGACAATATTTTTACGTCTATCGTAATATTTACTGAGAGCGCTAAGTTGGAGTCGACGAATGACTTCTATGAGTCGAAGGCGACATCATATGTGGAACAACTTTCTTTCTTCTTATGTCATATCTACTGTTCAGGTGGAGATAAAGAAATATCGCACGATGTTACACACAGTGCAATCTAGCCGCAAACTAAGTACTAGGCTTGTTTTATAGGTACTAGATAACATCCAGACCAAAAAGAAATAGTTATTTTTAAACATAAATACTTGCATAGTTAGACCATTGTAAAATGGTTGAAACGTCGAGGTAAGAAAATTAATTATAATACGCGAATAAGACCCGGGAAAATGTAACTATGTTAACAAATCGTGCGAATTTAAAAAGTTTATAAATACTTGCATCCGGTAAAAATCGAACCCGCAACCTTTCGCATTGCAGTTGGGCCTTAGCCCGACGCGCCACAGAGGTCGTCAAAAATGTATAAAAATGAAAACGACTGTTGTATGTTATTTCAATTGTCTCATTCCTCTCTTCCTGTAAAGAAACAGCTTTAAAATTGACAAATAGTTTTCTTTAAAACACAAATAAAGTAGGTAGGTACCATGTAAAACGTAACTGTAAGAGTCTGAACCTTTAAAGTTATTTAAATGGACAAATGGTGAAAACAACAAGTTTAATAAAATGTTTCTTCCATCTCAACCGCTTTGAAATGCTAGAGAAAATAGGGAAAAAGCGAAAAATTGCGGTCCGTAACCGGTTCCATGCAGATATTACGGCAGCCATCTTGTTTCGACCAGACAAAACACGTATAAATCAACTCTGTTTCGTTTTTATTTAAAAAGAACGCGGTTGCGTTTTTAAAACATATTTCTACGGAATATTGTATTGACTACGGCTGAAATGAAGGGTATTTTTATATTCAGACCATTTTTTCGACCATTGTGTTGTGATTTTTGTTGGAGTCCGAGGAAATAGTGACATGGTTTACGATTTAAAAGGACTATTTTTACGTGCGCTACAAAAAACTACTTTCCAGGAAAAAGGAAATATTTCCCTCCTCCTTGAAATCCTCCTTCTCATCCGAGTAATGTTTCCTTTCTTATTAGTACATGACAAAGAACACACTCTCCAACTCATCATGTCCCTAGGGCTCTGCGTTGATATAATAGTTCAATCATTTACTCTCTTACTTTTAAACAACAGCTGCACAAACTATGTATCATTTTTGTCCTTCACTGTGACATTAAGTTTCAAAGTTGACAGACAGAGACAAACGTTACAACGTTAAACGACAAACGAGACAGAAGATTGCGGGTTCGATACCCGTCAGGTGAAAGTATTTATGCTTAAAAATAAATATTTGTGGTCCGGTCTGGGTGTTTTTTATATAATACTTGCTGACCCGGCAAACGTTGTTTTGCCTTATAAATTATAGATAGTAGCCGATTCTCAGACCTACTGAATACGCATATGAAATTTGGTAAAAATTGGTCGCGGCGTTTCGGAGGAGTACGGTAACTAACATTGTGACATGGAAATTTTATATATTAGAGATAACTTAGTAAGTGTACGTATGTATTTTAAAAATACATAGGTACTTACTAAGTTATGTTAAGTTAGTATACCTACTCATAGTGCAAGCGTATTGCTTAGTTTGGGGCTAGATTGCGCTATAATATGTAACATTATCTGATCAGAAAGATGAGCAGAATAGCATATCAGAATACTTATCTTTAGATTTATTGAAAGTTCATTAACCGAGGTTTAAGAAGTTTTCCAAAGGCTTTTGGTAACAAAAGCGGCTGGGTGACGGTTTCCTCACCAAAACGCAGATATGCATCAGCTATTAACACTCAACCGCCGTTCCGACCTATCCTTTGAAGGTCTAAAGTTACTAAGCTGGTATTTTGATGAAAGAACAGTATTTTGGATGTAACCCCAGGGAGCCGAGGCAATTTGCCTGTTTCGACTGATAACGTTCAAAAATGACTTACAATGAAATTCGTTTGAAGAATTTTGAGGTTTTTAAAACTGTAGTTACTATCTTTGAAACATGTTAAGGGCAAACGTAAGTCCGTGTTCACGGAATTTCTGTTAGGGCCCGAGTAATATACGAACTTAACTCAAAAACCATGTGGGGTTCATAGAAAATTGTTAATTATTTTATTTCATTTATTTAATGACGGAATTTGTTGAGTTTTTTTGTGTTTTTGTTTTTTGTGTTTTAGTGACATTATTTAAGATGTTGACGCTTATCTATATTTTTGCCGTCATTTTCAAAACAGTAATTTTTTGTCAAAAATGTGGATAGGCTTTGAAACAATTAGTTTTCGGTCACCCAGCCTCGTAATGACACAATATTGGTCGGTGCAGCTAATAACGGCCGAATACAGAACCGCTACTGAAAATTTGAGTTCTACTTAATCAAATTAGCAGCGCTCAGTCTAAAAAATTCTCATACGAATTTTAAATTTAGAATCTGCTCAATTATTTTAGTACCCCTCAAATTTTAAGTGGCGTTTCTGTATTCGGCTTTTAGCTTCTTAAATTGACACAGTGTTATTTGTCTTTAAAATATTTTAAAAATGAGGCTTTTAATATTAATTCTAAATGGCACAAGTGGGCCTTAGTTGCCTAACTACATATATCTGTATCCAATTTGAAATAACCATCAGTTCATCCGGTTTAAATTCAGCATATCTGGCAGTCTTCCAACGATTCTGTTCTTTTTTCCACTTCAGGTGTTTTAATACCATTTTTAAATTACAGACTTTAATATGTCAGACTCAGGATTATCTGAACACTAATTTGCAATTTTATCCTACTTAAATTATAAAGGTGGACTATGTTTGTTGCATCTTAACGCAAAGCTGCGGACCCGATTGCTATGAAACTGGGTATGTAGGATAGCTGGAGACATAGAATAACTCGAAAATTGTTTTAAAGTTAAAATACAAACTTTGGATGCCACAAACAAATGTACATGTTAACTAATATTATAAAGAGGAAAGATTTGTATTTGTGCGTGTGCGTGTGTGTCGTATGTTTGTAATGAATAAACTTAATAACTACTGGACCGATTTCAAAAATTCTTTCATCAAAAGAAATCTACTTTGTCGAGGAGTAACATAGGCTACTTTTGATCCTGATATTCCCACGGTATCGGGACTTACGCGGGTGAAACCCCGGAACACAGCTCTTTAAAATAAATAGGTACACTCACAGGTATATCCACAATGTCTGACTAAATCAGCTGTGATAGACTCGTAGGGTATCTTTACACATGATCGGTCTTGAATCGTGGTTTTCAGGCCAATGCAGGGACCAGGTTTTGGACGTTGGCCAGTGAAAGAATTCTTTATTTTTCGACGTCCGTGCAGATTCGATTCGATTTGCATAATTTTGATAGGTTACCTAATAATGTATGAAGACCGATATTTGAATCACTTGTTAAAAAACTTGAGATTAACCGTACCCCACCGTACGTTTGTATTATGCACGTATCTATTTGTTCATTTGGTCTTTTTATACATAAATTCTGTGAATCACCTAGCCCCGTAAGGTATTAATCTTGTGTCCAACGGATATAATTGTACAAATTTATTTATATAATGACGATGATAAGATTATTAAATTTATTAATAATTTAAAGGCAGTACTATAATCAATTAGAAATGCGCCGATTAATTTCAAACCGAGCTAACTATTCGGTTTAGCGATTCCTGCAAGTAATTTCAAGTGGCTTGTTCAGGTAACTCAACGTCCGGTTTACTGGAAAGACATCAAAACGTCGCGTCGGGCGTTGCAAAATGCTTATATAATAAAATTAGTTTAATTTCATAGATAAACATTGTCTAAATAGTCTTTATTTCGGCAAATCTTTCCTTAAATCTAGAGAAGGAAAATGCAAATTAAAATATGGCTTTTAAAAACGTTGAACACTGAGTTTCCTTGTTTTATAAGCATTGGATATAAAAGGATTAAACTGGATGTTACACCGTACTGTAACTGGGCCCGTGGGCGAAATTAATCTTTTTTTTAATTTGATAAAATGCATAGGGGTCTATTTATATTCTATGGTATTTGGTATTAGGACGATTGTACTATTTAATAAGGGTTTATTGGTGCCAGGCGCCAAAATTCATATCATAACATTGTAAAGTCTTTATTTTATAAAAAAAAAATTGTAGAAAAAATAAGATTTAAAAATTTGTTTTCTGGTTAAATTTGTTTGTTTTAGGTACTCATTTTTTAATAATATTCAACATTAAAACCGAAAAAATATTTTAAAAATAAGAATATAAAAAGAACACAAAAGAAGTTAGTGTTAATGTTTGTAAGGTTTTTTTAAAATTTAGATTATCAATTTTGTTATGTACCTACCTATGTATTTTGTATTTGATAGCCTTCATGAAATAAAAGAACCTGAAACTACTTATTATTTGGCTGTCCATTTTAAAAACGGAAATTACTCGTAAAATAAAATGACAAAAAATAAACTCATATTAGTAGGTACATATACTCATATTAGAGCGGTGTTGGTCTAGTGGTAGATACCCCGGCTTTCATTCTGAGAGTCGTGGGTTCGAATCCAGACCGACCGCGCACCAATGTCTTTTTCTTTAAGAAAAATTTAAGTGCGCTATTAACATCGCTCTTACGGTGAAGGAAAAACATCGTGAGGAAACCAACATGTCCTAGGACTCACCACGGTCCGAAGACATGGGATATTCAGTGTTTTCTATGTATCATATGTATGTATTTACAAAAAAAATATAATATGTAGTATATCCGTTGTCTAGTACCCATAGTACAAGCCTAGTGCTTAGTTTGGGGCTAGATTGCGCTGTGTGTAACGTCGTGCAATATTTATTATTATTTATTTATATGTATCTATCGCCTTCATAATATTTGTAGTTTCAATACCACCAACAGACGTTACGTTACGGTGTGATATACAGCCACACCAACATCGGCATAGCTTGTACCCTGTCAGTAACACGTTGCCGCTGACAAAATAGCTTGTGCGGCTTATTCCCACAAATGGAGTCTGGTGTCCCTTGAAACGTTTAGCTAACATGAGCTTCACAACTTTGAACAAATAAAAAGGTACTTAGATTTTGTAAGTCCTCGCTTTTGATACGATTTCATTAAATTAATTGAATTGATTATATATTTTTATTAACCGAGCGAGTGAAGCGAGTGCTTCAAGTCTGACAACATTTGGGTTCTTTGACAGTTGGTTGGTTTGTTGCAGGTTGTCTTTTTTAACCGACTTAGCTGATGCTTGGTCTAAAGCATATAGTTTTTTTTGTTGTAGGGAACTTTTGATTAGTGGGGTATTTCTCTCATTTGAGGCTACTTGATATCACTATGAGATCCTTTTTTATTTACAAAATGTTCACGTTTAACTAGACTCACATAAATATTCTTAAGATCTAATGACGATCTTCTAAATACAATAAATTTCTCAACTTTAGATCTGTATTAACAAAATTTGACCGTTATCAACTACGTAAAGATTTCCTAAGCACATAGAATCCCCTTTTCCGTTTATTTTCTTAGGCACTACCGCTTGGCACTACTAATAGAGTGAAGGGAAATTTCACTCCCCCGTGACACTACTGGTAGTGCTTCGGGTAAAAGTACATTTCCACTGACACTGCACTGTTGCCAGTAGTATCACGGGAAATATTATTTCCCTTGGCACGCGTGAGCTATCTATAAGGGCGATGTAGTAGACAAATGGTCAAGCCCAAAAATAGTGTCAATTGGTCAAGCGTATAGTTACCGCAAATGAAAGTGTTAATTCGTCAAGCCGTGAAAAAGTGTTATTTGGTCAAGTCTTCGAAGAGTATCAACTGGTCAAGTCCTTTTTTTTTATAATACAACAAAAGACGATCTGAGTAGAAACAAAAGACGATCGAAACGAAAACAAAAGACGATCGTCACGAAAACAAAAGACTATCGAAATGGAAACAAAAGACGATCGAAATGGAAACAAAAGACGATCTAAAAAGGCACAAAATATAACAGCAAGACAGCCTGTCAAACTTGAACTTATAATTGAACTGAAACTATTGACCCCAGACCACTACCCTAGTGGTCTAGGGTCAATAGTTTCCGAGATATTGACGTTTTAAGTTTGACAGCTGTCATCCATAAATGAAGATCTTGAAGAGCACTATCACTTATGCTAACGAAGTAGTGGTCTAGGGTTAATAGTTTACGAGACATTGACGTTTTAAGTTTGACAGCTGTCATCTAAAACGTAGATCTTGAAGAGCTATATCACTTATGCTAAGGAAGTAGTGGTCTGGGGTCAATAGTTTCCGAGATATTGACGTTTTAAGTTTGACAGTTGTCATCCAAAATGAAGATCTTGACGAGCTCTATCACTTATGCTAAGAAAGAAGTGGTCTAGGGTCAATAGTTTCCGAGATATTATCAGTTCAAGTTTGACAGGCTGTCTTGCTGTCATTTTTTGTGCCTTTTTCGATCGTCTTTAGTTTTCATTTCGATCGTCTTTTGTTTCCATTTCAACCGTCTTTTGTTTCCATTTCGATCGTCTTTTTTTCCATTTCGATCGTATTTTGTTTCCATTTCGATCGTCTTTTGTTTTCGTAACGATCGTCTTTTGTTTTCGTTTCGATCGTCTTTTGTTTTCGTAACGATCGTCTTTTGTTGTATTATAAAAAAAAGGACTTGACCAGTTGACACTCTTCGAAGACTTGACCAATTGACACTTTTTCACAGCTTGACGAATTAACACTTTCATTTGCGGTAACTATACGCCTGACCAATTGACACCATTTTTTGGCTTGACCAATTGTCCACTACATCAAATAAATGTTATGTTTATCTTGCTACTGAGTATTAGTAGTGCAATAGGTATTGAGGTAATCCACGGGAGATTTTTTAACATGCGTTTAATTAGCCAATCAGAATGGTAGTGCCACGGGAAAGTAAATTTTCCCTTCACACTACTAGTAGTGCCAAGAGGTAGTGCCTAGGAAAATAAACGCCCTTTTCATCATAAAACTCTTCAATTTGTCATGTGTTGGTTAAAATTTGGAAGTTTTACTTCCAATTTCTAATGTTGTGTTAGGGGTAATGGATGCTAGGTACTATGTTTTAAATCAATTTCCAAACAAAAGACGATAATATATTCGTCCTAACAGATTCACATGAATTTACATTAGAAGTGAGCGGGGTCTAACGTTATGACTTTTGAAAGTCATCTTTTGAATAAACAGATCTTGACTTTGATTCGTTTTTTACTGTTCTAAGATAGGATTAAAATTTCAATTTGGAATAAATCCACTAAAACATTTTAATCGTAAACTTTTTATCTTAAAAGCTTTTAGTCAGCTTTTACAATAAAAAGTTTGTGTTCCAAAAGGTTCCATCCATCTGCTTTTACGTTCCTCTGCAAACATTGACTTTTACAGACAGACCCCTGTGGGGTCTATGGGGGGACAGACCCCTATGGGGTCTGTCTGTAAAAGTCGGACTCAAAAATGGACTCAAAAGTAACATTGAACGGACCCCAAACTCAATGTTACTTTTGAGTCCATCCGACCATTTAGAACGTGTTGCACTACCCTAAAGCTAATAGGTGTGTACACAACCTAACTGCACCCGCCCCTTTCATGTTACTAGCTCAGTTTGCATTGAGCTATAGGCCAGTGTAGACGCAGCTTAATCGACTAGAGACACTGTCTATGCCTTAATAGCCGGTTGTCTTTGGCTGAATTAATTTGCCTTGATTTTATCAGAAGCTATTCTAGTCTGGAACAGTTTGCCAAGTCTGGTGAATGGTTCAATAATTTAGGGCATAATGTTTGGTTACCATGCTTACTTGTAATTCTAAACTTTTGCCTTGACCCGGTAATTTGGTTGTAAGTGAAGGGAAACGTAGGCTGCGGATTAAATTGTTGATATTATCCGAACAGTTTTACCTATTACAAGGTTCTTCTTTATACTGCCTTATCCCAGATTATTAAAATTCAAACTAAAAAATAATGTTTATTCGATAGGATATTCACATATTCGTTTTATTAACCTAGTGTGTCTGTGAAACGCGGCCTCCAATGATAAGAACACACAAGAAACTTATGGAATTTTTTGCAGTGATGTGATACACATTGTCGCACGTTTAGAACTATAGTGAAACCGGAGCAATATCTATATAATCCTTACTGACATTATAATAGCGAAAGTAACTCTGTCGGTTTGTCTGTTAAGTATATAAGTATAATATATATAATATATAATATAAGTATAATAAGTCTGTAAAAAACAAAATCACATCTACAAACACACAACCCGTCCACATTTGGGGTCGGCACAGTAGACAGGTGGTAGTACGTTTACTACCTGTCGACTATCGGTCAACTTCACATCTCTAGTCCACATTTGGTTTCAGGTGGAGAGTTCTAATTTGTGTTGTTACTGTATTTTAGTTGGTTAATTTGATAGTTACCACTGATAAAGATTTGTTTTTATTAGTTCATGGTAAACGCGACCCATGCGTCAACTGGAGCTAACTCAGGCTCAGAATCAAAGGGGATTTCAGGGCACTAATAATAACAAAATGGCTAAACAAAATGGTTAAATGACTGTATGTATTTCCGAAAAATCCTATTAATTTTACCATAATTTGTGACCACAAGTCTACATATCACGGTGTCTATGTTTGGTTCTTAGATTTACCTGTTTGAGGATAATATTAATTGTATACATATAAACTATGAAATATTAAAAACAAAAACAAATATTAAGACGATAGTCTCCATTCTCTTTCTCCATACAAACGTAGTTTACATTTTCCTCCCGGGATAAAGACATTAGAGCAAATATGTGTATGCCATAAAACCTATATCTGTCATGACAATGCATCTACATTTTTATTTTTTTATTATTTTCTGATTAAAATAATAATAAAAAATAAAAAAATTATAAAATGAAAAAAATAAAAAGGTAGATGCATAGTCATGCATGACAGATATAAGCACATTATGACATAAACATATTTGCTCTAATGTCTTTATCCAGGGAGGAAAATGTAAACTACGTTTGTATGGAGAAAGAGAATGGAGACTATCCTCTTAACAGCTTACAGAAATTGTGACAAAATGGCTGTTTTGACCGCATTGGGAGTATGTATTATTATACAGGACGTCGAAGCTTATGGAGCAACGGCTTATATACGTTGTTCTACACGTCTAGGCGAACAACTTTTCGTACTACAAGTTTTGGAAATTCGAAGAGCATAAAGTTGACTTGTAAATCAGGTCTTGTTGCATGTCATTGATCTTGAATATGATCTTCTATCTTGATCTTATTTAGTTTGGACTACTACAATCGAAAGATCAATTGCCATTATTTTCAAAAACAGCTGTTTTTCAGTAAAAGATAACCCCAGCATTTTTGGAATACCTACAAAAAGTTCGAATTAAAAAAAGTAAAAAATGTTCGACTATACGTAGAGAAGAACATTATTTATATAAACATAAACTCCAACACCCTGTATTACTGTATTACCCTGTATACTTATAATAAAGAAAGAGAGGACAAAAAGTCTGTCAGTAGTTATTAAACCTTGTCATCTGAGCGATGTTCTCGGTTGCATTCCTCTCGGGAGTCCGGGGTTCGCTCAAACCCCAAATTATTTGGATTCGGCATAGTTGGTAAGTTATCGTTGAACATACTTACTGCATATAGAATTGGCAATGTTTTAAGGGCCTGGCACTAACCTTCAGACCAATCAGTTTATTTGCCACCACGCGGAGAGACCTCTTGGTTTGCTAGTCTCATCTAGACTCCAGTCACCTTTTACGACACCCATTGGAAGAAATGGGGTAGTTCTATTATATTCCGGGGCTAAAAGTAGTTATCAAATCTGGTTTAGTGTAAATATTATTAGTGTCAGAGATTTGTCACTGATATAAGTGTGAAATGACCGAGACAAGTATAGTTAAAAATACATAGAATAAAACAAAGCTACTTTTCGGGTCTGTCTGTTTTCTTCTAACTCTTTCTAAACCAAGCTAGGACTTGTCGCTAGTTTAAACATTTTTTTATAAAGGTATACATTAAAACAAACCCTTTACAGCCTATACATAACTAAATATAATACAAATCATTTACCTACCCTAATGTACCTTGAAAGCGTAGACAAAGAAAACGGACGTCAATAAACAGAAGGGTTAAATATAAATTTGATAAAGCCCGGGTCGTGATAGCTTCTCGGAATTGAAGGTTCCGTGACCTCGATGATAGTTAGGTACAATTACTAGTAGAACATGGGTCTACTACAGAGATTCGAAAGCACGGTTATGCGAAACGACGCTAGTTCAATCCTTTGTAATCTAACGTAAATAATTAGTTTTTTGAAAATATTGCTTTCCAAAATTCTGCACCTTACCGGACTTGAGTCTGCAACCGTTACAATTCTGATGTATCGTGTATTTCGCTTGCGCCACAGGTGCCCGTCGTCGTTGAAATTAGGGATTTCATTCTTTTGCGACTGAGGCACGAGCGTCATCTACTAATGATCGTTGAAATACGAATAATCCAATGTGTTTTTATTTTTTGAGTTTATTAGACTTAAGTACACAAGTAAAATCGGAAGTCTTTTTAGGGTTCCGTAGCCAAATGGCAAAAAAACGGAACCCTTATAGATTTTTCTTACTGTTATCCACAACAAAACTGATAGATGGATAGATCAATTCCATATTGTTCATGTCGCAGACAATTTGTATGGTTCCTTCAAATGGCAAAACCATGACACGGCACGAATGTGGTTTTTGCATACAGCATAGTTGAAAAACCATGTATTATCTAGTGTATTATAATATGTATAAATATCTAGTGTATTTATATACAGGGTGTCCGGAGACCAGTGGATGTCCCTGCACGGGCGGCTGGCGGGGAAGGGTTGTCTGTCCAAATACTTTTTTTTTTTTTCTATCTCAAACGGTTCGAGCTGTACGTCACTTTTTAGTGAAAATTGAAAAATGTCTACTTTTTTGCACATTTCGGGGCATCACGTCCACAGATTAAGCGATAGCATTGTTTTTTTTTCGCCATGTGTTCACTAATATTGATGTTTGTAAATGACCTTAAATTTTTTTTTAATACTATAGTTAATAACTTACAGGATTGCCCCAAAGATAGATTTAGTTTTATAAACTTTACTTTCTGCTAAGTTTGAGAATCTGTGGTGTTAAAAAAATGTATGAAACCTGTCTGGCCGACTGTTGAAAAAAATTGCCTATTTCATAAGGATTCTATAACAATATTATACTAATAACTTTTTGTCATAAGTTACTAAGCTAGTGCTATGAATGCATCGAAGGTACCATCTTTCATGAAAAAATTGAAACAAGTATTGTACAAAAAAGGACACTTATTAAGATTTAATATGTCATAATGTTACAGCAAATGCTCAAATTGTCCTTCTCTTGCCCTTATACAGGCCCTTAACCTTTTTATAAACGATCTCTTAAGGACACGATTATATTTTTTTCTCCTATTTGTTGTGCCGCTTCGTGGACGCGTAGACGCAGGTCTTCAATTGTGGTTATGTTTTTTTTTGTATACTTGTTCTTTTAAACACCCCAGTAAAAAAAATCAAGTGGATTCAGATCAGGCGAACGTAGAGGCCACCATATTGGACCTAATCGGCCAATTCATCTTCTTGGATAACTTTCATTTAAATAGTTTCTCACTCGCATGGCATAATGTGCAGGACAGCTGTCATTTTAAGCCACATTCTTCGCCGGATCGCTTATGGCACCTCTTCGAGTAGTCTCGGGAGTTCGTTTTTGAGAAAGTGTAAATAGTTGGCCCCGTTTAGGTTAACTTGCAATTCGAAAGAGCCAATAATTTGGCCATTTAATATACCGGTCCAATAGTTAATTTTAAATTGGTACTGTGATCGGTCTTCCCTGGCTAATCTTGGGTTGGTTAGCTGCCAGCTGTGCAAATTGTGCAAGTTGAGGTAGCCATCTCTTTTGCACGTTGACTCATCGCACATTATGCCGTGCGAGTGAAAAACTATTTAAATGAAAGTTATCCAAGAAGATGGATTGGCCGATTAGGTCCAATATTGTGACCTCCACGTTCGCCTGATCTGAATCCACTTGTTTTTTTTTACTGGGGGTGTTTAAAAGTACAAGTATACAAAAAAAACATAACCACAATTGAAGACCTGCGTGTACGCGTCCACCGAAGCGGCACAACAAATAGGAGAAAAAAATTATAATCGTGTCCTTAAGAGATCGTTTATAAAAAGTTTAAGGGCCTGTATAAGGGCAAGAGGAGGACAATTTGAGCATTTGCTGTAACATTATGACATATTAAATTTTAATAAGTGTCTTTTTTTGTACAATACTTGTTTCAATTTTTTCATGAAAGATAGTACCTTCGATGCATTCATAGCACTAGCTTAGTAACTTATGACAAAAAGTTATTAGTATAATATTATTATAGAATTCTTATGAAATAGGCAATTTTTTTCAATAGTCGGCCAGACAGGTTTCATACATTTTTTTTACACCACAGATGCTCAAACTTAGCAGAAAGTAAAGTTTATAAAACTAAATCTATCTTTGGGGACATCCTGTAAGTTACTAACTATAATATTAAAAAAAAATTTAGGGTGATTTACAAACATCAATATTAGTGAAAACATGGCGAAAAAAAAAACAATGCTATCGCTTAATCTGTGGACGTGATGCCCCGAAATGTGCAAAAAAGTAGACATTTTTCAATTTTCACTAAAAAGTGACGTACAGCTCGAACCGTTTGAGATAGAAAAAAAAAAAAGTATTCTGGGCAGCCAACCCTTCCCCGCCAGCCGCCCGTGCAGGGACATCCACTGGTCTCCGGACACCCTGTATATTATTCCATTACATTGTAAAACATCACATTTTCTCATATCTAACAATGATTATTAAAGTGAGATGGGTTGATTGCTGTATGACAAGAAGGAGCAAGACGAATTATAAGCCTTCTGTCTTTATCCAGTCTCTATGATTGATTATCAATACGCTTGAAACGTACAAAAAAAAATCTGTCTTGAATTGAAACCAATAATTAAAATCGTTCTTCAATCGTACTTCAACAAAATAAAGCAGCGATTCTGTGATGCCTCATTACAATAATTTGACATCTTATAAATTGAAATAAAGAATTAGAATTCGCATTTCAAAGACCTGATCTACCGAGCCAACGGTACCCCACTCTATTTTCGTTCTACCATGTTTCGTCTATACGACTGTCGTATCCAAATACTAGGCCCGGACATTACAGAAGTACAAACAATCCTTACTGTAATTTTGAGCGAAGATAATGAAATTGTAGGCAAACATGCACAAAGGTAGATTGGTACTATTTGGGGATAGAACAATATGCTTGTAGGCCGGGGAATAATGAATGTCACGATTTGGTTACCTCACACCTGGGAGGTAGAAAGATAGTAATATTGTTTATTTTTTTAGAAATAGTAGATAGACGTTTGACCATTATCTAACCTGTTAATATTCAAACGTCTATCTATTATTTTAGGGTATGTGATGATATTGTTGAAGATGTAGCAAGCTCAATTGAAAAATTAAAGCACATTTGATCCACAGCTCTTAGTATTATAGATTTGCATTAGGTACTTTTTAAATTTCACCTATTAAAATAATAGTCTATTAATATAAAAAGTTATTGAAAAATGAAAAACGCCAACTCCAAAAAGTAGGCTAATAAAAAGTATGAAACAAACTCAGCTAGACAAGTACCTACTAGCTTAGAAATCTAAAGCACGCAGGCGGACTGTCTATTATTAAATTAGTATGATTTGATTTATTTTCTATTTGACACAATAAGTATATTAAATGAATGACATAATAAATACTAACTTAACTAATATTGACATTTTATTATATTTTTACCTACTAAGTTGACTGTATACCTATTATGGTGGGCCTAGAGGACATCATATTTATTGTAAAACACCTATTGTAATTTACCTAGAGCAAGCAGTTGAATAAATGAATTGAAATTGAAATTGGACTTCAAAATTCCCAAGTAACACGGTCCGTCCCGTGCCATTTATTTAGTTCAAATATTTTTTTTGTAACCCTACATTATCCCGTCTATATTCCTCCGTTATAGTTTTTTATCATACTACTAAACATCCGCGTTGTCATTACAAATCTAATGACACCTCATATGCTAAGATCCATCGAGCCGTTCAGGCTACAGAGAGTGACAAACGAAAATTGGATACATACATATAAATGGATAAAAAAACATAACCCTCTTTTGGCAGTCGGGTAAAAATAAATCAGATTCCAAACTACACCAGTACCCAATGTATCTCAATGGATTCCAAAGAATATCTAACTACGAGGTATATTGTCAAAAAGAATATTTATAGCACTTATTACTTTTACCTTAAGCCGAAAAAAGGCAAAAACCCAAAATAACCTCACTATCACTAAAACGGCTACATTAAAAGTGTTCAGGGTTAACTTAACCCTTCTTGCTTTTGTTAGAAAAAGATATCACGGCATATGAGAGGTTCGTATCAAATTCTGTCCCTATTCCTTGGAGATTGAGCAGTAAAACGGAGGCTTTCGACCCGAAACATCTTCTGGTTAAAAATTTTGTCACGTACAAATCAAGTCCCATAAGGGATGAGCTCCAGGTTTCAATGTCGGCAGCATTTAAGGGTTTTTTCAGTGTTATTCAACAGAATACACACAAAGCCGCACCGACTCTTCGCCTCTTTAATTTCAAACGTGGGCCCCTTAGAGTTTGCGTGACATAAATATGTGCAGTATTATCGGAGTCGTAGATATATGTCGAGTAATATTGAGATTGTTAATTATCGATGTTTAACAATTTCATTGATAGAAACATTTTACAAGGAAATATTAAAAATGTGGGCGTAAGGTTAACGCATTCGGGCACGGGTTCGAATCCTGTCACGGGAGAATTTTTGATCATGCATTTATCTCCTTATTAAATGTATCTAGTAGAATTGACCATCCAAAGGTTTCCTGGAAGAGATCGCTTTTAGCAATAAGGCCGCGCCCATTGTACTATTATTGTTATTTTTATCTAGTTTTAAGTTTAATTTTTATTTGTTTCTGTGGTTATTTCATGTTTTTGAGTAATTATTTTGTAATTTTATTTTGGTACAATAAAGCGTTATCTAATCTAATCTAACAATAAATATAAGAAATATTATCTTTGTTTTTTTTTAAATGTTTTTCCAAAATTCTGCACCTGACATGGATAGTCTTCCGAGTGTAGGAAGCACATTGAAATAAAATCAAAATAAATCTTCTTTGATATTTGATTTCTTATTACCTACATAATCTATAGAGTAACGTGAATTATATTATGAATAAGCACTAATCATAAATTAATAACTATCAGATTCGTACTTAAATAATTTATTACGTAATAATCATGGAGGCTTAGGGTAAATACTTAAGAGAATTCCCAAAAGAATAAGAGGTTAATTTTACTTATCATATCCTACCATCCTGCTAATAATTATTAAAGGTGAAAGATTGTGTGTCTGTGATTTTGTTTGCATTCCAATAAAACTTAGAATATTTTGTTCTAATAATAATGGCGTGATCAAGACTTACGCAGGTGAAACCGCGGGGCGCAGCTAGTTAAACTGTAAATGTTTCATATTTAGTAACCCGGTACCAAATCCCAAATCGTTGCTTATTTTGTTGTAAATACCCGACTTCGAAAGGGTTTCGTATTTCATTTGGTTATTTTGCATATTAATATAAAAATGCGTAAATATCTCTGTCTGTCCGTCTGTAACGTTTTCGCGCCTAAACCGCTGAACCAAATTTAATGAATTTTGGTTCAGAGATAGATAGATGGTACATTTTCGCGAGTGAAACTTCGAGGCGCAGCCATGTATACGTAAAAGTGTGTACCTGTTATTATCGGCCATATTTTTAGAAAGTCTGTCAGAAAGGCGATAGCATTAGCATCCTGTCATTGCCACAAGAACGATAGTGTAGATTTACTATAATAAATATGATTATTTTTCCAAAGATAATAATGTTTTTGTTTTTATTTTGAAATCTTTAAATAAAAATATTTGTGTAAAAAAATGTAACACCACCGTATAAAACGTCACTGTATTAAAAAAAATCGAACGAAAGGTTTTTTTTTAAATTTAGTAGTGTTTGATTTTATTCGACAGTTATCTTCTGTTTGTAGATTGAAAAATCAACTTTTAGTAGAATACACATATTGATTCACTTAACAACGGAATTTTATGACGAAACTCCACAAATAGTTTCTATGGATTACTTGTTGCGTTCTGTATATCGAAGCGAGTGCCTTGAGAATATTCACTTTTAACTTGATTAAGCAGTTTAGATTCCGACCCTGGCTACAGGGGGTAAAACAAACACATACCTTTTTGCCAATATATATGTACCTACCTATATAAATACTATGCCTGACTGTAAATACACAAATGATATTATTATTTGGTATTATAATTTACTCGCGGCTCAAACTCAGAGATGCGAATTCGAGCATTTATATAATTTTTCCCATAAAAACATTAAATAAACCATTTTAACCCACTTCAAAATATAAGGTTCTCAATTCGACTTGTATACCTATAGTTTGTATGTGGATATCATGTACACGCCGTAGGTACTCTGACCTAGGAAGTCGTTTTTTATTCGGTAGGTGAGAGTCCCAAATTGGTCCTATAAAATCTTAGTGTAGATCTGATGGGAACCTTCGGAATGATGAGCAGAATGCAGAAGCATCCCAGAATGGAACAGCAGTTTTACTGGGTAGATTCATTGTTATGTTTAGCTCCCTTACTTCAGCTTACCTACATAACAGATAAGTCAGTAGCACTGTACGTAGGAGCGGTTAGTTTGTCGTTCTATGATACTGTGATTATGTCTAAAACATGATTATGTCTATAACCTGTGCTATTACTTAATTATGGTTCCAGTAATATTGCTTTAATACACAGTACAGTAATAACGAACGCGTAAACCAATATGACGTATCGTGTTGTAACAAATACATATTATTATTAATTCGCACCACAATCCACGAGTAATTGAAATGACAATATCGGTTAGCTGAAAGCTAATTCCAACGGTTGGTTACTGGTCGTTTAATGAAGCAATGGAGACTGATTTATTATGTTACTATTTGCGTCCCTCGGTTTTGCTCTCGTAGTTCCCGATTCTGTGGAAATATCAGGATAAAAAGATAAGAACTAGCCGATTGTATGGGTTAATCTAAGCACTAGCCTAGTGAATATGTTAATCTATGAACTAGCCTATTGTGTGTGTTAACCTAAGAACAAACCTATTGTCTTTGGTAATATCTGGAAAAGACCGCCTTTAGCGGTAAGGACGCCTATGGTTCCACTTTAGATTTTAGTTTCTTTTGTTTCTTTTATTAACTTTATCGTAATTGTAATTTTTCATAAAGCGTTCTATCGAACTGTATAACTAGTAGCCCAGTGAATGTGTTAATTTAAGAACTAGCTTAGTGAAAGTGTTAATTTAACAACTAGCCGATTGTATATGTTAATCTATTGTATGTGTTAATCTAACAACTAGCCGATTGTATATGTTAATCTATTGTATGTGTTAATCTTAGTATTTTATAAGCCCACTAGCTGTGCCCCGCGGTTTTACTCGCATAAGTCCCGACCCCGTGGGAATTTTCAAAAATCCTTTCTTATCGGATGCCTACATCACATAAAGAACACACTCTTCAAATTTCAGCTCTCTACTACCAGCGGTTTAGGCTGTGCGATGATCAGTCATTCAGTCAGTCAGTCAGCCAGTCAGGACAAAGCCTTTTATAGGTATAGATTGTATGTGGTAATCTACGAACTAGCCTATAATTATTGTATATCTTAATCTAAAAATCAGTCTCCTGTATATGTTAATCTATAACTAGCCTATTATATTGTATGTGTTAATCTAAATCTCCAGCTATCTTCATACCACGTTTCATCGCAATCGGTTTAGTAGATTTTGCGTGAACGAGTAGAAACAAACCTACTTACATACAAACTAAAATCTAAATTATTTATGAAGAATTATAAAAAAATAAATGTAGAATGTATTTACAAGTAGTATACATTCTTGTTTTGATACTTACTTACTGACAAACTTTCGTGTTTATTAGTAAGGCTAACTGCAAAACGATATTTAATACCCTTTGTTAATTAAGAAAAATAAATTTTTGTTGGTTTCATTTTTATTATGATTCCAGTTATGAAGGATTTATGATATTTTGACCAACTTTATCACTTAAAAATTCTGAAAATATTGTTTTTTGAAACCCTTTTTAGGGTTCATTACCCACAGGGTAAAAACGGGACACTTTTTTCCCTGTCCGTCTGACGGTCTGTCGCCAGGGCCCAAGCTGTATTCCATGAACCGTGATAGCTTGACAATTGAAATTTTCACAGATTATGTACCCATATCTTTTGCTGTTATAATAAGAGCAAATACTATAAAAAATAAAATAAAAATATTCGAGTGGGGCTCCCATCTATTGTTAATTTTCTGCTCGTAGTCGGGTTTTTTGTTGTTACTCTAGTTTTGTCTATTTTAAAAGAAGGAGCTATTGAATTTCCAAATTAACTCATCATCATCCGAGCGTTGTTCCCGGTTGCATCTCTCTCGAGAGCCCGGGGTCCGCTTTCCTACTTTTACGTCTCCACTTCGCACGATCTTCGGCATCCCGTGTAGTAGTGTAGTGTAGTGAATTTCCAAATTAACTAACATAGTTATTCTAACATTGAAGGTATGCTTAGTATGCTCATCAATTGCTAGTTTTCAGCCTTAAGTCCTATAAACTGATCTTACGATTGCTACTAGAGATAGTACCTGAATCATCGACTTTAGGCTTAACGTTTCTTTCGAAGGACTGGGATAAGGGTGCTAGGTAAAATATTCTGGCATAGGTACCTACTTTAGAGCAACCTCCAAATGTTATAAACTGCGGTAGGCGATGTTTGGACTAGATTTCTATATCTTGTATACTACACAAAAATGTACCTAGGTATAGTAAAACTTTTTGTAATTTTAGTAAAATTAATGTAATTTTTCAGTTTTGATCGCTTGGTATTTATTACTGAGAAGACCATTGCAGTACTCTTTTTCAGGATTGTTTGAGATGTAATTTGTCATTCTATTGCGTTAAAAAGTTACAGAAAAACTCTAATATGAAAACTATCAAACCGTTCCTGTGCATGCATAGTTTAGATTGCAAAGACTAATTTTTATTATTTTCTAGCTGACCCGGAAAACGTTGTTTTGCCTTATAAATTATAGATAGTAGCCGATTCTCAGACCTACTGAATACGTATACAAAATTTCAAAAAAATCGGTCAAGCCGTTTCAGAGGAGTACGGTAACTAACACTGTGACATGGAAATTTTATATATTAGAAGATTATGCGCACAAATCACAATTTGATTACTTTGGAAACGCGCGCAAATGTCACAAAAAGTCGCAAGAAGAGGTCACAAAAAGTCACAGGGATTCTTTCTTTTAGTGATTAAAAAAAACTATGTTTTACAACAAGCAAAACTGCCTAACGGTGTCCTGAGGTACACGCGCTAAAAACCGGAAAATGAGTTTAATTTCAATCCAACATCCCGAAAACACATGGAAAATCTGCTTTTGTAAAATTTATAAAACTCTCCTCTACCTGCTGTAAAACGTTATAAAACGATCTTTGGGTGTTAAACTGGCACATTCCCCTAAGGAAAACGAGTCGGAACATGTTTCACTGCTGCCTTCTTTCTTCTAGATGAGCGTGTTACATCTTAGATCATATCAACACTTTCCTTCTGGTGAACCGTGTATCCCCGGCTTAGAAAAGAGGTTACCCCATCTTTTCCCGTGAGTGTCGTAAAAGGCGACTAAGGTTTCTGGGGGTGACTAGACTAGCAAACCCTGAGTTCTCCCGGGAGGTAAACTGCTTGGTCCCTAGGAGGGTTGTTATCAGGCGGCCGGCCGTAGAAAACACTGCCAAATCTTTTTATAGTAGGTATAGTCAATGATGATGGATGACTGACCTATTGTGCCGTGCTGATCCCAAATAATTTTGGGGTTTTAGCGGACCCTAAGCTCTCTAAATAGATACAACCGGGAAAACCGCTCAGATGATAACACCGATCATATAAGTATCTGTGGATGATAAGAACACTTATCATAAGGTGAGATAGTGGTTAAAAAAGCGTTTAAATATGGTGTGTAAAAAAACCGTAATACAAATGGGTGACATTAATGACTCCGCTCCGTTTGCGGTGCGAACACAGCTTTAACACTCCCAACCAAACACGATCTACTAGCACAACTAGGCCACGAGGCTTATAGTAGGAACCTATATTTTATGATAAAGATAAAAATAAAATACATTTTACCACACATTTTACGAGATACTAACTTAAGTAAGCTATCACGAAACCGGCACACAGTTTTAACTTACAAAATGTTAAATTAAAATCACTTTCCGTGTACCAAAGCACTAAAACATTGTTACCTAAAACTCAAAAGGGATACGCGTTCAAAAATGCAAGCTAAATCATGAAAGTAGGTTGTATTTCATATTCTCACTACCTACCTCGAAATTACACCATTCATTTCCATTCCACTTAAATATGTATGAGAACACGTAGGAAGTTTTGTTGAAGAAGAGAACCCAAACTACTGAGTTAAAGTATCACTCCCAACTTACAGCGAGAAGTTGGTTTAAGTTTAACGGCTGTGGTTCCGCTGTTAAAGCTTTATAACTGAAATTGATATGAAACTATTCAATTAATTTATTTTATTGATGAGTTGCATTTTCGTACGTCTTTGTCTTGAATACTTTTTAGCTGAATTTGTTTTTGAAAGTAAACAGTTAATGTGTGCAGATCTCATAGAAAGTCACTGAATAGGCAGATAGGAGACACATTAGCTCTAATTCAAGCTCAAACAGAGCTCAAACTGTTGTACTTATTTCAATCATGTTTTATTATTTTGTTACTTAAAATTGAAATTCGAATATTGGAAGGTCAAAATACACCTATCTGTCGATGACGTACTGCAAAGTAAACAGGAATTATTGGTAGTCTACTGTAAAAAAATGTGATCGAAAAATTGACGATTATTTTTAAGTACCATGTCTGTATGCTCACGTGGTACGACTAGAGATACTTTCATTATGTACCTATACCATCTATTTGTACCTAGATCTACAAACAATAAATCATTTCATTTCATTTCATTCATGCTTCGCGAGGCGAGCGTTGCGAATTCATTCGCAACTGAGGCATGCCTCAACCTGAGGCATGCGTGATTAGATTACATTTATGTATTCGTCCCACACGACACATGCTCAAGCTGAGCACGCAAACAACCAAGCACAGGAGGGTTACTGCGGTTCGTTTCGATACGACATCGATACTGTCATACGATGATTCTACTGTCACATTCTGATAGTAGGGTGACAGTAGAACCATCGTTATGACAGTATCGTTGTCGAATCGAAACGAACCGAAGTAATCCTCCAGGATTCGTCAGTAGAAAAATAGGAAAACACCCGTCCGTCCACACGAAGCGCACGGCTCGCACTGAGGTGGAGTTCGCAACGATCGTATGATGCAAATGCTCACTGTGAGCAGACACGTCCACATAGAACGAGGCATGCGAGGCGGACCATTCGTAACGCATGCCTCGCGATTTCTGGTTCCGCCTATACATAGCACAGTTACTCGTATACTTTACGTTCAAGCAGTGCGACTTGCAAGTTACTGGAATGCTGCTATTCCGCAAGGTGACTCGTACGCCAGCTCGCACGCTAACAGCTCGCACTGTGTAGGTATTAGTGTGTATATGGTTTATCACTCTTACTCTGAAACAATAAGATATGTAGGTGTCTACCTTGTCATGTCATTGTCTATCTAACTCGATTACTAAGTTTCAATGATAGCCGGTCAATCTTCACTGCTTGAGTGCAATACAATTAAGCAGTACCTAGATCAAAACTGTACTTAGTTGGTAGGATTTCTCGAGACAATGCTGTCTCCATTAGTAAGGAGCGAACCTCAGCAACAATAGTCCGAAGAACAATGAGACATTTTCCCGTACAATGGCTTTTCCTGAATATTGTATTTGACTTGACTACAGTGTCTACAGATTTGCGGTTTTGACTGTGAAAATATATTCCGAAAAGATTGAAGAACATTTTCTATTCGCAGTTTGAAATCAGTTGCTTTGGTCTGTATTTTGTGGCGTAAACTATTTGGGGGAATTCTAGATGTTTAGGTAGGTATATAGAAAAGCGTGTTACATTTAGCCGTGTAGCCCCGGCATAGAATAGGGTCACCCCATCTCATCCCGTGGGTGTCGTAATAGGCGACTAAGGGATCTGAGGGAGATAAGCAAACCTCAAGTTCACCCCGCGCGGTGGCGGATAAACTGCTTGGTCCCTAGGAAGGTTGGTGTCAGGCAGGCGGCTGGCCGTAAAGACATTGCCAAATCTAATTGCAGAAGGTATGGTCAAAGATGACTTACCAACTGCGCCGACCCCAAATTAAAAAAAACAATTTGGGGTTTAGCGGATTCTGGGCTCCCGAGAGGGATGCAACCGGGAACATTTTAGACCGCATTGTCTAAGACGTACTATTTAAAAATAAAGTGCTTTTCAGCACAGCTGCATTCATCAGCAACGTTTGTAAAACGAATTGTGTGTTAAATTGGTGCAGATACAAAATTTTCTTAACAAAATGACTCCTTGTCTTATTTTTTCCCTTTTTTCATTATTTTTAATGCAAAGATTTTTTTAAACAGAAAAAAGGAAAAAGCCTTTCTTTATAAAGTAATTGCACAAAAAAATCCTCAGTATTAAATTGTGTTAAGGGGTGGAAAAGGGTTTCGTAGTCCACAAGAAATACTTCTAGTGTCCATTGTCCATTCTGTCTACCCGTCTGTTCATCTGCACGTAGCTTAAATCTATAATCGAAATAAATATCCGTAGATAATTTATATCACGACTTAATAATCAAACCCGTAATCTTCTGCGTCGCAAAAGCTAGTCGAATAAAACAAATACTTACATAATGTACAAGGAACAACCACAACTCTCACGTTTACCAAGCACTTAACTTACTTACTCCAAGCTTATTTTACGACAAAATTTACTCAGTAAAACTAATCATAAACATATTTCGCTTAGAAGCTTGAAAATTGCGCGAAATAATCCTTACATCCAGCCTTCGCGATCGTCACGTCTCTGCGACTACGTGATGGGGAAACTGGATCTGGATACAAGCTTATACATGACTATTAAATAAATATCGATTACTTTCAAGTGTTATAATAATATGGAATTACGAGATATTACTAGGGCTTTAAATTAGATTGTAATGTAAGTCAATAGTTGTTGTGGTTGGATTAATTATTATAATTATACGTCGTCATTCCATGGTTTCTGTTGTTTGTCGTAGGCTTGTCGTAGGTAGGTTTAGCTACCGATATCAATACAGATATTCCAATAGCATTTTATTTATTGTATTTGTTATGCTTAGCGTGTTTATAACATAGCTCTAAGGTTATAAATAAGGTTGCCCTGGAAGAAACCGCTTTTAGCAATAAGGTCGCCTCTTCCAACGTTCTATTTTTAAGCTGTGTGTTTTTATACTTAATGTATTGTAATGGTTGTGCAAATAAAGCGTTTATCTATCTATAACATAGCTCTTACGACCTCTGTGGCACGTCGTGCGAAAGCGCGAAAGTCGCTTACCACGGGGCTAGATGGCGCTGTGTGTTGTTCACAGAATTTATTTATTTTTATTTTTTATTTTTTCTTACGGTGAAGGGAAACATCGTAAGGAAACCGACAAGTCCTTCAACACGGTTCGCGGTTCAGACATAGTAAATTCACCAATCCAGATTAGACTCCCGTGGGCTCTTACTGCCGAACCCCACTAAGAGGAGGCCCTTGCCCTACAGTGGGATTAATTAACGGGCTAACAATAAAATAGCATTTTGATGATGATGGCTTCTTTTTCTCTATACGTTATTAAATTACTACATTATGCAATACCTACTAACTAACCTTAAGAAGACAAATTGACGGGCGAGTCGAAGTGTAGGTAGTAAAGTGTAGGTAGGTCTTTATACAATGAGCGTATACATATAAATACCTCTATAGTCCTTTTCTATTTTTTGAACAACGTCTACGCAAATTTTCGTCTAAATCAGAATCGCTATTTTTCTAGTATCTACTTACTCTTCCCACGTGAACATCTAGGCAATATTTTTTATTTGTATTTAATTTATTGTTTAAAGTCGCTATTAGTAAGTAATATTAATTGTGCTTCACATGTTTAGGTAATATAAGAACCGCAGGTTTGTGTGAACAAGGGAGTTCTCTAATTCACACAAAGGTCTGAAGTTCATTTCAGAAGTTTCTGAATTCAAATTCCAAAGTATTTTATAACGATCTCGATTAAACTTGATTGTTAACCGCTGTTGTTACACACAGATACGCACATTTACTTAATACTAGCAGCGCCTCGGGATTTTACTTGCTAAAGTCCCGATTCCGGGGGAATAGCAAGATGAAAAGCAGCTTATGTCTTAACCCAGATCTTCAGCTATCTGCATAAGTTTCATCGCAATCGGTATAGTAGTTTTTGAGAAACATAAACATCTATCTCATTTGAGAGATGTCCTCGGTTGCATTCCTAGGTCCATTCACATTGAAACACAAACATCTAAATAAACACCTAAACTAAGTTTTCGCATTTATAATATAAGTAGGATTTTCCTACCAGTAGGTAAAATAAAGAATATTATTATTTACGACGCATTTCATTTATAGACGCAGTTTACGGCTTGCAGATGACGTTGTTCACCACGTTGTATACATAATAAAGTACCTACCATTTGTCGCCTCTAATGACACCCCTACTAAGTTTTGAGAAGGGGATTACCTATTTTAGTCTGGAAACAACAACGATTGCATTCTTGTCGGGAGCCCGGGGTCCGGTAAAACCCCATTTTTTGGGGTCAGCACAAGTAGCGGGGGTCATCCATAATTGACCGTACCTACTGCAAATATATTTGGCAATATGTTTACGGTCGGCCGCCCGAGACCAACCCTCCTAGGGACCTAGCAGTTTATCCGTCACCGCGCGGGGAGAACTTAAGGTTTTCTAGTCTCCCTCAGATCCCTTAGTCGCCTTTTAAGACACCCACGGGAAGAGATGGCCCTATAACTCCGCATGAATTCCGGAATCCCGGGATATAATATCGGGATCTCGGACGCAAAAGTTCAATATTACAATCCCGGGATTGAGTGATCCGATATCGAGATTAGAACAATTTACTATTAGGGTTATAATTGAGGTTTTAAGCTGATAAAATGCTTAAAATAATAAAAGTACATTCATTGTGATTTTTAAGACATAAGTATTTTTTAATAGCTTGCATGCAAAAAAATTCTACTAACATCATTTTAGTGGCGTGCTTATAATTTGGCGCGAAAGTTTAAACAGCGGCTATTTGTCCGCCATATTTCCAAAATGGTGGACGGCCCACTAAGTCCTTACTATATATCAAAGATTTTTGATTTTACGCATTTTAATTGTATTAAATTATCCTTTTTAACGCTATTTAATACGACCCCGGGATTCCCCCCCCCCATTCCCCGGGACCCCCCCATTTCCCGGGATCCCGGTATTAATATCCCGGGATCCCGTGGAATGAGCTCTTAATATCAAAATCAATCCCGGAATTGAAAATCTTCCGATATTGCATGCCATACCTATAACCCTATTCTATGCCGGGGCTACACGGCTCACTAGTCCGAAAACAACACTCTTTATTTTTGAATCGTTCGTTCTACTTCGAGTGATTTCAATAGCTTGATTTCTATTGATATTTGTTCGATGTCGACAATTTTTCCAAGTGAATCGCACGGACGTAACCAGTGGTCTAAACCAATCGCCACGGGAGTCCGACATCGAAAGAAAATTAGCAGAAATCGAGCTATTTAGATCCCCCGAAGTGGCTAGAGCGATTCAAAAATAAGGCTCCAGAGCTTTAAACCAGTTAAATAAACTTAATTAACAAAAACAGAATCCAGAAACGCGGTCTTCCTTCTCAAGTCACCGAGGTTAATAAAACATTATTTAGATCATATTTTGGAGCGCAAACAAGAAAAACTTCTCACATAATTCTGACTTGTACACTGCACCAAATGTTTGCCAGAAGTTTCCGTTACCACAAAACATTTTACCACGATTTAATTTAATGTCGAAACTTTGTTGTCTGTATTTTATTTGTGTCAGTACAAGTGTAGATCAGAAGTGTTTCGAAAGCGTAAAAAACTCAACTGAAACAGGATTTGTTGCATCCACTAATTGTATTGCGAAAACGGTTTTTCTATAGATTTGTTATAGATTTTTCTTCGGTTTTTGCGATGTTGAATTGAAATTAAATTCATTTTTATTATCGTGTTGCTTTTATTTTTCAATACCCGACGTTTTGAGAACTCTACAGATCTCTTGGTCACAGGTAGACTAGATTTGATTATATTTTGTTGCTAATATCGAAATATGTTTTTCAAAACCCACAATGATTACCGCACCGTGTAGAGTATATAACGTGGATGTAGTGGACATTTGGTCAAGACGTGTGGGGTAGACTAGTAAAACAATCATTTTCCTATTTTGACACGTGGGGAGGTAGGTAGGTACCCTAAAAATGAGTTTTTTTGTAAAATGTATACTCACAAAAAGTTACAGCTTCCGCAGACAGTCGGACACGACAAAACTGTCGAATTCTATGATTTATATTTTTATTTACAAAAAAAAAGTATAATATGTAGTATATCCGTTGTCTAGTACCCATAGTACAAGCCTAGTGGTCAGTTTGGGGCTAGATTTCGCTGTGTGTAACGTCGGGAAATATTTATATTTATATTATATTTATTTATTCTAAGTTGTTAGGAATCTCCTTAACTTACTACTTAACAACGGCTGAGCTGATTTCGACCAAAGAGAACGCTTACGTCAAAACTCAAAAAACTCAAAACTCAAAATTATTTATTCATTTAGAACGTATATTAAACACACATACCTACGTACGTTTTGAAACGTCGAGATTTTATTTTACCGAGGTTTCGGAACGCGCCCTCCGATGAGAAGAAACCACAAGAAACTCATGGGGTTTTTTTTCAATTATTTTTTTTTATCATGTTTTATATTACAATCGTCATAATACAGATATTTGTAATTTGAACAGGAGCAGTTAACAATCATGTCCATGGATTCTTTTCATCAAAATATGTAGACGTGCTATAGTACGCCTTATTACACAATTTAAGCTTAATATATTTTTTGAATCTTGTAATGGACATGTCACATACGTCTTCTGGTAGTTTATTATAATAAAGTACACTAGTACTACAGAACGACTTACTTATTTTCTGGAGCCTACTATAGGGCACAGTCAGATCATCCTTATGTCTCAAATTAACCTGACGGACATCACTGTATTTGTGAAATTTACTTGATTTATTCTTATGTACGTATAGCAGATTTTCATAAATGTATTGAGAGTAAACAGTTAAAATGTTTATCTCTTTAAACTTTTCTTCAAGCGATTCCCTGGGGCCCATTTTGTAGATAGCTCGCACCGCTCTCTTTTGCAAAACAAAAATGGTTTCTATGTCAGCAGCACAACCCCACAGCAGGATACCATATGACATGATGCTGTGAAAGTAACTGAAGTAGACTAGGCGGGCCGTCTCAACATCTGTGTATTCCCGGATTTTCTTAACTGCATAAGCTGCGGAACTAAGCCTTTTGGACAGAGCTTCCACGTGTGGGCCCCATTGAAGCTTAGCGTCTAAAGTTATACCCAGAAAGACAGCTTTATCGACTATTTCGATCTCCTCATTATCAATTTTAACAGTGGTTTTAACTTGTTTTACATTTGGTAGTGTGAATCGAATACATTTAGTTTTAGATCCATTTAGTAGCATATTATTAACATTAAACCAATATACTAATCTAGAGAGAGCATTGTTCACGTCGTCAATATTAGGTTGTCGTCTTTTTACTTTAAATACCAATGAGGTATCATCTGCAAACAATACTATCCCATGATTTTCCTTTACGAGGAAAGGTAAGTCGTTAATATATACCAGAAATAAAAAAGGTCCCAATATGGATCCTTGAGGAACTCCTAAAGTTACAGGTGATCCAGGGGAACGTTTACCGTTAATGTCGACACACTGAATCCTATCACTCAGGTAAGAAGAAAGAAGATCCAATGCGCTGTCCCCGATACCGTAGTGTCGTAGCTTCATGATCAAAGTATCATGTCGAACACAATCAAACGCTTTGGAGAGGTCGCAGAATACGCCATATGCATCATGCGACTCCTCCCAAGCATCAAATATGTTTTCAATTAATGCAATGTCACCTATCAAATAAATCAAAACTACATCAAAATCCCTTCATCCATTTGGGAGCCATAACGCCACACCAGTCACGCAGATACACAGACACCTCAATCTTATAACACCCCTCTTTTTCGTCGGGGGTTAAAAATAGAACACGATGTTTCTATCTGTCCAAACCTAAACTGACCGACTTTACTGAATTTGATGAGACCCCAACTTCGAAAGCTAACAGGAGTTCCGATGGGTCATGGTTCTTTTGGCAAACACTAGGTGTTACAGACAGCCCCCTCTGCCGTGGATGCATGGAAGAAGAGGAGATGGCCGTGCACGTGATACCTGAGTGCACCAGCGTGGCCCTTTGCAGGGCAACTCATCTCGGCTCTCCGAGGTCTCTTCCTGAGTTAAGGGCCCTATTCTGAAAAACTGAAAATCCATGTCGGGCGCATCGAAAGTTGTTGATTATTTCATGACGGAATGTCGTAGAACTTTTTTTTGTGTACAGATTATAGGCGACATTGTTTCCGATATTTTAGTGCAGTTCCCATACAAATATGTCAAAACGTATCGAAGCCTATCGACATTTTAGCCAAATCAGACATTTTTTATCTAAAATTTGGATAGGCTTTGCACCAATAGGAGGTTCTTGTCTTAAAACTACACCAAAATGTAGGAAACAATGTCACCTACAATCTGTGCACAAAAAAAAGTTCTACGACATCCCGTCATGAAATAATCAACAATTTTCGATGAGCCCGACAGGGATTTTCAGTTTCAAGGTCGTTGGCGTATATACTCCTCTTAACAAAAAACATTAGCGTTTTTTCTGTGACTAATCTTGCGTGTTGATACTCAGTTCTGCGTTTTCAGCTATTCTTAAACCGCTTGCGTTTAATCGCAGTGGGTTCTGAGCCTTACGCAGCGTCCTACGTGGACGATTGGATGCGAAAGCGATTGCGAAGCGATCCGATCCGGTGCGGTGCGGAAACAAGGAACAGTCGAGAATCGCGCCGCATCGCACTTTACGTGCATTTGGTCACGTAGGACACTTCAATAGCTATCGACTGTTTGTTGTTTCCGCACCGCACCGGATCGGATCGCTTTGCAATCGCGTTCGCATCCAATCGTCCACGTCGTACGCTGCGTTAGTGTTGGCTTTCCACGGGGAGTTGGGTTGGCTCGAGTAAGTTCAACTCCCACCTGGACGCAAAATAGGCGCTCAGACGTCGATTTCCCGTAAACAACCCGATAAACCAAAAACATTAATTCCATGTCAACAAAACTTGTTATGTAACATAAACTATACGAAAATTTAAGGAACTAAAAGACGTTAAAACTTTAGTTTCTGAATTTAAACCTAAGCTCTACCCGCAACCTCTGACCTAGATATCTAGATAACTACTTGTGGGTTTGCTAACAAGTAACATTTTCTGGCGAAGGTGGTTGGTATCTACCTACTTGAAAACTTCGCCTTTTAGTCCACTACTTACGAAAATATGCTGGAAATTGAGACTTTCAGCTAACACCTGCGCTCCTAAGATACATAATTGAGTAGGTGTGGTTACGGGATTGTGTCTTAAATGTTAAGATCCACTTGTGTGTTATTAATACACCGGGTGAGCAGAATTTATATGCCCCAGCTTAACTTTAGGTAAAACATTTTTTTACATTTTTCTACAACAAACCAATATGAAAATGATTGAAATTTTGCTATTTATTTTATGATAATCTATTTTTTACAGACGATGTGTTATGTTGCCGCTATGCGCTCTAACAACAACTAAAAAAAATCAAATTGAGCTGACAAACATGTTTTTTTTGTGATAATGGTACAAAACCCTTCGTGCAAGATTCCGACGCGCACTTTGAGTACGAAACCCTAAAAAGAGGTTCAGTTTCGCAACTAGTTTTCAATACCCATAACTGACCCATAAAAACTGATTTCGTCAACATTTAACCCTTCATAAACGAAACATCAGAACCAAATAAAACGTCCAGAACACAGTATTCAAATTCAATCTAAAACAGTGTGAAACAACTAGTTCGTATAGTAAAACCGCAGACAATTCTGTACAAATACGCGTCCCTCCCGGTTCGTTAGCGTAGCCGCTGAATCACGAACCGCGCGCTCGCTAAAATAAAGTTTCCCTGTAAAATAAGCTTTTATATTTTTATGTTTATATTTTGTAAGAAAGTGTATTACGTGCTCGAATGGGTTTTGTATACATGCAGTCTGATAAAGGATGTGTTTCGTTAAGCGTTTTGTTTTTGGTTTCGTTCGGGTGATTTTAATCTTGAAATAAAAGTTTTGTGCTGAATAAAATGGACGGTATCAATCCCCATCATTATGAAACAACAAATATTATGTTGTTGTTTTTTAATAAAAAACTGTGACTTTTATTAGGCTGGATGCTTTTAATTCGCATTATTTGTTAACGTAGTTACATACAGCGTCTTGCATGATCAATACTTCAATGGGCCACCGCTTAAGTGTGGACTTTTGCACAGAAGCAGGTAACGTGTTACGCGCGCTGTTAATCTATACTACTATTTTAAAGGGGCAAAGTTTGTGCCTAAATCGCGTATTATTTATTTTCTTACTACCACGTTTCAACTGTGTTACAATGTGTTAAATGTGTGTGTGTGTGTGTGTCTTGGTCGCGAGGATACTGCACATTTAATACGATTGACTGTGATTTTAGAAGCACATTTAAATCGGCTATGTAACTTAAAGTGGGTTATATGTCATAATAAGGTCCTAATTGATTATGGTGATAATAATTCGAGAAAGTACCTAATTATTTAGACTACATAACAGATAAGTCGGTGACACTGTAGCTAGTTTGAGTTTTTTTTCCCTTTTGAAGTCAATTTTTAATATTTTTAATTCATCATTTTTAGTGCACTTTCGAGTGCCCGAACCATTTAATAATTTTTGGTTATTTTGCATAATTTATTTATAGCTTTTGAAATATTAGGGATGACTCGCAAAATTACCGACATCTATAAAATTATTGAACAATAAAATTATTTGTTCAACCGTTTTCGAATAAAATTAATCACAGTTGAGACATAGTACATACAATTTAGACTGCAGCATACGGGCCCAGGTTTAAAGGTCGTTTTATTTTTACGTTTACAAATCACAAAGAAAGTACCTAGCTACGTGCTCGTATGTGTTGTTAGTTATTTGACGACGTTACGTTACGCTGTTACAAGTTTATTGTGTTTACCTCGGTACGTAACAGTTCATAAAGAGTAACTTTATTAAGCGGTCGCGTTGCTTTGTGCCTTCAGTTTCTTCTGGGAAATAAGTATTACGCTATCTATATACTATACTAATATTAAAAGGAAAGATTTATTTATTTCTCTCTCTCTCATCTCTCTCATAAAGGTTGCCTGGAAGAGATCTCTTTAAGCGATAAGGCCCATTGTACCTATACTAAAATTAGCTGTAAGTTTATGTTTTTGTAATGTGTTTTGTAAATTTTTGTTGCAATAAGGTTTTTATCTATCTATCTATCATCCGAGCGATGTTCCCGGTTGCATCCCTCTCGGGAACCCGGGGTCCGCTAAACCCCAAATATTTAGAGTTGGCGCAGTAGGTAAGTCATCATTGACCATGCCTTCTGCTAATAGATTTGGCAATATTTTTACGGCCGGTCGCCTGCCTGACACCAACCCTTCTAGGGACTAAGCAGTTTATCCGCCACCGCGCAGGGAGAACTTAATTTTTGCTAGTCCTTCCTAAATCTCGTAGTCGCCTTTTACCGACACTCACAGGAAGAGATGGGGTAACCCTATTCTATGCCGGGGCTACACGGCTAAGATCTATCGAAGATTTTAGGCCGATTTTACAAATTCTTTCACTAATATATTTATAGATTTTTCTTCTGTTTTCGCGATGTTGTATTGAAACACCACGCGATTCAAACCGAAAAATGTCTTTAATTTTAATATATTTATGCCAAAAAACCTATAATCTGCCATACCTAACCATATAGCTACATTTTGTTTTTTTTTTTCATTCTTTAATTATAATACAAATTTTAATGAAATTGAAAATATGAAAAAAATCAAAACATCGGGGCATGGCTGATATAAGTTTTATGGCATAAACATATTTTCTCTAATGTCCAGGGAGGAAACAGTCGACTACCTTTGTAAAGTTTGTATGGAGAAAAGAGTAGGTAGACTTTCTCTAAAGGTTGCTCCTAGCGTTGATTGAGAACCATTGATCACGCAATGTCAGTGAACTAAGTAAGAAAGAACGAAGTAACGAAAAATGAACTAAAAAATGATCAAGGAAACCTAAAAATGATTTTTAAATACCTATTCGCCGATACCCCACTCGACATAGTCAGCCAATTTTTATTTTTACATTTTTTACAATATGGCGGCTGGTGGTCGCCATTTTGAATTTTGATAACTGTCATGTCTTCAGTGACACTCCAAGGATTAAGACGAATCGATTGACGTGCGAATCATCAAAATCGGTCAATCCGTTTGGCCTCTGGAGCGCCACATAGGAACAAACATACATACATAGACTGATAAACACATAACCCTTCTTTGCGTCGCGCAGTCGGGTAAAAAGAAAGAATAAGATCTAAAGTAGGCAGGGCTCGGCGACACTACTCAGTTCGAACGTTAGTTCAAATGCTACATTCTTTCTATGAACATAATATATAGGACGGGAAGCTGTGGATAGTAACAAAAAACCGGTCAAGTGCGAGTCGGACTTTTGCACGAAGGGTTCCGTACCACTTTCACAATTGGGTACGGAAACCTAAAATAAACACTGAACCAATCCGTAAACGCAACAGTATATCACGTCATAACCAGATGGCGCCAGTAGTAAAAATACATCGCGGTATCGTTGCGTTTTTATATGAAGAATCACGTTTGTTGTATGGGAGCCCTCCTTAAATATTTGTTATATTTTGTTTTTAGTATTTGTTGTTATAGCGGCAACAGAAATACATCATCTGTGAATTTTAACCGTCTAGCTATTACGGTTCATGAGATACAGCCTGGTGACATACAAACAGACGGACGACAGCGAAGTCTCAGTAATAGGGTCCTTTTTTAACCTTTAGGTACGGAACCCTAAAAGCGGTCGAAACTACCTTACCAAAAAAATCTGCAATTTATATTGTTATTTTACAAAAATAAAACCCTTAAGAACGTGCCGACTGTTACCATTTCCATACAAACTTAATACCAAAATCTAATATATAAAAAAAATTGTTTTCTACCTTAATATGGATCTTATTCGGATTAAGATTTTACTTTCATAGGGTCCCCACCACAAGGTTTTCCAAAATATTCATTCGAAATGAAATAAAACGGAGAAACATTTTGTTTCATTTTTATAGCGTAAATTACTTTTTATTGGGAATAATATAAAACAAATGAGATGTAAACTAGTAATTTACGCTGGAAAAATGAAAATAATGTTTCTTCGTTTTATTTCATTTCAAATGAATATTTTGGAAAACCTTGTGGTGGGGACTTGGGGACCCTATAAAAGTAAAATCTTTATCCGAATAATATCGATATTAAGGTAGAAAACTAATTTTTTCATAATTTATTTTGGTACCTATTAAGTTTGTATGGAAATGGTAACAGTCGCCGCGTTCTTAAACATCTCGTATTTTCGCCTTTTAGCAGGAAAATATAACACAAAAGTCCATTTACCTACATTCTTATCAAAAATTCTCTTACTACTACATCATAAACGCAAAACTCTGTCAGAATGTACTACTTTATGCATAAAATACTGGACCAATTTTAATGTTAAGCCCTTAAGCCCTACCCTCTTAAGTTAAATCCCACTAAAATTACTAGTGACTTGATTTGATTTCAAATACTGATAAAAACATCTCAATGTTCCCACATGATCGCGTCAATTATCAACTTCCTATAAATCATAAAACCAAGTTTTTAATAATATTAAAGGAAATTGATTTCGAAGATGGAGAGACGCGTATGACTCTTACTTAGAGCGACTGGCCAGATATTGCAATGGACTGGGGTGTGACAAGGAACTGACGGAAGGCCTTTGCCCAGCAGTGGGAGCGAAAAAACCCCACAGGATCGCAATTTACCTCGTATCAAGTAAAACCGCGGTACGCAGCTAATACTTCCATACGTCATACAAAGCCTTATTCGTTCGTAAGTAAATTAGCTTCGTTATTTCAGCTTTCAACTCCCATCATAAATCCTATTATTTTATAAAAGGTCTGTACTAATATTTTCTCATTTTTCTTCAGCATTAGGTATATACATCAGGCGCATTAGCCGGCCGGGTTACCAGTATTCCAGTAATATTACAGGAAACGTGACTTCAACGTTGTCACGTCTACACGATTATCGTCGGAGCTGTTATTGTAACTGCTACGAAATGGCTACGAACATTACCTCTAAAGCCTTTGAGTTAAAGATTGCCTGTTTTCGGTCATAGTGTGTTTTAATGGAACATTTCTTATAACTCGTGGCTGGTACTGCTTTGAAATGAAACGTTCTGACTTACGTAGAGTAGGTATAGTTGGGTAAGATCGGATATGGGGGAAGACCTTATTTATAAATAAATATTTCACGACGTTGCATACAGCGCAATCTAGTCCCAAAATAAGCAATAGGCTATGGGTACTAGACAAAGAATATACTACATATTATACATATACTTTTTTTTCGTAATCAGTATACATAATATGATACATAGAAAATACCCAAAAACAAATATTTATTTATAAGCATAAATACCTACATTCGGCGGGAATCGAACCCGCAACCTTCTGCATTGCAGTCGGGCCTTCCACCGACGCGCCACAGAGACCATCAGGCAGAGACATTTATGACTCAAATATCTCCCAATACGGGTGGCATTGCAACTGCCGGGTGCCACAGATCGGTGCGGGGTGAATTGATCTTGTGGGACACGGTGGCTAACACTAAAACTTATCACCTATTTTGGAAGATATTTGAGTCACATGGTCTTCCCCCTTATCCGATCTTACCTGAATATACTATACAATCTTCATCTTCTATACTAATATTATAAAATTGAAACTCAAGCAGCTGATTGCAAACTCTCACAATGCAAATGAGGAATAATGGTCTCGGAGCCCTCCACTTAGAAATACTCATAGGTACCTACTCAAATTATTATTATCGTCATATTTTGTCAATACTTGGTTTCTCCACAAATTATGTCATGATAATCCTTAGATGAAAACAAACAAGAGTAGATACGGTATATTCTAACATTGCGTATTCGAAAAATGAGCTAGAACCACCTACATGCATTTTTATAAAATTACTAGCTGACCCAGCAAACGTTGTTTTGCCTTATAAATTATAGATAGTAGCCGATTCTCAGACCTACTGAATACGCGTATAAAATTTAATAAAAATCGGTCAAGCCGTTTCGGAGGAGTACGGTAACTAACATTGTGACATGGAAATCTACTATATAAAAATAAGTCGGGTTTTCCTTCCTGACGCTATAACTCCAGAACGCACGAACCGATTTCCACGGTTTTGCATTCGTTGGAAAGGTCTCGGGCTCCGTGAGGTTTATAGCAAAGAAAATTCAGGAAAAATTTAATTATCTATAATTTACAAGGCAAAACAACGTTTGCCGGGTCAGCTAGTCTAATATATAAAATTTACATGTCACAGTGTTAGTTACCGTACTCCTCCGAAACGGCTTGACCGATTTTTATGAAATTTTGTATACGTATTCAGTAGGTCTGAGAATCGGCTACTATCTATAATTTATAAGGCAAAACAACGTTTGCCGGGTCAGCTAGTTTTATATATGAGAAGATTGTATATTGTTAAACATTTGTCTTAGAAATTGATTTTAATATACCTAGGTATTTTTATTACCTATTTTATTTTATTATTTGAGTAATTACGAGTGAAATGTTTTTTTTTGTTTCCCTAAATGATTCAGGCATTTGTGAAATGAGCAAGAAGACATTCTGATGGATTTCAAAAAGAGAGTCGCAGTATGACATCACGTCCTCACATGGAAACAGTTCGACATACAACTGAGGCAAGTGCGTCAGCTAGACGCAGTTTTATCGTCTCATTTGCCGTGGCTGCGTACCGTATCTTTAGTTTTTTGTACTAATCTAAGTAATAATCATTATATTTGTGAACGGAAACGTTCGGCTAAATTATTCATCGCGCTGACGTAAACAAGTTTCGTTATCTACATAAAATAATATTTAAACTGTAGGTGAAGTCTTATTCTGGATTCCAACTTAACCCGAAGCCAGTTTGATGTCTTTAGCCAAAATAAATATTTTATACGTTTTCATATCTTAAACTTTGTGACTTATTATCATTCGGTGATTATACTGGTGAAATGCTTACGTGACCTAAATATAACCTTTTTTAGGGTACCGTACCCAAAGGGTAAAAATGGAACCCTATTACTGAAACTTCATTGTCTGTCTATCTATCACCAGGCTGTATCTCATGAACCGTGATAGCCATACTTTTGAAATGTTCACAGATACATAATCTGTGAAAACATACATACACTATATAAACTGTATACAACTTAATACAACGATGTATTTTTACCACTGGCGCCATATAGTGGTGGAGTGATAGACTGGTGCCAGTGGTTAAATAAGTTTTAACATTCGCGTTGCGTTCACGGATTGGTTGGTCTAGTATTCATTTTAGGGTTCCGCTGTAATAGTGGTACGGAAACCTTTATGCGCGTGCCCGAATCGCACTTGTCCGTTTTTTTAATAATACAAAGAGAAAGACAAGGAAACCAGGTACTTGGACTTGGCCCACAAGATTACCGCTATATGGCACGTTGATTCGACAACCATTGTTACGATAGTCGTATCGGCAAACGGATTTAAAGCAAAGAGCCTCGAAAAATACCTTAACAGGTTTTCGCTTGACGGTTGGGTCAATGGTCAGATTCAGAAGGCAATCGTCCTTGATACGGCACGCATTGCTAGGAGGTTCCTGTCTTTAGCTCTGACGATCGCGTCATCGCGGCCCAGGCCTGCCCCGCTGCCGACGGACTTTTAAATTTTAATTGTAGTCTGTTACTGTTTTTGTACAAGGTTTATACAATACTACAATAATGTGAGACTCAAACCATTGAGATATTATGAGGCTGAAATCAATAGCTTAAACCAATTTGTTCGATTTATGTGAACACCGTTATTACGAAAAATTATTTAGTAAGTACCTACCAAATATAGACTAAATAACAAATACACGATTAATGTTGTCTTCACTACAGATATTATTAAATAACCATGGTATTTACCATGTTTAAATGAACAAGCCAGTTTAAATGATGACCAGCAAGGGTATAAAAACGTGGTGGCAACAGTGGCACTCTATAGCGGAGGCCAAACGGATAGACCGATTTTCTTATTCTTATTAACATGTAAGTTTTCGATGGAATATTCGTTGTCAATCACAATTAGCAAATCAGGCTAGATAGCACTGTATGCAAAACGACCTGCATTGTTTTATTTTTCATTAACTAATAATCTCGAATAATTCCCCAGAAAATTGTAAGAACAAAAACAGCTGAACAGTGAATAGAGCCCGCCGAGCGCAAAATTGATTGAATTTTAAACTTTCGCAGCCGACCTGTTGGCTTGAAAGAACATTTTAGTTAATTACCTAACTCTCGCTTCAGAGCTTCGAAGCTTCTGTAGCTTCGAAGCCTGGTATCCCGAACTGTTTAAATCTTTAATGTGAAACTTTTGTTTGTACCTATCGTTTGATTTCATCTTTACCTGCTCGTTGAATTATCGTAAGTAGTATTGACATGAATGCTTTATAATTAAACAAAGTTTTTAAATAGATTTTATTTCTTATACTGTTGGAAACGTGTCCTGCCCTTGGAATTTCCAAAACATCCAAACCAGACACATATATTTATCTTAAGCATAAACACATTCACCCGGTGAGAATCGAACCAGGAACCTTCTGCATTGCAGTCAGGTCTTCGCCTGACGCGTCACAGAGGCCATATTGGATAAATTTAGTTGTTTGAAAAAAAAAATGCACTCTAATAGAACTTGAACCTGCAACCATGACGTTATAAAGTATATAAAAAAATGTGTTAAGAGCCATCTGCTGGCAATATTTAGAACTAAGTCAATATGTCACTGTCACTGTCAAGTTGATTAATAAATCAGTCGATATTCTGCTATAAACGTGTTTTACTTATAAACCCTTGTAAATCTGTTGTAATGCGTCCTGCCGCTTGCGTCACAGGTGCCTATTTCATCGTGGTGAAATTAAGGACTGCGTCATTTCATGTTTTTAACTGAAGCACGTAGCGACATTCGCCGGACTCTTTCCAGAGAGTCATTCTGACGCGTGCAGATTTTTTGCAAAGCAGTTAAAAAACTGAAGCATAATTTTACAAAATAAAATGCATTGTTTCATTAACCTAGTTGTTACTGAAACTATTTTTGGTTTACAATCATTCTGATTTTTTGATATATATCTGTAATCGTCTTAAAAAATGGAGAAAAAACATTTAAAAACTCTAGCTCTCTTGGACAATAGTGACCTTTTAAAAGGTCCGTCGCTCTATCTGGGTCTTAGATAAAAACAAAAATATAGATACGGTATATTCTAACATTGCGTATTCGAAAAATGAGCTAGAAACACCTATAGGTATCCATTTTTATAAAATTATTGTATATTAAAATATTTGTCTTTAAAAATGATTCAGGCTTTATAAATAAGCAAAAAGGCATTCTTATGGATGTCAAAAAGACAATCGCAGTGTGACAGCACGTGCTCTCGCGGCAACGGTTCGACATACGACTGAGGCTAGTGCGTCAGCTAGACGCAGTTTTATTGTCTCATTTTCCGAGACTAGGTACCGTATCTTTAGGTTTTTGTTTTAATCTAAGATCTGTGTACGTTTTTTTTAAATTTCAGACTATAATCGGACGTTTTGGTTCCTTTTATAGTTAAAAACAAAAAAGTTGAAGAATAGTCGGTGTAGTGTATAGCATAATGGTTGTTATCATTATATTTATTTCGAGTGCTTTAAGAGATGTTCCGTTTCACAACCTTCATATTAATTTTATGCTCCCATCAGCCGATAGCTAGTGCAAACATTAATTTTCAACACACTGGTTCAGAAGGTCACTCTAATTGCACCGCACTTCGGTATATAATACTATCCTATCCTACTTCCTATCCTACTAATATTATAAACCCGAAAGTTTGTATGTATGTATGTATGTGACTTTGTTACTCCTTCACGCAAAAACTACTATACCGATTGCGATGAAACTTGGAATATAGATAGCCGGAGACCTGGAATAACACATAGGCTACTTTTTATCCCGATATTCTAGCGGGTGAAACCGCAGGGCGCAGCTAGTAAGATTATATACGAAAGTTGAAGTACAGGTAGGTACCTGTGGAGGATGGGTAAAATGCATTTTGTATATTGCACGGCGCGGCGAATACCGCCGACACCCATGGACGAACGTAAAGTCGCTTGATCATTAAAACTGAGGGAATTGATTTTTACTTTTCAATTTGAAATCCTACGTAACGAGGATTTTACAGTAACACAAATTACTATTAAATCCCTATATTGAATGAATGAATGAATTATTTATTTGCACAACAAACAAATTATTACAATTAGTATACATACATTTCATTATAATATTTTATGACCTAAAAGATTCGCCGGGCGGCGCGGCGTTGTATAAGAACTGTAGAGAAGCTATCTCAAACAAATTCCATGTTTCTATTACACGAAACCATTACAAAAAAGCTGCTGCAACGCTTACAATATTGTAACGTCTATAGTAAAAACTAAATAAAGCGCTTAAAAGGCTTAATTTTTCCGCGACGAATCAAACGTCAAAAGCATCATTGAGTAATGTCTAAATGGCGCATAATGTCGCAGTGATTTTATAAAATATTTTTCTCTATCGATAATATAAAGTGTACTTAATGATGGAAGGTGATTCCTTGGGCTTTATTTGTAATTCATGCGCTGTTTGTACAATATCTTAGGACACACGAAAGCATATTGAAGTCAATTAAAATACACAGAATACACACGTATCGTCGCGTCTAGCGTCAGTCATAGACTAAATTCAAAGGTGGGAGTAGGCCCCAACTCGTGTTACAAAAAGTTTGGTTGGGCCATCTTCTCTAGTTACTACTTAGATTCTTCTTCTGTTTTCTTCTGTTTTTTATATTAGCTTTTGATTAGAATAAATTTGATGTAAGCATGAGTCACCATAAAACAACCCCCAGGAGTTTCTTGTGACTTCTTCTCATGAAGGGGCGCGTTTGCGAAGTCATGTAGTGATAAATTAATCGTTGAAAGGTGATTTGTGCATAGTTGGTAATGATAGGCTAAATAAAATGTAAATAAAAAAGTAAAATAATAATAAAGTAAATAAAAGTAATAGAGTTAAAATTAAATAATAAAGTTTAATAAAAATTTAACAATAAAGTAAATAATAATCATTGCAATTTTGGAACCTGCGTAGACAGGAACGTTTTTGATAACATTTTAATAGTTTTTAATAATAAGACGGTAGTCTCACTGTAACTTTTTTGATACATTAGAATGACAAATCACATCTTAGTCTATCCTGAAGAAGAGACCTGGAAAGGTCTCGAAACGTTGAGCGTTGTAACAATGCTAAAAGTAATAAAAACCACGCGATTCAAACCGAAAAATGTCTTTAATTTTAGTTACTACTTATTAACTCAATGTTTGTTTTTCGAAATTCGACGGGGTTGGAACTTACGCACGAGAAACCGCGGGTCATTGCTTGTTATGCTTAAAGCTATTATGATAAGGTAAAAGTTTTTACAAAACATTTAGCCCTTTATTACGTGGTTTTAAACCGTCCTAAAGGTTTCCTTCACCATATTTATTAAAGATTTTTCTTTACCATAAGAGCGATGTTAATAGCACACATAAACCACCTTACTTATAAACGATGCATAAGTTTATATAACGTTTGTCTTTTACTGTGACATAAAGTTTCAAAGTCAACAGACAGCGACAAACGTTGCTTAAACTTAGTCATCGTTTATAAGTAAGGGGGGTAAGACATTGGTGCGCGATAGGCCAGAACTCAAATACATGATCTTCAGAATGAAAACCGGGTTATTTACCACTAGACCAGTACCGCTCTAAGTTACACACACATTAAATTAACTCTACAAGAGCAAACACAAACACCACAAGAATTTGCCGAACGCAAACCAATACCTAACTTAAACCCTTACCTATTTCCGATGTAAACATTCATATCAATATTATAACAAGGCTTTTTTATTTAATCATAAACTCTTTTCCCTTCAAAAAGTCACGAAATCTGAGCAATGAAAACGAACCTTAGGGCTCTGAATTATTCTCAGAAACTTGAAACATCTCGACTCTCTTGGGAGCCTAGATTTCGCGAGTGCGAATACTCCATTAGCAGATCTTTTACGCTTTTTTTTCTGTTTCTATTTTTTGCTTTTTAACTCGCCTATGGATTTATTTTTAGTTGTTAATTTATTTAGAGTAAAGCACAGAGAGGTTGAGTGCACGTTTTTATTAAAAGAACTGTAATTTATTTACTTAGATAGGTATATTTACAGTGTTTATTGCTAATTTAATTAATTAGTTTTGATTAAAGTTCTTTTTACAAATCAATATAATTTAAGCTAGACCGTCTTGTTATTGACCTCACAATTCTTCTTTTTCGTGTAGCGGTGTGTGTGTGTGGCAGACGCCCACAGAACCAACTAGATGGCGTAACTAGTATAATCCTGAGTCGCACTATCAAAATTATTTTCGAGATAAGCTCATATACAACTCTCGACAAAACATAGTCGGGCCGCGGCCCACCGAGCAAAACCACCTGCCTGGTGGAAGATCTTCCCTTTGGAGGTACACACCATCTCGTACCTCCAAAATGTGTGTTAGAATTTTTAGGTCGTCCTAAGGCATTGAACTTAAACAACGACTGTTATCACCGATAACAACCGGAACTAAACTGCTTGACATGTCTTCCAAAGCACGAAGAACACATAGCACACACATATCATCGGTTGCCTATCCTACTAACAACTTTACAAAATCGGCGGGGTGAATAAATTAACAAATTCTTTACCAATTGTTATATTACAATTGGTACAAATAAAATATACGTACACAACTTAAAACTAGGTGTCACAATGGGCGGCCTTATCGTAAAAAACTCCTCGCACTGCGTAATAAGCTATAAGCGTTCACGTCGATACGTCGTCATCGTAAGCACAAAATAGTGAATTCTTAGAAACGATTGAGATTAACTTTAAACATTTATTAAGCAAAATATGAGTAAAATAATACATCTGAAGTAACAAAGTGTCATCCATTAGCTCAAAAAGTAGTACAGAGAAAATGTCGCAAAACAATAAGCAAAGAAACAAGTCTTCAAGAAAATCCTTTGATTGCTTCTGGCACTGGTTCGGGTAACTTTTTATCTGTGGTATATGATATGAACTGAAGCGTATTGATGTTGTTATTGTTTTCTGTACATCTTGTTTCTCTTCGTTATGTTCTGTCCACAGTAACGGGAAACGTCAATGCCTATAATCGCGATAATTATACGGTAAAAATTGTTGCAATCATTCTAACGTGTTAACGGAGTGGCTACACTGGTGTTGAACGACCATTATGGCGATAACTAACGACATTTCCCGGCAGTGTGGCTAAGACATTAGAGATAGTAAAAGGGACGTCTTCAAAACTTACTCGCGGCGAGGCTCGAACTCACGTTTCAGCATGTTAACCTTCCCGTGAATAAATTTTTGAAGATGTATTTATAATTTAAAATACTTCTAGTAGAAATGTCTCGATAAAATAATGAAATAGATATTTAATGGGACAAAACAGCGACATCTGTTGCCGACTGTGTATAACTATAAAGTTAATCATTCGCATTGGTAAATCACTGGAAACTAGTGCCTGCATATGCGATATGAGTTATAAGGGTCCGTTCTCACAGACAGGCTCGGAGAGGAGAGCAGATTTTTTATCACGTTTAAAAGTTTTATACTATTGTAATAAGGTTTATTTTTACATGTCACTTCTTTTATTATTGAGATTGCTTGACAGTAACCCCTAAAAGAAGTGACATGTAAAAATAAACCTTATTACAATTATACAAAACTCTGTTTTAAATGTCATAAAAATCTGCTCTCCTCTCCGAGCCGGTCTGTCTAAGTCGGAAATAGTACCTAAACATTTTTTAATATTTTTGACTTAAACTTTTGGAGGTGTAATGGTTAGCCCACTGCAACAGAGACGCCGAAATGTGATTTCAAGGCTCGGTACGAGTGAATTTTGTAGATGTTTATTTTTCAAAAAACATCTATTAACTATTATAAAAAACACCTAGTAGATACAAATTGAATCCAAAAACCCTTTTATGTAAACCAGAGCTGGTTTACATCATTGGCTTAACCGGACCATCAGCCTGTCACGGCAAAACACAAAGAAGGTGTAGCTAATCCGACCTTAGACCACGTTCATGACAGAGCGTTAATCTTTCCAAAACCGAGAGAAAAACAATCTCAGTTTGTAAATAAATAAATGTAACAAACAACCAATTCGCTACAGTAAAACATCACCGTTTCCGGCTAATCTGAGATTTAAAGTGTTAAGGAACAAACCACTTGTCTCTCCCCACTTAATCCGGGATTCCTTTAGTTTGCCGGCGACGTCCGAGGAGGCGGCTAAGTTGACAACACGCTACAAATATGTCGAGACAAGATACCAACTTTTCAAACTTAGTTTTCGGCCCGCAACTGTGTGTGAGAAGTTTTAATTGGCTTTTGTTGTATCAGTTTTATTGTTGTCAAAATAATTTTTTTTATCGGTAATTCTGGGTTTATTGGCGCTTTTTGTTGTTTTTATTTTGTGCTCGGTTGCAGAGCTAAGTTTTTTGAAATGTGTTTCGGTGTTACAAAATGTATTTATTACTAGCTGTATCTTGCGGTTTTACCCGCATAAGTCCCGACCCCGTGGGAATTTTCAAAAATCCTTCTTTATCGGATGCCTACATTACATAAAGAACATACTCTGCAAGTTTCAACTCTATACTATTAGTGGTTTAGGGGGTGTGCGTTGATCAGTTAGTCAGTCACTTAGGACAAAACATTTTATAGATAAAGAAGATTTTAGAGGTCTAGATTTGGTCTTGGTAAAACAAAAATTAAACCAATTATCGAAACTCATTAAACAAATCACAACAGAACAGCCCCACACAGGTGCGTTAATGCGATATTGCTACCGATTTTTTTTACATACAGCTGTGTTTTTACTGTGGGATAATTACCGCATTCGTTTATGCGATATCGATTCTAATACATTTTCTATCAGGAAAAATGCGGTATTATCGGAGAAACGCATGCGAAATTGACGAACGCATTTTTTTTGCAAAAACACAAACACATGTGTGTGTGAAGGTTGAAATGTTTGAAGACTCTTGCTCCCGCACACTACACACCATTTTTACTTGATCAAATTCTTCGCTGATAGTTTGATCAGTATGAACAGTCGGTCGCTACCAAATCGGTGCAGTTTTCGCACTTTTATGCCGCTCCCACTATCGGCAGATAGTTTGAACGGAAAAAATCTGTAGTCTGCGGGGGGTCTAAGACGAAATGGCGCATTGTAAGGCACTTCTTATTTTAAACAACAAATAGTACCAAAAAGTTGCTTTCGTTACAAACAACTTCAAAATTTCTTCGAAAATATTATCATTTTATTTGTGAAAATATTCAAAAATAATAGAAGTGTGAAATTCTCAAACGTTCGAAGACCCAGAGCGAACGAACGGAGAGTTTTGCCTCTCCATTCCAATGTTATACGGGTCAGTAAATTCAAACGGATCTGTAAAGTTGCTTTGAAAAGCATTCTCGGTGAAATTGAAACAAGAATACAATGTAAACATGAAAGAGAGTATTATAATCGGATGATGGTATTGAAAATGCTTCATGTATTTTCGTAAAATCTAAATGTGGTTCATGATCAAGGGCAGAGTTTTACCTTGTAGCCTACCTCGGCGCTCTAAAGGTTAGCTAGCTCCATACAAATGGCAGCCCCAAAATCTTTTAAAAATATAAATAAACTAGCTGCGTCCCGTGGTTTCACCCGCGTAAGTCCCGATCCCGTTGGGAATATTGGGATCAAAAGCCTATGCTACTCAGGGTGAATGTAGCATTCTAACGGTGAAAGAATTTATGAAATCGGCTTAGTAGTTTATGAGTTTATTCATTACAAACATACAGACACACACACAAACAAAATACAAATCTTTCCTCTTTATAATATTAACGTAGATAGTGTAGATAACGAGAACATTATAATAAAATAAATTTTTTATACCTACAACACTGCGCCAGCGTGCAATCTAGCCCCGTGGTACTAAGCTTGTGTTACGGTGACTAGACAACGAATATAATACTTACAATTATTAGATAGATAGAAATCTTTATTTGCACAACATAAATAGAGAAAAAAAACACATATACAAAAGTAAATACTAAACAAGCTTAAAAATAAGTTGCACAAATGGGCGGCCTTATCGCTGAAAGCGATTTCTTCCAGGCAACCTTTGGATGGAGTAGAACTGTAACAGCTTGAGTGGTAGGCAGTGCACCTAGAGATTACCTCATATCTTAGTTTTAAGATAAGTGGTAAAAATATCATAAATAATACATATACATATACATACTTATACATAATATAATTCAAGTATAAACATTAATACAAACATAAATAGACTACTTATATAAATACATAACCAAACAGTACATATATTACTAAATTTTACATTATACATACTTACATAAACATTGAATAAACGCAAACTATTAGCATACATTATACAACATAAGCATAATAAAATATACAATAACACATAAATATCAGAGAGTACTGAAATAGTGATTTGTCACCATAGCCTTGAAAATGGGCAAGGACTTAGCAGATCGGATAAGTTGTGGGAGAGAATTCCAGAGGATTACAGACTGAACAGCAAACGATTTACTGTATAAGGTGGAATTTGTAACAGGTACTTGAAGAAGTAGGGATTCAGTAGAGCGAAGTTTTCTTTCATGAGAATCGCTAAGAAACTTGAAACATTCTCTCAAGTAGTGAGGAGAGAAGGGAGCAAACAGGATTTTGTAAAGAAAGCATAGAATATGAGCATTCCGGCGAAGGCGGATTGGCAACCACTTGAGCTTATGGCGAAAATCAGAAACATGGTCATACTTGCGCAAACCGAAAACGAACCGTATACAGACATTTTGGAGTCGCTCAAGTTTATCGAGTTGCTCTTCAGTCAAATCGAGGTAGCAGATGTCGGCATAGTCGAGGATGGGGAGCATGAGAGATTGAGCGAGGCTAACTTTAGTGGTAGTCGGCAGAAAGTTCCGCAGTCTACGGAGTGAGCCCGCAGCAGCAAATATCCTCCGACTGGTTTCAGTTATTTGCGGCTGCCAACTCAGCTCTGCATCCATGATCACACCAAGATTTTTGACAGTTTTGGAAAAAGGAATTTGGTTCCCGTCAAACATCACCGGGTCCACCTCATCCCAACAAATTTTAACTAAAAGTCTAGAGCTACCAATAACAATGACCTGAGATTTGGAAGGATTAACTGCAATGCCAAAGGATTTACTCCAGTCTGATATGTTTAATAAGTCACGATTTATAGCAGCAATTCCTTCGTTCAGATTATGCCACTCAGTTTGCCAGTAGATTTGAAGATCGTCTGCATATAGATGGTAAGAAGATGAAAGATTAGAAGTTATGGAATTTATGAATACTGAAAACAGAAGAGGAGAAAGCACGCCGCCCTGGGGTACACCAGCAGATACATCGCACCAAGATGAATACACATCCTCAACACGTATACGCTGCCGGCGATCACACAGGTAACTACGAAACCATTCAATCGCCGTTGGAGATATGTGAAGAGAGCCCAAAATACCAAATAGAATATCATAGTCAACACTATTAAAAGCATTACTAAAATCTAGCAATGCTAATACCGTCAACTTACGATTATCCATGCCTTTGCGGATATCATCAGTGATTTTAACAAGAGCAATAGTTGTGCTATGCCCCGGACGAAATCCCGATTGGAAGGAATTGTGTAACATATGACTATTGAGGAATTTGGAAATTTGCTGATGTACGAGGCGCTCAAGGACCTTGGACAGGAATGACAGGATGGAAATCGGTCGGTAATCTGAGAAAGTTTTAGGGTTTGATTTTTTAGGAAGAGGGATAATCTGTGCCTCTTTCCATAGGGTAGGAACTACTCTGTGAGAAATGGAGAAATTGAAAAGGTGTAGAATTATAGGAAGGATTTCGTCAATGATGGGCATAAGCATGCTGCGGCTAATATTGTCACTTCCGACCGCCTTGGAGGTTATATGTGTCATGCTCTGCTTCACACCACAACCGGTAAATTGTTCAAAAGTGAAATATGATGAGTCAGGAGTTGGAACGGGAGAGAGACGCAGCAAAGTTTGAGCCTTCACCGAACTGTCAAGGCATGAAGAAGAGGAAAAGTGTTGATTTAACAAATCCAGGTTTAAATCTGCGGGAGTGGAATGTTGAGTTTGTTTGCCAACTCCTAATGACTTCAGAAATTTCCAAACCTTGGCTGGTTCACCATCACTGACAGAACTATGTATATGACGGCGTTGTGCATCCCTACACATCCTATTGCAGCGATTTCGACGTTCAATGAATTTATCCCTATTTGAATCGGTTGCGCTGATGCGAAGTTTAGTTTTTGCAACGGTTTTTTTATGGATCAGCAATTTAATCTCGTCATTTAGCCAAGGAGCAGGATGATATTTTAGCTTAACGGCCTTAAGAGGAGCATGTTTATCGAAGAGTTTGGTAATCATTGAGTTAAACTGAGTAACTTTTTCATCAATGGAGTTGCAACTAAATATGCCCTCCCAGTCTACATCTTGTGCATCTTTTCGGAGTTCTTCTACATTCATACCACTAAAGTTGCGCTGAAAAATATATTTAGGTTTAACCTTCGGCGGACGAACCTTATATGATAGGTAAATAAGGTCATGGTAAGAGAAGCAGTCCGCCGAAAGCTGGCCATGCTTAGCAGAGTGAGAAGGAGAAGACACAAGAATAAGGTCTATAAGAGACGGTGTGCAATTTGGGAAATGATGGGTGGCATTAAGTGGAAGTATGGCGAGGTTATGGGCTGCCGTTACAGCCCTGAGTTTACGTGCTCTACTTAGGTATTGAAGGTCTTGTTTTTGGAGACAAGTGTTGAAGTCGCCCATAATAATGGTGTGGTTGTATTGCGGTATGATATCCTCCAGCAAGCCCTCAAAAGAAGCAAAATAATTGACGTGGCAATTGTGGCTATAGAAGGCACCCAACAAGACTTTGCTTTTGTTCATAAGCACTTCCAGAAACAAGTGCTGGCCGACGTTTGTAGGGCAAGGTTGTGAGGACATGCTGATGATTTTATATGGGATATGAGAACGTAGGTATATCGCAATACCCCCACCACCAGCCTCGACACGGTCGTTGCGGATGAGATTAAAACCCGGAAAAGAGTAAGAATTTGATGAAAAATAGGGCCTAAACCAGGTCTCGGAGACCACAATTGCGTGGAGGTTCTTTTCGGTAAAGGATGCCAACATCTCTTGATAATGCTTAGGAATGCTCTGGGCATTAATATGTACAACATTGAAATTCTTGGGAACATCACCAAGTATGTCCTCAATGTTCTCAGATAGGGAAGGAAAGCTACGGTAACTGTCATCACCATCACTATCAGCACCAGTGCCAGATGAGCAAGACAAAAAAGGTGCTACAAATTCATCATCACTCTGCTCCGACATTAGCACTAAAGAGTTAATAAAAAAAATAGTACTTAAATAATAAATGTAAATAAAAATAAAATATATTATTCTTATAATAAATATACCTATTACAATAAATAATACACAAATAAATATGAATAAAATATAAAAGTTAATAATAATATTATTATTTCAATACCAATATAATGCTCAGCTATTAACCACCCTCCAGTAGTGTAGAGATTACAATAAAAAAATATGAAACACAAGCAAACTCGAGGTAGAAAAAAAACAATAATTAAAAGCATTCACAATAGGGTAGGTAAACTCCAACAAAGCCAGTAGTAACAGAAAAATAAATAATAATAAAAAACAATAAAAACAGAACTGGCATAATGAATTTGCATCACCATGCCATACGCTACATGACTAGATTGGCTGTCAATGTCACCGTGAAGAAATAATATTTAAAAAAAGGAAAAAAAAAAAAACAGACAGATGTAAACAAATCAAATGAACATTAGGATTAACTATTTTACCCACCTTGCAAAAAATAAAAAAGAATACATTGTAACTACCTCGGTTTCCAAACAAAATAAAATGGATTATTGGAACAACTTCGCAAAACAAGAAGGCTTTACGTAGTGGATCTAGGAGCCGTCGCCCGCGCCGCCGTCGCCCCAACTCGCCGTGGTTTTGGTTTTTTCGCCTTGACCATGGAATCGTCCGTGGCTGGGCCGGAAAAAGTTATGAGCTCTTCCACACGTCGAACACAATGCCGCGTGCCCCCTGCGTCGAGGACAAAAACAGAGCCTCGGTGCGTCCAGGATCTAGAAATTCCGAAGTCCTGCCTCGCCCTCATGAAGAGCTGATGCCTAGATCTAGTGAGAAACTCTGAGAGAGTGAAACCTGAGCCTTTCAGTTTCGACTTGGCCAGCCAGATGTTGTCACAATCAGTCTGATAGTAAAATTTAATCAGAATAGGTCTCGGCTTAGATGAATCAACCCTGCCCATCCTTTGGCATCGACGTATGCTACTCTCTGCAAAGGTACTCAGTGCTAACCGGTCCCTCAGGGCTCCCACAATGGTTGCAGACAACACCTCGTCCTTGGCCTCCGGGACACCATGTAGTAGCAGGATGTCTCTCCTGCTTTGTTGCTCCATGGCGTCGATAGTCTGAGACATGACCCCTATTTGTTGCTGTAATGCCTTCAGGGCTTTGGTAATGAAGACTTTATATGTGGCAAACTCCGCTGCAAGGTTCGCAACACTGGGGGATGCAAGCAAATTCTTCTGCAGCTCACCCTCGAAGGCTGCCATACGCTTGTTGAAGTCCGTCTCTAGTTGTAAAAGTGACTGTTGGTCCATGATTTGTGTGGAGTGAAATTACTTCTTATGTGCTTGTTGGATCTTCACAAAAACACACACTGGTAGGTGGAGTTCACTATACTTCGCGATTTTGCATAAAGTATGTAGTTTATTAGACTTTATATATATTAAAATTTAAATTAAATATAAAGGTGAACCTGCTAGTTTTTTTACACCTACCCGAAAAAAAAATAATACTTACAATAATTGTTATTTTGTAACCAGAACCAGAAACAAATATTTATAAGCATAAAGACTTGCACCCGGCGGAAATCGAAACCGAAACTTCTGCATTGGAGTCGGGCATTTGCACGACGCGTCACAGTCATTGCTGCTAGCAACCAGTAAGCGTTTACGTTTTCAATGGGATTGGAAATTTGTGAGTGAAACCACGGGACACAGTTAGTTTTAAACATAGAAACCTATCATTAGGTACCTTACTTAACACAGTTCAGGAGACGCGTATCTTTGGGCTTGACTTCATTCCAACAATTACTCTTCATTACAGAGGATAGCCGGGAATCCGTTAAGGTGTGCTATCCTTTTGTTGGGCCGTGTGATAAATATACGTGTAAAGCTGCAGAGATTAATGTACCAAGTATCAGGGGTTTTACTACAAGCTTTTATAGCAGGACTTAAATTGGTTTGCTTAAAAGTAATTTAAAAATGAGCCGTCACGGAACCCCTAACAGATGTGAAACATCGACTTGCTACTTATAGTACACTAGCAATGTCACGCGGTTTCACCCGCGTAAGTCCCGTTCTCGCGGGATTTTTCGAAATTCCTTTCTTACACCACAAAGAACACACTCTCCAAATTTCATGTCTCTAGGACCAGCGGTTTGGCCTGTGCGTTGATATATAAAAAATAAATAAAAAAAAAATAAAATAAAGTTTATTTGCTTAATAAAATGTGGCGATACACTTATTTAAAATGGTAGATTATCAGATTCTAGTTACAGAAATTAAACTCGGTACCTCCGGTATCTCTGTCCACCGCACTAGGTCTCTAATGAGCCTGTGTTGCGGGTCACAGCGTCATATAGATCAGTCAGGACTTTAAATTTTATATATATATATATATAGAATACTAGCTGACCCGGCAAACGTTGTTTTGCCTTATAAATTATAGATAGTAGCCGATTCTGAGACCTACTGAATACGTATACAAAATCTCATAATAATCGGTGGCGCCGTTTCGGAGGAGTACGGTAGTGTTAGTGTGACATGGAAATTTTATATATTAGATTATATTCTATCATATTATATTAGCGTAGCCAGGCGTCGCGTCGCCACTTCCTAATATATCGCTACGCTAACTTTTAAGTTTACCCTCGCCTATAAATGTTTCACATCAGAAACCGACTTCAAAAAAGACAAAATAGCCTAACTTTCATAGAGTGCCTTCGATTTATCTTCGTTACCTGAAGTCGGGCAGCCAAACTACAATCTAGATCTACCCAGTAAAATTGCCTGACTTCAGATTACTTTTAGTGAACATTGGACTGCCACTGAAAATCTTGAATTTTGTAACTATAACTTTAATCAATGTAATAGAAAAAGAATCATTATCAGACTTCAGATTTCGATTCGTGAATTTGAAAAACAAACGTGTGGCACTCAGGGACTGTCGCGGTTAAGCTATTGCATAGCATTTTAATTAAAAGAAAGCTACTTGATTAAACATTCTTCCAATCAAGTAGCTCCGCTTATTTCTAAAAAACGAGCTGACGCTCGGCCGATTATAATTTAAAATACTTATGCAATTATAATTTTATTTTTTTGTTTTGTACCACGTGGCGGTGTTAGGTTTTTTTCGTTACGAAATTTGTTCAATCAAAGCACAAACCCCGCGAAAAAAGCTATGCAATAGCTTAAAAATTGTCGAATTTATGATTGTAGCCCAATTGCATGTTAACTGTATCGTGGTCATGGTATAAGTGTGTTAATTGTAAAATAAATATCATTTACTAACATTACCTATTATTTGTATTTAGTTAGAACTTATTAGTTCATAAGTCGTTTTTAGGGTTCCGTACCTAAAGGTAAAAACGGGACTATATTACTGAGACTTCGCTGTCTGTCCGTCTGACCACTATCTCACCTGATGGTAAGTGATGATATGGTCTGACATGTAACCGCTCATTTGGAAAAAGGAAGGCAGAACAAGAACAAAGAAAATTTAGTAATTGACTGAATTCTGGGATGCTATTCTGCTCATCATTCCGAAGGTTCTCATCAGCTCTTTACCAAGATTTTATGAGATCAGCTCGGGACTCTCACCTATCAAAAGGAAATCTAAATTCATATGTCGGAGTGTGACGCGGCGACAACGTATACATACATACATATAACACATACATACATACGAATAATATACGGGTCAATCTAAGAACCTCCTACTTTTTAATATCTATTAAAAATACATCAGTGATTGAATCCCAGTTTGTTAAATTAATAAACGCACTAGCTAGGAGCATAAAAATGAAGAATAGCTAGTTCGAGTCATCCAGCCTTGCGCCGCTACGCCTTGCGTTATTGCGTTAAGGACGAGGCGACTCTTACCATTTCCATACAAACTTAATACCAAAATAAATTATGAACAATTTAGTCTTCTGCCTTAATATCAATATTATTCGGATTAAATTTTACTTTTAAAGGGTCCCCATCACAAGGTTTTCCAAAATATACATTCAAATAAAACGGAAAAACATTTTTCAATGAAAAAATGTTTCTCCGTTTTATTTCATTTTGAATTTCATGGTAAGAGTCGCCTCGTTCTTAAGTTTTGTAGATTTTCTTTATCTTATATTTTCAATCTACTCTACTCTTTGTTACTTTGAGATTATAACAATTTCGATTTACGATCGTGAATCTCAAACACTCGATAAGTAAGGGTAAACTGTAAAAATATGTATGTATATTTCGCCTTACAAATTTAAAACCCCTTGAAAATGCTAAGGCAAGAGTATTCATTCGGTACATTTTACCGTTGACATGTAGAATAGGATCTTACTCAGCCCCCGATGTATGACGCGTGAATTATTCATAGAATATTTTATCTTTCGACTCGAAATCATGTATGTTTTAGAGTGAGGACCGTATCACTATGTTTGAGAGCTCGCTTTTCGAAAAGTACACTCTTCGATGGCTCTCTTAGTATGAATAGTCTGAGTTTTTCGGCAGTTTCTGTAGTAGTAGGTACCAACATGGTTGTGCTGAATATTTGAATTCAGCAAGGCGATGACAATTTTATAAGAAAGAGTGTTTTTCTAGGTCTAGGCGATCAACTTTAAAAGTTAAAAACAAAGTTTTAATCACGTGAGAACTGAAAATCTCAAAATACCCCAAATCAATTGTATTCCTTTAACGATAATACAAGTATTTATTTATTTATTTAATAATTTAGTACACAAGAAACACAATAATAAAAGACATAATATAAATTAATACTAAGGTAAATCTAACCCTATATACAGAGTTCTCATACAGAGTATGTCGAGCAAGTCCAAAAATATTAAACTACTCACAATTTTTTAATTACAAATTGGTTTAGTAGTTTTAACGTAATTGAAACACAAACATCCAGACAAACAAAAATACAAACTTTCGCATTTATAACATTTTAAAGATTTGAATAAAATGAAAGAAACTAAAAATTTAATGAACAGTTATTGCAACAGAATAAAAGAAACTAAAAGCTTAACAATATTTACATTATTATCATAAAAATGAATAATTATGCATTTTCAAATAAAGTATTGCTTTGTAAAAGTTTTAATTAAATGTAGGTAATGGCCACACAGTACTGATAAATTGTTATAGTACATGCGATACCGGCTTTCCTTGTGTTAATGAAGGGTAAAATTGAGGTTTTTTTTTGTCATGCCGTAGAAATAGGAACAAATACCTGCTTCTGTGGCGCATCGGGCGAACCCCCTGCTACCACGCAGAAGAGTTTGATTCACGCTAGGCAAGCGAGGGGCACTGGTTCGAACCCCGGCAATATTTTAGTCCCTATATAAAAGAGTAAACTTATATATAGTAACTACTAGTTACGCCCCGCGGTTTCACCTGCATAAGTTTCAATCCCGTAAGATCCCTGTACCAAAATTCATAACAATCAGTTCACCGGTTTAGGCGAGAAAACGTAACAGACAGAGTAACTTTCGCATTTATAATATTAATAACTGCGGTTTCCCTCGGGAATTTGGGAATCAAAAGTTAACTTTTCTTAGGTCCCATCTATCTTTATATCAAAACTAGCAGAGTCCCGCGGTTTCACCCGCGTAAGTCCTGATCTCGTGGGATTTTCCAAAAACCCTTTCTTAGTGGATGGATACACATCACAAAGAACACACTCTCCACATTGATCTAAGAACAGCGGTTTGGAAACTGCGTTGATATATAGATCAGTTCTGACTTTGAATTTTATATATAAGTATAGATAGAAGATAGAAGAGTCATCAAAATCCGTTCAGCAGTTTAAGCGTGAAAGCGTAAATAACAGAGAAACACAGTTACTTTCGCTTTTATAATATTAGTATAGAGTAAGATAAGGATTAGTTATAGACGTACACGTACCTAGTTCTAATAAATACTCTGTAAGAGTTGACTTCAGAACTTCGATCGGGGCCAAAACGTTTAACATTTCAGTACTAAAAGGAACTAGTTACCAAATTGACTCATAGCATCTAAATTGCCTCAGGATATTATTAGAGTTTGTTTTCAGTCACTAAATATTCGCGTAGCACGAACAACAGATAGCAATCGTACCGTTGAACTACTCAGAATTCTGAAGTTGCTAAAGTTAGGTCCGAACGCTCGGCGTTTCGTGCTTCCCAGATATTTCTCGTAAATAATTTGAGAGGGCACATGAAACTGGGACGGTGCCAATTAGACCGAAGCACACCGGTGGACCGATGTCCAATTTTATGAAGAGCCGTCGAGATTTGGAAGAACGAAAAAATTTTGGAAGTCGAATTTAACTTTGAAGATTTAGGATGGGATTTGCAAAATTATGTCATGTCGACTCGAGAGGGATTAAGTGGATAATTTGGTTTATTTCTTCAAATATACCGCGTTTTAACTTCGTATAATATGGTAATTTTAATGCATGAGAATGTAAATGCAAGTTTTACTGACTGTGACATTTTAAATGATACAACATAGAACGTTGACGTCTTTAAGTGGTTGACGGCACGAAGTTCCGTTTCGGGTAAAATGGAAATTCTTGCTGTTGTAAAAAACTGGCCAAGTGCGAGTCAAACGATTGTGTGCATAAATGTGTTCGGAATTGGTGCTTATTAGTTTTAGCATTGTTACAACATTAATACATTAGAATTACAAATCGCATCTCAGTCAATCCTGAAGAAGAGACCTGGAAAGGTCTCGAAACGTTGAGCGTTGTAACAATGCTAAAAGTAATAAACAAAACGCGATTCAAACCGAAAAATGTCTTTAATTTCAATACAACATCGCGAAAACAGAAAAAAAATCTAAGTCTTTATGAACAAACTATACAGACTACGCTCGTGAATTTGTTACATGTAAATAGCTACCATTTAAGTTAGAAACTATAGTTCCATTAGTAGACACTTTATCACAGAGTAAAGACATACCTTAAAATGTAAGTTGCACAAATGGGCGCCCTTATCACTGAAAGCGATTTCTTCCAGGCAACTTTTGGATAGAATAGATCTAATACCATGAACTGTTTTATATTTGTGTAGGTACTCATATACATATTTGTCATTTGTGTTTTGTTTACTTGTTATAAGTTGTACTTTATCACAAGTCTCGAGAATGCGTGCAAATAAAGACTGGGCCGATTTCAATGCTGTTTTTTTTAGATGAGAACAAAATCCAGGATAAATAAAGAAATATGATAACGAAACAAAACTCGTTTTTCGGCTTAAATCAATATCTATGAGAAAAAACCTCGAAACGTATGGCGTTGAAAAATGCTAAATGTAAATAAAAAACCGAACGAGTTTTATTTTTAACTAGCTGACCCGGCGAACTTCGTACCGCCTTAGCGTAAATTTTCTGAGAGATTTTCTTAATATTTTTTTCCGTAAGAACCTTCTCCTGACAATAGCAAACACAACAAAAAAAGAATTATCAAAATCGGTCCAGCCGTTCACGCGTGATGTCGTGACAACGGAAAAGTTTCATTTTTATATACAGGGTGTCCGGAGACCAGTGGATATCCCTGAACGGGCGGCTGGCGGGGAAGGGTTGGCCGCCCAGAATACGTTTTTTTATTTTTCTATCTCAAACGGTTCGAGCTGTACGTCACTTTTTAGTAAAAATTGAAAAATATCTACTTTTTTGCACATTTCGGGGTATCACGTCCACAGATTAAGCGATAGCATTGTTTTTTTTTTCGCCATGTGTTCACTAATATTGATCTTTGTAAATCACGTCCGGATGTCCCCAAAGATAGATTTATTTTTATAAACTTTACTTTCTGCTAAGTTTGAGCATCTGTAGTGTAAAAAAATGTATGAAAACTGTCTGACCGACTATTGTAAAAAATTGCCTATTTCATAAGGATTCTAAAACAGTATTATACTAATAACTTTTTATCATAAGTTACTAAGCTAGTGCTATGAATGCACCGAAGGTACTATCTTACATGAAAAAATTGAAACAAGTATTGTACAAAAAATGTCACTTATTAAGATTTAATATGTCATAATGTTACAGCAAAAGCTAAAATTGTCCTCCTCTTGCCCTTATATAGGCCCTTAACCTTTTTATAAACGATCTCTTAAGGACACGATTATAATTTTTTTCTCCTATTTGTTGTGCCGCTTCGTGGACGCGTAGACGCAGGTCTTCAATTGTGGTTATGTTTTTTTTTGTATACTTGTTCTTTTAAACACCCCCAGTAAAAAAAATCAAGTGGATTCAGATCAGGCGAACGTGGAGGCCACAATATTGGAACTAATCGGCCAATCCGTCTTCTTGGATAACTTTCATTTAAATAATTTCTCACTCGCACGGCATAATGTGCGATGAGTCAACGTGCAAAAGTTGTATAAGTTTAGGTAACCATCTACCTAAACTTATACAATTTGCACAGCTGGCAGCTAACCAACCCAAGATTAGCCAGGGAAGACCGATCACAGTACCAATTTAAAATTAACTATTGGACCGGTATATTAAATGGCCAAATTATTGGCCCTTTCGAACTGCAAGGCAACCTAAACGGGGCCAACTATTTCCACTTTCTCCAAAACGAACTCCCGAGACTACTCGAAGAGGTGCCATTGGCGATCGGCTTTAAAATGACGGCTGTCCTGCACATTATGCCTTAATTTTTTTTATTTAAATTTTTTAAATTTATTTAAATGAAAGTTAGGAGTTAGGTAAGAGATCGTTTATAAAAAGGTTAAGGGCCTGTATAAGGGCAAGAGGAGGACAATTTTAGCTTTTGCTGTAACATTATGACATATTAAATCTTAATAAGTGACATTTTTTGTACAATACTTGTTTCAATTTTTTCATGTAAGATAGTACCTTCGGTGCATTCATAGCACTAGCTTAGTAACTTATGACAAAAAGTTATTAGTATAATACTGTTTTAGAATCCTTATGAAATAGGAATTTTTTTTTTAATAGTCGGTCAGACAGGTTTCATACATTTTTTTTACACCACAAATGCTCAAACTTAGCAGAAAGTAAAGTTTATAAAACTAAATCTATCTTTGGGGACATCCTGTAAGTTACTAACTATAGTATTAAAAAAAAATTTAAGGTGATTTTCAAACATCAATATTGGTGAACACATGGCGAAAAAAAAAACAATGCTATCGCTTAATCTGTGGACGTGATGCCCCGAAATGTGCAAAAAAGTAGACATTTTTCAATTTTTACTAAAAAGTGACGTACAGCTCGAACCGTTTGAGGTAGAAAAAAAAACGTATTCTGGGCGGCCAACCCTTCCCCGCCAGCCGCCCGTTCAGGGATATCCACTGGTCTCCGGACACCCTGTATAAGAAGATTAACATCGCGAAAATCTAGATAACCTACCTCATTATTTTTTTCATACATTCTGTAGCAAATGACATTTGGGACCGGTTCTCGTAGGTATCTTGTTTTTTTGTCGGTTTCAGTTTTAAATGGTTTTTTTTTATTTGAGTAATTTGGGACTTGGCCGATGTGATTGCGAACAAAGTCCGCCGGGTCCGCTAGTAATAAATAAAATAGAACTCAGAATTTTACATCCGCTTATTCGCCAGACTTTATTATAAAAGAGCTTGTAAAATAAAAAAAAGTGTTATTTTTCACAATCATACTCGAGTACTCATAGGTATTCTTATCCGTCACCGCTCATAAAATACCTAAGGATTACTTTTTACATTTCTTTACGCGACGAAAAAAAGTAGAACAGTATTGGGAACAAGCGAATTTGGACTCTATGCCGAGGCTGTAACAGAATAACATTGAAAAATCACCATGCAGTTATACAGCGGGTGATAAAAACTTGTGCGATTGTGAGTCGGGTGTCGTCGGGAACAAACGGCTCTCGATACAACGAGAGATCCGATTCAAATAATGGTCCCCTAGGGCAGATCGGTCATCAATATTTCAACAGTATCGCATCGTGTGCGGGTAACCGATTTGTTCCTTTTCGTGAGTGTCGGACTGATTGCTATTCGGTCACGCTCTCATTTGTGAGCAACTGGGTGAAAACCACTTTCCAGACATGTCAACTATTCACGTTATTGCTGCTGAGAAAATGGGGTTTCTTCTGTTTTTATGGCTCGATGATTTATGTAGTGCAATTTTATATCATCCTATCCTTCTAATATTATAATGTGACTTTGTTACTCTTTCACGGAAACCCGCTAAACCGGTTGCGATAAAAAATGAGACAGCTGGAGTTCTGGAATAACACACGGGGTGCTTTTTATCTCAATATTATCACAGGCACTACACAATTCACTAAGCCGAATTGAATTTCAAAGTCGACAAGTCTAAACGACCATGTTCTAATTGTAATTTATTGCATTGGTCTGAAGGAATAAATCATCTTGAATTTGAAATTGTTTTAAACATTGTAACTATATGTGACCATGTGACCGTTCAAGGCAAAACGTCCCGATTATCCTTTAAAAATTTCCCAAAATAGAAGTCCAATAAGAGATAAAAAATAATAAATAAATTAATAATAATAAGTATTTGTATACAACGGGGCAATGCAGCCAGTATTCTGGGCACTTTTCCCTCCACCAAGTTTTTAGCTGATTTAGATTTAGTTTAGTTTTTAGTTTAGTTTTATTTTAATCAGTTTTAGTTTTAATTTAGTTTTTAATTTTAACTGTGTTTTATAAGAATAAAAAATAGCTAATTAAAAAAAAAAAAAAAAAAAAAATTATAAATAAATTCCGTATCCAACACACGACGGCATCTAGTCCTGTGGTCTCTACTTACCTTATGTTACGGTGACTAGATAACGGATAAAATACTAAAATTTATTTTTTCTTTTGTAAATACATACAAAGATACATACATTTTACATAGATAGACACTCAGACCAGAAACAAATATTTATTTTTAAGCATAAATACCTTCACTCATTGGGAATCGAACCCGCAACCTTCTGCATTGCATAGTTACATTTTCCCGGGTCTTATTCGCGTATCTTAACCATGTTACAATGGTAGAAACGTCGTGAGGGTCCCCTCGCGACCAAGGCCATTGTAGCATGGTTGAAACGTCGAGAAAAGAAAATAAAAAATAATACGCGATAAAGACCCGGGAAAATGTAACTATGTTAAGGGCCCTATTCTGAAAAACTGAAAATCCATGTCGGGCGCATCGAAAATTGTTGATTATTTCATGACGGAATGTCGTAGAACTTTTTTTTGTGTACAGATTGTAGGCGACATTGTTTCCGATATTTTAGTGCAGTTTCCATACAAATATGTCTAAACGTATTGAAGCCTATCGACATTATAGCGAAATCAGACATTTTTTGTCTAAAATTTGGATAGGCTTTGCACCGATAGGAGGTTCTTGTCTTAAAACTACACCAAAATGTAGGAAACAATGTCACCTACAATCTGTGCACAAAAAAAGTTCTACGACATTCCGTCATGAAATAATCAACAATTTTCGATGAGCCCGACAGGGATTTTCAATTTCAAGGTCGTTGGCGTATATACTCCTCTTAATAAATCGTGTGAACTTAAAAACGTTTTCTGCATTGCAGTCGGGCATTCGAACGATGCGCCACAAAGGTCCTCATAGACCTTTAGCTCTATGACACAGAGGCAGAGATAATTAAATCAATCTCAAATAAGAAACGAAAATACTCAAAGATTACCCCTTAAAGCCCCTGCAGCTCTTGCAAGGTATTAATTCCATTATCCACCACAAAACATGCCGAGTTAGCAATTTGAACCTTACTGTATTTTGGCGTTGTGTTACATTATGCAGCATGCACAACTAATTACCTACATCTGGGTCATTTCATAACAAATTAATTGGCAATATAGAGATTAATGTACATTATTTGTTTCGGATAACAATATAATTTATACGGTTATTATGATAAATATTGTATAATTATTATTATATGAAATACTAATATCGTTCAGTGGTTTTACCCGTGTTGGTCCCGATCCCGCAAGAATATCGGGATAAATAAATAAATAAATAAAATAAATAAATAAATATTGCACGACGTTACACACAGCGCAATCTAGCCCCAAACTAAGCACTAGGCTTGTACTATGGGTACTAGACAACGGATATACTACATATTATACTTTTTTTTTTGTAAATACATACATATGATACATAGAAAACACTGAATATCCCGTGTCTTCGGACCGTGGTGAGTCCTAGGACATGTTGGTTTCCTCACGATGTTTTTCCTTCACCGTAAAGAGTAGCCTATGCGAAGACATGTAAATGGTGTTTAGTGTTTAATTAAGTTGTATATTTTGTCAATGTTACTGTTTGTCTTCCAAAAATAAATAAATAAAATAGACTTTGTTTAATCCAGATCACAAGCCATCTGCATATAAGTTTCATCGTAATCGGTTCAGGCGTTTTTTCGTTTTTTTCTTTTTTCAGAACGAGTAACTTACATACATACGAGTACCTACTTGCAAACATTAACGTTTATAATAGATATTATTAGTATTTTCGTTTTCCAATAAGGATTCTACATTATAGAAATTATTATTATCATTCTAGCTGCCTGGCGCATTTCGTACCCATTATTCATATAAATATCACAAAAATAGTCTTTAGCCATTAGTCGGAAAAACAATGACTTGATATTGGCAGCCCTAACAATGCCTCGTTACGGGGTCCTAGTTACTCGACATATAAATAAAACCGTTAGTACAGGCGAAAAGTAAGATTTTACTATTTTTTATTTTATTTAACTTTTTTATTTTACTATTTTATTTTTATTTTATTTTACTTCCTATGGAAGTCATCTCATTTTTTTTAAATAGTATGACGCCTTACATACATAGGTTGTCTAGCCCAACAACCTATGCATTCTTATTTAGGCCATATAACTGGACTGTTTTCTATTAGAGACTAAAAGGAGAAAGGTCGCCTAATAGTGATCCATTTCAAACACGTCTCTGACGGACGAGCGTCACCAGTTCCAAAGTAAAATTATTCGGGAAAATACTCACTCAGCTTTGAAAAGGATGGATCGAAAACGAACGTCATCAATAGAATACCTACCATCTAAAATCAAATATTTTGGCATTGCAATCAAGACACAGTGCTAGAGAAAAGGTTAGTAAAATATCCCCTGGGGGGGCAGGGTAACGATAGAGTGGACAACGCTGCGTGATATTTTGACGACCTCTGTGGCGCGTCGTGCGAATGCCCGACTGCAAGGCAGAAGGTTGCCGATTCGATTCCTGCCGGATGTAGTTGTTTATTCTTATAAAATAAATATTTGTTTCTAGTCTGGGTGACTCTCTAAAGCATGTCATGTATAATAATGAATGTATTTACAAAAGAAAAACACATTTAATTATTATATCTGTTGTCTAGTCACCGTAACACAAGTTTAGTAGCTTACCACGGGCTAGATGGCGCTGTGTGTTGTTCACAGAATTTGTTAATCTAAGTCTAATGTTCTGCTGTCTGATCCTCTAAACTAAAATATCGTTATAATTATATTTACTTGAAAGCTTGTAAAAATGTTTTATTAAAGAAATTTGCAGAGTTAAATATTTTAAAATAACAATTTCACTAAAACACAGCACAGTAGCGTTAAGACCGAAATGTTTAAGCAAAATAATTACTCTGGTCTGCACAGGAGAAGATATTAATGTTAGTAATAAATAACTGGCTTTTGTCCAAGCTGTATGTTTTACTATACTTGTACAGAATAAATAAAATACGTGCTAATGTTTCTTTTAATTATTCTTTTTATTTATGTAGGTAAGTATTTTATTATTACAAAGTACCACTAAAATAAAATAACTATTTTACTCTCTCGCTCGGTCAGGTGTCTATTTGGCGCAAAATGTTTTTTTGGCAATTCAGCAGGGAAATCCTACTTTTGGCCGTAATGGACTCAGACAATAGAAATTTTGTTAAATTTTAATAGATTTTATTCAGTTTGAGATTCAATTTAGTTTCTGTTTAGGTACTATATCATTTAAAGTTTTTAAATGGAATAATTGAAAGCTTTGGTTACTATTTTAATAATTTGGTAGTACTATTAATACACGATAAACAGTAGGTACTTACATATTGTTTAAATATTCAAAACAAATAAAAATCGACTTAGAAAAGAACAAAATAACCTCACCTATATACAATGCCGTCGTCGGGTATGTAACTTATCTGATATGCAATCTGAAGTCGGACTGTCAAACTACAATCTGGATCCCCTTAAAATTGCCCAACTTCAGATTACATAACAAATAGCAGGGTCCCGCGTTTTAACCCGCGTAAGTCCCGATCCCTTGGGAATATCGAGATCAAAAGTAGCCTATGTTACTCAGGGTGAATGTAGCTTTCTAATGGTGACAGAATTTTTGAAATCGATTTAGAAGTTTTTGAGTTTAGTCATAACAAACATATACCCACACACACACAAAAATACAAATCTTTCCTCTTGATAATATTAGTGACAACGTGACACTATAAAGTGCTTTAGTGTCTTTTTCGAATGCAATTAAATTTTTCAAAATGTTAGTTTTTTTAACTCTTCACAATACTAAGTAGGTAGTGGGACCTCTATATATCTTCCGATCCATCGTCCGCCATCGCCACAAACAATCTCAGCAGTTTGTGATGGATTGTTCGAACAATACCGTTTGGCTAACCGCAACGGCACTGCCTGTTTGCTCCGAACCGATTGTTTGGATGGAGTGTTCATTTAATTGTTAATTCGGTATTTTAATTGTTGTGGTCTGTTTCAGTGAGTGGCTTTTAAAGTTTACTTCTATATGCTAATGAGTATTTTGCGTGGTGACGTTTAATATTTGACGACCTCTGTGACGCGTCGTGCGAATGCCCGACTGCAATGTAGAAGGTTGGGGGCTCGATTCCCGCCGGGTGCAAATAATTATGCTATAAAAAGAATATTTGTGTCTAGTCTGGGTGTCCCTCTATGTATAATAAGTATGTACAAAAGAAAAATAAATGAAAGTATTATATCCGTTATCTAGTCACCGTAAAACAAGCTTAGTCGCTTACCACGGGGCTAGATGGCGCTGTGTGTTGTTCAGAGTTTTTTTTCCTTTAAAAAAAGTAGGCGCATTTTTACCCTCACTGTTATGGCTACATAGAGTCGCGAGGATTAGTGTTGCGTTGTCGCGTGTTCGATCAATCGAAAATGTTCTTACCTCAACGTTTCAACCATGTTACAATGGTCTTGGTCGCGAGAGGACTTCCCTCCCTAATCGCGTATTATACATATATTATAATAATACGCGATTAAGACCCGGGCAAATGTAAAAATATAAACAAATCGTGTAAATTTAGAAAGTTTACGAGTATAAACAAAACAAATTTTCCAACCTGTTTAAATTACTGCAGTTTTATTAGACGATTACAATAAAAAAGCGGTAATGTTTCCCCTGCCGCGACACGGGCTAACATTTTTGACGAAACTCTAGAGTCGCCATTCCGGTCACGATTCGTCCAAATTTCCCTAAAGATAATAAACATTTCCTGGCTAAATTAAACAGTTGTTACGTTCAGTTGTATACTTTTTACGTTACCTGGACGGTAACAATTTGTTTTCGAAACCAAAATCATTCGGCGAATGTAAAGAGTTTAAATGTCTATTAAAACTAAGAGTTTGAATGTCTATTAAAACGAAAAATTTAGTCAATGTTTTGTACTATTGTATTTTGTTCTTCCCACTGAAAACATATAAAAGGGATTTAAAAGGTTTTTATCACAACTTTAATAATTACTGTTTTGCTTTCTTTAGAACCAGCAACGTCCTGCGGTTTCACCCGCATAAGTCGGGAATATCGAAATCAAAAGTAGCCGATGTTACTCAAGTGAATATCGGGATCAAAAGTATTTTTTTGAAATCGGCATATCTAGTAGTTTTTGAGTTTATTTATTACAAACATACAGACACACACACAATAATACAAATCTTTCCTGTATATAATATAAGTGTAGAAGGAAGAAAGAAACATTATGAATGTATGTAACAAAGGAATATATTTATCTATCTTACAATTATAAAAAGTTTTAGTTACAACTACAAAATATGATAGAAACGAAAACAACAAACATGTGTACCGACTAATATTATAAATCCGAAAGTAACTCTGTCTGATATTCCCACGGGGTTGGGACTTACGCAGGTAAAACCGAGAAGTAATAAAGATTTCTTATTTCTATTCCGTATACTTTTAAATATCACTGGACAAACGTAAATAACTCAAATTTGCCGATTTCGATTTTGTATTGATCTGAGTTGTTTTCAATTACAAACTTTGACATTTCTGTTCTTTGATTAATTAAACAGAACTTTGATGATTAATATTAACTTTTTCGTCTTTAAAGACTACCTAAGTTGTTACATAAATAAAACTTGAAATTAAAGTCATTTTTTCGGTTTTAATCGCATACTATTTTAAACATTTTATTAATGTCCTACGTTTTGAAGTCTTTACAAACCTCGTCCTCAAGGATAGATGAGTTTAATTTAAATAAAACATTGCGAAAACATAAGAAAAACCTAAATAAAACTTTTGATTTGAATTTGCGGTTATAAATAGCGTTTTCTTCTTCTTGCAGCCCTTTTCCAAATATGTCATTTTCACTGTATTGTACTGTAGTCACTCCTTTCCCTTTTCCGCATAATCTTTCCCAACACAGAATTTTGCTCTCTCTTGTGCAATAGGCAAGAATTCAATGATTGTATAGACAACCACTGACTTCAAAGTTTTGTACCATACGCCAACATGGAAATCCAAAGAAGAAGTCGTAGCTAGTCCCATTTCACTACATAGTATAAAACAAAGTCGCATTCCGCTGTCTGTCTGTCTCTATGTATGCTTAGATCTTTAAAATCACGCAACGGATTTTGATGTGTTTTTTTAAGGGCCCTCTTCTGAAAAACTGAAAATCCATGTCGGGCGCATCGAAAATTGTTGATTATTTCATGACGGAATGTCGTAGAACTTTATTTTGTGTACAGATTGTAGGCGACATTGTTTCCGATATTTTAGTGCAGTTTCCATACAAATATGTCGAAACGTATTGAAGCCTATCGACATTTTAGCCAAATCAGACATTTTTTGTCTAAAATTTGGATAGGCTTTGCACCAATAGGAGGTTCTTGTCTTAAAACTACACCAAAATGTAGGAAACAATGTCACCTACAATCTGTGCACAAAAAAAAGTTCTACGACATTCCGTCATGAAATTATCAACAATTTTCGACGAGGCCGACAGGGATTTTCAGTTTCAAGGTCGTTGGCGTATATACTCCTCTTAAATAGATAAAGTGGTTCAAGAGGAACGTAATTCAAGCATAATAATATAGTAGAAATACACTGATAATTTTAAATGTTTCTATTGTGCTGTGATGTCGTAAATAAACACATTTTTTTTTCGCTTACATTGCAAACGCTTGCTGAATCCTTAGAGATATAATTAAAATTAATGTTTATTTGTTTGTCTGTATGTTTATTGAATGTTTGTGTGTCAATCACGGTTGAATGAAGCAGCTCACAAGTAGTTTATAACTTGAATTAAAATATTAGATCACTTTTATCTTGGTACTTTGTCGTGTAGCCCCAGCATAAAATAGTGTTACCCCATCTCTTCCCGTGGGTGTCGTAAAAGGCGACTAAAGGATCTGAGGGAGATTAGCAAACCTTAAAAGTTCTCCCCGCGCCAAGGCGGATAAACTGGTTGATCCCTAAGAGGGTTGGTGTAAAAAGATTCCCAAATCTAATTGAAGAAGGTATGGTCAATGATGACTTACCGACTGCGTCGACCCCAAATAAAGAAAAACATTTAGGGTTTAGTGGACCCCGGGCTCCCGAGAGGGATGAGAAAATGATCTTGGTACTAGAACAGGAACTTCGCGAGTAAAGCCATGAGCCATTGCTACTTTATCATAAACTAATAATATATATAGCATAATATGAATTCCTCCTTTAAGAAGATACCAACTGACTTACACATAAATTCCATCTACAAGGATAACTACCTACCTTAAGTAAGTAGGTACGTGCATTGTGAAGATTGGAACAGGATTACTTTAGCTCTCATATTACTATAGTACATTGAACTGTGGATTAAGTATGAATACCTCGATTCAATATTTCATTTAAAGCGAGTAACAGTATATAGAGGAATATTATTTAATAAGATGAAAAGTGTAGGTGATCTTCGTACCACAAAACCTGATTGGAAATTTTGATAAGTTACGAATATTTGAAAATAGGTACATAATAAATAAAATAAATAAGTATTTATTTGGATAAGAACAAGATAAAAAAAACTAAGTAGCTAATTGTTCTCAATTGCGAAAGTTACAAACTGTGTTGAAGCGAGAGCGCCCTCTTCAGGGATTAAGATTAAATAATAAAAATAAAAAAGTAATTATGTGTACCTAAGTAGGTAAGGAACCTTAACAAGAGACTATAAAATTGACTAAGAAGCAAAGTAAAAGGTAGCAAATGTAAAAGTGGTGAAGCTCAACTAGTGTTATACTTATTCAGGTCATCCTAAAGCCTCTAACTTGACCTAGCGACTGCTGTCACTGATAACAACTAGGAAAAGCTGCTTACCGTACCTTCTGAAAAAGTCAAGGAAATGATTTTTTGCTACACACATTATTGGTCACTTATCTAAGTCATGACCGCGCCCAGCATTGCTTAACCCGCACGGCTATTCAATATGGACAGGTACAGGTCAAAGAGCTCATTTAGACTAACACACTTATTGAAATTAAACTCATTTTACTGTTAGAAGAAATACAATTTATTTGAAAAAAAAACTGATTATCACTCTTACTTTAAAAAAAAATAACAAGCCTTGGACATAGCATATCACAGTTTGGTTATTTTACTGTTTACATGCGTAGTGTCAATCCTGAAGAAGAGACAAGTAAAGGTCTCGAAACGTTGAGCATTGAAACAAATTTAAAGTAAAAAACACCACGCGATATAAACCGAAAAAATGAGTTTAATTTCAATCCAATATCGCAAATACAGAAGAATATTAATCTCAATCGAAGTACAATCAATTAAAAAACGCGACTGTTATTTAGTAGGTGAGATTTTTAGTAAGGCTGTTTGGTGTACAAACCAGTTTTAAGGATAAATACCGCATTTATAAAATCTAATGTAACCCATACAAAACGTGTGGTCACTCCACCCTACCCCTTCAACCCTTTATTTCCACATTTAATTTGAATAAATACCGATTAACATCTGCCCGTCCGTATAAAAAATAAATCCTTCATAAAACTTCAGTAATTCTGGGTTATCATCATATTTTGTGGCGAATTCTACGTAACGTAATTTTATTTTACTGAAAAATATATTTTTTTATACTCGCCGCCGGATATAAAGATTTTAAGATAAAAAGAGACACGTAAATCTAATTGTTTATAATCCTACTAAAAAATTGTGTTTTGGACCTAAAATTAAAATCTAATTCCAAAAGTCTTAGGTCTGGAGCTTACTGGTGCCTACATTTTTTTTTTTTTAATTTAATCTGATCTACACTAATATCATGATAAAAAGGAAAGATTTGTATTTTTGAGTGTGTGTCATATGTTTGTAATAAAAAAAACTCCTGGACTGATTTCAAAAATTCTTTAACCATTAGAAAGGCACATTCTCCCTGAGTAACATAGGCTGATGATCCCGATATTCCTTCGCGATCGGGACTTACGCGGGTGAAACCGCGGGACGCAGCTAGTTACTTATATACCAGAGAAGAAAGATTTATTTGTTTGTTTGTAATGAATAGGCTCCGAAACGACTGGATCGATTGAAACGCATTTTTCACTAATAGAAAACTACATTATCAAGAAGTAACATAGGCTTTTGATCTCGATATTCCCAGGGAATCGGGACTTACTAAAAAGAAACCTAGACAAGAAACAAAAAAATATTTTAAGCATAAATACGTGTTTCCAATGGGAATCAATCCTGTAACCTACAGTGCCACAGCCGAGTATTCGCCCGACGCCCCACAAAGTCGTTAATATTTGAAAAGTACCCAAGTATGGCTTACGCGTAACTGCGCACATAATTACTTTGAGGTACAGTAATTACATTTGCAATTAAGGTAAGTGTTCTGATATACATACATACAATACTTGTTAGTCTTAAACTGTTTGGCGAACGCAGACGAGGTTCTTAGGTAATGACGACATCTGTGGCGCATCGTGCAATTGCCCGACTGCAATGAGCGGTTGCGGGTTTGATTTCCGCCGGGTGCAGGTATTTATGCTTCAAAATAAATATTTTGTTTCTGGTCAGGATGTCTCTCTTTGTATAATATTAGCTGCGTCCGCGGTCTCACCCGCGTAAGTCCCGATCCCTTGGGAATATCGAGATCAAAAGTAGCCTATGTTACTCCTCGATAATGTAGCTTTCTTTTGGTGAAATATTTTTTTAGTTTATTCATTACAAACATACAAACACCCACACAAAAATACAAATCTTTCCTCTTTATAATATTAGTGTATAGATGTATGTAATTACAAAAGAAAAATACCTTAAAGTATTATTTTCGTAGTCTAGTCACCGTACTTCAATCTAGATCTACCCAGCTGTTAGTAATTTACTGCATTCTGGGATGCTATTTGGATCACCATTCCAAAGATTCTCATCAGATCTTCTCCAACGTTAAATAGGACTAACTTCAAGTTATTTTTAATATTATTTAAGTCCGCTTAATATATTATACCTATCCTTTACAGACAAAAGTCCTGGGTGAGTAGTACTTTTCTAGTCCCACAGAACAACCGCTTCTCTTCGAACACAGTAAAAACACAGTCACCGAAACAAGTAGAAACTAACTAATTAAACTTCGGTACAAACAAATATCTTAAGTCCCAACATTAACCGCCGATACCATCAATCGATACCCAAAATTGAACTCAAACAGCTAATAGCCAATAATAGTTGAAACTGCTTGCTCATCTGAAGGTACGGTACGCCGGCTACTAGAGAATATTAACTTTGTATTCAGCACAATAGCTGGGGTCCACTAAATTAATTTCACTAAGTTAGTTTCAGAGGAAATTCTAACTAAAGGTCCAATTTTGTCTCGAGGTTCGTCGCCGCTTTGGTACGAAGCTTTGAAACGAACTGACGATTTGATGATATTATAAATTATGTTATTCTCGTTATGAATATGAAATTAACAAATTTTCTCTGAACTCTGAAATTATGGTGTTTTTACGACGTTGTCGCAGAGTAAGTGAATTAACATTCGATTTTCTGAGAAAGGAAATTTTGTTTGGGTTCGCATTTTCATGGTTTTGTAGTCAAAAAGAAAACCTTAGAGTTTTGTCATGACGGTCTGTCCGTCCACGGTTTAGCTCAGAGACGCTTAGTACCAAGACTGTTACTTGGCATGTGTATACCTTCCTATTGATTTCTCCAACAAAATCGTAAACAAATTAAATAAAAAGGGTTAGCCCTGCTCTCAAGGATGTCTTTAGCCTAGCTGCACCAGCCGATCTTGAATGTTCGTTCGAGTTAAGCAACCCTTAGCGCGGTCATTACTTGGATGGGTGACTTTTTTGAAATTATTTGTGAGCTCCTCCGTGCTCCGGAAGGCACGTTAAGCAGTTGGTCCTGTTTGTTGTCTCTGATAGCAGTCGTTCGGTAAGTTAGAGGACTTAGAGCAACCTGAAAACTCTAACACTAGATGAGCCTCACCTAGTGCTAGAGTTATAGGAAAAGAAGAAGCCCTGCTCTCTATGCCAGGGCCCAATATAAATTATAATTAATTTGAGAGCGGTGTTGGTCTAGTGGTAGATACCCCGGCTTTTATTCTGAGAGTCGTGGGTTCGAATCCAGACCGACCGCGCACCAATGTCTTTTTCTTTAAGAAAAAGGTATGTGCGCTAATAACACCGCTCTTACGGTGAAGGAAAAACATCGAGAGGAAACCAACATGTCCTAGGACTCACCACGGTCCGAAGACATGGGATATTCAGTGTTTGCTATGTATCATATGTATGTATTTACAAAATAAAAGTATAATATGTAGTATATCCGTTGTCTAGTACCCATAGTACAAGCTTAGTGCTTAGTTTGGGGCTAGATTGCGCTGTGTGTAACGTCGTGCAATATTTATTTATTATTTATTTATTATAATAAGCATTAAAAGAAATAAAATTCTTTACATACTTTCTATTTTCTGCCTTACACTTATACTGACAAAAGACTGCGGGGGTAGGTATTACTCTAATACCGATTTTGAACTTGTACCTAGACCCACTTCCCAAACAAAATAGGTAATAAGATAATTACTAAGAATAGGACACTTGAACAGCCAATTAAGAGCAAATAATATTATTTGGAAAATTTATTTTCAAGGAAAAATAGCATTCAAAAATCTTCACTTGCGGCGAGGCTTGAACTCGCGTCTTTGGGTCAGTACCCCAACGTCTATTCCAACTAGACTACGCAAGTTCACGTCTCGTGCCGTGAAAACTTCCAATGCTATATTCTCCTTTGATTGTTTACGATTAAGGCTCGTTAAAGCGCCATCTATCTAACGCTACAGGAACAACTTTCCAGTTGTTTTACACCTGCGTCGTAATGGTTAACTTTACAGTTAACTCATTACTAACGTAAGATGTCGCTTTTTCCATTACTATAAATTTCTATTAATTTTTGTATGTAGCTCAAGGCTATTTTATTTAGAAAATTTATTTTCAAGGAAAAATAGCATTTAAAAATCTTCACTTGCGGCGAGGCTTGCGATAACGAGAGCATTATGAGGAAAAAGTAGGTATCCTATACCTACTCAGTTTTTTTGTTTTTTTTTTTCCGTTTATTATCATATAAAAAATCTTATCAAACATTTAGTTACTTAGCATAACTAAACCACTAAGGTTTGTAGAACTACACTAAGAATTAATCAACTAAGTTTACGCCGATTAACATAAGGATTTTTTTTTAAAGTTCAATAGATAAAAATAAACATAATTTAAAATTTCTAAATATGTATCCCACCTACTCTTTCCTCCATACAAACTTTACAAACGTAGTCGATTATTTCCTCCCTGGATAAAGACATTGGCGATAATATGTTTATGCTATTTTAAACCTTATATCAGCCATGACGATATACGTTATGATTTTTTTCATAGGTAGGTATTCTAACTTTTCTAATTTTTTTCCTATACATATTAGAAAATGAAAAAAAAATTTACAAAACTTGATCGTTTGTTTTTCCTGGCAGATATAGATTTTTTGGCATATACATAATATTTTCTCAAATATCTTCACTTTATCTGGGAGGACATATTCGACTACGCTTGCAAAGTTCGTATGGAGGAAAGACATGAAAACAGCGTTAGATAAGAAACTAATATTTCTTTTTTTAATTACTTTTTTGAAGATGCATTTCTCCTTCTAAAAATGATTTTGATGGGTCATTTGTTACTGTAAAAATATTTAGGTCCTTATTTATTTAATTTTCCGTTTTTTTTTTTTAAGAATTTTCTTCCTAAAAAAAGTCTTTTAATTATAGAGACTCATCTTCACGCGTTTCATTAATTAAAAAAATATATTCTAACGTACATAATTGCAAGTTAGTATTGAATAGCTTATTGACACCGTTTCGAAGCCTATCGACAAACGGAAATCATTGTAAAACAGCCTTAATGGTAGCTATTGTTACATTCAATACCCCGAAGAGAGAGGAATTGCCAAATAATTTTGCATAATAGACACTCTTGGGTGCTCAGCAGACTTAAAACTTTTTAGTAAACTGATCAATAACATAAAGGTACAAAAGAGGGAGGGAGGGTAAAACAGAGTTATTTATTTGGTTTTTAAATCATAAACCACCGAAAGAGACCGGTTTTTATGGTTTGAAAAAAAAAGGCCTGAATTCTGAAGTCGTGCAGTTTTACATAGGATCTGTTTATATTTTCCTACGTAAAACTTGCCCGACTTCAGACTTCAGGCTTTTTTTTACGGTTTTTTATTATTTTTCTCTGTTTTTGAGGGAGGAGTTAACTAACGGCTGATTAAGCTGGGAGGTATGGGTGCTTGGCAAGCCTACTACAGTTAATAACTGTAGTCCTGGGCACTACAGCACCATAAATCGCATGCCTTTAAAAAAAATTGCATGCGTTGCATAAATCATCTAAAAAAAGGATGAAAAGACCAATTCTTTTTTTTACTGCTTGGAACGGAAAGGAGATATTTCAAAAGACATTTTTTTAATTATAAATTGTTCAACTTTCATTTTGTATTATTTTTGCTGAAATAAATTAATAACAAATATTGCATGACGTTACACACAGTAATCTAGTCCCAAACTAAGCACTAGGCTTGTACCATGGGTATACACTACATATTATACCTTTTTTTGTAAATACATACATATAATAATTTTGTATATTGTGTTTGGTATTTAGACGCCGTGTATCCCCGGCATAGAATAGGGTTACCCCATCTCTTCCCGTGGGTGTCGTATAAGGTGACTAAGGGATTTAGGGGGCACTAGCGGACCACGGGCTCCCGAAAGGGATGCAACCGGGAACATCGCTCGGATGAGAGAGAGTATTTGGTATTTGGACATAATAGTCCAAGATTTCAGAACCGGCAGACATCAAGTATTTTCTGACGACTAAAATGTGGTCGATTGGGTAGTGTTAGTCAGAAAATACGTGATGTCTGCCGGTTCTGGGATTTTACTCTATAAGTAATCGGCCGGCAATCTATCGTCAATCTGCAACGAACTCGAGGAAATAGACCCGGCTGTCGGACAACGCTATCTGTAAACGTTTTTCTTCTCACTTTCCCTTTTTCTTTCCTATTATTCCTTTCAGGAATTTAAACTTTTAAAAAGTTATTAGAAGTTAGAATAAGATTACTTTCCTTATCTTTTGTATCATCTGTCTGAAATTTTTTTCTTCGCTTGTAAAGAAGAGTTTAAGCTAAAGCCTTTTCGGTGTTTTTTTTATTTTTTAAAGGGATTTTTAATCTATGTCTGTAAAATATAATTTTCAAATAAATAAAATAAAAATTAATATTCCATGACGTTGTACACAGCGCAATCTAGCTCCAAACAAAGCAATTGGTAGGTAGGTACTAGAAAGCGGAAAACGGATAAAAATACAAAAAAAAATCTTTCCTTATGCATACATACTAGACTAAATTCATATTATTTAGGGAGTACTGAATTTTAAACACAAAGATTTTTTTTCTAAATACAATAGGTACATTCTAAGTTTTACAGTTCTTTTTTTGCAAAATCACCACATCTATCGCAAAGAAAACTTGAACTTTACGTGATTTCTTACAGCTAAATAAGTTCTCTGATTTTTGACGAGTGGAGTCATGGTAAGCTGGTAATAGTTTCCATTTACATGTACAAGATGAGAAGTTCCCATACAATAAATAAATATTGCACGACGTTACACACAGCACAATCTAGCCCCAAACTAAGCACTAGGCTTGTACTATGGGACTAGACAACGGATATACTACATATAATACTTTTTTTTTGTAAATACATACATGATACATAGAAAACACCCAGATCAGATACATATAGATATTTTTAAGCATAAATACTGGCACCCGGCGGGAATCGAACCCGCTACCTCCATTGCAGTCGGGCCTTCCCCCGACGCGCCACTGAGGTCGTCGACAATGTAAAACTAATTTAATCCTGACTGAATATTTGAACAGGGTTTAAACGTATTCACGCGGGCAGTTTACAGTTCAACACTTTACCTGCTACCGTAACGCGATGACCAGTACGCGTCCTGTGTAAACTCTACTTAACGAATTAGATAAATAAATAAATATTGCAAGACACACAGTGCAATCTGGCTCCAAACTTGAATTGTACTATGGGTACCTCAGTGGCGCGTCGGGGGAAGGCCCGTCTGCAATGCAGGAGGTTGCGGGTTCGATTCCCGCCGGGTGCCAGTATTTATGCTTAATTTTTATTTATGTATGTGTGTATTGTGTAGTTTTAGTATATATATTCAATTGTTTGGTATTGCAACTTTTAATTATTGAATAAACATATTATTTTGATCTAGATACAGAATACTGTTGCTTGCTGATATTGTGAACACATATCGCAGACTTCTATCACAGTTGTAAAGTACCTATAACACACTTCAATCAAATAGAAACCATTTTTTAACAAATACTTGAAATGCATTCCCTTTGTTAGCTACTCGTAGTGTACCAGTGAAACAGGTTCGCATCCTTGTCTATATGCCATCCCAAGCCGAAGTGGAGTTACTCTGCCCTGGACGGTTTCCAACCACAAATCGCAGAATTTATTTGCCTTCTATCGAGGCTGGTGCATCTACGTGGATGGTATACAAAATGCATCGATGCCTAGAGTCATAGAATATGGAAGTTCCATATTTTTATGATTGGGTTAGTGATTTAGTTAGTAGAATTAACAACATTTTTAGTAGAAAGCTTATCTATTTGTTTCTGTTATGGGTATATAATAAAGATTACTGTTTTTTTTTGTTTTTTTTTTTCTAAATCGTTAATTTCTATGACTAATTTCTAAGATTGTGTATCTTTGAACTATTTCACGCAATAATTACCTACTCACCGATTTGATATTCGATTTTAGGTTTATAACGTCTTCAAGGAGAGTTTGGTGAAACGCCTTGAGCCAGGTCACTCGTAGCGGTCTCGTAGCGTTCCTTGCTACGAATCCGCCACGCTACGCTGTAGACGGCTCTACGGGATTTAGCTTTGTTATTTACTAGTAGGCACTACAAATTATTATTATTTAACAGAATCATAATGAAAACTTTCGAAAAAACTATTAGAATCATGAATACCACAATCAACTTTTAATAAACTGATGTTAAAGATGTATATTTCCTCCAAAATATTTCTACTTCATTTTACTAAAAATTAAATAGGTAGGTACATACTAAGACTGGATTAGTTACTATACCTACTCTCTACATAGTTATTATGAACTTGACTTAGATCATAAAACAAAACAACCGGTTTGATTAGTAATAAAGTTTAAAGTTTAAATTAATTAATACGAAACTCGAGAAAATTACAAATTAATTTGTGAAGTGAAGGATGTCGCTTTCACTGAAATTTATTATCGCTCGGAAGTACCTACTATTTGACTGTGACGAAAGTTTTAATCCATTCAAGTGTCTTTCCTCGACATTTATTCATAATAAAACTTGATAACTCCGACCCTTTTGAAACTATATTATTGAAATTAAACTCGTTTTTCGGTTTTAATCGCGTGGTGTTTATTACTCACTAACAAGAACATAGCAACAACGCGAAAATATAAGTATTTGTTAACTATAATTGTTATTATACTTATTAGATTCACACAATTATTAGTTAAGATAGATAACATAACAAATGTCTTGCCATGGCGCCTCCGCCCGGCCGCGGCAGATTGGGAAGACCCAAGAAGTGCTGGCTTGACGTTGTAAGATCGGATATGCGTGCAAATGGCCTCACTACACGTGATGCCGATGATCGTGCGAAGTGGAGACGTAAAAGTAGGAAAGCGGACCCCGGGCTCTCGAGAGAGATGCAACCGGGAACAACGCTCGGATGATGATGAATTAGTTAAGATAGATAGTTACATTTATCGGGTCTTAATCGCGTATATTTATTTACCTTTTTTTTTTACGTGGAGAATTGAGCGCGCATACTGCACTACCACGGGGATGTAGTGCAGTTATGTGGGATTCCAACCCACTCCACGGTCCACCTCCTCTACCGCTAATAGCGGGAAACACGGGCACGCTCTCGCATTCATCCGTGTAACCCGCCAAGGCCGTCCGTCGCCGGACCCTCCTCAGGGGGAACGCCCCCATCACCGGCGCACCAGGGGACGTGGCACGCCGTGACCACCTCGGGAGCCAAAGCACGTGAGTGCCAGACGACCCCGTGTCTGGACACCCCTGGTACCCCTGCGACGGGTCAGGTCTGTGGTCCCGTCGCCAACCACTTTTCGGCTGCAGAGGATAGGGAGAGCGGCAACGACACACCGTCACTCCTCTTCCCCTGCAGCCCCACCGCGTCCGCCATCAAAACGGTGGCGACCCCGCCAAGGCCGCGGAAGGTAGGGAGAGCGGCAAAAGCACACCGACACTCCTCTCCCGCCGCGGCCTCCCAACTCTCAGCCGCAATACCTCCCATACGGCATTGCGGCTCGCCTCAGTTGCGTGGCGCCCATACACCACGCAGCCTACTGGCCGCTTCATCGTTGGTTTTGCCCTAAAGCCTTGATGAGCGGCCCCTCCTCAGGTTCCTCTTCGCTTCACCGTGGGTGACCAAGCCACGGTTACTAAGCCCCCCCGCCACGACAAGGCGGGAACCCTTCGGGGGGGAGGGGGTATATTTTTTTACTTAGACTTTTTAACCATTTCTTTTCTTTACAACGATCTTGGTCGCTAGAGGTGGTCAACTTCTATTTCACTATTGTTTTAAAATTAAAGATATTTTTCGGTTTTAATCTCGTGGTGTTTATTTCTTTAAGCATTGTTTCAACGCCCAACATTTTGAGACCTTTACAGGCCCCTTCTTCAGGATTGTACAATGCTAAATGTTATAAACACCACGCGATTAAAACCAAAAAAGTCTTTAATTTCAATACAACATCGCAAAAAAGAAAGAAAAAACTATTTTTTCAGTTGCAGGCTTGTAGGTAATAAATATTAATACGTAAATAACACTTTGGATGCTGGGCCCGAAACAAAAAATAGCCTCGTGTGCGCGTGTAGTAGGTATACGCGTGCTAGAGCAAAAAACACACCTGTTGTGTGCCTATCGCACTGGCGGACATGGTAGGAAAACACACACGTTGTGTTTTGAGCTGTCAAAGGTGACACAGTAAAATGTAACTATATTCTTATTATCAGTTAAACTTTTAGTATCACGGGGCTATGGAGCCCCGGGCCTTTAGAAGGGGCATGCATGGAACCGAAGCCAACACGTAGAGTCAATTTTCAATAACAATTCCACTTGCAAACTATGAAATGGACCCCAACCTGGCAATTATCCCCTTCTGTTACGAAGATTTAATAAGATGGCGGAAACTCCTTGACCGATTTCAATGAAACTGAGGTTACATTGAAGTCCATAAAGTTCTAATTTGTACGTGTTATGGTATTATTACCGGCCAACAGTATCTTATTCTTTATATTTCCGCTCTTACGATGAGGAATACCATCGCGCGAAAACCCTAGACTTAAAGGCCCTATTCTGAAAAACTGAAAATCCATGTCGGGCGCATCGAAAATTGTTGATTATTTCATGACGGAATGTCGTAGAACTTTTTTTTGTGTACAGATTGTAGGCGACATTGTTTCCGATATTTTAGTGCAGTTTTCATACAAATATGTCTAAACGTATTGAAGCCTATCGACATTTTAGCCAAATCAGACATTTTTTGTCTAAAATTTGGATAGGCTTTGCACCAATAGGAGGTTCTTGTCTTAAAACTACACCAAAATGTAGGAAACAATGTCACCTACAATCTGTGCACAAAAAAAAGTTCTACGACATTCCGTCATGAAATAATCAACAATTTTCGATGAGCCCGACAGGGATTTTCAGTTTCAAGGTCGTTGGCGTATTTACTCCTCTTAACAACAATGCCCAATGAGGCTACGTAAGAAAACACCTAGCAAAACCCAAAAAGCCCTTTATTTTTAGTTTTCTTACGTCTTACGTACAATATAGTGTAAATAAACTATGTACTAAATTGTAATTTACAAACAAATTGTAGATAATATATTACGTTTTGTCACTTTCAGTACAACTCTATATCAGCAGGGCCTTGCTCCCAGCAAGGCTGTATTTTACTTCGTTCAGTTATGGCGTTGCAATTCAAGTATTGGGCAATAAATAAACTTCTCGAGTACTTTTATTGACCCGGAGGCGGCAGTTTGTCCGTCTGAGAGATTATATAAAGAACCTTTTGAATTGTTAATAGATTTTCTTTTTTAATGATAAATAGTTATGAAGTTTGACGTGTTTGTTTGTCTGTGACATTGTAGCTCCCTAAGGAATAAAGTGTGTAAAGAATGTTTATTTCTTTTTATTTGGTTTTGTTTAGTTTTTTCTTTTATTATTATTTTATTTTATTTCTTTTAGTATAACTTGCACATTGTAATTTCATTGTAATTGTTTGTTGTTAAAATAAAGCATTATACTATGCAATAATTTGATAAAAATACAATAGTCAAATACCAAATATCCGTGATTCCATGATAACCTGATAATTTTTCATAACAAATATAGGAATGCAGCGAATTTGATATCTGTTTCCAAGGTGACTTAAAACAATCCTTCTAATATTTTTTTAAATTCACACGATTTGTTAACTTAGTTACGTTTTCCCGGGTCTTGATCGCGTATTATTATTTATGTTCTTAACTACCGTAACTTCGTAACTATGTAATCTTACTAATACTTTAAATGGAATAAGTCTGTGTGCAAGTAATCAAGTAGAAAATCTTTTTTTTTAACTTGCACACAACAACACAGTATGTGTTTTAGCTGAACTGTTTGATTGAAATCGGTTTAGCCGGTTTAAGATGTCTGCTCGGTAGTTTAAATTTTATATCACAATTCATTATAAGGGTCTAGGAAGTAGCCAGCTTTAGAATTCAGGGTATATACGAGCTAAACTCAAAATCATCGAAAATAATAATAAAATTGTTGATTTTTTTTAATGACGGTTTTTTTTGGTATGGATTGTAGGTTTTCTACGTTTTAGTCTAGTTTCACATCCATGCATTTTAGACGAAATATGACTGTATTAGCTAAAATGTGGATAGGCTTAAACACCCTTCGACATATTTGTCTGGAAACTGCACTAAAATATAGGAACCTAAAACTTAAACCCAAAAAAAAAAAAACAATCAACCTTCCGTTATGAAATAATGTACAATTTTCGTGTAACACGAGATAGATTTTTAGTTTAGCTCGTATATACCCTTAAAACACCTTAGTTAAAATAGTTATATTTTCCCGGGTCTTTATCGCGTATTATTATTTATTTTCTTACCTCGACGTTTCAACCATGTTACAATGGTCTAGGTCGCGAGGGAACTAGACCCAGTCCCCTCGCGCCCAAGACCATTGAAACCTGGTAAAGACCCGGGAAAATGTAACTATGTTAACAAATCGTGTGAATTTAAAAAGATTACCTTAGTTAAAAGCTTCCAATGAACACAGAATAGAAAAACTTCATCAAAATCAAAAATTGACGATTCTTGCACCACCGAATGGTACAATCAGACCGAACCTACAAGTTTCCCTCAAAGATTACAAGTAAAGCGTAGATTTCAGTGTTTATACAGTTTCCTTACCAAGCCCGACGAACTCGGCGAAAGTTTCTTTACAAACCGGAGTTGGCAATTTTACACATTTCACTGAGGTTCGATATAACCTACCTATGTCGAGAGTTAGGCTGTTTGTAGAATGTTGTATATTCTTGCTTCAGATAAACCTTGATTTTATTTTCAAAGTGTTTCCTGCAGTTGGAAACTTACTTTATTAAAAAAAACAGGAAATCGAAGTGACTAAACAACGTATATAATAGGTACTTGTATTTATTTTTCTTTTGTAAACACTAATTGACTTTATCTTTAAAGTGTTCTTTGACTTTACTTCCAAACTATTCTATACTTGGAAAGAAGTTTTTTTTTAAATGCTGCACATAACCTGAAAATGCTGCTGCCGTGCATTATATGTAATATGTAAAATATAAATATGTTGTGTAAAATCAAAAATTTATTCATTTATTCATACCGGAGTGACTAGAAAACGGTTATATTACTTATACTTATTATTGTTTCGTAAATACATAATATACATACCTATATACACAGAGAGACACCCAGACCAGAAACAAATATGTATCATATCGTATATTATTATTAATTATTAACAAAAAAAATTAAATTAAAATTTAAAAAACCCCCGACTTAAAAAATCTTCCAAATTATAACAAAACTAAACTTTAAGTTTAAACGAGAACGTAAGGCCCGCGTCGGGGGACGGGGGAATGTGTCACAGAAGTTGATGGTAACCGACCCGTGCTTATAGTATCTAACGTTCCCGCGTCCCACAACGCAGTAACGTAAGGTACCACATACCTACTCAAAGACATGATTTTGTTTTCGGCTTATTATTTTTGCCTTTTTAAAGTTTAGTTTTGTTTTAACTTGGAAGATTTTTTAAGTCGGGGGTTTTTTAAATTTTTAATTTAATTTTTTTATTTCACCCTTTTTGTAAGAGCGATTTTGATTAAACATGCATATTGTTGTCACAAAAGTAACGTCCTTTCATTTGATACCCCACTCGGGTATATTTGAAAACATTCGGTTTTTATTTCCGAGTTTGACCCTACATATACTTTGAAAGGCTAAGCTGATTTTGATTAAACATGCATATTCTTGTCACAAAAGTCATGCTCATTTATTTGATACCCTACTCGGGCATATTTGATAACATTCGGATTTTATTTCCGAGCTTTAAGAACGTGGCGACTGTTACCATTTCCATACAAACTTAATACCAAAATAAATTATGAAAAATGTTGTTTTCTACCTTAATATCGATATTTTTCGGATTAAGATTTTACTTTTCTAGGGTCTCCACCACAAGGTTTTCCAAAATATTCATTCGAAATGAAATAAAACGGAGAAACATTTTTTTCTTTTTCCAGCGTAAATTACTAGTTTACATCTCATTTACATATCATTTGTTTTATATTATTCCCAATAAAAAGTAATTTACGCTGTAAAAATGAAAAAAAAAAATGTTTGTCCGTTTTATTTCATTTCGAATGAATATTTTGGAAAACCTTGTGGTGGGGACCCTATAAAAGTAAAATCTTAATCCGAATAATATCGATATTAAGGTAGAAAACTAAATTTTTCATAATTTATTTTGGTATTAAGTTTCTATGGAAATGGTAACAGTCGCCGCGTTCTTAACCAACATATATTATGAACGGCTGAACCGATTTTGATCAAACATAGCTAAGAACACTCGCGCAAAAGTCACCTATCAACCAAAAAAAACATATTTCATATTATTTATTGGTAATCATTACAAAACAAATCAAAACTACATTGAAATCGGTTCATCCGTTCGTGAGCTACGATGCCACAGACAGATACATATACACACACACACATACACACAGACACACAGCCACGTCAAACTTATAACACCCCTCTTTTACCGTCGGGGGTTAAAAAGAAGTATAATATATCCGTTGTCTAGTATTCATAGTACAAGCCTAGTTCATAGTTTGGCGCTAGATTGCGCTGTGTGTAACGTCGTTCAATATTTATTAAAATATCTCCTTCAAGCATAAATACTTGTTAGTTGAATCGAACCCGTAACAACGGGTCGGGTTATACGACACGCCACAGAGTTATATCCAAATAGGGAGCAACAAGCTAGTAACATCACAAAAGCGTAAAATTATTACCTACACTGATCGCCAGCGCGTGACACAGCAATAAATGTCCACGAAAATAACTGGCAACGATATAATTGGTAGCTCCACATCGCAAACACGGCGTGATCTCGTTATTTTTTTATAATTGTAAAACAATCGGACCAGAAACCGATCGAGATAATCCGACCGATTGTTTGAACCGAAATTTAATCGATTCAATCGATTCTACTAATATCTACATTCAGAATTTGCGTAAAATATTTGGAGGTAAATAGAGTGTTGCTGATTATGCAATTGTGATTTCGAATTATTCAAATACATTTCAGACAGTAACTTTTGACGCTGTGTGATAAAATAGTCAAGGGAAAAATTACAGTTTAGAGGTTTTTTTTTTGGGGAACGTACGTCGTCGTTGGATTCACGGATTTCTCTTGGTCCAGTGTTTATTTTTGGGTTCCGTACCCAATTATGATAATAGTACGGAATCCTTTCTGTGCGTGTCTGAGTTGCACTTGGTTATGGTTTATAGAATTTTAGTGGGTTTGGTATAAACTAGCATAACATCCCGTCGTCGGGATAATAAAAATATCGAAGACTGAAACTTCTTTATGTTTTTGCCCTTATACCACAAGTAGTAGGGAGAGTTGTCTAACCGAACATCGCACAACTTTCTTCGAAAGGTGACATAATAAGGTGGAAATAGACTAGAGAGGAACCTCGTGCTCGTCACGGGTCAGTTACCATCAACTTTTGTGACACCACAGTAAGATACCACATACCTACTCAAAGACATGAAATTTGTTTTTGGCTTATTATTTTTGCCTTTTTAAAGTTTAGTTTTGTTTTAACTTGGAAGTTTTTTTTAAATTTTTAATTTAATTTTTTTATTTCACCCTTTTTGTAAGAGCAATTTTGATTTAACATGCATATTGTTGTCACAAAAGTAACGTCCTTTCATTTGATACCCCACTCGGGTATATTTGAAAACATTCGGTTTTTATTTCCGAGCTTTAACAAATATATATTATGAACGGCTAAACAGATTTTGATCAAACATAGCTAAGAACACTCGCGCAAAAGTCATCTATCAACCAAAAAAAACTACATTGAAATCGGTTCATCCGTTCGTGAGCTACGATGCCACAGACAGATACACATACACACAGACAGACAGACAGACAGACACGTCAAACTTATAACACCCCTCTTTTTCCGTCGGGGGTTAAAAATACGTTAATATACTCGTATAATAAAGTAAGAGACATTTACGTATACAAGTTTCAACGACAATGAAATAGGTAGTGAAATGTGTAAACTGTACTAGGAGAACCTGTACTACAGTCTACTTATTTTCGCTAATAATAAACATTGCTCAGTCGTGTATGTTTGTTATACTGTCTGGTTTTCTACGGTTTATTTCATTTTAATATTCGTATTTGATTTATATAATGGATGGGTTTAGCTTCGAGGACATAATCAGTCCACAAATGATCCCAGATATTAGCAGTTTATGGTACAGCGGCCTCGCCGTGATTCCGAAAGATGGGTAAGCGAGGACGCTATATCATAAGCATGATAGTTTAGTTTGAATGAGGAGGTTGCTCACGACGACCAGGTAGTGTCATTTTGGGCACGAAGTAGCTTAATATTCTATTTTAAGTGCTTAAGCCTGCACTTAGCTTTCATAGAAATATTTTAAAGAAACAATACTTCTGCAAAAACACAACGCACGACAGACGCAGGGCTGGATTCGAACCCGCATCTTACTCAATCCGGTAGCAGGACTTGACTAATTAGTCCATCGGCGTTGGTGACTCATACGCTGTATTATCGCAAGCATTGCTTCATCTATTACAACTTAGGCATGTTTTGCGGCTAATTGGTGAAGTCGTGCTCCCGGATTGAGTAAGATGCGGGTTCGAATTCAGCTCTGCGTTTGTCGTACGAGGTAGCTTGCCTTCCGAGAACTTGGCTCTAGCTTGTAGACATGATTTCTCTGTAGGTACATTACAATTTGATTGAACGGTTAGGTTAATGAATAGCGTAGGTACCTATTCATAAACTAGAATATGAGAGTAGAGTGGGATTGTTCGCGACGAGTGTGCTTTTACCAGTAACATTCCGTTCCACATTGCGTTCATTCTTTGTTTTAATAACCTCGTCACCCGCGTTTGTGCCTTTGATTGATCAATTTTTCATCAAAACGCTCCATGGTATTTTTAAACTTGAAGTTCAGAATATAATAGAATTTAGAAACAGCGAATGCTCAATTGTTATGCTCTATGTTCTGGCTCTAGTCTATGTCCACCTTTATGAAGCTTTGTACTCGTGGCACGACGCAACGCGCAACACTATTGCAGTTCCCATTTCGAGATTGCCCGAGTCTAATAATTATAAATAAATAAATTCTGTCAAGAACACATAGCTGCCCTAGCCCCATGGTAAGCGTAGTCGCTTGTGTTACGGTGACAAGACAACGGATATAAAGCAAATATTTATTATTATTTTGTAAATACATACCTACATATTATACACACAATAATATTTATTTTTTAAGCATAAATACTTGCAACCGGCGGGAATCGAAGCCGCAACCTTCTGCATTGTAGTCGTGCTTTCGTACTACGCGCCACAGATGTTGTGTATTAATATTGTTTTCGTATTACCTATGACTACGTGAAACGTTACCATCTCTGCCGCGCCCAGTTCATATTGTTTAAGCTGTGATGACATCACAATCTTAGTTTTGTTTGTTGTTGTGATTTGGTTTATCTAGCTAAGCCTTTCGCCTAAATAAATATTATTTCTAATACTAAACTGGAAATATTAAGTGAAACAGTGGCAAACGCTGTGAGTGTCAGACACAGATGACGCCAATAGATGGCGTTACTAGAATGAAGTCCTGAATAGCACATTTAAGCACATACAACATTTTTCCTAAGATAAGCTCATTAATAACTCCCGACCATACATCGTCCCAACCTTCAGAATAAAACCACCTGCCCGGTGGAAGATCTTCCCTATTGGGCTAAACCTTACCTCGCAGCTCCAAAAATCAACCAAATTTAGAGCTGATTTTTTAATCTGTCATACAAAGATATCTTCTGTCTAATGAAATATAACACCACCGAATCGAAACGTCATTATCTTTTAAAAAACTTTAGAAGGTGGCGAGTTCGATTCCCTACCGGTTCAAGTGTTTAATGCTTAAAAAATAAATAACTGTTTTTGGTCTGGGTGTTTTCTATGTATCATAATAATATAGATTCTTCTTCTGTTTTCGCGATGTTGTATTGAAATTAAAGACATCTACGACGATCAAGACGTCTATCCTGAAGAAGAGACCTGGAAAGGTCTCGAAACGTTGAGCGTTGTAACAATGCTAAAAGTAATAAAAACCACGCGATTCAAACCGAAAAATGTCTTTAATTTCATAATAATATCGCAATTTACAAAAAAAAGCTATTGCATATCATTTTTTATCAACTTATGCAATTATAATTATTTATTTATTTTGTACCATGTTGGCATGGCAACCATGGCAACAATGCGGAGTGGGGGGTGTTAGGTTTTATTTTCGCTACGGAATTTCTTGATTCGGTCACCGCGCTCAAAGCCCATGATAAAGCAAGCTTAAAAAGTATAATAATGTGTACGTACCTAGTAAAGTATATCCGTTGTCTAGTACAATAAGCCTAGTGTTAGGTTTGGGGCTAGATTGCGCTGTGTGCAACGTCGTGCAATATTTATTTATTTATATACCTACAATGTTCTTATCCTTGAGAGTTCGTTAATATGTTTGTCTGTAACTTTGTTACTCTACGCAAAAACTACTAAACCGATTGCGATGAGCTGAAGATCTGCATTAACTAATACGCTACTTTTCATCCCGATATTCCCGCTGGAACAGGACGTACGCAGATGAAACCAAGGGGCGCTTCGAGTTTAGAAGTAGGATACGTATATAAGCTTTTCCTTTTGTAGTCTTTAGAAAAATTGTTCGTGTATTTCAGGTTTTGGAGTTGGCAGTTTTATGTAAACGGAACTCTGATACTGGGATATTTATCGTTATTACTGTTTCCGAGTGTTTGGTAAATGCATTTAAGTTCTCTATTGAACTGGTTGGTGAAGAAAACTAAAACATGTCTTAGCTTTCACTTTGAGGTCCTACTTCTTGGAACTATTTAGTAGTTAATATACGACATTAAACTTACATGGTTGTTTTCACTACAAATATTATTAAATAACGGGGTATTTATCAAGTTTTAATTTGTTTTTCACGGAGCTCGATATTTCGCCTGTAATTTCATTTGCGGGTAGGTGATGTTAGAGTTAAAGTTACAGGTCAGATAGAGGCGTCCATATTGAACTACCCTCTTCCTTTGTTAATTTTAGTAGTACAGATCTTAATCCTTCCGGATTGGCGAATATCCCATGTTTCGGACCGTGAATCCTAAAACTTGTAAGTTTCCTTATCATGTTTTTTTATCGTAAGAGCAGTGTTAGAAATGATGTGTGGTCGGTAGTGATTCGAACCTACAATCTTCGAAATGAAAGTCGAGTATCTACCACGAGACCAACGCCGCTCAATGGATACAATATCTAGTTACTTAATCTGAAACTTACTCACTCCACATACAACCTCGATCGCCATTATAACATTACTAAATTGAAATTCTCCCAACATCGACTTTAGTACCTTTACAGTCTATTATTATGGTTCAGCCAATTCACTAAGAGCGGCCATATCCATAAATAAAAACACTAAACTCTTTCAGACACGTTTTTCCTGTTAATTAAAATATATTGCTACCAGAAAACCGGGCGCATGTTTTAATCAAATTCAAGAAGAACATTTCAGCTACGATCCAAACATTTTAGGTAACATTCTCATCACTAAAATTAAACTTCGACCCTCATCCGTCCGTGAAATACCTCATATTGGAAAAAGAGCCATATAATAGATGCGCCGGGGGCTTCACAATAAATTGCGTCCGAACTGGTCCGCGTAATTGGCAGGTGACCGGGCCGATTATTCAATCTGGGCATTGATGAATTTAACAGACCGAGGTTCAGGTTTACGTAGTGCCTATCCGTTGTGGTTGATATGCGGTTGTTTGATTGCTTCTACACAATTATATTTGGTGGTTGGTAAGTATTTCTAACCAGCTTCGATCATTTTCGTTTGGTTATGTTTAATTAAGTTGGTAAATTAAAAAAAAACATATAAATCAAAATAAAAAGCTGATGTTAAGTATATTGTATTAATACCCTTTTACTAGGACTCCCCTGTCCGTCTGTCTATAACAAAGGCCATTCCCCTTGTCAAAAAAGAAGCCTGTATTTAATGGACCATGATAGCTAAACAGTTGTTTTTTTTACAGATGATGTATTTCTGTTGCTGCTACGAGTTTATCAACAAATACAAAGAAAAAACTAAATAAAATAAATATATAATTGGGGCTCCATTACAACAAACGTGACTTTTTGGTGAAAATGGTAGGGAACTCGGAACTCTACATAATTACCTACATACGTAATAATTATGATATGATACTTAAAAAACACCGAGACCAGAAACTAATATTTATTTTTAAGCATAAATATTTGCACCCGGCGGAAATCGAACCCGCAACCTTCTGCATTGCACTCTAGTCTTCGACCGACGCCCCACAGGGGCCGCATATGTATTGCTTCCAAGTAATGACCGCGCCAAGCGTTGCTTGACCCGCGCGACCGTTCAAGATCAGCAGGAACGGCAAGGCCAATGAGCTCCATTTAAATGGTTTGTTAACCCAAGAATAAGACCCAATAAGCAAAGGTACCTACTATTTGAGAAGTGACATTCGATTGAATCATAATCTAGTTATCCAATTCAATGTCCTTGTCCGTACACACTGAATGATATACCACTAAGGGCGAACGCAGACCTAGGAGTTTTCGATCTTTTTCTGCTAGGCATGCAATTAACAAGAAATAATAGAAAATATTTTATTGACACCAAAACACACAAAAAGAAAGAACAGCATTATAAAAAGTGTAAAATAAAATAACAGATATTAACATAACTCTAAAAAAGAAACAAAAAAGTCCAAGGATTCGTATGCGTGCTGCCAACGAGGATCTGCCTCGGCATATGTTGTGGCTCCCGAAGAAACCACAACGCCAGTCTTCCGGCAGTTCCTCCCGGTGACGCATCGAAGCAAAAGTCTACCTACTAATCTTTCTCCATACAAACGTAAACGTAGTCAGCTGTTTCCAAATTAGAATATAAAAAAACGTAACGTAGGGGGCTTGGTAAGGGCTGATTTAGGTTGGCATTAATATATTTTCTATCATGTCCTTAGCCAGTTTGGCAGTTCTTGCCGTTTGTAAAGTTTGTATGGAGAAAACAGTAGGTGGCCCCTAACCTTAATGCGTTGATCCAAACGTTGTAGTCATTTGTCTTCTTTGATAACTTTGCACTCTAGAGCTAAGATATTAAATTAGTATCCGTGTATTTAGTTATGACATCAAGTATCTTAACCCACTAGACTTTAGCGGTTTGCGAGTTACGGACGTAGCGAGTACGCGGGTACGTGTTTTGCATTGTGTTAGGGTGAGTAAGTGTTACAGCCGCATTCACAAACGAACATAAACGTGGCTTAATGCTTTGTCTTGCTCCTGTGAGGGATAATCAACTTAAGCGAAAATGTGACAAAAGCTGGATGTGTCCACGCATAGGATAGTTTGTGAATACAGCTTTTAGAATGTGTGAGTGAACTTGAAGGCGATCCATGTTTTGTTCTAGAGGGAATCCGTAATGAAACGGACACTATCGATATAATATCTCAAGTTTTTAATCGAAAATATTTTAGGTTTTTGGGTGTTGGCACCATTGATGACCAAGAGTCTATGGTCACAGGCCCACAGGTATATGGTCATGAATGGTGCCAACACCCAAAAACTTAAAATATTTTCAATAGTGTCCGTTTCAAAACACGTCCGTTTCATTGCGGATTCCCTCTACGACTTTTGGAAATTCGAAGTAGCCCTAAGTTGTTCTTTAATCTATTTCGGACTACTACAATTTAACCGTTTCTCACCTTTACATTAAAAAAAACAGGTGTTTTTAGTGAGACATAACCACAAAAGTTTGATGTAAAAAAGGTAGAATTCCTTAAAGTCGTAGAACAAAAGTTATTCGCGTAGATTTCTAGAGCAGCTTACTTTCAGCTCAAATGACCGTTCCCGAACCACACGTTTACAAAGGAAGCAGATGAAAGACCAATTTGAGTCATAAATCATACAAAGAAGAAATACAAGTCTATACAGAAGTTTTATAAAAACAGTTTCGTTTGAGCGGATCAGCGCTGCAGCTCCCTATATTTCTTTGACATCGAAATAAAACTTGTTTTTATATAAAACTAACTGCGCCCACAATTTCACCCGCGTAAGTTCCGATTCCGTGGGAATATCGGGATCAAATGTAGCCTTTGTTACTCAGGGTGAATGTAGCTTTCTAATGATGAAATAATTTTTGAAATCGGTCCAGTAGTTTTTGAGTATATTCATAACAAACATACAGACAAACACACACAATCTTTCTTCTTTATAATATCAGTATAGAAAAATTGTTTAGTCTGCGTTGAGCAATCTCCCTAACTGTAAGATAGTATGCAATAATACATAGTTAGGTATACACTGTGATCTTAGCAATCTAGCACGGTATTACCGAAGGCCTCGGAAGACGGATATTTTTGCAGAGGAAATTACATCAATTTAGTTAGGTGCTCACTCGCTCCTCACTTATTGGGTGTTGTAATTTGTTACGTGTCATCTGTTTTAATTTAGTTTAAGGTTTAACTATGATTTGAAACCAAATAGCCTTATTAATAAACGAGGAGTAAGGTTGGAATAATTTTACCATTTTTTGTTTCTGTCTGTCAACGTTGAACGTTCTTGTCACGGAAAAAGACAAAGCATGTTCTCACTATTCTGACCTTACTTAATTGGTTAGGTTATAAACTTCACGTTTATAACCTAACCAATTAACCCCTTCTGTTAAAAGTTTTGAACCTTCATGTACATTTTTACATTCATACAAACATTTTTAAAATGTAGGTACTACCTACATTTTAAAAATGTTTCGCTGTAGTCTCTCTTTTACATCAGTGAAGAAGAGACATTATAGATAAGTTTCTTAAAAACTACCTAAACTTGATTTCGCTATCGTTCATATAAAAAAAAGACAGTGAAAGTAAAAATAAAAATTATTATACACAGTGCAACCTAGCCGCAAACTAAGCCCTAGGCTTTTTTGTACTATGGGTACCTACTAGACAACGGATATACTACTTTATAACACTTTTTTTTTGTAAATCCATAAGTACAAATGATAGGTACATAGAAAACACCCAAACTAGAAACTAACATGTATTTTTAAGCATAAATACTTGCACTTGGCGGAAATTGAACCCGCACCATTCTGCAGTACAGCCGAGCCTTCGCCCCACGCGCCACAGAGGCAGTCGTCGTATACCTAATTACTGGAGAAAACAAACACCCCGGACAACGGGCAATAATTAGTAACCATAATCGTAAATCGTATTGAAAAATGTAGTTCAATACAATGAACTACAATAGTAATACACGATTATTATTCTCCAACTATCTGTCCATTGCCCTGCCCTGTATAAATTGAAGGGGTTAACTTTCTTCTGGTCAAAAAATAAAGCCGACTACTGTTCAGAATACTTCGTAGTCAAACAAAAATAAAAAATACTAACCAAGCGCACCTATGCCCACGGTCCGCTTTCCAACAAAAAAAACTATCTACCAACTCTAACAACCCTCTGATTAATTTATAGTAATAAAACGAAAACTCTGGTGGTGTGTTTGTAGGTTATATAGTACCTAATAGTTTTTTCTTTTGGTTAAAATTAAACTCATTTTTCCGGTTTTAGTCGCGTTTCTTTTATTATTTTTAGCAGATTACCACTACACGCAATGCATGCAAATTGCAAACCACGGATGCAAACCATACCAACAAACGCAGTATGATAAAAACCGAAATAATAGGTTTAATTCGAAATTTTAATTATTTCTGGTGAGCAAAGGGCTGCTACTTTGGCTAATAAATAAGCTAAGCTGGCTGCATTGCGTCTTTCAATAGAAACATCTATCCATCTATCACCATATGGGTACCATACCCATTGAATTATTTTTGTATTATTAATTTTAATTACTTAGTAAAATCCTGTAGGCCATATTCTCGACATGTTTGTTTGTATAAGGTGTGAATTTAATGGAATTAAATTGAGGCCAACAATACTGCAATAACAAACCTAAATAATATTAAACTGGAAAAATGATCCTTACATCTAAATAATGCGAGTGAAACCTTTTGGCGGAACTAGTTCATAAAACATTCCCGAAAAGATGAACAAAAGATTTCATAACATACAGTTGGTAAGTATTTTACTGTTTTCACAGAGAGCTTGCATAGATAATAATAAATGTGTTGATACTGATGGATTATCTGCAGAAATAATGTTATACCTACCTAAGTGAAAAAGTCACTCTAAGTGCATTTCAGTCGGGCTCATCGTACTCGTTTTTAGAGTCACATTGCATAATGATTCCTAAACCTGTTTAAGCTCTTAAATGTGATTAAGAATTTTCAAAATATTAAAAAACATCAAAGTGTGACAACATAAAACCAATCTTCTGTCAATGGAAATAGAGACCAATATTCGATTTTCCATAAATTATTTTGAAATTGATATAACTAAATATATTTTTTATGGTCTTATGCAATCCGCCCTAAGACTTTTACAGTCAGAAAGTATGTACACTAAATGGTGAGCGTAAAATAACTATGAAAGCCGCGAGACAGCAGGATCCCTTTAGGATTGCGAAGCAATGTTTTCTATTTAAATTACTACTATTCCTACTTCATAACCGATTTCGGCTACAGAGTCTACATTTCAGCTTATTTATTTACAGGTCCGATCTAATATTGTGTATCCTCAAATGACTTATATAACCCATTTTGGCAGTAAAAGTGCAAGCAGAGATTTTTTGATAATGCATTTGTCCTTGTAAAGTATTTGTAACTAGCTGCGTCCTGCGGTTTCACGCGCGTAAGAGCCGATCCCGTAGGAATATCGGGATCAAAAGTAGCCTATGTTACTTAGGGTGAATGTAGCCATCTAACGGTAAAAGAATTTTTGAAATCGGTCTATTAGTTTTTGTGTTTATAAATAACTAACATACAGACACACACGCACACACGCAAAAAAAAACAAATCTTTCCTCTTTATAATATTAGTGTAGATAAAAATGTCTAAAGCAATAAAAATAACTTATCCAATTATAATTATCGTTTTATTTTGTACGACGCTACGGTAGGCGGAGTGGGAGGTGTTGGGTTTTTTTCGTTACGAAATTTCTTCATTCAAAGGTCAAAGCCCGCGATAAAAGCTATGTAATAGCTTAACAAAAATAAATACTAACCAAATTTGTCTCAAACGACACAGGCACATAGAATTACAGCATCGCCTTTGAGTTTTCCCTATGCAAACCCCTCACTGTCAGTAACAAACTACTGACGAGGTGCGAGTTGTGGTCTCGGTTTAATCAAAGCTCTAACTTGTTCCGACAATGTCCCTCGGTAATTGTTTTACTGAAACTGGCTTTAGCATTCTACGGGGAATTAGCTGTCGGGTATTTACCAGACGTTATTATCGTATAAGTGTTTATTAACTATTAGGATCATAGGGGATGTCTAATATTGTAATGTGACCTTTCCTTTTGCTATATTGAGAAGCCGAGGTCAATTTGGGCTTGTTTTGCTTTTCTGTAAAAAGTAAAAAAAAAACTTGCACAGGAATAAGAAGTTTTACTTTCTCTTTTTGTATTAGGGTGTGGCTCGCCTAGTGTTAGAGTTCTAAGATCTCTAACTTGACCTAACTACTGTTATCAGAGAAAACAACCGGGACCAACTGCTTAAAACTTACCTTTCCTAGCACGGAGAGGCTCGACAAAACACCATTTGCTTGTTAATTAGTCAGTCAACCATCGAAGTATAGAAGGCATATTCCATGTGAGCCCCTAAAAAATTTGCTCCAACTAAAATAAATTATGATCAATAGACATTCACCTCAACCAATGGCATCAGAAGGAAAACAGTCCAACCAAGCCACTGAAGTACTGCTACCTCAAATTTTATTAAGGGCCCTATTCTGAAAAACTGAAAATCCATGTCGGGCGCATCGAAAATTGTTGATTATTTCATGACGGAATGTCGTAGAACTTTTTTTTGTGTACAGATTGTAGGCGACATTGTTTCCGATATTTTAGTGCAGTTTCCATACAAATATGTCGAAACGTATTGAAGCCTATCGACATTTTAGCCAAATCAGACATTTTTTGTCTAAAATTTGGATAGGCTTTGCACCAATAGGAGGTTCTTGTCTTAAAACTACACCAAAATGTAGGAAACAACCTACAATCGGTGCACAAAAAAAAGTTCTACGACATTCCGTCATAAAATAATCAACAATTTTCGATGAGCCCGACGGGAGTTTCAAGGTCGTTGGCGTTAATACTCCTCTTAAATGATACTTTTGACGTTTTAAGCGTCATTCATTAAAATCATCTTAGCACCCACATGAGAGCGATTGTCATTTCATTTTTACAATAGACTTAACTTTTTATATTACCTATATTTTACGTAAAAGGATCATACGGGCTAATACAGAAACGCAACTCAAAATTTGATTTCTACCTAAACAAATTCACCTCTCAGATTCAAAAATTCCCATACTATTTTTAAATTTAGAAACTGCTCAATTATTTAAGTACGCCTCAGATTTTAAGTGGCGTTTCTGTATTTGGCTGATAGAGTCCTTGACGTACTGTACTACCTAGCTAGAACATTAAGTATACCTACCTCAATATCCATTAACTTGTTAAAAAACATGCATATTCTTGTCACAAAAGTCATGCTCTTTTATTCGATACCCCACTCGGGCATATTTGAAAACATTCGGTTTTTATTTTCGAGCTTTAACCAACATATATTATGAACGGCTGAACCGATTTTGATCAAACATAGCTAAGAACACTCGCGCAAAAGTCATCTATCAACAAAATAAACTACATTGTAATCGGTTCATCCGTTCGTGAGCTACGATGCCACAGATAGATACACACACATACAGACAGACAGACAGACAGACAGACACGTCAAACTTATAACACCCCTCTTTTTCCGTCGGGGGTTAAAAAACCTATTTCAATAGATTAAAAAAAAATCGATTGGCAACCCATTCCACACAACGTAGTATTAAGAAACAACTTTCATAATAAAATGATCCGAGTGCCATTGATGTAACCGAGTCTTTGTTCCCCCTAGATGTGATTTGAATTCAATAAACGGGATCGACTCAGTCTCAGATCGCTTTCCATGGAAATGAAGGAGACTCAGTTTTTGTTGCAAAAAGAATAATACCATTGAAGAGTAATCGCCCCGGAGATTGAAGGTGGATATTAAAAATCTGAGAGTTATTACGTCATTCAGTTGGATTAACGTTTATTTTTTGCTTAAGTTTTTCCCATTTCAATATCATTTTCGTTTTGCGGTTGCAGGGTCAAGTGAATTGTTATTGCTTTGAGGCTGTATGCGCAGTGATAAGTCGCAGCGGAGGCGCGTCCTCGTAGCCTTGCGAACTCCTTTGTGACTACCTTATTATGTCTACGGTACTTTAGCAAAAAAAACATGCTCTAGTCAGAGTTGCGCACTAAATATGGCTCCGTACTGTTATACCAAAAAAATAATGTACGTTGTATGGGAGCTTTACTTAATTATTTATTTAATTTTTTTAGTAGGTTCCTATTGGTACTGCTAATCGGCCATTTTCCATTCCACGGTTGTTTGGAAGAAATCGCTTCGACTAATAAGGCCACCTATTTGTACTACATTTATTTAGCTTTAAGTTTTTACGTATTAATACTAATTTTGTAATGTGGTGTTGGTCAAATAAAGTGTTAATCAAAAACATGCCTGTAAAAATAGCAAGTCTCGCAACTCAGTTCTTCCACCGTAAAAAGTTGTGAGATCCATGTAACTCCAAGTCGGTTATTTTATATTCAGTCCTTCCATAAGGGACCTTCTGTCTTAAATTATTATTACGCAATTAGCTAATCTAACAACATCTTATAGAGACCATAAAATCAATATTTAAAAAAGTTATGTTTTAAGTCAATAGATTAACATGGATAAAGTTAAGACTAAGTAGTCTTAACTTTATCTTAATAAACTCAGACACGTTATTACAAATGAATATAAAGTCTTTATTATAGACAACCTCATTTATTACGAGAATGTTTGTTGAAATATACTTTTTGGGGTTCCGTAGCCAAATGGCAAAAACGGAACCGTTATAGATTCGTCATGTCTGTCCATACGTCTGTACGTCCATATGTCACAGCCACTTTTTTCTGAACCTATAAGAGTTATACTGTTGAAACTCGGTAAATAGATGTATTCGGTGAACCGCATTAAGATTTTCACACAATAATACAAAAAAAAACAATAAATTTGTGGGGTTCCCCATATAAATAACTAAAACTAAAAAAAAAATGTACATTACCATTTGTGAACTTCCACCGAAAATTGGTTTGAACGAGATCTAATAAGTAGTTTTTTTAATACGTCATAAATCGTTAACCAAAGAATTTACCTTTCAAAAATAAACCTGTTGAATGGATAATGGTACGGAACCCTTCGTGCGTGAGTCCGACTTGCACTCAACCGGTTTTTTTAATGTAATAATACTAATTTTGTAATGTGGTGTTGATCAAATAAAGTGTTAATCTATAATATCTAATATCTATCTATAAGTGGGCTATTTTACCATATGAGTCTACTAGAATCAAAAACAGCATTGTCCATTTGATAGTTCCAGTCGCAAATCATAATAATTAAGTGTATGAGTTATTCGAACGACATTGGTAATTATAGTTTTTGTAAAGGGTTGTACATTATTTTATAATGATAACATAATATTAAAAGTTAACGAGTTTTGTTTATAACTACATTAAAATTAAATAAACAGTTTGGACATTGCGGGTTTTGGAATATTCAAGTGGACTTTGCTGTTTCTGTTGCATGTAATTGTTGGACATTGTTTGTTTTGAAACATACCTTCTTTAATGTAACTCGCTAAACTAATTTTGATACTTGACCATATTTTTAGTTTGCATAGAAATATAGAAGTGTACACTGGAATTATGTAATTTACATGCGGTATGTACAAATTTTGCGACATAGAGGACTGTAAAAATTAACGGTGCTTCTATTTAAAAATAAAAAATGTTTAATAATAATAATAATGTTTAATTTGTTAAAAAAATATATTTAGGCATAATAGTGAGGGAATTAACTGGGTCTAATGTAGGTATGGGGACGACGAAAGTCGCCTGACGCATAACCAACGAAAAAAAAAGATTGCATGTAGTAACGTTTCCCGACTACATAACAGATAAGTCGCTTGGTATGTAGGAGAGCTTATTTTTATTATTTTGTCCATTTTTTCGAAATCGGGTTTGATTTTTTTTTAGATTCTCGACAAAGGGTTCTTCTTATAATGATGCGAATAAGCATGCAACAAGTTATCAAACAAGTTTTCAATTTTTGTGTTACAACAACAACAGCCTCCACTAAAGTTACTCAATTTTTATATTTTGAAACTACCTATTTTAAGACAAATTTAAATCTTTATCTATCTATTAATATTGGTATAGGGCGTTAATTCCCTAACTATAATTATCAAACTACACTATTAATAATGGCTGCTCCTCTTGGACTTGGCACATCGATTCTTCAGGGTTGTCATCTCCGTCGTCGTCAACATTATGATTCATAAGAATGTCGTGTGACAGTACTCGAGCAAAATATCCTAAGGTCTCTAAGCTGCGCCAATCATCACCATAATGAGTTTTTAGTAATTGACCGACGTCTCTCAGTTTTAACGGTTTTACTGACACTCCTTGTGTCACTATAGTCGGTGCAATCATTGCAGACGTTTTATTTTTTTTGCAAATATTTTTATACTGACCTAAGTCTTGTTTATAGTGAATTTCTCCCCGAAGACCCACCATGTCACTACATCTGCTGTTTCTTTTTAGATAGAATCTTTTGCATTTAGCAAAAGGTACATGCCATTTGCCAACATTTAAAAATATGTCTTTTACCGTGCTTTTCCAGTCGAAGATCTGACATGTTGTTGCTACGTTAACAAACGTAGCATGTTGACTTACTACGTCTATGTACTCACTAGGATTTATTATATTTTCCATTTTTCGCAGTTGCTTTTCAATATGGGCAAAGACTCGGTCAGCGGGAAGAAACGAGTGACCCACTACGGGGAACACTATTTCTATAATTTTAATTTGCGTTGGTGCATGATGGACTAACCATTTTGAAAGCATGGCTATTAATATGGAGTTTTTATTCTGTCCGGCGCATCCATCAGCCATAATCCGAAGTAAATTACATTCTGCTGTAAATTCAGTATTACAAAGTCGATTAAAAACTGCAGATGAAACTAGATTCGAATCTTTAGCATATTCATCTTCGGTCCAGCAATAACTGAATACATTTTGTCTCGTCAATGATGATTTTGAACTGCCTTCTACTACTGTGAAATTAAAAAAATAAAGTTGTCTAGAGTAATAGGTACTCTGATCTGGAATTTTAGGTAGCACCATATTTTTTTGGCAATCAAAAGATATTATTTTAATTGAAGGGTCTTCTGTTTTTAACATGTCAAAAAATGCTTTTGCACGTCTCTTGTGGACAGTTTTTTCAACCATCAACCGAATTTTATCAGTCTCATTGGCCACTTTAATTTTTTCCGTCAACTGCAAACAAGTTGAACATACATCGACACGTGGTGACCCAAATCCCAAATTGAAACATGTATTAAATATGTTTCGAAAATATAAGGCCTTTACTTTGAGATGTTCAGCTGTCTGGTCATTGTATATTTTGGACATTTTATTTATGCTCAATTCTGACGGCAAATAGATTCGCTTAGTATTGCTTCTGCAATAGTGAGCTTCAGTGCATTTAAATTTCTGTATGAATGAAATTACATTTTGTTTCTTGTCTTTGTATATATGTGACTTATGGTCACCACCACGGTTTTCCTTTGGGAATGTTCCTTTTAAATAATAGTTCTTTACCACATTTTCTACCCGATACCTTTTTATGTGCAATGTTTGTAAAAAAGATTTTTGGCAAACAAATATCATCTTTTTTTGAGATCTACAGTAAATTCTATACATCCTTTGCATAGCTCTGGCATTGTATTGCTTAGAATTCGACCGAGGACGACGGCGTTTTGTTTGCACAGCTATAACATGTTTTAATATGAACATATCTTGTTTTACTTTGTCCTTTACGGCATAAAAAGAATCATGAAAAGATTTTATGTCATTCATACTAATTGCAGAGCATTGCAGCTTTTTATCTTTATGTGAACATGTTGGCTTAACAGGTAAGTCTTTTGGTGCATATCTGGAACAACAAAATTTTAGGAATTGTAATCATTTAGTTTGTTTAATATTTTCACCTGCCATTATGTATGAGGCCTGCCGTTAGGTTGTGTGTGTGTTACGGGTGATAAAAATTATTATTGCTGAGAAATTTTTAGGGTCGCATACAAATATTTTTTCTGTTTCGTTATGCTTCGATGGTAAACTAAACTAAAAATAAACTTCATAGTAAAGGAATAATATAATACTCAGAATATAATAGAATATCTAGCTTAGTAACGCGTGACAGGCGATTTGAGTATGATATTTCGGTGTTGAAATAATGAACTTTAGCCAAAGAATATGAGTAGACTTTAATTTAATTAAGATAGTTAATCTTAAACAAAATACAAATAATCAAAAATAAACAGATAAAAAAAACTGGTGAAAATTTCAGATCTTAAAATTCAACCGCATAATTATATTATCTTTCATTTTCATGTTTTGTAAAAAAATGTACAGTAAAAGACGGCATAAAAACATTATGAACTGAGTTTGAAAATTTTAAAAACAAAGTATCAAAACAATCTAATTGTGTATACTCACCGGTCATTTTTGGTCTTGTTTTTTTTCCAGTTTGCACTATCAACTCGGCGTTTTCGTGCATCTTTACTGTCCACCACTTGAGGATAACATTCCATAGTTCATTAATGTTAAAAATTGTAGCTTACAGATCTAATTTAGCACCTCAAACACAAAAATAAACGAGAGCACTGCTAACAACAAATACCATAATCCGCCATATTGCTTACGCGGCCGTGATTGGTTGTCAAGGACAATGCTTGTTCGGATACATAAACAAGCGGACAATGCTGTTTTGGTTGCAAACATTGATTTTTAAATGTGAATTTCTATAAGACATTGCGGTTTTAGTACCATATTGAAAAAAGAAATATTTTATTTTTTCACTGGAGATTCATACGCCATAGACAACACAATTTTAGTTTTTTACGGACATTGCTGTTTTTGATTCTAGTAGACTCATATTATGAAAACTTAGTCTTAACTCTATCTTAATAAACTCAGACACGTTATTACGAATGAATATAAAGTCTTTATTATAGACAACCGCTCATTTACTAGGAGAATGTTCGTTGAAATATACTTTTTCTCATTTCATAAAGTCGGTCTGTGTATAAATAAAGTACAATGTATCAGTATTGCGGCTGACATTTATTGCACAAAGGCATTATATTTATCTTTATACACCAGTTCGAATTAATTAATTAATCTACGAACCAACAAATCTTATACTAAACTTATTTGTTTATCTACATCTACACTAGATAAAAGAGAGAAGATTAGAGAGGAAAGATTTGTATTTTTGTGTGTGTGTGTGTATGTTTATAATAAACTAGCTGCGTCCCGTGATTTCACTATCTGTGAGAATATCTGGATCAAAAGTAGCCTCTGTTACTTAGGGTGAATGTAGCTTTCTAATGATGAAAGGATTTTTAAAATCGGCCCAGTACTTTTAAGTTATTAAAAAAAAACAGTTCTGTGGTAGTAAAGAGGCTTAACACAATGTCAAAGCGTTCCGTAAGAATAAAACACGACTACATATTGATTGAATAACATTTATTTACTAAGCTGATTGACTTTGTTAATATAAGTCCCCTATGGAAGGGTTCCATAGCGCTATTCTGTCATGAATGTGTCGGAAACTTGGCTAAATATTTATGCTACATCAACGGGTTCTGTCAGTTTAAGGGTACTAAAGTTGTTGTTTTGCTCCTAATTTCTTCCGGCATGTCAGATAAGATCGACCTTACAATAGATATATAGATAGGTATCTTTATTTATACAACATGCACATTAGAAACACAACAAATACAAGTACATACTGTGAAATTAAGTTGCACAAAGGAGATTGTTCGTTCATTTTCCCAGGGGCTCCAGGCCCATATAGAAAATGCCCAAATATAGTAAACGTGTCTGAACGGGTTTAGCACTTTTCGATAGGCATATAATTGTAGTTATATCCTGTGAAAACTTTTAGGTTTTATTTACCCTGGATAATAAAAAATCTAACTATTTATATTGCTGAAATCGAACTAAAGAGGTCGGGTCGTAATAGAAACTCCTTTATAGATTACTTTGTCGTTTTGGTGCAATATGGAAGACGCAATGGTGGAGGCGGTAGTTCAGTTAAACTATTAATTAGTACCATGTAGGATTCTAGGGTGACAAAAATGCTAAAAATCGCATAAATTAACCTCAAAAATTAAAATATATTTTTACAACTACATAACGTTCTGACACGGCGCCAAAACTGGGCCCATGAATGGCCATCCTCTTTTATTTAAGTCGAGGTTAGTTATACTAAGTCTTATATGATGTGAAAATCCGTCTTTATTTTAGAAATTACAGCAGTAGTCAGTCAATATTTTACATGTAGATACTTACTTATAAAACTTGTTTACTTAAAATTACAATCTTAAATTTTCAGTTCAATTAAAAAAACAAAGCCTTCGCAGACCATGAACTTTATTATCGGCAGATGGTTTCGGACTGTTAATCAATATGGACTTTATTTTTTTATTAAACACAATAACAACATACTTACAGCTTCGATCATATATAAACTATAGATGCACGGTCACCGCTCTAGAAATGGAGCCGTCAAAACAAGGCATACTTCAGCCGATATGCCTTGTTTCGCTGTCAGTCGTGCATAAGTGTTTTACAACCTTATTGGCCAGTGATTAAGGTTTACATTAAACTGTACTCATCATCATCCGAGCGTGGTTCCCGGTTGCATCTCTCTCGAGAGCCCGGGGTCCGCTTTCCTACTTTTACGTCTCCACTTCGCACGATCTTCGGCATCCCGTGTAGTGAGGCCATTTGCACGCATATCCGATCTTACAACGTCAAGCCAGCACTTCTTGGGTCTTCCCAATCTGCCGCGGCCGGGCGGAGGCGCCATGGCAAGACATTTGTTTCCCACGTAACTAGCCGGTTTTCGTAGAACGTGGCCGTACCACCGTAAGCGGCATTCTTGCAGTTTGTCTGCAATGTCTCGGACATGAAGGCTGCCCCTGATGCGGGAGTTTCTGACGCGGTCTTTTCGCGTCACTCCACACATCCAGCGCAGCATCTTCATCTCCGTGACACGCAGCTCCTGCTTATGTCGCTCAAGCAATGGCCACGCCTCATTACCATACAAAAGGACAGGTCTAATGATCGTTTTATAGACCTGTCCCTTCAGTTTAACCGGCATTTTCGGGTCACATATGACACCAGTTACCTCTCGCCACTTGGCCCAAGCTGCCGAAATGCGGGACTTCACGTCACAATCGATGTCGCCGGACTCGTGAAGCACAGATCCCAAGTACTTAAACTGGTCTGTCCGCTCGACCATGTGACCGTCTACGCAGACAGGTGTGGGATCTGTGGTATTGCTAGCCAAGTATTCGGTCTTCGCTACGTTGAGTTGCAAACCGCCGTTCTCAAGTGACTCTTTCCACGCATTTACACGCCTTCCAAGCCGTCCCTTATCCGAGTCCGCTAGCGCAATATCATCAGCATACATGAGCATCCACGGGGGCTGCTCGTGTGCGTCTCGGATGACTACGGACAGTACGTCCAGTATTACGCTAAACAGAAACGGACTTAGAACGGATCCTTGGTGGACTCCGACTGTAATGGGGAAAGATTTAGTGTCACCAACAGCAGTTCGCACCACAGAATCGGAAATTCGGTACATGTCCCTGATGGTTTCAATACAAGTTTCTGGCACCCCTTTGGACCGCAGCGCCCACCAGATCATCACGCGAGGAACACAGTCGAAGGCCTTCTGCAAGTCCAGGAACAGAAAATGCAGAGGCGTATTCTTCGTTCTGTATTTCTCCATAACGATCCTTAGGGCGAAAACAGGGTCCATGGTACCATGACCGGAACGGAAACCATACTGGCCCTCCGAGACAGTGCACTCCTGCCGGATCCGAGAGTCAACTATACGCTCGTAGAGCTTCATGGTGTGGGACATGACCTTTATACCACGATAACTTCCACACTGCACAGATCCCTTGCCCTTGAACACTGGAGTGATAACACTCAGTCTCCATTGGGCGGGGATTCTGCCGGTCTCGAGTATGCGGTTAAAAAGGTTGGTTAAGATGCCCACACCACGAGAACCCATAGCCTTCCATACTTCGATGGGGACTCCATCGGCGCCGACAGCTTTCCGATTCTTCATGCAGCGAAGAGCCTTGCGCACCTCCTTAGGCGTTATCAGTGGCACAATTCGGAGGGAGTTCCGGTGGCTGTACCTCTTTATACTGCTTATTGAGCAGCTCGTGGAAATAAGAGCGCCACCTCTCCTTCACCGCGAGGTCCTCGCATAGCAGGTTGCCATTAGGATCTTTTACACAGCGGCACTTGGATATATCCTGTGCCGCTTTGATCCTAGAACGTGCCAACTTATAAATAAGCTTCTGCCCCTCAGACGTTTCCAACTTATCGTACAATGGCTGTAAGTGGTCCCGTCTGGCTCTGGCTACTGCTCTCTTTGTGGCACGTTTGGCAGACCTGTACGCGTCGCGATCTTCAGGAGAGTTGGACGCTTGCCACTTTTTAAAGAGGGCTTTCTTCACCCTAGTCTCCCCCTGGACTGTGTCGTTCTACCACCAAGTCTCCTTGTCACACTTGCGTCCTCCCTTAGACATAACGAGGACCGACCGCGCCGAATCAACGATAGACACCTGAATCCGGTCCCAGTGTTCCTGTACCGATTCGCCTTTAGCATTGGCACATTTGTCGCCGATTGCTGAGGCGAGCATCTGGGACTTGACTTCATCAAGCATCCACCATCTGATTCGGCGCTGACATAGTTCCGGTCGTTTGTCTTTGGTCTTTACACAGAGATCCATGACAAGGATACGGTGTTGGGCAGTGAGACTCTCACCGGGTATGACTTTGCAGTTGGCCACGTAGCCGATATGGTGTCTCCTAGTGATTAGAAAATCGATTTGGGTAGCGCGCCCCCCGCTCTTGTAGGTGATCAAGTGGTCGGGCTTCTTTTTGAAATATGTGTTCACGAGTGCCAGGTCGGCAGTGGCACACGTACGCAGAATTTCTTCCCATTCCGCATTCCGACTGCCGTACCCGTAGCCTCCATGAACACGTTCAAATTCCACCCCCATCTCACCCACATGACCGTTCAGATCACCACCCAAAACGATTCCCTGTGACAACGGGATGGCCCCAAGGACCTCGCCGAGTTTATCCCAAAACGACATCTTACCAGCGTCGCTACAACCGACCTGCGGCGCGTAAGCACTTACTAAGTGAGTAGGAACCCCTCCAATAAGCACCTTCACGCACATAAGTCGGTCGCTAAAGCGATTCACCTCCAAGATATCGTCATGCAACCCCTCAGCGAGCACCACAGCCACCCCGTTCTCTCCACCAGGTGCACTCGTGTAGATCAGCTTGTAGCCATTCCCAATGAGCCGGGATCTGCTGCCTTTCCATCGAGTCTCCTGCAGGAACGCCACGGCCACCTTCCGCCTGGAAAGTACGTCGGCTAGCTCCCTCGCGCGTCCGGTTAGCGTGCCAATGTTCCAGGTTGCGAAGCGGAGTTTCGGGGCTCGCGTCTTTAACCGTGCCCGCCCGTGGCACGGTAGCCCTAGTCCACTTGCCACAGGAGTCAGGCGAAACTCCTGCGCGCCGTTATGCGGCGGCGCCCTATCCCTGTGGCCATATCTTTCTCGACTTTCCATACTAGATTTGGCTAAATTTTGACTTTTACGGGAGCGACTGCTGTCTGACCTCCCAACCCCGTAGGGAAAGTCTGCGCCAGAGCCTCGTCCGTTTTTCAGCAGGTGCACCGGCTAGCAGGTGAGGTTGGCTTGGGCCCAACGATCTTAGTGGGCCCCATACACACCCCTTAGTGGGCCCCATACACACCCACTTAGTGGGCCCCATACACACCCTCTTAGTGGGCCCCATACACACCCAATTAAACTGTACTATGTCCGTATAAGTAAGCGTTGAAGTAGTGCCGATTTTTGATTTCGATTTTGTATGGGACCGTGTATCTATAGTTTATATATGATCGAAGACTTACAGTATAAAATGTATGAAGGACACACTTTACGCCGTTTTGTTAGCGCCCAACAGGTAAGTTTAATGGACATATCTTGGTTGGTTGAAATATTTATATAAATATTATAATAAGTACTATTTCACAGTCTGATTAAACTATTGGCCGACAAAAGTGTGTAGTCTGAAGGGCTCTTAATAAAGCCAATAAAGAAGCACCCTTTCGCAACACAGTGAAATAACCAAAATCGAGCCGACACCCCATTATTCAAAATACCTACCAAACGCAATTTGGTTCTAAAATAACAAATTAATTTTACATTATCAGATCGGCAATTAAACAGGCCTATCATTGACAATGGCTATAAATTACGATGATCAGTATCACCTTCGTATAACATTGTTATTTTCATCCAGCCCACATGACATTTCTCATTCAACTAGGTGCGTAAGTATCCATTGTTACGTGAATTCATTGTACTGAAATATTTATGGTACCATTACGTCAGGTCACGCCGATAGTTCGAGTTAGAACTGATATATCATTAATTTAAATTGAATTGTTGTGTTGCTAAGGTACGCTTCGAAATTTCGCTCGTTTCTGGTCTTCTCGCAGTGGAAATGCAGAGACGACTTGAATGTTTTGTATCTGCAAATAACTTACAAATATTACAAGATACTTGAAAAAGTAACCTACAGTATTACTTTTAAAAATCTCGTACTTTTAAAAACCACCAATTACCTGTGTCACTTATACAGGGTGTCCCTGAACGGGCGGCTGGCGGGGAAGGGTTGGCCGCCCAGAATACGTTTTTTTTTTCTATCTCAAACGGTTCGAGCTGTACGTCACTTTTTAGTAAAAATTGAAAAATGTCTACTTTTTGCACATTTCGGGGTATCACGTCCACAGATTAAGCGATAGCATTGTGTTTTTTTTCGCCATGTGTTCACTAATATTCATGTTTGAAAATCACCTAATTTTTTTTTTAATACTATAGTTAGTAACTTACAGGATGTCCCCAAAGATTGATTTAGTTTTATAAACTTTACTTTCGGCTAAGTTTGAGCATCTGTGGTGTAAAAAAAATGTATGAAACCTGTTTGGCCGACTATTGAAAAAAATTGCCTATTTCAAAAGGATTCTAAAACAGTATTATACTAATAACTTTTTGTCATAAGCTACTAAGCTAGTGCTATGAATGCATCGAAGGTACTATCTTACATGAAAAAGTTGAAACAAGTATTGTACAAAAAAAGACACTTAATAAGATTTAAGATGTCATAATGTTACAGCAAATGCTCAAATTGTCCTCCTCTTGCCCTTACACAGGCCCTTAACCTTTTTATAAACGATCTCTTAAGGACACGATTATAATTTTTTTCTCCTATTTGTTGTGCCGCTTCGTGGACGCGTAGACGCAGGTCTTCAATTGTGGTTATGTTTTTTTTTTGTATACTTGTTCTTTTAAACACCCCCAGTAAAAAAAAATCAAGCGGATTCAAATCAGGCGAACGTGGAGGCCACAATATTGGACCTAATTGGCCAATCCATCTTCTTGGATAACTAAATCAATCTTTGGGGACATCCTGTAAGTTACTAACTATAGTATTAAAAAAAAATTAGGTGATTTTCAAACATCAATATTAGTGAACACATGGCGAAAAAAAAAACAATGCTATCGCTTAATCTGTGGACGTGATACCCCGAAATGTGCAAAAAGTAGACATTTTTCAATTTTTACTAAAAAGTGACGTACAGCTCGTTTGTTACTAAAAAGTGACGTACAGTACCGTTTGAGATAGAAAAAAAAAAACGTATTCTGGGCGGCCAACCCTTCCCGGCCAGCCGCCCGTTCAGGGATATCCACTGGTCTCCGGACACCCTGTATATAACGGATATTCACTGCAAAAATAAAAAGTTTAGTGTTGCTACTAATTCCCAGAGATTTAACTGTGCGAATAGTTTAACATTTTAGTAAATAGGAAACACGGCATTCCTGTAAAATTCAACAATCCGATTCGTTTAGTGCTGTGGCATGGACGCTCGCCCGGTAGATCGCCTTCTTATTATGACTTACTCCCATCCACCCCGCTGGCTCTGCCCCGTCAACGGGGCAGGTGGGAAAAGTTGTGCCATCGACCCCGTTAGCGAGGACTTCGGTGTTCAGCGGGGTAGATGGCACAGATCTAGTGCCATGTACCCCGTTATTGCGGTTAACGGGGTAGATGGCACAGATCTAGTGTCATGTACCCCGTTATTGCGGTTAACGGGGAAGATGGCACAAATTAAGTTTCATGTACCCCGTTACTGCATGTCACGGCGAGGATAGCACAAATCAAGGAGGATATACATACAAGTTACAAAGAGGCAATACCTATTACTTTGTCGGAAAAGGAATATTGGCAAATGAAATGGTTTGTAGGAGTGTGTCATAATCAGTTTTTATTGAGTAATAAAATATAAATATAATAATCAACAATTAAGGGGACAGTCTACCTACTCTTTTCTCCGTACAAACTTTACAAACGTAGTCGACTGTTTCCTCCCTGGATAAAGATATAAGAAAAAATATGTTGATGCAATAAGTCCTTTAGTAGCCATGACTATGCCCCTACTTTCTAAACATATTGTTGATTATTATATTTATATTTTATTACTCAATAAAAACTGATTATGACACACTCCTACAAACCATTTCATTTGCCAATATTCCTTTTCCGACAAAGTAATAGGTATTACCTCTTTGTAACTTGTATGTATATCCTCCTTGATTTGTGCTATCCTCGCCGTGACATGCAGTAACGGGGTACATGAAACTTAATCTGTGCCATCTTCCCCGTTAACCGCAATAACGGGGTACATGACACTAGATCTGTGCCATCTACCCCGCTGAACACCGAAGTCCTCGCTAACGGGGTCGATGGCACAACTTTTTCCACCTGCCCCGTTGACGGGTCCGTAATTTTTATGCGAAAAACATATGCTCGATTCATGGATGATCGACTGAACGATTGATCGAATGGACTTTAGTGCGAAACAACTTTTTGCCGAAAATCGCTACATCGAATGAACAATTTATCGAAAATTTATTGATCGAGGGACTGCTTTTTCGAAAGTTGATACAAATGTTGTCATTAAGACCAAAATGTTGCCTATCTAAAACGTTCAACAACTATGAAGTCTTAAATCTCGATGTATCGGAAACCATTGACCTCATCCATATTCGCGCGTCATTGATAAAGGTTTCGGGTTCGGTTCCCGCTGGGGGCAAATATTTAGGCTTAAAAATAAATATTTGTTTCTGGTTTGGGTGTTTTCTATGAAACATACCATAGTATGTATCTTTATATGTATAAAATATATTATTTCCGTTGTCTAGTACCCATTTAACCGTTGTGCTTAGTTTGAGGGCTAGATTGCGCATTATTTATTTATTATTCATACGTATCGAAATATTTCATCTATTTATAAAATTTTAAACTTACATAGTTGTTTTAAATACAAATATTGTTAAAATCAAATTGAAACATGGTAAATACCCCGTTATTTAATAGTACTTGTTTCATCCACTTGTATAAATTTTTATTCCAATGTTAGACAACAAAACGTCATCCATTATATTACTCTATCAAAATCAGTATAATTGTTTTACTACATTCCGCAAACACGAACAAGCACATATTGAAACTTATATACAGTCAAACTATCGCATTAATAGGTAATAGAAGGAGAAGAAAGCGACCAATACCATCGGACCTCTGTTATCACAACTCCTCGCATTTATTTCAATCATGTTCGTCTATTCTCCACAGTAAGAGAGGTCTTCTGTAATTGGTGAAATATTAATTAGACATGTCTCGGTTCAATAGTAACTAGGTATACATAATATATACTATTAGTATCTTGATATGAAGCCTCTTGGGTTCGATTCGGTGATTAACTGTTAAATTGTGCTCAAAAGATCATTGTTAGGGTTCAATGCACAGCTAGAGCTTTAAGGGGACAGTCTACCTACTCTTTCTCCATATAAACGTAGTTGACTGTTTCCCCCCTGGATAAAGACATTAGAGCACATATAGTAGTTTTTATTAACACTAGTTAAGCTTGAGAGTCTTACGGTCAAATTTTTTACAACGTTATACCTATTTTCTAATCAAAATTATAAAAAAAATACCTGCCAAGTGCGAGTCGGACTCCCACGATAGGGCACCAATTTTGTAACAAACACGTTTGTAGTATGGGAGCCCCACTAAAATATTATATGTTTGTATTTGTAATATGAACATATAATGTTTGTACTTATAGCGGCAACGAAATATATCATCTATGAAAATTTTTACTGTCTAGCTACGGTGACAGAATAAAAATAAGATTGTTTTTCTTATTTTTATTTAGGGTCGACGCAGTCAGTAAGTCACAATTGACCATACCTTCTGCAATTACATTTGGCAATCTTTTTACCCTTAGCCACCTGCCTGGCACCAACCCTCTTAGAGATTTCACTATGCGCAACCCTAAAAAGAATACCCACAACAACAAAACAATTTCAAAGTAAATTTCACAACAGAAAAATCCAACCAGAATAAAAATTATAATTGCTTTTCAATAGAAAAGGAGGTTGTTAAGAACAAACGATAATAAAATATCTCTAAAACGAGTTAGCACTCTTTTTTACAATAGCAATAAAAATTAATGGCTTAAGTTCGAACACTTCACTGAACGCATCTTGGCACAAGCCCGATAAGAGAGGCTTTGGCTCGGTATCCACGATCACTACTGTCGATTTATATAAGAGTTACATGAAACTCAAATAACTACTTGGTCCAAAATGATAAAAATACTTATCTAGATTGGTTGAATTTATCGAGTTTTAGGTATTTAAAGGTAGAGAAGGAATAGAGTTACCCAATTTTATCCCGTGGGTGTCTTACTTTTGTTTTTACTCCGATCGTCTTTTGTTTCTACTCCGATCGTCTTTTATTACATTTAAAAAAAAGGACTTGACCAGTTGACATTTTTCGAAGACTTGATTAATTGACACTTTTTCACTGCTTGACGAATAAACACTAATATTTGCGGTAACAATACGCTTGACCAATTGACACTATTTTTAGACTTGACCAATTGTCCACTACATCGTATAAGTCGACTAGGGTAGATTTTATTTTTGTTATTTTTTTTTTTTTTTAAACTTGGTCCCTATGAGGGTTGGTGTCAGGCAGGCGGCTGCCGTAAAAATATTGCCAAACCTATTTGCAGAAGATATCTTCAATACTGACTTACGTATTCTGCGCCAACCCCAAATTAAAAAAATACTATTTGAGGTTTAGCGGGCCTTGTTTTAGAGTTGCCAGGCCGTTGTAAGGCCTCTTGACTTGACCTAATGACTGCTATCAGAGATAACAACCGAGACCAACTGCTTAACGTGCCTTCCGTTCAAAAGCTGCACCGCGCCGTTTCACAAGCGTATGTCCCGATATCTCGAGAATATCGAGATCAAAATTATTCTAGGTCACCAACTATCTTTCCAAGTTTTATCACAATCGGTTCAGTAGTTTTTGAGTGAACGAGTATCAGAGTCACATACATACATACATACTACATACTTGCAAACATTCATGTTTACAAATAAACTTAAGAGGAATAACAACGCCAACGACCTTGAAACGAAAATCCCTATCGGGCTCATCGAAAATTGTTGATTATTTCGTAACGGAATGTCGTAGAACTTTTTTTTGTGTACAGATTGTAGGTGACATTGTTTCCTACATTTTGGTGTAGTTTTAAGACAAGAACCTCCTATTGGTGCAAAGCCTATCCAAATTTAAGACAAAAAATGTCTGATTTGGCTAAAATGTCGATAGGCTTCAATACGTTTCGACATATTTGTATGGAAACTGCACTAAAATATCGGAAACAATGTCGCCTACAATCTATACACAAAAAAAAGTTCTACGACATTCCGTCATGAAATAATCAACAATTTTCGATGCGCCCGACATGGATTTTCAGTTTTTCAGTATAGGGCCCTTAAATAGGAAGTAGCATAACGGCCGAATACTGGAACGCTTCTCAAAATTTGAAGGCTACTTAAACAATTAAGCAGCTCCTAAACTCAACAATTCTCATCCAAATTTTGAATTTAGAAGTTGCTCAATTATTTAAGTAACCCTTAAATTTTAAATGGAATTTCAGTACATACCTAAATGCCTTTTTCATTTAATTTTAGATGATTTATACAGCGCAAGCAACTTTTAATCCATGCTTTGTGCCCGGGACATTGTTAGGTGTAGTAGACTTGCATAGCACCTTTACCACCCTCCCAGCCTATCCATGTCCAAAGGAAAGAATGGGGCAATATGTCTGGAGCTAACCAAGCCGTGGGTTTTCTCACGATGTTTTCCTTCACCGTAAGAGCGATGTTAAGAACGTGGCGACTGTTACCATTTCCATACAAACTTAATACCAAAATAAATTATAAAAAATTTAGTTTGCGGTGGGGACCCTTTAAAAGTAAAATCAAATAAAACGGAGAAACATTTTTAAATGAAAAAAAATGTTTCTCCGTTTTATTTCTTTTCGAATGAATATTTTGGAAAACCTTGCGGTGGGGATATTAAGGTAGAAAACTAAAGTTTCTAAAATTTATTTTGGTATTAAGTTTGTATGGAAATGGTAACAGTCGCCACGTTCTTAAGTCTCTAGTATCAGTATAACGCCGTAAATAGTGCCAAAACCACTTGAAGCGAGAGCTAACAAATAAATATAACAGGAAAAAATACTGCAAAATAATTAACGTACCTCACCTAGAACACGTTTTCTTACAAAAACAGCCACACATTTACTTAATTGGTACAATAAATGTTCTATATTTCTTTCCTAATATACTCTAGCGTAGTTTATTTTCTGTTTTGTGTCGGAATTCCATAACTTTATGATGTTTTGTTACTGTTCATGCCAAGAGTTTTCGTTTCCAACTAACCACTTAAAACTTTTTCATAATCATTAATTACAATGTAGGGTAAGTTTCCAATTAGTTTAATGATGCGTAGACACAGAAGATAGAAAAACATTTTTAAATTGTTTATGAAGACATTTTTTTGTGAATGTTGTGTTTAAAAATGTTTAAATTATAATAAATTGCAGATTTAAAAAGTTTGTTGGTTTAGAATATAGATTTTGAGCAGTTGATTGACCGAGCGAAGCATCTCTGCTTCAGTTTCAGTTTTGACTACCTCTGTGGCGCGTCGGGGAATGACCCGACTGCAATGCAGAAGGGGGTTCGATTATCGCCAGGTATAAAATATTTATGCTTGCTTAAAAATAAATATTTGTCTCTTGTCTGGGTGTTTTCTATGTATCATATGTATGTAATTTACAAAAAAAAAGTAAACTATGTAGTATATCCGCTGTCTAGTACCCATAGTACCTACACAAAACAGGGGGAAATCATAATCTTATATTCACCATGTAACGTGGGTTCCCGTGTGGCGCAGTTGTAGCGTCTTCGCCCTACCACTGCGCCACACGGCAAGCGAGGGGCAGTTTCGAATCCCGTCTTGGTTCTCCCATGACAGGATTAGAACGTGTGCCCCTTTTTGATGATGTATTTCTCCATGTAAAATATTTGTAGTACCAAAATTCTATCTGTCCCGTAACATTTTCAACAGCAGGAACGGGAATGGGAACAGGAACAACAGGAATTGCATTTTTTTGTGTGAGGAAGTAACAACCACGACCCTACATATAAACACACAAACTTGCACATTTACAAGTATTAACTATTACTACTTCCCATCCCGTTTTAAAACACCAATTCCCAAAATATTAACAACCATTAAACTAGAGACCGTGTAATCTCAAAAACAAACCCTAAATCCTTCTCCACAAGGTTTATTAATCCTAAACAAATTGAAAACTAAAAACCGAACACAATGTTTAACATAAAAGCATTTAACATTTTCCTCGTTGTCAGCAAAATTGAATTTCCTTGCTTAAAACACCGGATTCCAGTTGCCCGTAAACGTTTGCTCTGTATACAAAGACCCTTATCAAAGCCGCAACAACTATGTCTGCTACGATAATCACGCTATACTTGATTTGATAATTTTCTGCGCTACCTTGTCTGTTAATTTTATGGTTTGTGAAAGTTATTAACCTTGCAATTTGTAGCGGCGTCTCGCGGGTTTATTTATTCATCTGGAATCAATTTAAATTTATCATTAGTATTAAAAGCACGGGTCTAGATCGCGTTCGGGATCCCTGGTACATTTTTGCGAATTGATTGCTATCAAGCTAGTTTTCCGTGAGTAGCTTCATTTTGTTGAGACACCCAACAATTTCCTTCACGAAACTCTCGATTGTGGTAGTTAAGTGATAACAGAGGTAGGATCTGTACTACTACTTTTGAGCGTAGGACCGGAATAACGTACCACGCAATTTGTAGGACAATATGACTTTATTTATTCATCTGAAATTAATTTAAATTTATCTTTACAAATGTTCATCATCTTTCGAGCGATGTTCCCTGTTGCATCTCGCACGATCTTCGGCATCTATCGGATATCATTATAAATGTTAATAAATAATAATATTGCACGACGTTATACAAAGCGCAATCTAGCCCCAAACTAAGCACCAGGCTTGTGCAATGGGTACTAGACAAACGGATATACCTACTACATATCATACTTTTTTTTTGTAAATATATATGTACCTACATGATACATAGAAAATACCCAGACCAGAAACAAATATTTATTTCTAAGCATAAATATTTGAACCCATAATTATTATTAGAAACACTGGTCTTAATCGCCTTAAAGATAATCATTGTTAATAAAAACCTCAAAGTTTTGGCAAATGGGTCACACCGGCTGTGGTCGCGAGAAAACTGAAACGTCGCCGAAACGAACGTTGCTGAAACGTGATGGACGGAAATTGTGTAAGTTTAAAAAGTCAATTTAAATTTCATTGTAAATGTTATTTTTTGGTGTATGGCCAGGCCATGTAGCCCTGGCATAGAATAGGGATCCCCCATCTTTCCCCGTGGGTATTGTCAAAGGCGAATAAGGGACCTGGGGGAGGCTAACAATGGGGGCTTATGATTAAGAAAAAAATATTCTGTACGTAACGGGGGCATTGTTATGTAGTGCTGCCAGATGGCGATACAAAGTGCGCAGGCTCACTCAAAGTATTTAATAGATTATTCAAAGTAAGTAAGTATAGAGGCAAATTAATAACATGTCAGCTCATCTCATTGTTTGAATTATTTCATTTCTTAGTCTTCTAAGAACTGGTATCTAGTGGAAACCCCGACATTTCGTTTGATATTCCGAACAAAATTGAGCTTTAGACTCGGATTTATTGTTGCGAAGTAAGGTCCGTCGCTGACGACCAATTTTTTATCGGCCGATGAATCTATACATATGAAATTCAAAGTCCTGACTTGTATGAGTTTCTTGTGGTTCCTGCTCATCGAAGGGGGCATTCCGAAACCACAGTTAAATCATAGCCTTAAGTTGACTTTTCAAATGATCATGTATTTGTATCCATCCATCCATTACAGCCCTTTCATGTCCAATCTTGGACGTAGGCCTCCTCCATCCTTTTCCACTCCTGACGGTCTTGAGCTCTCGACATCCAATCTCGTCCTGCGTGTCTTATGATGTCGTCCTTCCATCTCATTGGTGGTTTACCCCGCGGCCTAATATGTGCACGCGGGCGCCATTCCATCAGCCTTCGAGTCCATCTGTCACTGCTCATTCTTGCAATGTGTCCCGCCCACTTCCAGATCGCTGACCTGCGCTCAGCGATCACCTTAACTACATCCCTAACCTTGGTTTTAGATCTAATCCAAGTATTTCTTTTCCGGTCGCGTAAGGAAATACCGAGCATTGCTCTTTCCATTGCTCTCTGGGCAACGCGGAGTTTCTCTGCGGATTTTTCGGTCAGGGTCATGGTTTCGGCTCCAAATGTGAACACTGGCAGGACACATTGCTCAAAGACTCTTCTTTTCAACGTCACAGACATCTTGCTACGCAGCACGCTAGCGTTTGCGCCAAAGGCTGCCCATGCCCGGGCTATGCGTCTCTCTACTTCTGCGGTCTGGTTTTCGTATTGTTTTCGTATGTATTTGTATACTCCCAATAAATATAAAAATGTTGCCTTTTACTTTTGACTTTTAGTTGGTCCTTGAAACATGAAATTTGGAGACTGTATTCTTTAAAATTACTTAATTAAGTCTACAATTATGTAGTTATATATATAAAAGGCATACCAAAGTTGTTATTTAATATGATCGCTCGACATAAAGTTACTATTCTGTAATTCTCCTTTAAAAGCTTTATTACCTACTTTTTTTGTTTTAATCACAATATAGAAAAAAGTTGACTGAGACGACAGACTGCGACTTCAGTTCAAATATTAAAGTCAAAGAAGATTTATTTTTACTTTAGTTTTAATTAAGTATTAGTTTATTGTTTGGAAACCTTTGATCGTCGCAAAATTTAATAAACTACTTTCAACAATACTTGCTAAACAAATTTGATTATGTAAATAGGTACCTACCTCGATAAAAGATTTCGCCTATCAATAAATAGTATAAAACTAAAACCTACCTTTTTACCACCTTTACAAGTGCTTTTTTTAAGGTCCGTACCCAAAAGCTAAAAAAGTTTAGTTGTCGATGGACGTTCAGCTTAAATCTGAATCTGAAACTTATGTTAATTTTGATTAAGTAAATACAGGTAAGACGATGAAACAATAATAGTAACCAAATAAAATTAAACTTGAATTCGTTTCAAACTAACATTTGCATTCCAAGTTAAGTGCTGGTATATTATGTTGAACCTTACCTTTTTAAAACAACCTTTGTGACCATATTTCGTGCAAACAAAATATGACATTAATTCATTCCAAAACATAAAATACATGACTTTAATTCCATGATTTTATTAAACAAAATTAATTCTCAAACTAAATTCTATCCACAGAACCTCAGTACCATAAATAAGCCTTACTAAATACCAAAACGCCAAGGTTTTAGCTAACTGTTGAAACATCACACCGCTGGAGTCTTACGTGTAATCCTAAAAGGGTAATATTTTAACTGAAAATAGCCTTCCCTCTGTTGAGTGCACTCAAGTGTTTACCTCAGCTATTAACCCCATTAAACTTCTATGCCTCGCTACAAAGATAAGCTACGTTCTTAGCCGTTTTTAATCGGGGAAGTTTTTATGATATTACTTAGCGATCTTTTACGTTCTAGCGCCTTGTGTAGGTTATTTATTATAATGTTGCTTTTATGGATTGGAAACGAAATTCTATTTCAATTTTGAAGTCTGTTCTTTTAATTTGATGAGGGATGTGTCGCAAAAAAAAAAAATAGGTTCATAAAGAGGAGCTTGGGTCTTCCTTAGCAATGCAATGGGTGCCTGAAAGCGGTAGAAATAGTCGTAGATGAGGCAGACCCCGTAAAAGATAGCGTGACGATCTAGATTCATTCGATTTAAACTAGCCAAACCATGTAAACAAATGAAGGAGACATTTGCCCTGCAGTGGGACAACATAGGTTAAGAGGATAGTCTCCATTCTCTTACTCCATACAAACGTAGTTTAAAATTTCCTCCCTGGATAAAGACATTAGAGCGAATATGTTTATGCCATTAAACTTTTCATAATATTTTTTTATTTTTTATTATTATTTTAATTAGGAAATAAAAAAAAAGGTAGATGCATTGTCATGACTGATATAGGTTTTATGGCATAAACATATTTGCTCTAATGTCTTTATCCAGGGAGGAAAATTTAAACTACGTTTGTATGGAGAAAGAGAATGGAGACTATCCTCTTAATTAAAAAAAACTCGAGGAAAAACTCGACATTATTTGCCTTATGTTACTTCCGAAGCACGGGGTTCGGAAGGCACGTTAAGCAGTTGGTTCCGATTGTTATCTCTAATAGCAATCGTCAGGTCAAGTTAGAGACCTTAGGGCGACTTGAAAAAGTTTAATACTAGATGAGTGAGTCACACCACTACACGAAAAGAAGAAGTTGTTGATTTGATTCACGGAGGCGATTTTCGATCTATTCTATGCCTAGGTTCCAGGGCTATGTAAAGTCTCCTACTCAGTGGAAACAATAGTACAGATGCTCTGTACGTGTACACGTGGTTACTGTGTCTGTTCATACAGCGATAATATTAAAGGCAAAGTAAATATTAATACAAACGATATTCGTAATAGCTGTTTTGATGTTTATTGCAGTGATTGCGTAGTTTAATAGTTATGAGGAGAGCTGCTTCTGAAGTTTGTGAGATGATCACATACAATTAAAGCCTTAATAGATTAAGATTGTATAACAAGGGAGCAAAATAGTATTTTTACGGCGAGCATTGAATCACGAGCAAAGCGAAGAATTCTAGAATAGAATCCCGAGCATAGCGAGGGATTCTAACGTAGAATTCTGAGCGCAGCGAGGGATTCAAAGTTTATATCGCCCGAGGCAAAAATAATTTGCTCTCGAGTCACATACTCTACTTTTCATCCCCTTTCTATGAGAAAATAAATAAGATATGGTGTTACGTAATTCGTGAATATACCTATTATTTAAACAAAAATGTTGGGTATAAAATGTTAAAATTACGTTTATTATACAGAAGCCCTCTATAAATATTTGTTGGTTGTTATAACGGCTACAGAAATACATCTGTGAAAATTTCATATAATACTAAAAAAAAAAGCAAAATAAATAAAACAAATGAAACTAATGAACCTAATAAAACTAACGAAACTAACAAAACTAACAAAACTAACAAAACTAACGAAACTAACGAAACTAACGAAACCAATTAAACTAATGAAACTAATGAAACTAATGAAACTAATGAAACGAATGAAACGAATGAAACTAATGACACTAATGAAACTAATGACACTAATGAAACTAATAAAATAAATAAATTCGGTGAACAACACACAGCGCCATCTAGCCCCGTGGTAAGCGACTAAGCTTGTGTTACGGTGACTCAACACATATCAGCCAGTAATTCATATAATTTATGTTTGATTTCTATGAATGATACATATGTTCCAAATTGAAATTTACTTTGCTCCCGGCTGTTTTATTTTGCTCCCGGCTGTTTTACTTTGCTCCCGGCTGTTTATCTTAACAGAAAAGAGCTACTTTGATCCAACTCATAGAGGACCAAAGCGACACTTTTTGAATAGAAGGGATGAAAAATAATTTTCTTTATTAAGAAAAATAAATCTGTCTTCTTTTTCTAACCACGAGAAAAAGAAGTTCCTTGTCGATCGAGATAATAATTCTCGTTTTCGTATGCTACCACTGCTGGTTTACAAACGAAATTTGGGAAATTTGACACTTCTTGGCCACATGACTTGTCAAAGTTTCCAACTCGGTATTATACAAAGTTCAAATAGAGATAGGTATCTTTATTTGTACAACATAATAGAAAACATAACTAACACATAATACAGAATACTAAAAATTAAGTTTCACAATTGGGCGGCCTTATCGCTGAGCGCAATTTCTACCAGGCAACCTTTAGATGGTGTAGAACTCTAACAGCTTGAGTTAACAATGCTTCCTCCTACAATGGCTACTAGGACTATGGTTTCTACCACTACCTATTTTTCATTCAAATCCCATAACTTCCTCTATAAAACATTTGATTACTGAATATTTCGAGACATTTAATATCAAATACCAGAACAAAGGTTAAACGAAGTACTCATTTCAAATTTATTACCTGAACTAATAAATAATCCTTACGAGAGCTCAAAGCCAAGCCACTAATATTTTACTTGACATTTGGTAGGTATTATTTAGCAAGATAATACCAGCCCTTAAATCTAACACTTAAAACCGTGCCGTGGTAGGTGGATGGTAATTAATTCTTATGATTAGGGCTGCTACTACGCCTTGATATCAGTTGCAAAGTTTTAAATTTTTCAAATTCACATGATTTATTAATATACTTAGTTTCATTTTTCCTGGTCTTAATCGCGTATTATTATTTATTTTCTTACCTCAAAATTTAACTATGTCACAATGATCTTGGTCGAGGGAAACGTAGAGAATCTCGACTCGGGGTAAGAAAATAAATAAAAATACGCGATTACGTACAAAGTTCAATGGATAGGTACTGTAGATTTTTGCCATGTCTTTTATAAAAAAAATGCTTTCAAATTTAAGTACCTACCTTAATATCCTTTGCAATTGAATGTCAAAAAATATAGACGTGAACTCAAAATAATTTAAAACTATGTTTATTCAATAAGATATTTACATGATCGTTTTGAAACGTCAGTACTCGTAATGTAGTCCTCGGAACGAGACCTGATGAGAAGAAGACACAATAAACTCGCGGGTGTTTTTGCCCGATCGAAACAGTGATCTGTGAAAAGACAGAGACTTTATTTTGAACTTATAATTATGGTAAGCGGGTCGTCATAGTCGAGTAGTAAAATATGAAATCATAGTAGGTGTACGTTTCTCACTCGCCCCAAATGGCTTGTACCTGGTAATTAAGAATTTTGTAACAAGGCCCACTTAAAACTGGCCAATAAAAACTATGACCCAATTATTAGGTGGAGCGTTTATTAACGTAACTTGATATATACTTTTAAGCAACATTTCTGGTACGTTAGCTTAAATATTTTATGAATTACTTGCTGTGTTACGCGGTTTTATACGTATTTTAATGTGTTTAACTTTATCGAAATTAGAAATTTATAGAGTCTTCGATGCATAACTCTATTATTAAGTTTAATCATAATCGGTTGAGTAATGTTTTCAATTAGTATAATACTTTGTTATGAGATTGTCAATAGGCGATAAGGCTGCCCATTGTGCCAGTTTCGTTTTAAGTTTTTCTTTGTATTATTTGGATTTGTGTTCTTGGTAAAGTGGTAAAGATACTACATGCATGTTTCATTATTATTATAAAACAAGCCGATTTAGAGCTAGGTAAATAGATTTTATATTTTTTTGGCACGTTCGGAAATAAGTCATTTATAAATAAGAAACATGAATTATCCGCAAAATAGTATATTGCAGAGACCCCTTACGAGGAATTTTATTGTGGTAATTAACATCTTCTTCTTTTTCGTGAAGTGGTGTAGCTCATCTAGGGAAGCTTTAAAAGCCCTCTAATTTAGTCACATATGTGACATATGCACGCTGTCACACATAGATCGGTCGCGGTGGCCATTACGGGACCGCTCTCGCTATCAAACATTTCACTAAATTATTCATTACCAAACACTAAACAGGCTTGTTTTTCTCAAAACTAGACAACATACATAAATTAGCATTAGGCTAAAAAAATAGACGGCTCCGCCAGTACCAGTTTACATAAAAAAATGTAACAAAAACCTCGTGCGAATACAAGATACGTGTGGTCTGCATTACTTAGTTTGCTAAATTTATGCCGCGTCAGTGTTGGTTGAATATTCATTGCATACAATATTAGGCAGTTCGTTTATTGTACCAGGCATCAGAGTTTGCAGTGTTGTCTGACGTTTCGTATTTTTACCCACGACGGAACAGAGCTGGTATATGTGTTTGTCTCAGTGCTTAATTGAATATTCCCATTAAGAAATAATGAAAGAAAGAAACAACCTACCATAAGAATGAAAACCGTCTGTCTGTCCGTCCGTCCGTATGTCACAGCCACTTTTTTCCGAAACTATAAGAGCTATACAGTTGAAACTTGGTAAGTAGATGTATTCGGTGAACCGCACTAAGATTTTCACACAAAAAAAAAACAAAAAGTTTTTGGGGTTCCCCATACTTAGAACAAAAACTAAAAAAAAAAAAAACATCAAACCTATACGTGTGGGGTGGGGTATCTATGGATAGGTCTTCAAAAATAATGTTGAAGTTTCTAAGATAATTTTTTCTAAACTGAATAGTTTGCCCGAGAGATACATCCAAAGTGGTAAAATGTATATCTCCCCCTGTAACTTCTAAAATAAGAGAGTGATAAAACTAAATAAAAAATATTATTATGATGTACATTACTATGCAATCTTCCAACGAAAATTGGTTTAAACGAGATCTAGCTAGTGGTTTTTTTTAATACGTCATAAACCGTAAATCGAAATTTTCCTTTCATTCAATTCGAAAATGTACGGAACCCTTCGTGCGCGAGTCCCACTCGCACTTGGCCGGTTTTACCTTATTTTTGGTGGTAGATGTAGATGCCTAGCAAATGTAAATCCATGCTTTTTAGTGCCCGTAAGGTGGAGTAGGCTTTCCCAGCAACTATAGCACCCTCTCAGTTTATGTTTAGAGGAAAGAACGGGTCAATACGTCAGGAGCTAACGAAGTCGTGGATTTCCTCAAGATGTATCCCTTCACCGTAAGAGCCATTTCAATAACGCACGTAGGAAAAAATATATAGGTGCTGCCGGGATTCGAACACATGACCTTCGAAAGTTGATGCATCTACCACTAGACCAACAACGCTCCTAATATACGTGAAGAACCAGGATGGCCTTCACCAGAACTCATGATGTAGAGCTAAGTAGGTAGATGGGCGCGGAATAAAAATAATAGTGTCCGTTAACAATCAACGTAGTTTAATTAACAATGGGTGTCTATATTCACAAAGTAACTATTCGATCGCTTAATTTAAAACGAAACTAAGTAGGAATCAACAATTATGTTAGGAAAGACGTGATGGCGAAAATACAAAGCGATTCGTCAAGAGCGTGGCGCACGGACTCCGTCTCGATCAGTACAAGATGGCAGCCGCGAACAACCATCGACGATGACGCTTCGCTAGGTTGACTGTGACAGTCAACCTAGCGATGCCTAACCTGATGCTTTACAGCGGCGGCGCCGTCATACGTATACCTACATAGATGTGTGCTTTAAAAGTTTTATTAATAATCACACATTGTTACATACCTACATTAAAATATAAGTACCTAAACACTTCAACAATGATATCAAATAAAACCTATATACAAAGCTTAATTATTATGTTACAAATATCAAGTTTCCATTGTTTAAAATTCTACATATGTTTTACGTATCACATCAAAATCTAATTAGGATTGTTTTCGTAACTCCTACGCACCATATCTACGAACTGTATTAATAACCTATTCAAATAATTGGGTCCAAGGGCTCGTGTTTCACGCAAGCCTTCTCAAGAGGCCGAACAATTATAGTGTAAACACAATACTGGCGAGAGGTCTAAATTTACGAGTATATTTATTCACTATGTTGCTGGAAACTGGTTTGTTTTAACATTCTCCTATATAACAATAGTCTGGGATCCCTGGAACAAATATTTGTTCCACAAAATCTATGGTTTGATCAAAGGTACATCATTACTAACCAACAGATTTTTTTTGTTTTAAGTACTTATTTAGTATTTATTTAACAGTCATATTGTACGTTATCACCGTCCTACGCTCAAAAGTAGTAGTACAAGAGGGTTACTTCGGTTCGTTTCGATACGACAACGATACGATAATACGGTGGTTCTACTGTCACCCTACTATCAGAATGTGACAGTAGAATCATCGTATTATCGTTTCGATACGACATCGATACTGTCATACGATGATTCTACTGTCACATTCTGATAGTAGGGTGACAGTAGAACCATCGTTATGACAGTATCGTTGTCGTATTGAAACGAACCGAAGTAACCCTCCAGATCCTACCTCTGTTATCTACCACAATCGAGAGTTTCGTATAGGAAATATTAGGCGTCTCATCAAAATGAAGCTACTCACGAAAAATTAGGTTGATAGTAGTCAATTGAAAAAATGTTTCCGGGATCCCGGACTAATAGTCATTTTATTGGTTGTAATCAGGGAAAAGCATTATTCACAAGTCACTACTTCTGTTTCTTATCGTGTCAATTATGTTATTATTGAATCAATCAATGTCCATCTATCAACCGTTTTATTGTTTTTTGTTTTGTTTTATGTAGACATTCGACAATCCGGAGTAGGCTCCTATTGTGACTTTGTACCTATCCCCTCTTAGAGGAGATCCCTGGCCTACAGTGGAACAAATTTACGCACAGGAGGGTTACTTCGGTTCGTTTCGATACGACAACGATACGATAATACGATGATGCTACTGTCACATTCTGATAGTAGGGTGACAGTAGAACCATCGTATTATCGTATCGTTGTCGTATCGAAACGAACCGAAGTAACCCTCCTGTTCATTAACAGGTCTGCCTTTGAATTATTTACCTTGTCAAATGTTTATGGTATGAATTTTCTATTTAGGTAATGCTATGAAGAACTCGTTGTCACCTTTTTGATAAGCTAAGTGGCTAGTTATACCAGCAAAATATGTCACGAACATCAAACTAACTTGGGGCATCAAACGGTACTCGAACTGGATTCTGGTGTAGTAGTTGTAACATAGAGGATTTCGTAGCACCACAAATTTGAACATTTCAATATGTCTGTAGGGGAGTAAAACCACTGACCTGTACTATCAACGTATCTCGAGAGTGGCAGCTGCTATACAATTTTCAAGCATTTATCCATAGACTGCTAGTCTTTAATCTCCTACCACAGATGGTGTGTGGGTGATGATGATGATGTTCAAACAAAACTAGGAGTCTATGCGTGATTCGCGGCGCAGTCGAGATACATGGTGCGATAAACGGGTGCTCTATCTCAGTTCAGTTCTTTATTCATGGCCTTTCTCCCAGCATTTAAGGGCAATTTGGGCCAATATCACGTGTAAGGTAAAATTTATTTTTAGAATTCGGGTAGGCGAGTACAACAAAAATGGTGGCGAATTTTATTGCAACTCCACGTAAGCATCAGTTTGTAACGCGATAATTCCGTGTTCGGCACTATAATTTTATTTTTACTACACTAGTTATCTTTCACGAAACTAAATTGATACATATGCCACCAAAAATAAACAATTTACACGCAATATAACTAGGTTTCACGAAAATAAAAATCAGGACCTTGCGTCCACCAAGGCGTCTCAAACAGAACTTGTGCTCTCGCTCAAAGGCTGCGAGTCATTAGTGCAGTGGTTTGTTCGATATTCAAACATGATAGAATGTATGAAATCTACCCAAGTTGTGTTTTCTTATTAAAGATACCCTCAATAAAAAATATTCAAACTAAATCAACCTGTTCCACTATGGAACAATATCTTTCTTTAAATTCCGACTAATTGTTAAAAAAGACGAGTTGGAACTTGAAACTATTTATTTGATATATTATAAATGAGCTTGCTACATTTTAGATTGTTATTATTTACCGTCAAAATTTTACTCTTCTTTTCGTATAGTGGTGTGGCTCACCTAGTGTTAGAGTTTTAAGGTCGCCCTAAGGCCTCTTACCTAACCTAACGACTGCTTTCAAAGATAATAATAAGCGGGAATCACTGCTAAACGTATATTTCAAAACACGGAGGAGCTCGTGAAATAGTTATTTGTTATGCAAGGCTGTAAAGTTGGTTTTTGCAACGAGTGGTATTGAAACCTGAGCTAGCGAAGCATTCTAGTATTGAACCACGAGCACAGCGAGAGGTTCAAATATAGAATGCTGAGCGTTGCGAGGGTTTCAAAGGTACGAGCTCCAAAAAACTTTTTTTTTTTCGTAAAGTAGGTAGGTAGGTAGTTATATTTTATACCAAAAAATCATATATGATTCCTCGTTTTTGTAAATAATAAAAATAAGCAAACAATCTCTAAATCGAATAATTCATTAAAAAAACCCGCTTGATACTAATGATAATCTTACTATCTTACTATATATATATATATATATATATATTTAATATATTTAATATTATAAATGCGAAAGTAACTCTGTCTGTCTGTTACGCTTTCACGCCTAAACCGCTGAACCGATATTGATGAATTTTGGTATAGAGATAAATAGGACCGGCTCCTTCCCCGACCCCCAAAGTCTTTTGTTCTCGAAAAATAAACTTTCATACATTAGTTCCCTCTACCCCCAAAACAATTAAAATAAAATACAAAATATTATTTTTTGTTCCCAACACCGCCAAGCACAATTTTAGGTATGGTTAGCAAGAAAAGTTTCTGAATTAAAGATTATAGTTGTTGGACTAAAATTATTTATTTTGTAGATAGGTGCCCATATACATACAGTGTTCAGTACAGTACAGTACAGTTATCATGTAAAACAATCACAGATAATCAATCAAACTTAATAAAAACTAAGTAAAAAAATAGACTTATCTAAAGTTAAAACCATTAAAAGAATGACTTTTAAATTATCTATCACAGTTATAATCAACCTTAATAATGTCTAACCGTATTTAAGTAACGTAATTATGCTACTCAAATATCTTATCTTACAATCATAATATTTGAAACATACACTCTTAAAATTAAATGATTTAAAAATCAGTGTAAATAAGTCCTTTTGATTTGCTTAAAAACTAAAATTAAAATGTATAACAATCAAAGACATCATAAAAATTAAAAACACTTAATACTAGATATATATGCAACCTTAAAAATAAAATAGTATACAGGGTGTTTGGTGGAGGGTTAGACAAACTTGGTAGGCGTGTAGCTGGACCTATTTGTAAAATACAATTTGAAGGAAAAGACCCTAACTCTTTACATTTTTTTTAAAGATTATTTTTGTGATTTTTTTTCCAAATTTTACCTCTTTACTTACAACTTTAATTTGAACATGTTCTCGCTTAAACTTTTTATTCGATTTTGGTCCCAGATGTATTGTTGATCTATCGAAGGCATTGTTAATCCAAAATAATGACAAAATAATTAGTTTGGGCTCTCAAAGTTAAGAAAATAAAAAAATGTTGCCCGAAAGGTCAACTAAACATAATTCTAAAAAAAAACTAATAGTGATCGAGGAGTTCAAATACTTTTAAAAACTGCTCTTGACATCCGTTATTACAACGGTGTATTCCATGTAGCATAAAAATCTACCAACTTGTCAAAAATAAGGCTTATGGGGAAAATATGGGGGGCGGTTCCTAAAACAATCATAGTCTTATTTAGTATGGTTTAATAAGGTATTAAATATAATTTTATTTGCTATGGTTTAATTAGATATTAATAAATCTGAAAAAAGATGTAGTAATAGAGAGAGGTTGCATCCTTCTCCGGTCCGGAAGTAATATTTACATGCTGATGAGTGATGGATGACTTATAAATAACGTAAGCTATATTTTTTTAAATAATTAACGGGGTGGAAAACGTTTCGTATTATTTTACGAATTCAATTCACAATCGTCTTAAGCGACGAGATCAAATTTTTAAGTTCGTGGGGGCGGGAGCGGTCATAAGTAGTCATTGTATAGTCACATAATTTTAAGAAATTAAACTCTGTTTTGTTGACTGTACCCTGTAGAACTCTTGGCGGTCGTGAGAATTAAATGGTATACCTAATTAAAAGCCTTGGGGGTAGTGGTAATAAAATTATGGGGGTCGGGGAAGGAGCCATAGGACCTTGGAGAAGGACATAGGCTACTTTTGATCCCGTAAATCCCGCGGGATCGAGACTTACGCGGGTGAAACCGCGGGAGCAGCTAGTAAACAATAAATACGACATTGCAGATGTGGAACAGGACTTCGTGGTTCGATGCCATGAACAAAAAAAAAGAAATGAGGTTCCGGTTGGAGCATTTTCAAAGGACTTGCTTTATAGAAAAGTATGGAAAAGACATATTCGAATTTTGAAATCTCTAGCTCTAGCGCTCAAAATGCGCTTTTGCACGCACAAATCAGCGTGCAAAATGATCCTTTCCGAGGTTGTGAGGTGAAAATATATTTACCACGCAAATTATCGGTGCAATAGGCCAATTAGTTTCTCAACATCAATATATCTATTATTATTTACCGTTTAATTACAAACGTTTCGTAAAACAAATACCTCTATTAAAGTAGAGAAGATCTATATATAGTCTATACTACCTACGCCAGGATCGTGTTGGCCAATTTGTTTGGTCATGCATACGTTTCCATCAAGCTCACTTCAGCGAGAAGTGATCAATTATTTCAACCGCCACGCGAGAATACGCCCGTCCAAGGCGACCTTCCTTCGAATCGTCTAACTGAATATTTCAAACATTGTGGGACATTGAAATTCTGTTACATTGTCACACATTATCGGGTTATAACTATTAGAGGTCAAGGTAGGCATATAATATACCTATAGCTTTCAATGATATAGGTATATAATAACGGTCTAGTGTAAACTGTAAACTGAAATTATAATCATAAGGTAGAGAAATTCTGGATTCCACGATACAGCAGGCTCTGCCTAGTGTAGTTGACAAAATGTAATATTTATATTTTAGTCAATATAATATATTTTTATCTACGTTAATACGTATTATACAGAGTGTTCTGAGGACGACGATTTAAGCCGAAAGGTAGTTGTTCTAGAAGTCTAGGCGAACAACTTTTGTTCCATAAACTTTTTTGAAAATTTTGAGGATATTTTTTAGTAAAAAAAACAGCTGTTCTTGAAAACAATGTCAATTCATGTATTGTTTAGATTGTAATATAGTCCAAACTAAATGAAACGACAACTTAAGGGCCCTATTCTGAAAAACTGAAAATCCATGTCGGGCGCATCGAAAATTGTTGATTATTTCATGACGGAATGTCGTAGAACTTTTTTTTGTATAAAGATTGTAGGCGACATTGTTTCCGATATTTTAGTGCAGTTTTCATACAAATATGTCCAAACGTATTGAAGCCTATCGACATTTTAGCCAAATCAGTCATTTTTTGTCTAAAATTTGGATAGGCTTTGCACCAATAGGAGGTTCTTGTCTTAAAACTACACCAAAATGTAGGAAAAAATGTCACCTACAATCTGTGCACAAAAAAAAGTTCTACGACATTCCGCCATGAAATAATCAACAATTTTCGATGAGCCCGACAGGGATTTTCAGTTTCAAGGTCGTTGGCGTTGATACCCCTCTTAAGGCCATCAGTGACCTCTAGGAACTTTAGGAAAAAAACTGATATTACAAGTAAATTTTTGATTACTGGTTCTAATTTCCAAAAGTCGTAGAACAAAAGTTGTTCGCCTAGACGTCTAGAGCAACTTCCTTTCGGCTTAAATCGTCGTCCTTAAAACAAGCTGTAAACGAGTTTGCCGCATGTATACAACATTTTTAGATAAGCTCGTAGCTTAGCGACGCGCGCTGATCTTATTTAGACTTGCGTGTTAAGTAACGCCTTGCGCGGACATTACTAGGATGGGTAATGGAAAATGTTCTCGGAAAAAAACATTATCTCAAGCTTTGAACGAGAATGTTGAGCAGTTGGTCCCGGTTGTTATATCTATTAACAATCGTTAGGTCAAGTTAGAGGTTTTATGGCGACCTGACAACTCTTACACTATTTGAGCCACACCACTTTACGAAAAGAAGAAAAAATAATAATATTTCTAGGTAGGTATATGATTTTTTATTGCCGATAATGCAAACTTTTTAACTTTTTTAAGTAGCCCGTTTGGCGGATGACACCATCATAAATTCCCCACGCCAAAAAAAACTCATAGAAACTGTTTATCAAGTTTTAAGGAGGTATATATATCTACCCTAGGGACCAAGCAGTTTATCCGCCACCTCGCGGGGAGAACTTAAGGCTTGCGAGTCTCCCTTAAATAGTCGCCTTTTACGACACTTACCCATGGCAAGATAACGCTATTCTATGACTTGAATACTCGGCACAAAAGCGAGCGAGCATAGCGACAGAAACGCTACGCTCGCTCAGTCAATAACATGTCCAAAGGGTTCATAATTAATATTCACAATAAATAATAAATGTTAAAAACAAATGATGTTCACAATAATATTAATAGATCTGGTGTCAAATAGTTCAGGAACCGTAGTAACAGTATGCCATCAAATAATTATGATGAATTATACGCAAACTCAGGGCGATGCGATAACGCGCTCGCAATTAATCAACTTCATTAGACGTCCATTAAATTTCGATCTGTTTTCACTTAATAAAGTAGATTTGAAACTGTTTTTTTTATTAATTCACATCTTTCTTAGACTTTTGTTTTATTTTGGAAAGTAACTTTTGTTTAAAATTAGCTAAGAAACAATATTTTATAAGTTAATTGGTGTATTTTCAATTATGTTTTTTTTCCCTTTATGTATCTACCTATATACCTACCTACATAATAGTCAGTTAATTTTTTTAATTTATTTTGACAATTTTAAAATCATTTATTTCATCGAATTCAATTACATAAAAATAAATACATTAAATCACTAAAACTAAACTTACAAATAAAATACATCTTCGAGTGCGTCCCCCGCGGCATCGTTCCCAAAACACTGGCGATATTCCCCTCTGGATCGCTAAGCTGATCCTTTGGAAAAAGAAACCGCCAGCCCTACGATCCCCCGACGCCGCATTGAGACGCCCCGCCAGATCCTTAAAAAATCAAGCGCACTCGGCCCCCATGCACCCAACGTTTCCACAGGAACGAAAACGTGGTCAGTTAATTCTTCTTTTTTCTAGGTCCCCCTGTTGGAGCATAGGGTAGATACGATATTCCTCCGTCCCGCTCTATCGGAGGCAGCAAGCTTGATCTCGCTCCAGGAGAGGCCGATTGTTTGTGCTTCAGTTATCACGGTACGTCACCATGTCTGTTTTGGTCGTCCACGTTTACGCTTTCCCTGAGGGTTCCAGTCAAGGGCTTGTCAAGGAATATGGCTGGTGTTACTTCGCAAAGTGTGCCTTACCCTATTCCATTTACCTACAGTGACGTATTTGCACCTGTCTCGGATCCTCTTTGCTAACTCTCCAAGTCAGTAAATACCTTTTTGAAATTACAGAAGAAAATATTGTGTTATTTTGTATTTAATTAATGTCGAAATTTTAAAATAAATAATTATTGGTGTATTGAAATTAAACATATGTTTCGGTTTTAATCGCGTGGTGTTTATTATTTTTAGCATTGCTTTAATGCTCAACGTTTTGAGGCCTTAACTGGTCTCCGCTTCAGGAAGAACACTAAAGAAAAATTTACTTTATGTAAATCATATTTCGACGCCTGTAGGCAGAATTTCTGTAACCTAATAATTTTATTATTATAACTCTTTTTGTATACGTAATTCTTGACCAAATAAATTATATCTTTTAAGAATTTTAATATTCAGTTCCGATGAACTGAATACCTATTAAAATTTTAAAAAATATAATAGTGCGGAGTAGTGTCGCCGCGTCACGTCGTCCGCTGCCGTCTCATGTCGCCCGTTGCCAAATCGTACCTTAAAATGTCTTATGGAAAAGAGTTACGGGCCCAAATGAAATTTACCACGCCTTGAAAAATTCCTTGATGCTTTACTGACGACGACGATGGGATGCCGCCTTAAAATTCAAATATATATTTTAATTAAGAATGAAATTTCCATAGTAGACCGTAAATTGAAACCGTTCTGCAGCCATACTATCAGCATAAATCTTTGTGGGAGGCTTCGGCCGGGGCTTGTTACCGGTCAAGTCGTAGCGCCAAGCGGACTCGTCCGTGTTCCGATAAGTTAACCGGTGCAGCCACTAAGGAAAACGGGTCGAATTTGGTTCCTCCAAATTTTCACGGGATCAGGAATTATGCGGGGTAAAATCGCGATACTCTGCTAGTGTTGTTTAAGATCCCTATAGACTAGGCAGGTTTTTAAGCAATTTAGGTCTAGCTATTAAATTTTGTGGGTCCCAAGTTTGTTCTCAATATCATGTCTCATTAGAATGTCGATAGAATAGAAATTGTCCCATTTCGACGTGTGTCTGACACATTTCACCACATTTGGACCTTTAATGTTCACTTAGCAAGTATTAAGCATCAGTGGAAACTTTGTTGGATTAAGTTATATTATTCATAAGTTGTTTTTAGTTGTTATAGTTCTGTATGTTTCCCTAATAAACCTAAATAAATAAATAAATAAATTTGTCTACCAAATGTGTCAAATCCAGATCAAATATGACAATGACTATTTCTATCGACACTCTATTGAGACAAGATTGTGAGAGCAGACTTGATACCCAAGAATACGGGGTGAAACTACGGTAAGCTGCTAGTGTTATTAAAGGTACGTATAAACTAGGCAGAGTTTTAAGCAGAGGCACCCTAGGTCTAGCTATAAAATCTAGTAATAAAATCCCTAGTCTTTATAACCTAACCTAAAGACGTTAGGTCGTTCAATGTCATAGCCAAAGGTATTTTAACCTTGTAAACGTATTCGTTGATTTCGAATAACTAACTAAATTACTGGGGGAATTACTGCTTTCACTTCTAATTATGTATTTTAAACTTAAACAGCCTTTGATTGCTGGAATTCAGAGTATTGTTTGGAAATGTTTTTTTTTCTTTGATTAAATTGGCGAATTGAAAGGTATACAATTTTGAATACTAAACTTATACACTACACTACAGTCGACTCAATATAACTAACTAGCTGCGTCCCGTGGTTTCACCCGCGTAAGTCCCGATTCCGTGGGAAAATCGGAATCAAAAGTAGCCTTCGTTACTCCTCGATAAAGTAGCTTTCTTTTGGTGAAAGAATTTTTGAAATCAGTCCAGTAGTTTCTGAGTTTATTCGTAACAAACATACAGACACACAAAAATCAAACAAATCTTTCCTCTTTATTATATTAGTGTAAATAGTGTAGATGTAGATTAGTGTAGACTACATTAGAATAGAGGCAAAATTTTCCATATATATTTATTGTTATCACGGTCTAGTGGTAGATACCCCGACTTTCGTGGATTCAATGTATTTTCTTTAAGATTTTTTTATGCTATTAACATGCTTCTTACGGTAAAGAAAAACTATTCCTAGGACTCACCACATTTCGAATTCTCGGGACATTCGCCAATCCGGAGTAGGCTCCCATGGCTTCTTACTGCCTAACCCCTCTAAGAGAAGGCCCTTATCCCTACAGTGGGACAAATTAACAGGCTAACAAAAATCATATATTTCTACGTTCAACTAGAGAAATCCCAGACTCAAAATATCGGTAAACATAGATTTTTCTTCTGTTTTTGCGATGTTGTATTAAAATTAAAGACATTTTTCGGTTTGAATCGCGTGGTGATTATTACTTTTACCATTGTTACAACGCTCAACGTTTCGAGACCTTTCCAGGTCCCTTCTTCAGGATTGACTGAGATGTGATTTGCCATTCTAATGTATTAAAAAGTTACACATGGGTAAACACTTTAAAAACACAGCCTTCACTATTTTCAGTATTGAAAATACATACTTAAACCGTACCATTATTTACAGCCATATTTCATAGTCTCTCACAGCGCACAGTATTTTCAAAATACACTTTAGCAACATAAATCATCTTTGAATACATCCAGCTCATATCAATCATATCAGCCTTTTGGTTAATACCGTGAGGGAAAGAAAAACACATTTCCAAAGGTCCTTTTTATTTAAATCGGATCACGTGGGGCTTTAAGATGGTTTCCCGGGCACAGATTTCAAACAGTTGATCCTAAACATTGTTGTGAACTACGTTTTTGGATATTGATATAGATAATATAGTTAGGTACATTATCCCGGCCGAATACAGAAACGCAACTCAAAATTTGAATTCTACTTAAACAAATAGGCACCTCTCAAATTCAAAAATTCCCATACTATTTTTAACTTTAGAAGCTGCTTAATTACTTTAGTACGCCTTAAATTTAAGTGGCGTTTCTGTATTCGGCTGTTATTAAGGGCCTTATACTGAAAAACTGAAAATCCATGTCGGGCGCATCGAAAATTGTTGATTATTTAATGACGGAATGTCGTAGAACTTTTTTTTGTGTACAGATTGTAGGCGACATTGTTTCCGATATTTTAGTGCAGTTTCCATACAAATATGTCGAAACGTATTGAAGCCTATCGACATTTTAGCCAAATCAGACATTTTTTGTCTAAAATTTGGATAGGCTTTGCACCAATAGGATGTTCTTGTCTTAAAACTACACCAAATTGTATTATTATTTATAGCTGCGTCCCGCGCGCGCGCGATAAGTCCCGATCCCGTGGGAATGTCGGGATCAAAAGTACCCTATGTCATTCCTTGATAATGTAGCTTTCTTTCAGTGAAAGATTTTTTTAAATCGGTCTAGGAGTTTTGAGTTTATTCATTACAAACCCACACACACAAAAAAATACAAATCTTTTCTCTTTATAATATTAGTGTAGATGTAGATAACATTAACATGGTAACGTAGTCGAAACGTCGAGGTAAGAAAATAAATAATTATACGCGATTAAGGCCCAAGAAAATGTAACTATGTGATAAAAAATCGTGTAAATTTAAAAAGTTTATTAATTTATAGATAATATTTGATAAAAAAATATTTGATTGAAGACATTGTAGCTGAACATATTTCGCAAATGATCCTATCCGTCTTCCTACTAATATCATAAACGCGAAAGTTTGTATGTATGTATATCTGTATGTGACTTTGTTACTCTTTCACGCAAAAACTACTGAACCGATTGCGATGAAACTTGGAATATACATAGCTGGAGACCTAGAATAACACATATACTATTTTTTATTCCGATATTCCCGCGGAACTTACGCGGGTGAAACCGCAGGGCGCAGCTAGTTTTATATAATAGGGTTGATATCAATGAATTTCTAATTAAAAATTGAATGCCAAGTCAAGTGCTGGTGAAATCAAAATAAGTTGAACTTTGTCTTTTTATGGCAACTATTGTGGCCATATTTCGTGCAAATAAGTGACATTAATTCAAAGAGAAATAATAATAATTGGCCTTTTCATCGTGATGAATTTACCGCGCCAGCACACGTTTAATCCATGTTATCTAAGGCGCTGTAGTGCCCGGGACATGGTGAGCTTGCCGAGCACCTATACCACCTTTCCAGTCTCATAAGCTAAGCCCAGAGAAAAGAACGGGTCAGTACGTCTGGAGCTAACAAAGCCGTTGGTTTCCCCACGATGTTTTCCTTCACTATAAGAGCGATTAGTAGTAGTAAATTTGAAACGAGTAATAAAGCTGTTACTTCTCACTCCTGTTTCAACTAGCCTACCGCTCCCCTACTACTATATTGAAAGTTATTGAAAAGCAAATAATGATAATAAAACAGTGTTTTCGAGGAAGTATTCTACTAACATGAAATTTAATTTTAAAATGATGAACCAATTCTAATTTTACATCAATTAATCTTTCCAATTTTATTTTTAATTACTTTGTGAGATTATGAAAAGACAATTTCGGACGATTTCAAATTAATGTTTTAATTAAGACTACAATTAAATTTTGTGCAATCAAAATGGTGTTCGATTTATAATCTTGTCAAATTTAGTTGTGAAACGTAACATTTTAAATTAAAAATAATGTTACATACTTTTAAATTACGGCCTCTGTAGTGCCTTGAGCAAACACTCGGCTCTAACGCAGATAGTTGCATGCATGTTCAATTCCCGCCGGGGACTAATATTTATGCCGACCTATGTTTGTTTTTGGTTCTGAACGGTTCTGTTATTTATTAACAGATGTATGTATATTTAAAAAATAGTATGACATGTAGTTGTTTAGTTCTCATAGTAACTACAAGAATAGTTGCTTAGTTTGGGGCTAGATAGCATTGTGTGCAACGTTCCACAAAATTTTAATAGTAACATGAAGTTGCGACCAGACGCAAAACGGTCATTGCGAACGCCTGATTTGGTGCGAGGAGGGGGAAAAATGTGCTCTTTCGAAATTGGTACCAGGGCGCAATCGCTTCCTTTCTTCATTTGATGTTTGTGAACTGGGCCCATGATAGTTTAGTTACAGGGACCAAATGCACCTTTTCAAAGATAGTGGCCAACTGGGTCCAGGGTCGAAATAGGAACAAATTTAAAAGACAATCGAAAGAAAGAGCTCTGGTTGAGCATGTGTCATTCGGAACGCATACTCGTTTGCCTCAGGTTCATGCATTTGGGGGGAGGTAACCCAAGCATTGCGGGGTCTGGTCGTATCTTATCATCGGCACAGCGGCAGTAGGCTGACATATAGAAACCGCGCGCTTAGAAATATCTGACACCAGGCAAGTGCAAGAAGTATATTGAATAGTGTAATATCGAATCTACGCTGCGATTGGCACGGGCGTGTGAGTTGCTACCTACTTTCCGCCCAATTTTATATTTTTAGGAAATTCAGTCAAGTCAGCCTTCTATGTACGTTTGTATAGCGTGTAATAAACGAAGTTATGCCTATTTGTAGTAGTGCTACTTGGTAGTAATGTTCACTCGAGCAACTAATAGTTAATGTGTGTAATTTGTCTGTTTTATGGCGAGACGCTAAGTTGTCTGCTGGTGTGTACTCTGATGATATAAAAGAATTAGGTAGGTATATATTTTTAGAGTAATTAAATACACATCTTTGTTTCTAATAAAACTATTTGCAGTAGGTTATAGTCAATAAATACTTACTTAGTGGACTGTTTAATACTAGTTATTTTAAAAGAAAAAAATATCTACAAAAACGCAACGCTGAGCGGGATTCGAATCAAGAACGGATATCTACTCAATCCCAGAGTAACGACTTAACCAATTAGTCCACCGGCGTCGGTGACTCACCCGCTGAATTTCTGTTGCGGGTTCAATTCCTGCCGGGTGCAAGTATTTATACTTCAAAGTAACTATTTGTTTCTAGTATGGGTGTTTTCTATGTATCATACATAATATGTATGTATTTACAAAAAAAAGTATTATATGTAGTATATCCGTTGTTTAGTACCCATAGTACAAGCCTAGTGCTTAGTTTGGGGCTAGATTGCGCTGTGTGTAACGTCGTGCAATATTTATTTATTATTTACATATAGGTATAAGCATAATGATAGACCTCTATAATTTATAGTGATATTTTCTGTATCGCTGAAAGCCGTCATAGAGTCATAGATTCGTTTCCGCCAAAACTGCATAGTTATGTTTATGTTAAAGTTGTTAGTGATTGAATTATTTAACCAATGATTGAACGCCGTGGGCAAACAAAAAGTTAGTTAATTTAATTCACATCTATCACAGTAAAGTTACGAGTACGTACCTACCCACCTAGTTGTTCACTACTTTTACACATTTTTACCCGACTGTGCGACGCAAAAAGTAGTTATTTTACACAAATTTACCACAAATAGAGTTACAGTTATTACAATTATTTTAGAGGTTTTTAAGCTATTGTCGAAATTTTATCGCGGGCTTTGAGCTTTGAATGAAGAAATGTCGTAACGGAAAAAAACCTAACACGTTGCCATGGTTACCATGTAGCTCGGCCGAGCTGCTTGGTAGGCGGAATTTTTAAAAATATGTTTTAATATAATCAATTTTTTTGATTAATTTAAATTAAATAAATAAAATAATATATTTTTTAGAGGCCATTAGTAAAAAACAAAAGACGATCGAAATAGGCACAAAATATGACAGCCAGACAGCGGTCAAGGACAGTGGTCAATGATCAATAGTTTTTGAGATATTATCAGTTCAAATTTGACAGGCTGTCTGGCTGTCATATTTAGGTGCCTATTTTTTTTTACTAATCGACAAAAAATCCTGTCTTTTTAAACTTGAATTTTTTTAAGTGTTCTTAACACGATATTTTCCTAAGTCTTTTTTGAACCATTTGAGATTCAACATTTTGGGAAATTCAACATTTTGAGATTCAACATTTTGGGAAGTTCAACATTTTTAATAATTGATAAAAAATGCTATGCAATAGCTTTACCGCGGCAGTACCCGAGTGCCACACGTTTTTTTTAGTATTAATTAACGTAAACCGTGCTTAGCTAAGAAAGCTTAGCTAACTTAGTTTAGTAGCTGGTGGACACTCACGGTTCTATTTCTAATAACAACGTTAGAAATAGACCGTAGACGAAGAAACAGAAATAAAAAACAGAGAGATAGATTGATTGTGAAATGAAGAAGAGGGAGCGAGACGAAGAATTAAAGCTATCCGCGTGTCCCTTTTGTTTGTCTCCCTGTAGTCAAATTAATAAAAAAATTGAGAGGTGTCAAGGGACACCCGAAAGGAACAAAGTTCCAAGAAAAAAAAACGGTGTCGTTACAACTTTTGGTCTTATTTTTTTCCGTCTAACCCCCTTTCGCAACGCGCGATAAGACACTTCGTTCCAAAAAGCGTTAAAATTGACATAATGAGGTCTAGTATACCTAACTTTTACAGTCTGTGATACGCTGACAGCCGTCAAAGGAGCCGAAGGCGACGATGTAACTTGCAGAGACATGGCAACGTCGCCTTCGGCTCCTAGTTCTCACGGCTGAAAGCTCGTCTATTACTATTCTAGGAAATGGACGCATTTTTGATGGTGTGCAACTGCAATGCACTTGTTTGATACTACATTTCATAATGAAAGAAGCCGATGGTATTGTGGAAACGACAATACAACCTGTTTTAATTAGAACTCAGACAATGGATTGCATAAGCTTCTGTTGGCCATACAGACCGGCGCTGCCGCAAGTAGGCCGGGAAAGTCGATGTCAAAACTGTCCGAAGTTATAGGTAAAAGGACAGTTTACCTAGTAGTTGTGCGCTTCATGACTTTCTACTAATGGTGAAAGTGTGTCGGCTTTGACAAACTGTAGTGTTTCAAATAAAACAAAAATGTTGTGGCATGTGTTTTGGTTGAGGGTCCTCCATCAAAAAATTAATAATAAATAAGTTCTGTGAACAACACACAGCGCCATCTAGCCCCGTGGTAAGCGACTAAGCTTGTGTTACGGTGACTAGACAACGGATATATTACTTATATTTATTTTTCTTTTGTAAATACATACATATTATACATAGAGTCTGAATTAAGTTAGGTATACAAACAAACAGCATACTCGCCAGTGCGCTTACACGGTCTCATTACCCGGCTACAAGGAAAGGGTTATGTTTTTAAGTGACGATTTCTACCAATTCACACTCTTCCTGCAAGTTGCTTGCTTTTGGAACCATCGAATGATCTATAACTTCAAAGTCGTAGTCAAAATATTTTTATACAATACTAACTGCATCCCGCGGTATCACCCGCGTAAGTCCCGTTTCCGTGGAAATATCAGGATCAAAAGGTAGCTTATGTTACTCCTCAATAATGTAGCTTGCTTTTGGAAAAAGATTTTTTGAAATTGGTCAAGCGCAGTTTTTGAGTTTTTTCATTACAAACATACGACACATACACATACAAAAATGCAATCTTTCCTCTTTCTAACTTTAGTGTAGATTAATATGATATTTGACACGATTCGCTTAACGATGATTCGATTATTATCGCAAAACGAGATATTGCCGCATGCGTTTTGGCCAATAACGCATGTGCACAAAACGAACCGATGTGGTGGTGGCTCAATTTTTTTCTGTTCACTCTCAACTCGACTAGAGAGGTCATTCAGAACTACTATAGGTACTTATATCTAAGTGAATAAAGTACCACGAAGAATAAATACTTAGATATTATCAAAAAGATAAAAGTTGTCTTTCTCAGACTGTGTTTGAAGTGGTTTTTATTTACTTGAGCTAATGGAATGGTTCTTTCTTACGATAGTGATCTGTAATTAATTATTATTGTTACAGATTACATGTTTTTGAAGCCCTTTTTTTGTTTTACTATTGCGTTTTATAATTTATCTTAAAAGAAATTTTTTTATTTTCATTTTAGAATCCTTTTTTTTATATGAAGACTTGCATTGGAGGTGTAGCTCCGGTATAAATTTTAACCCAAGTACAATTAGACTTCTACTCATTGATGTTCCTGGGCGATGGTTATCCCAGATCTTTCCGTGGGTGTCGTAAAAAGCAGCTAAGGGATCTAGGAGAAACTAACTAAACTCGAGTTCTCCCCGCGCGGTGTGTGTACACTTCTTGGTCCCTAGGAGGGTTGGTGTCAGACAGCCCACCGGTAGTAAAATATTGTCAAATCTATTTGCAGTAGTCAGTGATGACTTACCTACTGTGCCGACCCCAAATAGTTAAGTAGAGATTTAAGCGGACACCGGCTGCTCAGATGAGAAGAAGATAGGCATTATATTTTGACCTCATCTCCCGTGGAAGCGACGATAAGGTCGACAGGTGTAACATGCTTGCCTAGAAGAAACATAGACTCTAGACTTGAAGACCACAATGTTATTTAAGGTGGAATATCGACGAGGGTAGTCAGTTCCACCAGTGAGTTTTCATCCTTATTATGGTTCCACGTGTTTTCAACATTTTAGGAATTCAACATTAAAAGAATTCAATATTTTTACAAATTCTAATACATATACCTAAGAAATTTAATATTTTGGTAAGTTCAGCATTTAGGCACTAGACATGAGTAAAGCACACCCTCATGTCTAATTTTAAAGTTTAGTTTGGTTTTGTAACTAAAATAACTGCGTTGTACTACGTATCGCGAGCAGCTTATTTTCGCCCTCTCCTTACCGCCTTAGGTTTGCTAAATATTTTGTTTTAATTAAAACGGAAAATACAAGTGCCTTCCTGTTCACTAGCTTAACGTAAAATGTTATTTCTAGACAATTACGAGGTAGGTAGCGCTTTGCAATAGCAAATGTTGAAAGGCGTCTGAAGATTGGTTCAAATATTGACGGTACTTGTTAGAAGATCGTTCACTTCAAGCTAGGTGTTGTTTTCGTATAATATGAAAAGTTCAAAGAAGTATTTTGAGCCTGTTTAAATAGAGATGATGACAGAATTAAAAAATACCTTGTGTTGCGTATTTTTTAGGGTTTCGTACCTTAAAAGTTAGACAAAAGGAACCCTAATAAAATTACTTTCATGTCTGTTTTTTAATGAAAGTTAAGTTATTGATTAAGAAATAGGCACTATATTTTTACATTAAAAGTGAGAAAACAATAAAATTTGGAAGTTCGCCTTGACAGCTTAAACACCGATCAAAAACTCGTTTTTCGGTTTTATTCGCGTGTTGTTTTTATTACTTTTGGCATTGTTTCGACGTTCCGAGACCTTTACAGGAACCTTCTTCAGAATTGACTGAGATGTGATTTGTCTTTCTGTGAATTTCTACCCAAAAAGTAAAATGTCTTTTATTCCTATTAAACATTTTATAATTTTATTATTCGTTAGGTATAACAACATACGACAGTTTTTTTTAAATCTGTCATCATTCCTATTTCCCAAGAAAATAGCTTGTTAAGACTCAAACAAAAGCTAAAGCTCGCTCTCATTAAAATGTATAATATTACGTTACGTATAGAAAATACATACGTTACATAATAAAACCATACCATTCGTTACGTAACTGTCTCTACCTACTGGTACAAGTCATTAAAGCAAGTTTTTGCTAGATTGGTCGGTCGTCCGTGTTCCGATAGATTGGTCGGTGCAGCCAGTAATTAAAAGTTTAGCCAACTGTTGAACTAGTTAGTTCCGATGTCGTCATTCAACCGCCACTCATACTAGACAGGAGGGTTACTGCGGTTCGTTTCGATACGACATCGATACTGTCATACGATGATTCTACTGTCACATTCTGATAGTAGGGTGACCATCGTTATGACAGTATCGTTGTCGTATTGAAACGAACCGAAGTAACCCTCCTGGTTACGCACTATTTAGAAGTATCACATGAGTTGGCAAGCTCATAGGCCTAGCTGCGCGCCGGTCGTATTTGTATAATCGTGCGGATAAAGCAACGCCTCGGATGGATGACCGATATTATTGGTGTTTTTGTTTGTAATTGAATTGAATGTAGTCATTAGATTTAGTGTTATCAAATGTTACTACGTTTTATATGTTAATACATAGTTTACCGTAAATATTTATTAATAAATCAAAATAATACATTATTTAAATCCAATCATATACAATACAAATAAAACAATGCTAAAATTAAAAATCCTAAAACGAACTGAAACTAAACAATAAAAAATAGAACAAGAAAAACTCAGCCAAACAAGCCGTCCCCCAACGTTCCCGATGCAAAGCTGCCAAGCAAACTAGCCGCGTTGCCACGCTGGATGGCAACAGACAGTCTCTGCACCAGGAAAGCCCCGGAGCGACTATCCAACCCCCTGTAATTAATAAATAAATAAATATTGCACGACATTACACACAGCGCAATCTAGCCCCCAAACTAAGCACTAGGCTTGTACTATGGGTACTAGACAACGGATATACTACATATTATACTTTTTTTTTTTTTGTAAATACATACATATGATACATAGAAAACACTGAATATCCCATGTCTTCGGACCGTGGTGAGTCCTAGGACATGTTAGTTTCCTCACGATGTTTTACCTTCACCGTAATTCCATTGTTTATTTCACAATATTGTATTTAATCATTTGCTGCTGCATGACATTAGTATCCTAATTTGACAATTGTTTTTTGCATGCCGAATATTGGCAAAGAATGTGAAATTTACTAAATTATTATTTAACAACTAATGTACCATACTTAAAGCAAATAAATCTTTGAATAGTTTGTGTGAAAAAAACTTATTTTCTCGAGCTCCTCCGCGTTAAGCAGTTGCCCTCTTAGTGTTAAGAGTTATGAGGTCACTAACTTCAGCTAACAACACTGCTATCAGAGATAACAACTGAGACCCACTCCAAAGAAGAACTCACCTTCTTCTTTTGAGTGGCCCTCTTAGTGTTGGGTCTTAGTGCAATTTTTAGTTTTCTCATAAACGAGTTCCCAAATTTCGGTACCCGACAGCAACCTGCAATTCTAAGGCCACCATATAGATACCATTATGCTATATCCTGTAACATTTTCTTTCAACTCCACGACTATTAGTAGACTCAATTGTTTATTATGGGACTGTCTAGCCCTTTTGGAACCAATGCGTAGAGCCGAAGCCAACACGTAGAGACCCTTTTCAATAACAATCACAAACTGTAGTGGATACCAAGCCGGGAATTATCCCTGTTTACTATAAAATGCAGCCAAGAACAACCACCGGATTGGATAGAACTATTGAGTATATTACTACGGATGAATAGATAGGCATCGCCAACTATTATTACCTAAGTAAAAGTTACTGGAGTATACCTATCATAAATGTTTAGTAGTATTTTTATAAAAAGCGTACCTATACAGAGAGTCAACAATTATAACCTATACTCAGGGTGAATGTAGCTTTCTAATGGTGAAAGAATTTTTGAAATCGGTCCAGTAGTTTCGGAGATTACCCCCAATATACATACATACATACATACATACGTGTTACCAACGTTACCTCTTTATAATATTAGTATAGATAACAAAATTAAAAAAAATCGCTTCAAATACACAAATATTTAGACTTATAAATTCATAAAGTAGAGTCAGTAAAGTGTAAAAAATGAATTATGAAGCTATAAAGTTATATTTCACCGTCATTTCTTTTGATGGCGGCGAAGGCAACGACCCTTCAGCGAATGAATCAGATATGACACCCCACACGACATAATTGGACGTGAAGGCAATTAAGTTTGTGGGGGTTATATCATTTTATAGCCCTTGCGATGGGTAAGTAAATAAATATTTATGAAACTTGGGAATTTTATGTGCATTAAGGCACATTATTTTTGGGGATTCTAAGTTTTCTTACATTTCACCCTGTAGGTACTTATCACAGTTTACAAACAGTAGTTATGCACTTCAGCGCATGTCTGGTATGGTTATTAAAGACGTTTTTTGTAAGGCTTTGGACATCTGTCTGTGAATTCACTACTGCCCCGGCCTAAATAGCGGGGGCGTTATAACCATAAATGTACCTACTCACTTATTGTAACATTAGGTACATCTAGGTACCGAGAAAGATGGTTCAAAAAGCATTCAACTGCCATCTTTCTACCTCGAAAATTTACCAGTTAAGGGCCCTATACCTGCTAAACTCAAAATCCATGTCGGGCGCATCGAAAATTGTTGATTATTTCATGACGGCATGTCGTAGAACTTTTTTTTGTGTACAGATTGTAGGCGACATTGTTTCCGATATTTTAGTGCAGTTTCCATACAAATATGTCGAAACGTATTGAAGCCTATCGACATTTTAGCCAAATCAGACATTTTTTGTCTAAAATTTGGATAGGCTTTGCACCAATAGGAGGTTCTTGTCTTAAAACTACACCAAAATGTAGGAAACAATGTCACCTACAATCTGTACACAACAAAAAGTTCTACGACATTCCGTCATGAAATAATCAACAATTTTCGATGAGCCTGTTAGATTTATAATAGGAAACTATGCTATAGACTCGAAAGGTTAGTTGATAGAAAGCTATACTTTGACATTAGATCAGACCTATTCGCTATCTGATGAATGTAGTACTTTAATTACATTGACTAGAATAGTATTGAATATTGAATTGACTATAATTGTGTTGTTCTAAGACGTGAGGTATCTTATGTTTAAAATAAACAGCGACTGATAGAAAGTTCCAATTTAAACAACTGGTGGTGAATGGAACCACTTTTCACCCTTTAATTATTGGTTAGCAATGTAAATACATAAACGATATTAAATCACGTTCGTAGATGTTTGACATAGTATCTTGTGATGTATAATATATAATTCGTTATATAATTTATTTACTTCATTATGTACTTACATCATATTCTACATTATATACGTCGTTATATACTTTATATATCTCATTATGTACTTTGCTATATACTTCATTATATACTTTATGTACTTCATTATATATCAAAAACTCAAAAACTCAAAACTCAAAATTTTTTATTCATTTAGAACGTATATTATACACACATACGTACGTTTTGAAACGTCGAGATTTTAATTTACCGAGGTTTCGGAACGCGCACTCCGATGAGAAGAAACCACAAGAAACTCATGGGGTTTTTTTTTCCAATTATTTTTTTTATCATGTTTTATATTACAATCGTCATAATACAGATCTTAATCTGAACAGGAGCAGTTAACAATCATGTCCAAGGATTCTTATGTACTTATGTAGATTCTTATGTATGGATATCTTATGTACTTCCTTATATACCTTATGTACTTCATTATATACCTTATATACTTCATTATATACCTTATATACTTCATTATATACCTTATGTACTTCATTATATAGGTACCTTATAACTTCAATATACACTTTTCTACACACTTATATAATTATTGACAAATCTTACCTTAGTACTTAACACCTGCTGTACACACTTTGACTGTTCGTTGAAGACTGACTCTCTAAGTCTCCTACTGTTACCTCATTACCTCCTCCTACAATCTCTCTCCACTTTTATCATACATTGACGTCACAGAAACGTTTGAGAGTCAATACAACAACCACAGTACCAGTTTACAATAAATACAAGTATTTTAATAAACACAAGTACTGTAACAATTACAAGAATTGATACAATGATAATTATAATCATTTAAAATATTAATTGAACATGAATATCTTAATATAATAATACGTAGATATTAACCAATTGATATTCGTTAAATATCAATTGGCAACTTGACTAGTCTTTACAAAATGTAACTAATTAATTATTATGTTTGTTATGTTAAGTAATTGAAAAAAAAAACCCATGAGTTTCTTGTGGTTTCTTCTCATCGGAGGGCGCGTTCCGAAACCTCGGTAAATTAAAATCTCGACGTTTCAAAACGTACGTATGTGTGTATAATATACGTTCTAAATGAATAAAAAATTTTGAGTTTTGAGTTTTGAGTATTAAGACAACCGTATCAAGTATTACAAATATACAGTGTTAAGCAATATTATCTAATAATAATAGTTTAATATTTATATAATGAAACGTAGAAGTTAACCAATTGATATTAACCCAATATCAATTGGTAATTTGACTAGTTTTTGTGAAATGTCACCAATTCATCAATATTATTGAGATAACACTACTAAGTATTACAAGTGTACAGTGTAAATCAACGTATTAACCTATAATATCTAACAAGCCCGACAGGGATTTTCAGTTTCAAGGTCGATGGCGTTGTAATTCCTCTTAACCATCTTAGACTGTATCTACCGCTGATCCTACTGAGAAAACTATGCAGTATTTCCTAGTACCTATGCCTCTCCAGTCCAAATAGCTGTACGATGGTTCCTTTATCAATTTATTTTTGTATTTATACGTAGGTAGTTATGTAGGTAGTTACATCCCCACATCCTCTAAGAACGCTGACGTTGTCTGCAACTTAATTGGAAGTGTTGTGATGATTGAGGCTTTCTTAGAACATAGGATGTTTAGTCTACCTAAGTTCTCTTTAGCTCTAAGATTTATTGTAAAATTAGTATTAATCTCACTATGGACGAATAAAGACGTTCGAAAATAAATAGTTTTTTTTATAATTTGCCAAGGCTCCCAACTTGAATGGCGCAGCCGGAGCGGATTTTTTAAGTGAAGTTACATAGTAAATCCAAATTAATTTACGTAATTTTCGCGAAAATCCGAATCGAACCAAATAAATATTTTCAAGACCGAGCGCAGCAGCAGTTATAAGCAGATATCAAGGGAGAAATGGGTTCGAGTGGTTGGTGAGTAGACATCCTTGCCATCCTTAATTCGTCCTGTCTTATTCCCGTGATCTGTATAAAAACTATTTAAGGTAGTATCGCACTACACCGTAGTATCGCACTACACTTAGTTTTAACGCAGTATCGGACTACGATTAGTTTTTATATAAATACTATCTGATTTTGAAAAGAATAATTTGTGAAAAAAATAATTTAACGTAACATTTAAACATTATATAAAAAAATATTGTATAGACAAGGAAACTAAATCGTTCCTTAAATATTAGGTAGGTATATAAAAAAAAATATTGTATAGACAAGGAAACTAAATCGTTCCTTAAATATTAGGTAGGTATATAAAAAAAATATTGTATAGACAAGGAAACTAAATCGTTCCTTAAATATTAGGTAGGTATATAAAAAAAATATTGTAAAGACAAGGAAACTAAATCGTTCCTTAAATATTAGGTAGGTATATAAAAAAAAAATATTGTATAGACAAGGAAACTAAATCGTTCCTTAAATATTAGGTAGGTAGGTATATATAAAAAAAAAAAAATCGTGTAAACAAGGAAACTAAATCGTTCCTTAAATTTATTAGGTATTTAATAATATTTTATTTCAGTATTTTATTGTGTGTGTATTTTATTGTGTGTATTTTACTGTATTTTAAAGTGTGTGTTTAAAATTTAAAATGGAGCAAATCCAACTTATTCCAAAAGAAATTTTGTGTTTAATCCCGAAATTTGACGGCGAAGAAAATCTTTTAAATTTCTTCCTTCAAAAATGTGAATATGTTGTTAACAATTTCCGAGGTGCCGGTACTCCAGCACAAAATGCATATTTATATCAGTGCATTAGTTGTAGACTAAGTGGGAAAGCAGCAGTCCTAGTAAGCGAACGAAACGATATCAGAGATTGGGAACAACTCAGAGCTCTTCTTACCCAGCACTTTGGCGATCCTAGGTCCGAACAATGCATCAAAATCGAACTAGAAACCTTGCGTATAAAACCGAACGAATCTTATACAGATTTCTGTAAAAGAGTTCAAGCGCTTAAAAGTAGTTTATTTGCTAAAGTAAACCTCCTTACCGACGAGGGTGTAAAAGCAGCGCGTATGATCATCTATAACGACACTGCATTAAACGTTTTTCTGAATAATTTACCGAAAGACTTGATAAGAACAATTAGGCGAAAGGAAGTAACCATTTTAGAAAATGCCTTAAGCATAGTTATGGAAGAGGAAAATTTCACGAACCAATACAATGCATTTAATAATGTCAAACCAAACACAGCTAAGCCGACTCAACAACAGCTAATAATAGCACCGGCTAATACTAATAACAGTAACCATAATTTTAAATTCGGTATTCCAACAAATCGAATGTTACCCCAAAACCAGAATCAATTTTCACAAAATAGGTTTAACGTACAAAACAAATTCAATCAACCAAATACTAACTTTAAATTTGGTATCCCACAAAACCAGAATTTTAAACCAAACTTTCAACCTAATCAAAACTTCCGAAATCCAGGAAACACTAATTTTAGATTTGGTATTCCGCAACAACAAAACTTTAAATTCGGAATTCCTCATCAACAAAATTTTAAATTTGGCATTCCAAACAACCAACAAAATGTCAATAGAGGTAATCCTCAACCAGGTCCATTCAATAATAACAGGACTAATTATCCTTTTGTATCTCAACAGAGACCACCACAAAACGATGTCTCTATGCGAACAGCTCGCAATAATTACATTGACGAATCCCAGAACCAAGTTTATGAAAATGAAAATATGTTTTACAATAACGAATTAGAAACCGACACAGATTTCGAACAGTACGAACAATCTTATTTCGATAACAACTTTCCTACAGAAACAAATAGCCAAATCGATATCCAAGAAATCACTGATAGTGAACAAAATTTTTGTACTGCAATAGAGGACGCGAGTGTGAAATAATCAACCTTAATTATCATAATATAAATAAATTACCCCATATACACTTACCCGAAATAAATGCATACTTCATGATCGATACCGGAAGTACTAGATCTTTCATTAGCCCAACACTAGCCTTAAAATATTTTCGAAAATTTATTTACCGAGAACCATTTGAAGTAGTTAGTACTCATGCAAGCAGCAAACACGATAAAGTTATCTGTATTCCATTACTTAAGTCATTCAGAACTAAAGGACAACATAAGTTCTATCTATACGACGTAGACAAACGTTACGATGGACTAATCGGTGCAGATCTTTTATCACAATTAGGAGCTACCATCGATATGGAAAAACAAGTTTTGAAAAATCGCAATTCTGAAATTCCCATAGTTTATAATCCCCCGTATGAAGTTCATCTGGATCCGCGATCTGAAACAAGAGTTAAAATTCCAACCGACCTTCCCAATGGTGAAGCTATTGTCGACTATCGAGAATTTAGTAAAGACGTACGAATGCCTTCAGCAATCGTTAATTGTGTAAATTCTTATGCATATACTGTAATTCAAAACGTATCCGACGAAAAATTAATGTTGTGTTTTAACAAGCAAATTAAAGTCAATAGAATCAATAAAGAAGACATTCCAGCTGAAATCGAAATCAACATTATACATGACCAAGACAATATAGAAGTAGATAACATGCTAAAACAAAATCTAAATAACCTACGGCTAGATCATCTTAACCAGGAAGAACATAACCTTATCAAAGAACTTTGTTATGAATATAGAGATATTTTCCATTGCGACCAAATTCCGTTAACACATACAGGACATGTGAAACACAATATACGTACCCAAAATGAAGACCCAATATACGTTAGGCCCTTCAGGCATCCCCCAGTTGTTAATGATGAAATTCAGAGACAGGTTAATAAAATGTTAAACGAAAACGTTATTAAAGATTCACATTCCCCCTGGTCAGCCCCCGTACATTTAGTCCCTAAGAAAAGCGACATTATAGGCGAAAAGAAATATAGGTTAGTTATAGACTACAGGCGATTAAATGAAATCACTGTGGACGATAAGTACCCTATACCTAACATCACAGATCTATTCGACAAGCTAGGAAAATCAATCTATTTTAGTACGATTGATTTAGCTAGTGGTTACCATCAAATTGAAGTTAATGAAGAAGATAGGCACAAAACAGCGTTTACCACCCAATCAGGACACTACGAGTTCCTTAGAATGCCTTTTGGACTCAAAACAGCACCAGCTACGTTCCAAAGAGCCATGGATTCCATCTTAAAAGGATTACAGGGTATACACTGTCTAGTTTATCTTGACGATATCATCGTCTACTCTGCAAGTCTTCATGAGCACATAGATAAATTAAGAAACATATTTCAGAGACTTAGAGAAACAAATCTGAAAGTAACAATGAACAAGTGCGAGTTCCTCCGAAAAGAAGTACTCTATCTTGGACACGTCATTACCAAAGACGGCCTTAAGCCCAATAATGATAAAATAGACGCAGTTCTAAAATTTCCGTTACCTAAAACACCCACAGAAATAAAAAGCTTTTTAGGATTAGTAGGATATTACAGAAAGTTCATTAAAGACTTTTCTAAAATAACACATCCTATGACCAATTGCCTTAAAAAGAGGAATAAAGTAGTCGCAGACGAAGCTTTTATTAAATCATTCGAAACATGCAAAACACTATTAACTAATGCCCCATTATTACAATTCCCTGATTTTACAAAACCATTTGTTCTTACCACAGACGCATCAAACTTTGCAATAGGCTCAGTACTTTCTCAAGGCCCTATAGGTGCAGACAAGCCAATAGCTTACGCTAGTCGAACACTTAACGAAGCCGAAACCCGTTATAGTACCATAGAGAAAGAGTTACTTGCCATAGTTTGGGCGGTAAAACACTTTCGACCATATTTATACGGCAGAAAGTTTACTATCTATACAGACCACAGACCTTTAGCTTGGTTAGGATCAATTAAAGAACCAAACAGTAAACTTACCCGATGGAAACTAAGACTAGAAGAATTCGATTACAATATAGTATACAAAAACGGAAAACAAAACCTAAACGCAGACGCACTTTCAAGAATAAAAATAAATGCCATAGATAATGAAGAAAACCTTTCTATGATAGGAAATAGTCCTCAAAGTATAGTAGAAATATCAGACTCAGATTCTCAACAAACAGAAATAATTCAAGGCAGAAAATCACCTTATTCTATCCCTTCACCATCAGAAACTACTCTGACCGGATCTGAACGACCAGATCATAATAGCAGTAGCACAGAAACAGCTCATTCAGCTTTCGATATTGACACAGACGGTATTCCCATTTTACATGAAGCTATAGACACTAAACCGCACCAAATCCTTGTATATACCTGGAACAGAGACCAAATGACCGTTAAAAATCTATCAAATAACAAGCAAAAGATTTTTGAAGTTCATATGCCTCTAAATAGATTAGACTTAGTTAAACAATTACTCAAAGAATATGTCAGACCTAAAATCAAATACTTCTTTTATTTCGAAGACCAATCATTTAGGAAACTTTTTAACGAAGCAGTTATTTCATTATTCCAAAAGAATTCAGTTAAACTCTTTGAATGTACAGACCGAGTTGTATTTATCGAAAATGAAAATGAACAACGAGAAATAGTTTTAAAATACCATCAAGGAAAAACATGCCACCGTGGTATTAAAGAAACATTGTTACATCTAAAAAGAACATACTATTGGTACAATATGGAACAAACAGTATCCAGTATAATAAACTCCTGTGAAACATGTAAAGCTATGAAATATGACCGAAAACCATTTAAGCCAACTCTTCAGCTTACTCAAACTCAAACGAAACCATTAGAGGAATGTTTTATGGACATATTTACTATCGAAGGCACAAGCTTTTTGACAATCGTAGATTCATTTAGTAAAGTAGGACAAGCCTTTGAACTATCAAACCGTAGCACACCCGAAGTAGTTAGAGCCCTAATCAAATATTTTTCATTTTACGGAACACCTAATAGAATCACTTCCGATCCAGGTTCTGAATTTAATAATACCCTTTTGAAAGAAACCTTAAGCTTTTATAAAATCGATTTACATTTAACCACTCCACATAATCCTAACTCATCAGGTTTAATAGAAAGATTCCATTCCACCATTCTAGAAATATATCGTTTAGCCAAATACGAACGTAAATTGACAGACGCTAGTTCAGTTATGACGTACGCGATCATGTCATATAATCAGACGATCCATTCAACTACCGGACTTACACCTTTCGAAGTTTTATTCGGACACACCGAATCCAACGATCCTTTTGACGTAGATTTTAACAAACAATATACACAACATTTGGTAAAAGAACATTGTCGCAGGACAAAACACTTGTATGAATTCCTAACCAATAGGATTATAAGTGCCAAAGAGCGTATTGTAGAAAAGAGAGGCGGAGAAAGAAAATTTGATCTAACACCAGGAGACCAAATATTTGTTAAAGGAGTCAATAACCGTAGAAGCAAGGATAAGCCTAGGTTTTCCAAGGCAGTCGTAACAGGCGACATAGTTAGGAACACGATCCCTATTAGACTCAAAGGACGAGACACTAAAGTACCCATTAAAGACATAAAACGTCCTCCACAGGTACGTCCTCCTGATCTTAATCCTGACGACCAGCAGCCAGGGCCTTCTTCTCAAGAAGATTGAAAAGAATCCAGGCGTACTACCAGTTAGACAGGGACTCGCGTTAGTCCAAAACGACAAATGGACATTAATTAAGGTTTTAGATTTAGAATTAGTTCATAATGATTTAAAAGTTAACGTTGATAAGTTCAACGAACTTCTTATTAATTTTGCACCTTCGCTTCACATTGACACTGTTGGCCCTGAATTAAGTAATGTAATAAACCAGGTAAACTTTATAAAGAATATAACAATTGAAAAATATCATCAATTGGTTCCGATAAACAGAATTAAAAGAGGTCTCATTAACCCTTTAGGTTCACTTATAAAATTAGTTTCTGGTAATCTAGATAACGAAGACGCGGAAAGATATAATAACCTAATTAGTGATCTTCAATCAAAACAAAATGCATTTGAAAATAAAATGACCATAATCAAAGAATTGGTGGGTACAGTAGAGCACTTCGCCAACTCTACCCGATACAATTTCATCCAAGTCACAAAGAAACTTAACGAAATTGAATTATCCATTAACAAAACCATAAACATACACCGTGTAACCACATTGTTTAACATTTTCCTACATAACTTTCAGACTCTATATACCATATTGGATGAGGTTGAAACGGCATTAGCTTTTAGTAAAGTTAATACTCTACATAGCTCTATAATAGACTCACAAGAGCTTTTGAATATTTTACAACCATTGGAAAAATCTGTTAATTTTCCTTACTCTATTATTCCCGAAAATATTTTGAATATAGAACAATGCACAAATTTAAAAGCCTATGTAAAGCAAAAGCAGATAGTATTTATCATTGAGGTTCCTATTGTTGAACAATCAACTTACGTTTACTATAAACTATATCCACTTCCTGTGTTAAGCCCTTCGAACCAAACATTTGTAATCCTACCCAAATATCCTATCCTCTTGGCAAAGGGGTCAAAAACCATATCACTATCGCAACCCTGCCCACAAATCGAAGATTCTCTATTCCTGTGTCCTGAAAACAGCCTGTCATCCTTACTGAAAGATGACTGTGTCACCTCACTGGTTCTATTCAACAAAGACGTAACTTCATGCAAACCACTACCAGTCATTGTTAGCGGCATCAGACTAGAACGCATTCAGAAAGATAGATGGATATTATTTACAGCTGAAAAAAATACAGTAACCAAATCCTGTGTAAACGAGATCCTCAGATACGATGTCCTGGGAACATATATACTTACCTTAGAAGACGATTGTGAAATCAACATTAAGCAGCTCTACCTGAAAAGGAAATTAACAAACATGGATCCTGCCCCGTATCGACCCTTACCGATGACAAACTTACCTGAAATCTCTTTTCCTGTTGCTGAAACCATACCTACAACGTATTTCGACGATGTGGACTTAACAAAATTACACGCTCTATCCTATGTACTAAATAAAAGTGAAACTGAAAGGTCAATTAACGTGAAAAGTGTCAGTGTTGGAACAATTATTTTATACTTACTTATAATCATTTTTGTAATCACTTACTTTATATTCAAATATAAGAATAAGATAATTCTTTGCCAAAACCACCAAAATTCAGAGGAAAATCATGAAAGTGGTTTTGACACTGAAAGGGGAGGAGTTACATCCCCACATCCTCTAAGAACGCTGACGTTGTCTGCAACTTAATTGGAAGTGTTGTGATGATTGAGGCTTTCTTAGAACATAGGATGTTTAGTCTACCTAAGTTCTCTTTAGCTCTAAGATTTATTGTAAAATTAGTATTAATCTCACTATGGACGAATAAAGACGTTCGAAAATAAATAGTTTTTTTTATAATTTGCCAAGGCTCCCAACTTGAATAGGTAGTCTATTATTTATTAGTTACCCATAATATTTTATTTTCCTTGACCAACCCTTCCCATTAAAAACACCTATTCCCTTGCTTAAGTGTTGTCCATTCATTGGTAGCCTGGAAGAGATCACTCATAGGCAATAAGACCGCCCATTGTGCCACTTTAGTTATAAGATTTTCTTTGTATAAATTGAATTTGTGTTTTTGATACAATAAAGGGTTAAACTATCTATCTTGGTTGACCTGATATGAGCTAATGAAAACTTCAAAGAGCCTGCAGTAGGTATACTGGAATGGGCGAATCTAACTCCATTTATTATGTCAGCATGTAACGCGTACCTAGATAGTACGTGACAAACATCAAACCATTTGATCTGGAATCGGAAAATGGTTGGATTTTGTGTATCAGTCTATCGGAACCGTTTGTAAATCCACAACCGCCGGACCGTTTTAGGCAACAGCCATCGTAAAGTAAGGGGCCTCACACGGGCTTTGAACGTTTCACTTCGTTTTAGCGAAAACATTTCTGTTGCACACTCCACGGTGTTTTGATCGTTATGTTGGAATTTCAGTTAATTTATCTGCTGGTGGAAGCTGGTGACTGTTTGATCATTAGCTGTTTTTTTTCATTTGATTCCAACCTTCTCATCCGAACGATGTTCCTGGTTGCAACCCTCTCAAGGGTCCGGGGTCTGCTAAGCCTCAAAATTGTTATTTTTTATAGATTTGGCAATATTATTACGGTCAGCCGCCAGCCTGACACCAACCCTCCTAGGGACCAAGCAGTTAATTATCCCACTTTTTTCTATCATAATTATATTTTGTATAGAAATTTGTAAAAGAAGAAACAATTAATTGAAGAACAACAGACATTAAAACGTTAAAGTGGTCGATCTTCCTCTTATCGTGTAGTAGTGTGGCTCACCTAGTGGTAGAATTTGCAAATTCAAATGTTTTTAACTCGGGAAAAGGCCTCCGATGATGAAGTATTTAATCTAAATTCGAATCTAAGGTAGTCGATAATTTATCGGCAAATAAAATATGCCATCACTCTTCTGCATTGGCCATTAGATCGATCCGGTCGTAGAACCTACCAACTTATGTGAGAGAAATAATCCCCTTTTATCGATTGACTCATGACGATTGACTTTCACCATTAGTAAGCTACATTCACCCTGAGTAACCTTGGCTACTTTTTATCCCGTTATTCTCCCGGGATCGGGACTTACGCGGGTGAAACTGCGGGACGCAGCTATTAAAACAAAAATTTTGAATAAAAAATTAAAAATCCCCTGACGGCAGTAAGGTGAATCGCTCATGGGGTTAATGGACTAAAAGTCCACAAACCTTCTTAGCAGGGGATTGTCTAAGGAGATTTGTGAAATATGGCATTTTTTCGATGCCCTACAGACGTTTCGAGGACATCACTGCAAATTGCCGTGTTTTTTACGTACACCTTACATACTTTAAAGATACATGAAAAAAATGTAAAAAAGAGAAAAGCAACGCAATTGATTCGAAAAAATAAACATTAAAAAAAACCCGATCAATTGAGAAACTCTTCCTTTTTTGGAAGTCGGTTAAATAATGGGTTTACTTTTATATCAGCATCGCGAAACCTGAAAAAAACAATATAAATCTTATTTTTTTTTATTTAATTTAATTCAATCAAAGTAACACATACCTACAAACCTTTATTTCCATATCATAATTGCACACACAATCACACAGTTTCTCCATTTTCATGGTGTCAAAAATTAAATCGACTGTACACTGAACAACACAGAGTGTAAAATAAACATGAGCACAACTACAACAGAAAATTAAACCTTTAGAAAATAAATGATACCAATTTCAACCTTAATCGCTTGCAATAAGAGTGTTGGATCTAGTCTAACAAAATGCTCGTTTGTAACAAGGCGTGGTTTTAACACGTTTTAATACATACGAGTATAATGGTATGCTTACGAGTCCAAACGATGTAGCTCGCTACCAGATTGAATTTTTCCATCTCTTTTTAGACGTGACATATTACTTTTCGACATTTCTGACTTCTTTGGTGCATCTAAGCCGCAGTTATTTTTTACCGACTTCCGAAAAAGGAGGAAGTTATTAATTGGGGTGTACTTAAGTTTTTTCGGGTGTATGTTACCGGATGTCCCTGCCGTGTCGATGTGGCGTGATTTGATATCGTGTACTGTCGATGCAGTGTACACCAGTCATTTTTTGGGTACGTATTCGAATATCAAAAGTCCGATTTCGGGGTGTGTCAACGTGCCATGGAGCGCAGTATATTAGGTGTTAAACTCATCGATAAGATCAGGAACACAGAACTGCGCTCCCAAACTAAAATTAAGGATGTTGGCCACACTGCCGCTGAACTCACGTGGAACTCAAACCACCACGGACTGGGCACCGAATAGCAGGCGACCCCGCGGCAGGCCCAGGAGGAGATGGCGGGACGAGTTGGACTCGCACAATAGGGGCTGGGTCCAACTAGCACTGGACAGGGAAGAGTGGAGAGAAGGGAGGAAGCCCTTTGCCTTTGCTAAAAATAAATAAATAAAATAATTCGAATATCTAAAATTAAAATATCTACAGTTAAAATCCCGACGGTCAAAACCCCTAAAATTACAATACTAATGTTTCAAATACACTAATGATGTAACTTCAAAGTATAGAACACCTAAGTTTGCAATGTCCAACATTCAGATTCCCTAATGGTTCAAAATATCAACAATCATAATCTATGAGTATAGAATATCGAGGTTTACAACATTGAATGTCAAAATACCAACATAAAACATTAAAAACAACATAGGCAGGAAAAATGTGGGTAGATAGAATTATGATGTTGCGGTTTAGTGTATTTGTTGTGTGTAGATGTTAAGTATTAGTTATACATATTTTATTACTGTTATACCTTTTTTAAGGCCTTATAAAAACGCAAATACGGAGCACACCGTTTAGGATACCTATATAACTATCTAAACCACGAAAAAAACTAAACGGAGCACCTGGACTTGGTTAGGTTAGGTTAATGTTAGAACATGATTACACGCACGCAGATAGTTAGGTATTTAGATTTTTAGATAAAACATGTGTTGGTATTGTAAATTTAATTTTTATGAACTTCGATATGCATTCGATATTTTAAAACTTTCATTATTTTGAAATTAGAGCAACCGACGGTATGGCGTTCTTTCACTACAGTAACCTTTCGATGGGACGTTTTAGATTTAATGACTTTCGATATTATGCCCTAAACCTTTAAATAATTTAATTTTACGTATTAATTGCTTTCTTTCGCTACACTAACCCTGTGATTGGACGTTTTCGATGTAGAGAGCGACCATCAATGTAGTGACTTTCGATATAATGCTCTAAACCCTGTATTCACGTATCAATAGCGTTCTTTCGCTACAGTAATCATTCGATTGGTCCTTTTCGATGTAGTAATCATCGATGTAGTGTCTTTCGATATTAGGCTCTAAACTGTATATACGTATCAATGGCTTTATTTCGCTACAGTAAGCATTCGATAGGACGTTTTCGATGTAGCGACCATCGATATAGTGTCTTTCGATATTATGCTCTAAACCCGAGGGGTGCTGTTTACAAAACGCCTTTGTTTCGTGACACTGAACAACTCCTGTTAACATTTATTGAAAATTCCTTAATTTACGACACAGGTAGGACGTTTTTTTGTACCTATTGCGGTACGGCGTAAATCACTTTGTGTAATGAGAAACGAGCTTCGATTTTTTTTGTAACGACAGACTTTTCTGTCATTTAAAAATAATTGTTGGTAAAGGTTTTTGTTTCTGTTGATAAAAAAGTAGGTATAGCTTACGTTATTTATTATGTATTACAAAATATAAATTATAACAAATACCTACCTATTTTTTGTATGTAATATGTTATGTTGTTATCATATGTATGTCATATGTATGTGACTTTGTTACTCCTTTACGCAAAAACTACTATACTGATTGCGATGAAACTTTTAATGTAGATACCTGAAGACCTAGAATAGAGCATTAGGCATAGTATATACTTTGATCCCGATCTTCTTCTTCGTGTCAAAGACTCAATTTTAAATGTACTTTGCCCAAAACTTGGCGACAGATACAGCATTATCTGTAGCTGTATTCAGGTCCTCCATCGAACAACTAGTGGGACACATGGAGCAGACCATAAGGTGGTTGATCCCGATAATCGCGCGGGATCGATATATATGCGGGTAAAACTGCGGGTCGCAGTTTGTATTAATTTAATGTGAAAAAACTAAACCTACCATAGAAACCTATTAACAAATATGATAAATTACATCATGAAAATGATAAGTAGTAGGGGGAATCCGCAATGAAACGGACACTATCGAAAATATTTTAAGTTTTTTGGATGGTGCCAACACCCAAAAAACATAAAATATTTTCGATCAAAAACTTGAGATACATATCGATAGTGTCCGTTTCATTGCGGATTCCCCCTATAATAATATCACTTTTGTATGAAAGATAAAACTCCAGAGGCCTCTTTTAAGTTCTCGTTTATCCAAAGGACCGAATAGGACAAAATTAAATAACAGATAAACGTAAATTGAAAAATTAAAATGGGATTTCTGTTTTATTAATATTTTTTGCTTTCCTTGTTGTGATAATTTTCGCCTAGACATTTGTTTATTAAGGCTACTAATATAATAAATGGGAAAGTTTGTGAGGCTGTTCGTAACTCTTCCACGCAAGAACTACTGAACCGATTGCGATGGAAATTGAGATAACTGAAACAACGCATAGGTAAGCTACTTTCTATTCCGATATTCTTACGCGATCGGAATGAGCACGAGTGAAACCAATAGGAATCAGGATCCTGAAAAAGAGAGTTATAAAGGTCTGGAAACATTGAACATATTACATAGTACATAATTAGGATTTCATTTCGTAAGGTACTTGCGGGTAACAAGAGCCGCTGTCTAATAAGAGCCACTATTTGAAAAACACACTTCTAACAGTTTTAATAGATTCCTCTCACGCACACATCTAAAGGACCAATAGGAGAGCTAACATGCGCGCTCGCACCGTTCGCGCGGTCCGCCATCTTGTCAGTCGCAACGATTCAATCGAATGACTCGGACGGCGTCACCTGGAATTAAAAATCATATGTGCTAAAACGCTTAAATTGTGCCGAAAATATATTGCTTTTCGAATATCTCATAAATATAACGTTTTATGTGTACATTTCTGTTTACTTATCAGGGTAAGTGTAGTGATTTTATTAATAACTGACAGTTTTAAGTTGAAATCTTTAAAATTAACATTAAGGTCTAACAAAGGCCACATTTGAGGCGGGTAAAAAGAGCCGGCCCTTAGACTTATGAATAGTTTTTTGTTTCTGTTAAAAACAAATTTCTTTTGTTTTTACCCGACTGTCAAGGAAGGGTTATGTTTTTCGCGCTTATCTTGTATGTTGCTAGCTTGTAAATTTCTTAATTATCTCGTATCTTCCAAATTTTTTGGATGGATTTTGACACTTGAAATATCGTTTTTTACAGACATTAAAAAAAACTTTAAAATAGACGAGTATTTCTAGTTGTCTCAGTTCTATTTTTTATATTTATTTACGCGTTTCACGTTTTCAGGATTAAAAAATGGAACCTCCGCCTAAAAAACGTCGTGCCCTTTGGTCACTGCAACAGTTAGAAGCTGCAATGACTGATGTTAGCTACATAGAATTGTTTTGTCATTTATTAATAACCTGAATAATCTTTTCTACTTGTGTGTATCTTTTACCTCACAGCTATAGAATTAATTATAACGCGCTAAGTTAGCATATTTCACAAAAAACCTTGTCTTGTAGGGAATCTCATATGTGACATCCTTTCATAAGTCTAACAAGAGCCAAGTTGTTTTTTTTTTGTAATTTTATTGTTTAATAACGTTATTGCTGTTTCAGATTTATATAATGTTGCGTTTACTTATTTAATAAATGTGATTATTTAGTGGGTATGGTACTGAAAAAAGCTGTTTAAAACATATTTTTGTAAGGACAGTTTAATAAGGTCCAGTGTCTGTTTTATCTTTAACTACTTACAGTAAAATCGTTATTTATGACTAAATAGTAGTATAAGCTAATGTAAACTAAAAAAATATCTATTTCGTGTTGATTGTTATTAAAATCTTAAACTATTTGAGGTGGTCCTTATTAGAACACTATGGTTTAATAAGAGCCACAGAGAGGTTTTTTAAAAAGCTTAATTTTGATGACAATAGTGCAACAAAACAATTAATTGTATTGTTTTTTCAGATTGTCAATAAAGCAAGTACGTTATGTAATAACTTGTTTTAGTGGTTTCCTCTATTTGTACTAAATATTTAAGTTTAATTTAAGGTGGCCCTTGTTTACCGCAAGTACCTTAGTAATTGAAGCTTACAAAAGAAAGCTAGTAAAAAAACGTATAAAAACCTATCTGAAATATACAAGTGCTAGCCTATGTCACGTGGTGTCACCCGCATTATAAGTCCGATTTCGCAAATAAATTATCATTTTGTAATCAATTTTTTATTGCTCTAGGCAAATCTACTAGATATATTTTAAAGGAAAAATACGTCTTCAAAAATTTACTCGCGGCGAATCTTTGGGTCAGTACCCCAACATCTATACCAACTAGACTACACGAGTTCCGTCCTCGAACGATGAATTTAAGAGGGCAGTCTACCTACCCTTTTCTCCATACAAACTTTACAAACGTAGTCGATTGTTTCCTCCCTGGACAAAGATATTAGAATAAATATGTTTATGATATAAGTCTTATATCAGCCATGACTATATGCCCCTACGTTTTGTTTTTTTTTTATTTTCTATTTTATGAATTTTATTTCTATTCTAATTAAAAAATGAAAAAAAAAAGCACAAAACGTAGGGGCATAGTTTTGTATAGGGGCGTTTGTATGGAGAAAGAGGAAAGAGTAGGTAGACTGTCCTCTTAACACGCATGTTTCCCCGCTGTCTCTGTTTTCGATTTAGGCTCATTTGTATTAAACGCCATCTATCCTCACTACAGGAAACGCTTTTTCACGTTTTATAGGGCATGAATCTCACATTTTATTAATTAAAACCCCAAATTAGAGCAGGCTTTCAAACGAGTAATAGGCCACTGGTGCCCAATTCGGATTGTCACTATACCTAATGCTAGTAAAACTTCAGTGAATCTCAAATCCTTTTACGTCCTGCATGACCTCACAAAGATATAAAATATCAGTACACGAAGGTAATAAAGGATAGATAACATCTGATATTTTTTTGGGTTCGCTCTCAAAGGGTAAAAATAGGACCCTGTTACTAAAAGTCCGCTGTCCGTCTGTCTGTCCATCTATCTGGACAGACAGACTTATATAAATAATTATTTTAATTTATTTAGTGATTTAAGATGGTATACTGTTGGTATAGTTATATTGTAGACTAGCTGTGCCCGCGACTTCGTCAGCGTTTTTCGGACTACCTATCCATCGCTGAGCAAAAGTCTACACTTGAACGGACGACCAGGGAAGTCTGTTGCTGAACAGAAGAGAATCATAGCAGAGTCTATTTAAGTGTAGATTTTGCACAGCGCAGCGGTAGGTAACGTGTTGCATGCTTATTCGCATTACTTATAATAAGAAGTAGCCTTTATCGAATATTAAAAATAAATCAAAACCCGACTTCGAATTAAGGACAAAACAATAAAAATAAGCTCTCCAACATAAAGTGCAACATCATCTCTGCCTCTGCCCGATAGACAATTTCTCTCCGTTTCCCCTCCCTCAGCACGGTCACGCCACCGTCTCGAGGTCCCCAAAGCCGGTGATAAAGCCCCCCCTCCCTCACCGAGTTCACCACCAGAGGCTGAGGTGATTTTTTATGTGGTTATCTTCCATGCGGCCCCTTTCTTGCGGAAAGGACCCCGAGCCCGCTGACGCGGGATTACGGATTAGAAGCCTGGCAAGCCCGGTTTCCCACCTCGTGAGCCTCTTAGCTTTCAGCTACTGAGTCCCCTCACAACGGCAAGGTGGACGACCATCTGGAGGGTAAAACGTAACGTCGTGTCCGGGACTCGTGACTCGAACGCGCAGCCGTCTAATCGGAAGCCATCACTCGGCTCGGTAGGCCACCGTTCCTTAAAAAGGGAATGCGCCGGTCTGTGATTCGAACGCGGAACCCTCGAATCGGAATCCACAGCTGCCATCGTGCCACGTAAACTACATGCAATCAGCATCTACTCAGTGAAACTGCCTCATTACAGCTATATTTTTTTAATCCTTTTTATTGAAATTTCGACTGCCACTAAAAATTATCAAAATTGTAACCGTAACTTTAATCACTGAAGAATTTTTGAGAAGGTGGTTTCAGGTGGTCCATCAATTTGTACCTTGTTCTTAATAAGCCGATTCTATTGATGGTAGTCCAAAAATTAGTAATTTACAGCATTGCGGGATGCTATTCTGCTCATCATTCCGAAGGTTCTCATCAGATCTTCACCAACAATTTATGGAACCAACTCGGGACTCTCACTTTCCAAATAAAAAAAGAATGATCGAAATCGGACTTTATATGCCGGAGTACGGTTTGAACATATTCACATACAAACAATATGCGGGTAGAATTGAGCAGATCCTCTTTTTTTTAAAGTCGGTTAAAAACAACCATTATAAAGAATTTCCGTATGTCCGAAGGATCCGGATATATGGAGAGACAAAGGTATACGGTATTTTAGGAATTTCCTGAAAAAAAACTGGATATCCGGTTTTTTTTATTTTCGACCGGATATCCGGTTAGTCATGTATTGATTCCACACAACATATTTCTTCAATACAACATTCAAACTAACTAAGTAAAAGCAGAAAAATCACTTTATCCGGATAACCGGACAAAATATCCGGATAAAAAATAGCCTATATGTTAATCGGGGTCTAAAGCTATCTGCATACTAAATTTGGTTAAAATCGGATAAGCCGTTTCTGAGATTAGCGGGCACAAAGGCACACACAAACAGACAAACAGACAAACAGACAAACAGACAAACAGACAACCAGAAAAATAGGTTCTACTGCGTTCATAGATACCCATACAATTTATATTTTTTTTATATCTTCCAAAAACAGACACCGCTGAGTTACGATTTTATTATATGTATAGATAAACAAATAAAACCTATTTCCTTTTATTGTTTTTTATTGTATAAGGCCGTATTCAGAAAGAAAGCTGGAAACTTATAAGCGCTTACCAGCGCTTGACAGCGCTGGTGACCCACGCAGGAAAATGTATGAACCCGCGCCGATAAGCACTGATCGGTGCCGACAAGTTCCGACAAGCTTCAACACGCGTTGGTCAGCGCTGGGCTGCTGACGTCAAATCATCGTCCGATTAGTCCGACATTTTGCTTGGTCTGCCTCAACCTGCTTCCTTTGTGTAGAACGAACCAGCTCTGTCAAGCGCTGGTAAGCGCTTATAAGTTTCCAGCTTTCTTTCTGAATACGCCCTAAAACGAGGTAAGGCTAAGCAATTGTTATGGCCCGGCCATAGTAACAGGAATCTAATGCATATAATCTATAGCAATTATTTTTGCAATTATTTTAACCTGTAAATAGAGTGACACCAACGTTTAACGACCATCATCACGATAATTAACGGCAATTCCCGTTACTGTAACCAGGCCTTTACTGTGCATTTTTCATGTCAAATCATCAAACTGAGACACTAATACGAGCTTTACAAAAACTTCAAACATACTTTTTCAATCGGTCACGTCATGTTTTTTCTATTTGACTCAGTAGGTATAATATAAATCTCACTACCGATGCCATCCTCGGCAATACCTAGTGTTCATTACTCGGCACTCTACGACATCTATGGGCACTGTCCCAGTTTTAATATTTAAGGATTTATAGTCCCAAAGGCAGCATTCATTTTCCAGCCTCAGTACAATCGGGGCCACATAATTTCATACAATTACCAATACTGAATTCAATTTTATATTGTGGTGTTGAATTTATTACGGCCGTTTCTCATATTTTTATGGTTCGGAGATTATAAATTTTAAATTTGTAATTTTTGTGTCGCATTTTTTTTTGTACATGTTAGCTGTAGGTAGGTAGAACTGGTGTTAGAGATTTAAGTTTATGTTTTCAGAAGTTGAAAAGGAGGTAATTAATCAATCGGTTTTAATTTCAAAATTTATCTTTTTTATCTAAATAAAGATAAAGTGAAACGACTATTTTGATTATTTATTTAGAACAAAATGAAAGAATGGGGAAATTAGTCTGTAGAGGTATTTTTACAGAAAGTTTGCGAGGTAAATCTATCAGGAATTTTTCAAATCGTATTTCAGAATAACCTATTTTTAGACTGTTTGTTTTCATTCACAATTTTTGTGGTTTGATTAATTTTATGGGTCTTCTTCTATTCGTATACTGGTGTGGCTCACCTTGAGTTTCCAGATCGTCCTAAGCCTCTAACTTGACCTAAGGACTGCTATCGGAGATAACAACCGGGACCAGCTGCTTAACGTGCCTTCCGAAGCGCGGAGGCTATCCATCTTGAATGGTCGACCATTCATGAACGGCTGGTGAAGCTGCCAATGAGCTCCTCATTGGCCTCGCCATTGCGATGATATATAGATCAGTCAGGACTTTGAATTTTATATAAACCTATATCTATTAATAATTATAGACATTGTTAGTAGGTATCTGGGGGCACGGTAGTGCCCCCGCCAAGACGAGCCAGCGTACGGGCACTACCCACCTTTTCTCGAAAGGTTTCGTCGGTATTTTGAACCCTCATAACTTGGGTTTGGAATATACCAGATGAATGTAATTCACGGGGTATAATGTCAATAGGGAACTTAATAAAAATACACAGTTTCAGTTACATAGCTTTTATAGTTTAGATTTTATTGATATCTAAAAACCCCCGATTTCGTCACTGACTCATTCACTCACTCACTCACTCACTCACTCACTGATGATCATCAAAATTCAAATGGTACTTCCCGAAGTCCTAGAAAGCTAAAATTTGATATGTAGGTTGGTATTAGTACACAAACAACTAAAAAATTCTAAAAGTTGAAACTTTCACCCCCCAACTTCTAAAATTAAGGGTGGCTATTTGTATGAGACTTTCGCAAATTTTGATGCTAGAGGTAGTACCACTTCTTATTATAAATAATAAAATACAGAAAATTAGGAATTTTAGTAATTCACCCTCTACCCTTTAAATTAGGGGATGTAACTAAGCGCCCCCACAACACCTAATGTGTATAAGAGGTGCTTGAGGTATGAAAATTGATTGATAATTAGAAAGGTTTACCGCTGTCGTGCAGTGATGGACAACAAGAATATATTTAAAAGTTGTTTCGCTATCCGCCATTGATGGCCAAACAAGTGGTAAATATTGGAAACATGGGCCTAAACGCCGTACCTACGGCGTGACGTGTAAGTCGCTAATAAACGACCTATTGTAATGTAAATGAAAAAAAAAATACTGATCTACTTTACCTACTAATATTATGAAGCTGAAAGTTTCTTTGATAGAAAAAAAATGTAATAATTAGGCAAACTACAAAAAGAGATGAAATCCCCTCAAAAACATTTTCATGTAAAATGTAGCCAAGACGAGAGTGAGATCATATTATCATGATGGGCACTGTCAAAAAGTTATCAGATGTCATGTACCTACAGCCAAGCTTATATCTCTACACGGCTCAACTCCACAAGCACCTTACTTCACAAACTCAACATCTTAGCCAAAATATATGGGCTTGGCCGTTTCATTACCGCAAGAACAAATGTTTAACAGAAAACCCATGCATGGTAGCGAAACGGCCAGCCATATATTTGGCTAAGATGTTGAGTTTGTGAAGTAAGGTGCTTGTGGAGTTGAGCCGTGTAGAGATATAAGCTTGGCTGTAGGTACATGACATCTGATAACTTTTTGACAGTGCCCATCATGATAATATGATCTCGCTCTCGTCTTGGCTACATTTTACATGAAAATGTTTTTGAGGGGTTTTTTTCTTTGAGAAATCAATTTGCCACAAACACCTTTGTCCGAAAGTGTACCTAACTACGATAGTTACCTGTGAGACATTGCCCGGAATCCCTCGGAGTGTGATACAACATTTTCAAGGTACCTATATTAAATATGACCTCTAACTGACCCCCGCTTTTGTATCCGACAATACCCAGGTGAAACATCTAGCTTATTTGCCGTGGCTATTACCCTTTTTATTACAATAGTAGGTAGATTTTATGGGGCGAGCCGTCGAAGGGTTTCTGTGATTAATTTATTCTTGCAGGGATTTCCTTTTAAAGAAAAGATGTCTGTTACGTTGTAAAAATGATCATTTTTCGTTTGTTGTTTTTTTTTATTGTTGGACTTTCTCTTTTGCCTACTTTTTAAGCGGATTGGTGTTTATATTGAACTAGCAGATTCCCGCGCTGTTACCCGCGTAAGTCCGTATCCCGTATTAGGAATATCGAGATTTGTTAGCGACTGGATAACTTGGAAAATGACAAGTAATCACTAATTGTTAGTCATGAAGCATTTGGGAAGAGTCGTTAGGAACATTTCCAAAACTCAAATAGCCTTATTAAGAGGATAGTTTCCATTCTCTTTCTCCATACAAACGTAGTTAAATTTTCCTCCCTGGATAAAGACATTAGAGCAAATATGTTTATGCCATAAAACCTATATCTGTCATGACAATGCATCTACCTTTTTTTTTAATTTTTCTAATTTATAAGAAAAAAAAATGAAAAAAATATAAAGGTAGATGCATAGTCATGACAGATATAAGTTTTATGGCATAAACATATTTGCTCTAATGTCTTTATCCAGGGAGGAAAATTTAAACTACGTTTGTATGGAGAAAGAGAATGGAGACTATCCTCTTAATAAACGTGTAGTAAGGTTGGAGTGGTGATAACATGCTTTGTCTTTTTCCTTGACACGAATTTTCAAAGATGACAGACAGAAACAAAAAGTGGAAAAAATATTCCGACCTTACTTCAAGTTTATTAATAAGAAACTGAAAATGCTTATTTCGAAGAGTTTAGGTGCGAAAACGACCGGACCTAAACCGACGTATAGGTCATGCATTTAAATGGATATCTATCTTCTTTCTTCTAATATATAAAATGTCCATGTCACAATGTTAGTTACCGTACTCCTCCGAAAAGGCTTGACCGATTTTTATGACATTTTATATTCGTATTCAGTAGGTCTGAGAATACGCTACTATCTATTAAAAAAAAAAAAAGACAAAACAACGTTTGCCGGGTCGGCTAATAGTTATATAAACAAACATACCTATATTTCAAATAATAAAACAAATATTTATGCATACAATAAACATTATACCTATACGAACAATTTTCTATTTATTTTCACATTCGAATAGTTAAATTGAAAATAAACAAATCAGATAATGGAATCGGATATAATTGCCCATTGGTTTAATTGAAACAGCCGGAAGCCCAAAAACAAGTATTTGTTGATTTAGAATAAAACTAGCGTAACTTAAATTGTTTTATTTTCATTTTGCACAATTTGTAAACTTCATATGTGTAGAATAATATTTTGACTCATGTATGTTTTAGGTTGTAATTATTTTATCTAATCTATACTAGCTGACCCGGCACCACCTCGTATCGCCACAAAAAAGAGTGATGTTCCATCCCTCTCGAGAGTCCGAGGTTCGCCAAAACCACACATATTTTTTTTAGTAAGTAGGTAAGTTATCATTAACTATACCTTCTGCAAGTAGATTTATCAATATGTTCACCCTATTATATGCCAGGGCTCCACGATCATTATTTTAACTAGGTATTAGGTAAATAAGAGAATAAAAAAATATTACCCTCCTCTTCAATCCGCAGTCGGATAAGGTCTCTTTGAAAATAATCAAGCAACCCTAATAAATGATAGCCATTACCTACTTAGCTCCATTGTTACACAATTAATTTAAACCTTAATTAAAGCCCTTCGGAAAGGGCCCAAAATCTTTACGGCCAATGCCCATTAAACAGCCAATAGCTAATCGAGCTTAACTGTTAACTCCGAACGGTGGAAGGGTCTTCTGTATTCAACCCTAGAGAGTGCTAAATACGAACCAATGACCATCTGCTTGTATCAATTAATCTTATTAACAACCTAAGGTTTTCTTCCTTGAGTTATTTTTGTAATATAAGAATTTACTGTACGAAAGTAAGATCATGCATTTTGGATGCATATTTGATTTTGTAGGATTTTTATTGTACAAACACTTACAAATAATCATGTTTTTAGTTAAAAAAAACATTTAAAATGTCTTATTACAGTACGATTCCTTCGTAATCTAATACAGTTAAGTTGTTGTGGATTTTAACCGAACTTTAATGCATAACATTCTATTCTTTATCTAGGTTGCTTGACTTATTTTTACTACGACGCTAAAGCTGTCTTTTTAAATTGTGTTTTTGTTAAATTGCTTAAAAAAATTTAGTTCATTTAAAATACTTTATCTAAGTAACGTAAGAAATTAAAAAAGAAAACTGAAGTTGTTGGTAACGCCCACTCAAATCAAGATTCAAGATGTGGTGTTCCCGTGTTGTACATAGGTACATACATACGTGTTGTACATAGGTAGGATTGCCTGGCTATAGAGCTAGGCAATGCCATCAGCCTGATATCACTAGACGCCTCGACAAGACGCGCCGACAATTCCCTTTAGTAAGACCTTAGTACAGGACCCCCAGCCCGTTAAGTTTCGAGACCATTGGGTGGTCTCAAAACTTAACATGTGTACAGATAGCAGCTAAGGTTATTATTTAATTATTTTTAGTTTGAAACAAAATTTGTCTAAAGAGATTCAAAGCAGAATTCACGATGCTTGTAAACCTTGAAAAGGACAAATTACAGAGTCATTTTAACAAATTGAAAGCGGTTTTTATAAGATTTCTCGATTGTAGTAATATCTTCAATTTCTGTAATCTATTCAAATTACTTTACTCAGATAAAATCCTTTTAATTTTAACAGACGGCAGACATCTCATAGACTATTTGACTATTTTATTTGACTATTATTATTATATTTACATTTTGAAGGCAGACGTCCTTTGCAAGGCCGGTCGGACTTTGGAGATATTTTTGAATGAATTTGACTCAATGTATTCATTGAGGTAATGTACCAAATATGATATCACATAAGTATTCTATGTTCCTTTTACACGAAATAACTATAAAAAGTCACTGCAGCGCTGACAATACTGTTACGTCTAAAGTAAAAATGAAATTAGTATCGCTGCGGAGGGCGATGAATGACGAATAAAACGTCAAAAACATAGTAGCCGTTTACAACTGTTTTCCTTTAAATGTCATATCTATTGTTAAGGTTGTACCAATGTACGGACACCATCATCGACCCAACTTTCTAAGTTGGCAATACTAATTGCGAGCAAACACAACGTTTATTTTTTCGTTAGCGATCAACCGCAAAACTGATCGAGAGATAATAAAATCTTAATAAAAGCCGAAAGTGCAAGTTTTTGTACTATATTTTTCTTAATTCATATGATGGTTAAAAACCACGACGATATAGCATTAGTTTGGCCTTAGGTATACCTCGTTCTAACTTACCAGATGTTTGCATGAAAATCAGATAAATGGATAGATTAAGGCTTTATTGTACCAAAAAGATAAAAATACAAGAAATTATAGAAAGAACAACTAAAGTGATACAATGGGCGGCCTTATCGCATATATCGCGCGATCTCTTCATGCCAACCAGTGTATGGAAAAGACTCAAGGAAGGGGAAGAGTGATCGGATTAGATCAAAGACTTCCTGCCGCATTCACATACGACCCAATGCGTTGTTTAAGAGCCTTAAGAGAGAGTTTGTGGATGAGATAGTGTTTTAAGTAAATTATTTTTTTTATGTTTATTATTTTGTATATTATAACTTATTTGAACAGATAGACAGACAGACAGAGTTACTTTCGCTCTTGTAATGCTAGTAAGGATTATTATAGTAAGTATAGATTATTGCTCCAGTTCCACTTTTCTTCAATAATATTATATATGCGACAATGTAAATCACATGATTACTGCAAAAAAATAAATATACAAAAAAAAAACCCCATGAGTTTCTTGTGTCTTCTTCTCATGTCATGGAGGTCGCGATCCGAAGACATAGTAGAGTAGATTAAATAAAAAAAAATGACATGTCAAAGAGATATCTTACTAATATCCGAATGAATAAACGTACTTTGATTTTGATTTTTTTTTTTTGATTTTGCCCTATAGCCGCTAAACTCAAAATCCCTGTCGGGCTCATCGAAAATTGTTTTATGACGGAATGTCGTAGAACGTAGTTTTTTGTGTATGGATTGTAGGTGACATTGCAAACCCTATCCAAATTTTAGACAAAATATGTCTGTTTTGGCTAAAATGTCGATAGGCTTCAATACGTTTTGACATGTTTGCCTGGAAACTGCACTAAAATGTCGGAAACAATATCAATTGCAATCCATACACAAAAAAAAGTTTAACAACATTCCGTCATGAAATAATCAACAATTTTCGATAAACCCGACATGGACTTTGAGTTTAGCGGCTATAGGGCTCTTAATGCTTTGTCTTGAGACAAACTCACGACAGAGTGATAATAATCAACGTCAGCGAAAATGTGACAAAAGCATAGGGTCGTTTGTGAAAACGACTATCATTTCCTAAAAAAAGAGCATCCTTCGCTTCGCGACCTAACCCTGTATCAACACCTACTTATCAAAATTGTAAACCAACTCTCAGCAAGTAATCGAAAATAATATTAATATTTTCACCATATATTTGACGTGATGGTTTTTCTTGTAAGCCGACTTAACATAAGTGACTTTTTATGTTAAATAAAGTAGTGTTGAGATGCTTGGATTTTATATTTATCTTTTCAATTTTTTTGCGTATGTTTTTTTACAGTTTGTGTATATCGGGCTCGACATAATGATTAGGAAAGGTAACTGAAGATTTTTTCGTGATATCGTGGAAATATCCTATCTCAGAAATAATCACTCCATAATGTGTCCATAAAATTATTAAACAGTATCGATGTACCTACCTATATGGAAAATTACCTAACAAACAAAACAACAACTATATATAAAAATCTCATCATCCGTTTGTGGCTACAATGCCACAGACAGATATACAGACACACAGATGCATAGACACCTCAAACTTATAACACCCTTCTTTTTCCGTCAGGAGTTAACAAAAATCTCACGATCGAATCACTGCAGTAAAGTCTAAAACTACAGATAAAATGCGAGCGAGCGTGCAATATGGCGAAGAAGAATATTCTCACTAATAATATTATGATAGACAAAAGAATCAAACCTACATTTAGTTACAACCATAATAGTATAAGAAACGTAGTTTAAACTGATCCGCGGTGGTGTCAGCCGGTAACACATTAGCCGTAATAAATTTCTTTTCGCAGATGTTCCACGCGGCCTTTATTGGATCCCTCAGAAAGAGATATAACATACAATATAACAGATATTACATTATAACAAAAAGTGATTTTAGCTCTTCAAATATTTACTTAGGAAATACATAACCAGTTATTTTGTTTGCATCTCAACATGGAAGGCATCATTGGGCCGAATGGTGTTCCTTTGTCTTTTTAAACAATTATACTTATTTATTTATTTAAATATTTTAGACTTATTTTATAGACAACTAGCGTGCCCAGCAATTTTAGCCGCGTAAGTCTCAATCTCGTGGAAACTCATGTGTTATTCTTTACCCGGTCTCCAGAATCTACAAACCAAATTTACTTGCAATCGGTTCTGCGATTATTGCGTCAAAAAACGAACAAACTTTAAAGAGTCAATTATACTTAATACTTACTAAGTGTACTTTCTACTCTAGCGAAGGCGAAGGAATAGGTATTTGATCTCTACGCTAACAATATAATATGCGGGATTTCATTTTCACATATTGTTGGTAATCTCCTCATAGAATGATGACTGCTTATTATTTCCTTGTAGATAGCGCTTTATGGAATTGTGGTATATTAAGGTTTCTTTTTTGACGTTTTCGTCTTAATAATCTACTATATAAAAATAAGTCGGGTTTTCCTTCCTGACGCTATAACTCCAGAACGCACGAACCGATTTCCACGGTTTTGCATTCGTTGGAAAGGTCTCGGGCTCCGTGAGGTTTATAGCAAAAAAAATCAGGAAAAATTTAAAAAGAAAAGCTGGAAAATCAAAATCAAACTCAGCGATGACGTATGACGATGACGTATGACGATGACGTATGACGATGACGTATGACGATGACGTATGACGATGACGTATGACGATGACGTATGACGATGACGTATGACGATGACGTATGACGATGACGTATGACGATGACGTATGACGATGACGTATGACGATGACGTATGACGATGACGTATGACGATGACGTATGACGATGACGTATGACGATGACGTATGACGATGACGTATGACGATGACGTATGACGATGACGTATGACGATGACGTATGACGATGACGTATGACGATGACGTATGACGATGACGTATGACGATGACGTATGACGATGACGTATGACGATGACGTATGACGATGACGTATGACGATGACGTATGACGATGACGTATGACGATGACGTATGACGATGACGTATGACGATGACGTATGACGATGACGTATGACGATGACGTATGACGTATGACAATGACGTATGACGATGACGTATGACGATGACGTATGACGATGACGTATGACGATGACGTATGACGATGACGTATGACGATGACGTATTACGATGACGTATGACGATGACGTATGACGATGAAGTATGACGATGACGTATGACGTATGACGTACGATAAATAAAATATTTTTTTTTCCTTTTCAAATATAAAACAAAAAAAAAATTTCTTCATATTTTAATCACCAAACGAAATGTTACATAAAACGAAGCCATCTGGTGGCGAAACGGAGTTCGCCTGGTTTTCTAGTCTGTATCTAATAATATCGTTACAATTTCGTTTGGATTTCGAAATAAATGTGATTCTTTTTTGTGAAACGAATAAGATTCTATCTTCTATTAGATACATTTTCAAGTTTATTATTGGTGTTTTAATATTATAATATTAAAACACCAATAATATTAGTATAGAGTATATATACTCTATACTAATATTATTGTGCTTCAACATTGTTTTCTATAGAAAACAATGTTGAAGCACTTTGGTTTCGGAACGCGCCCTCCGATGAGTAGACCACAAGAAACTCATGACGGTTTAGTTTTTTTGAGCATGTGTTAATCAAATCAATATCATTATTATTAGACACGGATCTAGATCGCGTTATAGATAACGGTCACACCGGCTGTGGTCCCGAGAAGACTGACATGACGGCCGGTGTGACCCGTTTGCCGAAACGTCGAGGTAATTAATCAAAATGATTATCTATTACGCGATCTAGACCCGTGTCTAATAATAATGATTAAATCAATAAAATAAATAAATAAATATTTCCCGACGTTACACACAGCGCAATTTAGCCCCAAACTAAGCACTAGGCTTGTACTATGGGTACTAGACTACGGATATACTAAATATTAATACTTTTTTTTGTAAATACATACACATAATCATAGAAAACACCCAGCCCAGAAACAAACGCAAATGGTTTAAGTTTAAAAAGTATGTAACTCGAATAGTTTCTATAAATTGAAATCCAATTCGCCAATTACACAGCGTGCTACACGTTACACCTTAGCTCTAATGGACCGAAATTAAACTACAGATCACGCTTCATTCCACGACTGTTTATTGAATAAATAAAAGCTACCCCTGAAACTTTATTCAAAGTTCCCGAGACCTCTTTTGCCGACCGCAGGTATGAAGTTAAAAACCCGTGTGTGGGGACAAAATAAATGACAATTTATGGTAATGGAAACAGCCCGGGACAGGCTGTAAACTACTCGAGTCTTCACATAAATAGTGCGGTGTGAATGTGTCCATTTAATTCTTAAAAATGGTGCTTTAAATACGGGGATAATTTGTTTCTTTTTCGTAATAGGTACTTCATGTTCTTTAGGATTCCGAAGAGCTCAGTGGCCTAGCTGTACCTGCCGATCTTGAACGGTCGTGCTGGTTAAGCAACGCTTGTCATTTCTTGGAGGGGTGAATTTGCTTGGCGAAAATCATTTTCTTGAGCTCCTCCGTGCTTCGGCACGTTAAGCAGTCAAGTTAAGTTATAAGTGTCATGGCCAATTATTGGCCATGGCACTTATTAATAGCCTATGTCCTACCCCGAGGTCTGATCTATCCCTATATCAATACTCATTAAAACTAGTTGAGTGGTTTAGGATTAAAAACGTGAAAACAGACAACAGACTGGCAAACACAGTTACTTTCGAATTTAAAAATGAGGAATTGGGAAATATCGAAATAAACTTATTTTCATTTCATTTTATTTCATTAACTTCTATGAGAACTCCTTTACCGCTCGCAGTGTGCTGCAGCTCTGGAACGGTGTCCGGTCAGCCCTCTACTGTTCGCCAGTCCAAGTTACTGGCAGTTTTCAAGTCGCATGTCTACAGACACTATCTCGATCTCACGGAAGGAATACAATCGTATAATGTAGGTAGGTATAGGTAAAATGTTTGTGTACCTTTATGTTTATTTAATAAACTTTTTAAATTCACACGATTTGTTAACAAATTTGTTAATTTGTTTGATTTGTTAACGGTCTTAATTGCGTATTATTATTTATTTTCATACTTCGGCGTTTCAATGGTCTTGGTACGCGATTATAACTTGGGAAAATATAACTATTTTTATTTCGTTTATTGTGTGTAATAGGAGAAAGTCACTTTTTACTTAAACCTAAATATCTCGTTTACGACAGGACTAACACGAATGAATAAATATACACAACTAGCTGACCCGGCAAACGTTGTTTTGCCTTATAAATTATAGATAATTAAATTTTTCCTGAATTTTCTTTGCTATAAACCTCACGGAGCCCGAGACCTTTCCAACGAATGCAAAACCGTGGAAATCGGTTCGTGCGTTCTGGAGTTATAGCGTCAGGAAGGAAAACCCGACTTATTTTTATATAGTAAAAAAAAGAAGATAAAGGTTGATATTTTGGTTACCTATGACAGGAAAATCAATTTCATTTGTTTACTTTAACAATGTCTTGTCCATTCATTGGTTGCCTGGAATAGATCGCCCATAGTCGATAAGGCCGCCCATTGTGCCACGTTAATTTAAAGTTATTCTTTGTATAATTTGAATTATGTGTTTTTGGTACAAAGAAGTGTTAATCTATCATATCTCCATCACGTTTATTAATCTGCCTGAAGTAAACAGATAATATTTATTGAAAAATCAATTCGTTTTATCACTATTATGGTTCGTATTCCCAGGAAAGAGTATTTAGTTGGAAACAGTGTAAGTAAATCAGTATGTCAGTGTACCCCCGATATTTCCTCGATTATCGGGACTTACGCAGATAAAACTGTGGGGCCCTGCTAGTATAAAAAAAGTTATGTCACTTCAAAATGCAATAACAATATTCGAGATAGGCCGATTTTGATGATGTTTATTTTGTCAAATGTCTCTTCGCGTGTAACTTCTGTTACTACTGTACTGTGATCTAGCCAGTCCTTCAATACTTGTCCTTTCCTACTGCAATGGTGTGTAGAAATCCAGTACCCCTCTTTCATTTTCCCCCCCTCCCCCTTGCATATCCTCTCGAGTCGGGCAGCTACGAGTTCTTACCTATAATATTTTGCTATCGGCGCGGCGGCGAGGTGCTACAAAAAGACTACGACCTATGACGACTGTAGCCGTGCTACGGAACTGCTACGCGACTGTCCTACCCGATACCCGTCACGCATGCTACACGGTTAATTACCCGACTGCCGAAGGAGGGTTATGGTTTTTATATGATTTATTTTCCATGGTCACCATGGTCATCGTTCATAATAAAAAAGAGTAATTTCAACTGGCTTAGTTAGGCTGAGGCTGAGGTCTCACGTAACCCTTGTAATGCAGTAATGTAATGCATTTTGAACATTAAATATTGAACCTGGTTGGAAGTAAAATGAAATAATAATTGATTTATTATTTATTGGAATAAAATATAAAGCTTTATTTATTGTTTTTTTTTTAACCTATATTGTCCCACTGCTGGGCAAAGGTCTCCCTAACATCCTTCCAAGCAGTCCGGTCCTGGGCCAGGTTTAGCCAATCTCCGTCAAATGAAAAGAAGTAAAGAAAACTGTTACTTACCTACACATGGATCAAAGACATCTGAGCAAATATTAATTTAATTTACCTAATTAAGTTACGGGCGTCCATATTTATAGTAAATACCTACAACGTTTACTCTATTTCAGAAAGTTAGATCAAAAATGTGAACAAAGAACTGTCAATTTTAAAGGAAAAGTTAATTAAGAACTTTGCAATAAATGTATGGGATTTTTGTTCACATTTTTGATCTAAGTTTCTGAAATAGAGTATTATTAGTTTTAAAATCTGCCTTTTTAACCAACTGTTTGTTTCAACACTGTGTACTAAGAACCGCTTACATTAGGGTTGGTCGTCTGAGACGAGCACGTTTCCTGTGACACCTCTACGTGACGAAGTACCCCCTCGCGGATAGCTGTCTCGAATAAAAACCCCTTTTTCTCCAGGAAATCTCGTACTTTCGACTGCATCGAGATGTAATGGGGCTTTGGTTTTAGGAGGAAATTGCCACTTTCGCGGTTGAGCTCAATTCTTGTTCCTGAGTGGTTTTATATGTTGGATGTTAGATGAAGTAGTTTTGGCTTGAAGTGCTTAACAAGTTGACGTAGATTTGTCGATTGAACACTGTTTGTTTTGAGGTTCCTTATAAAAAAGGGTAAAAACGGGACCCTATTACTGAGACTCCGCTGTCCGTTAGTATGTCTCTAGGTTGTTTCTTATGAACCGATTACGGTTCGAGAATTGAAATTTTCACAGATGATGTGTTTCTGTTGCCGCTATACTAAGAAATACTGACTGTATTACGTTACTGCGAATAACAGACTGCCAATAATGTCATTGCAACACACGTTACCGCGAAAAGTAGATACTGCAAACGAACAGAACTGCGAAGTTGTGGTAGTGCCAATAATTATAACGTCGACATCCGCCGCCGCCGAAACACTTTACTGTTAACTTTTAGAACCCCAAATAAAACAGAATTGATTTGCTCTATTCAACAAACGTGATTTACAAAAGCTAAACCCAACGTTAGCGCGATTTAATTTTACCATTGGCGCCATCTAGTGATAAATTGGCGTCAGTGGTGAAGAAAAATGTAAACTTGCTTCGTTCACGGGTTTCGCTTGGTCCAGTGTTATTTTTTGTTTGTCGTGTCGCCCAACAGGCGTAATGATTTTATTATTTTCATGTGGCGAACGTAGTGTTAGAGTTATCCGGTCTAAGGCCTCTAACTTGATCTAACGAGACCTAACGAGAACCGGTTGGTATCAGAGATCACAACCGGGACTAACTGCTTAAGATAGATAGATAGATTAACACTTTTTTGAACCAAAAACACAAAATACAAATTATACAAAGAATAACTTAAAACTAGAGTGGCACAATGGGCGGCCTTATCGCCTATGGGCGATCTCTTCCCTTTTTCAGTAGCTTGCTAGTTTAAGCGTGAAGCGCTAGCCACACCTGCCAGTTGAAAGGTTATTCGAGTTATAGGTTATTTATTCGATACGTCTAGGTAAATTACTGTAGTACCACGACTTTTCTAAATTTGAAACTATTTTTAGATACCTAATTTTAAGGCGAAAACAAGTCAGCCCATTACGTGCTTTCTGTTTACCAAGCTTCTCACGACTCAAAAACGTAATAAAAGTAATAGAAATCATAAAATTATGCTGAAAAATTAATTAAATATAATTTATAACGGCAAAGGGCAAACGCGGACTAAATATTTAAAATCTGCGAGTTAAAAATAGGTAAGTATAAAATAGATAAATGAAAAGGCGCATATTTTTCAATCGCCTCTTTGTATTTCGTTAATATGTCGTTTTGTCTCATATTTATTTGTTTACCTACCCGTGGCAAAGCGGTCAAACGCGTTGGTTCGGATTACCAATAGTCGCGGGTTCGAATCCCGTCGGGTGCTAAAGTTTTTAAAAGCATTTTTTCAAAAAGCAGACTTACTTCTTCTTTTTTTAGGGTACCGTACCTAAAGGTAAAAACGGAACCCTATTACTGAGACTTCGCTGTCCGTCCGTCCGTCCGTCCGTCCGTCCGTCCGTCCGTCCGTCCGTCCGTCCGTCCGTCCGTCCGTCCGTCCGTCCGTCCGTCCGTCCGTCTGTCCGTCTGTCCGTCCGTCCGTCCGTCCGTCCGTCCGTCCGTCCGTCTGTCCGTCCGTCCGTCCGTCCGTCCGTCCGTCTGTCCGTCTGTCCGTCTGTCCGTCTGTCCGTCTGTCCGTCTGTCCGTCTGTCCGTCTGTCCGTCTGTCCGTCTGTCCGTCTGTCCGTCTGTCCGTCTGTCCGTCTGTCCGTCTGTCCGTCTGTCCGTCTGTCCGTCTGTCCGTCTGTCCGTCTGTCCGTCTGTCCGTCTGTCCGTCTGTCCGTCTGTCCGTCTGTCCGTCTGTCCGTCTGTCCGTCTGTCCGTCTGTCCGTCTGTCCGTCTGTCCGTCTGTCCGTCTGTCCGTCTGTCCGTCTGTCCGTCTGTCCGTCTGTCCGTCTGTCCGTCTGTCCGTCAAAAAAACTCAAAACTCAAAACTCAAAATTATTTATTCATTTAGAATGTATATTAAACACACATACGTACGTTTTGAAACGTCAAGATTTTATTTTACCGAGGTTTCGGAACGCGCCCTCCGATGAGAAGAAACCACAAGAAACTCATGGGGTTTTTTTTTTCAATTATTTTTTTTTATCATGTTTTATATTACAATCGTCATAATACAGATATTTGTAATTTGAACAGGAGCAGTTAACAATCATGTCCATGGATTCTTTTCATCAAAATATTTAGACGTGCTATAGTACGCCTTATTACACAATTTAAGCTTAATATATTTTTTGAATCTTGTAATGGACATGTCACATACGTCTTCTGGTAGTTTATTATAATAAAGTACACTAGTACTACAGAACGACTTACTTATTTTCTGGAGCCTACTATAGAGCACAGTCAGATCATCCTTATGTCTCAAATTAACCTGACGGACATCACTGTATTTGTGAAATTTACTTGATTTATTCTTATGTACGTATAGCAGAATTTCATATATGTATTGAGAGTACACAGTTAAAATGTTTATCTCTTTAAACTTTTCTTCAAGCGATTCCCTGGGGCCCATTTTGTAGATAGCTCGCACCGCTCTCTTTTGCAAAACAAAAATGGTTTCTATGTCAGCAGCACACCCCCACAGCAGGATACCATATGACATGATGCTGTGAAAGTAACTGAAGTAGACTAGGCGGGCCGTCTCAACATCTGTGTATTCCCGGATTTTCTTAACTGCATAAGCTGCGGAACTAAGCCATTGAAGCTTAGCGTCTAAAGTTATACCCAGAAAGACAGCTTTATCGACTATTTCGATCTCCTCATTATCAATTTTAACAGTGGTTTTAACTTGTTTTACATTTGGTAGTGTGAATCGAATACATTTAGTTTTAGATCCATTTATCTAGAGAGAGCATTGTTCACGTCGTCAATATTAGGTTGTCGTCTTTTTACTTTAAATACCAATGAGGTATCATCTGCAAACAATACTATCCCATGATTTTCCTTTACGAGGAAAGGTAAGTCGTTAATATATACCAGAAATAAAAAAGGTCCCAATATGGATCCTTGAGGAACTCCTAAAGTTACAGGTGATCCAGGGGAACGTTTACCGTTAATGTCGACACACTGAATCCTATCACTCAGGTAAGAAGAAAGAAGATCCAATGCGCCGTCCCCGATACCGTAGTGTCATAGCTTCGTGATCAAAGTATCATGTCGAACACAATCGAACGCTTTGGAGAGGTCACAGAATACGCCATATGCATCATGCGACTCCTCCCAAGCATCAAATATGTTTTCAATTAATGCAATGCCCGCATCAGTAGTCGAGCGACCCTTACTAAAACCGAACTGTTTATAGTGTAAAATATTGTTGTCATCAAAATGCTTTAGTAGCTGGCTCAATATAATTTTTTCAAAAATTTTGCTTAATGTAGGTAGTACTGATATGGGTCTAAAATTAGAGGGGTCCGATGTACTACCGGATTTAAATAATGGAATAACTTTACTAAATTTCATTTGATCAGGAAACACGCCACAATCTATGCACCTATTGAATATAATAACAAGCTCAGGTACAATAACTTCTATCAAGGATTTAACAATAGGAACAGAAATCCCCCATAAGTCTGTCATAAGATGTATTTCGGTTGCCGCTACAACAACAAATACTAAAAAAAAATAAAACAATTATTTAAAAGGGGCTCCCATACAACAAACGTGTTTCAAAAACTACAAGGGAATTCTAGTAGATACGATGTGAGGTCGCTTCTGATTGGTCAAGTCAAATCGAGTTGGTCATGGAATTTAAAATGGCTGCCCTATCTGTCTAATATACTAGTCTGCCTTCACTGTCCAAAGAGTTTATTATAAGTTTCAGATTTTCTTTGAATCAAAGTTGTTGTAAACCATTTTAGGGTTCCGTACCCAATTGTGATAGTGGTACGGAACCCTTCGTGCGCGAGTTTCGCACTTGGCCGGATTTTTATATATTAAAATGACAAATCACATCTTAGTCTATCCTGAAGAAGGGACCTGGAAAGGTCTCGAAACGTTGAGTGTTGTAACAATGCTAAAACTAATAATCACCACGCGATTCAAACCAAAAAATGTCTTAAATTTAAATACAACATCGCGAAAACAAAAGAAAAATCGACGAATCAAATCGATTTAAATAAATATAAATAAATAAATAAAAATCGACTTTCTTCTATTTAGATAAGATATATAATATTAAACATATATAGATAAAAATAATATATAAGACTTAACATAATTAACACAACTATAATTTACAGTGTGTATGTATGTATTTAATACGATAGTAAAGTATAGAGCAATTACCTTTTTAGCCTTTACCTTTTTTATACAATAACCCGTTGAAGGTAACCCTTTTATCCCGGTTGGCGATCTATCGTCAGATCGTTCGGTCTCCAGTTTGCGATTCAAGTACTTAAGAGAAAATAAAAGGAGAAAAGATAAATTGCATTCGATGTTGTTGCGGTAAACGTAAACTGAAGGTATAGATACAGTATTTTCTTGAGACATGTTCTTTAGAATGACCACGATAAATTTATGTTTTTTTCGCTTTTTCTCTTCTTGAAAATCCCAGTTATAATGGAAATGCGAATGTTCAGATCTTTTTATTTTAATCACGCAAAAATACTTAACGAATTGCGATGAAACGCATAATGGATAGCTAGATGATAGATTGGGATATTTTGCTATTTTTTTTATTCCAATTTTATTGATCATGACTTATGCGGGTGAAACCGTGGGGCGCTGCTACTAATACAATAAATTTCATTTGGATGCATTTTGGATGGTATATATTATACTTGTATAGTATCTGCAACGTATATCCATGATATTAAATGCGACATGCATGTGACAATAAATATTTGACGACCTCTGTATACCTTATGACCTTCTTCATCCAAAGTTTGCCTGAACGAAATTGCTTTTATATAGCTATAAGGTCTCCCATTTGTACAACGACGAAGCAAGTATATACAGAAAACGGTATTCCCAATTAAGTATTCACCTTGTTTACTGGGTTAACCATTTATTTATTTTGGGCCATCAGACCTTAGTGAAATTAGTTACCAGCCGGTCTGCCGATTGTTCCTTGGCCGTTGCACAATCAGTTTTATTATTACCTGTTAAAAGGTTATTAAGCTATTGCATAGCTTTTATCGCGGGCTTTGAGCTTTGAATGAAGAAATTTCGTAAGGAAAAAAACCTAACATCCCCCACTCCGCCTACATGGTAACCATGGCAACGTGGTACAAAAAAAATATAATTGCATAAGTTGATAAAAAATGCTAAGCAATAGCTTTACCGCGGCAGTCCCCGAGTGCCACACGTTTTTTTTTGTTAGAAACTTTTACTGTACAGTATAATTACATTTTTGTAACGAATAGGCTCCGAAACTAATGAACCCTTCTTTTAAAGAAAGCTACATTATCGAGGAATAACATAGACTATTTTGGATCCCGATATTCCCACAGGATTGCGATTTACGCGAGTAGCAGCTAGTTGATAATAGAACAAATTCAATAAAATAAACCGCTGTTGATCGTAAGTACCCGGCGCAGAGGAACCTAGGATCTTAGCACCATTGTCGATTGGCAGATTTTATAGTCTACAAACTGTGTGTACCCACTAATTACCCTTTGTTTACATTCTTGTATGACTCGAGAAATAATTAACGAAGGTGTTCCATTGTGAGACTAATAATGATTGTTTTCCCGCTTGTATTTTCAATAAGGTTCGTGGTAGACCATGCGGTACCTACTGCATGATAATGGGCTTTAAAATTAAAACGAGCCCGCAATCCACAAATTTTCATTTACACAATACATATTGACGTAGGTATTTATTTATGTTCTTTTTAAACACAAATTATTTTATCTCAGGGCCGAACAAAAAATTACTCTTTCAAGCGCAGAAGAGGTGAGAAATCATATTATTCTACTAATCTTACTAATATTTTATTTCTTCTGGAGCTATTGAATTAAAAGTTTTTGAAGTTTGTGACTTTTAAGTATATTCAAGGACAAATAAGACTCATATCTTTTGAGTGTCTTGTTTCTAGATTTTAATTCGAATCGTGTTTTCTTCGGTTGACATGACAGAGAAATGGAAAAAGAAACTTATTTATTGTAACTAATTTTAAGTCTAAATTTCACGTTCATTTAATCAATCAGGACATTTAATTTCTTAATGTATAGTTTCCCTGTAGCTCGGTTCTAGTCCATCAGGGCTTTGAATTGATTGCCTAACTTAATGCCTAAACTGTGTTTAAAAAACTCACCGTTTCTGTGCCGACATATCCGCATTTCAAAAACCTGCTTTTGTTAAATATTCCTAGAGTGACGAGTAGGTATTATTGATCTCTATTTGTTTACTGTAAATCAATTAGTATCAAACATAATCAAGGTTGTACGCGTGAATTGAGTAGCTACTTACCTATTGATGTCGATACAAATTTAATTATGTTTTAGTTCAATCTCTAGTCGCTTTGTTTCTCCTCTGTCAAGGGACAGAGCGTCTTCATTAGACGTCTTGAAACGAATTATTTTACGTATTTAACTCAGCGAATGTTGGAATTATTTTGAAACTAGTCGCGTTTCGCATTTTATTAGATTAAGGGCTGATCTTGTGGAAATGTCAGCCTACTAGCTTTGCCCCATGGTTTTAATCGCGTAAGTACCGATTCCGCGAAAATATCAGGATAAAAAGTAGCTTTTAGTTTACTTAGACCTCCAGCTATCTGCGTATCAAATTGTATCGTAATCGGTTCAGTAGTTTTTCCGTAAAGTAGTTACAAATATACTTAATAATTTCCACATAAACTTCCACATTTATAATATTAGTAGGATAAGTTTGTATTTATATCATGGCACCTAGGTACCTACACTAAGTTTTTTTAGAAATAGGTACAGTAAATAGGTTTTTTATATTTCTCTGTCATGTCAACCGAAGAAAATACGATTCGAATTAAAATCTAGAAACAAGTCACTCGAAAGATATAAGTCTTTTTGTCCTTGAATACTCAAAGTCACAAACTTCAAAAACTTTTAATTCAATAACTCCAGAAGATATAAAATTCGAAATTAACTGAACTTTTCCTTTCGTTTTCTTATTTCATCACGTTTCACAACAGGCCATTACTTTAAGTGAGAACTCCTTAAAATTTAATTTTCAAAATGTTTACTGTGAAAATAATTTTATTACCACAGACGGCACTGTGAGGTGATTAAAATGACAAATGTTTTGCTGCTACGGGGTGCCTTCTTGCTAAAGTAGATTAAAAACTTTTCGATCAGCACACGATTTGCCGACCCTTCATTTTAAAGGCAGATTATCAGTATCTCTACATTGAAATGTATATGTGTCTCGAAGACAGTTGTTTTCATTCGGTTAATATTGGTTGATAGATTAATGATTTATTAAATTAATGCGATATTGTGCATATCAAAAAACATAATATTTAATATGATATGTAGTCCATGAGTTACTTGTGGTTTCTTCTCACCGGAGGGCGCGTTCCGTAACCACGGTAAAATCTCGACATTTCTAAACGTTCATGTAACTCATACATCGTTATATTTGACTTTGACTTTACATTATAAAAAAGGCTAATCTCCGCTGGAGTAGGATTATATGGTATAAAGCTGTGCCCGCGACTACATCCGCGTTGCTCGAACACCTACCTACCGCTTAAACGGACGACCAGCGAAGCACTGGCGCCTGGCAACATCACAACATTAAAACGTAACGTCAGGGCGATCTAATTTGACCAGTAACGCCATCTATTGAGCATTGACGTAAAATTGTAAGAAAATAAGCTAGTATGGTATATAATTCGTTAATATGTTTATATTACGAAAAAAACAACCGTACAACAAGTACCTACAACGTCACGTTTTCACAAAGGACGTTTTGATCTGCACGAGTGTGAATAGGGTGGTTATTCAATTTGTGTTATGGACGAAGGTTATTTATTTTGCCTTCCAATAAAATAGTCGGCCAGCTGTCGGCCGATTATAAATTAGTAGTCTACAGACGCCTTGCTTGGTCGTACCCGGTTTTTTAAATAAACGAGCTTGGTAAATGTAACTGATGTTTGAACTTCATCATATTGTGTTCCTTAATTTGATTGGGAGGATTTACAACGGTGTTGTTTTAAAATTATATTTGTCTGGACATTTTCACATAGCTCGAGCGTAGGAACGTTTTTACTCAACTACGGCGAAGCCAAAAGGAAAGGTAATGTTTATTAAACTAATTAATTATACTTGAAATAATTATTTATAAGGAGAAATGCATCATCATAAATTCTCCCACGACAGGATTCGAACCTGTGTCCCTACGCTTTTATTGATGATGTATTTGTCCTTGTAAAATATTTCTAGTAAAAATGCCCTAAGCAATGAAAACAAAAATAAATATTAAATGATATTTCTTCGAATTGGTACCGACAATAAAATTGCCTGCCCACAATTTGTTAATATTTTTTTTAAATTATGTACTTTTTTTTTTTTTTTTTTTTTTTTTTACGAGGGGAATCTAATTAAGACCGTCAGGCCGCTCCCGGGGGAGAGCGGCCCGGTGTGTGGGGGTCCCCCCGGCCAAGATGGTGTGCGGCCAGGGTATACCCACTAAACCCCTCGGTGTCCTTCGCGCCGCAGTTGCCAGAGCTTGCCGGAACCTTTCGGATAACTTCGGCAAGCTCTAGCGGCGGGTGGTCCGGGTGGACCCCGTCTCCGAGCCCAAATGGGCAAAACCCTATCAAGAGGCGGCGCGGACACGCCGCCGCCATCTCGTGGCTCAGTGTTTGGCGACGAACTCCCCCGAGTCCGCCGCCAAGAGCCGTTTAGGGGAACCAGGGATGTCCGGACACTCCTGGTTCCCCTGCGACGGGTGAGGTCTGTGGCCCCGTCGCCGACCACTTTTCGGCTGCAGGGGATAGGGCGAGCGGCAACGACACACCGACACTCCTCTTCCCCTGCAACCCCACCGCGTCCGCCATCAACGGTGGCGGCCCCGCCGAGGCCGCGGCAGATAGGGAGAGCGGCAACGCAACACCGACACTCCTCTCCTGCCGCGGCCCCGAAACCCTCAGCCGCGAGCGGCCCCTCCTCGAGTGGGTTCCGCTTGGTTCACCGTGGGTGTCCAGGCCACGGCTACTAAGCCCCCCCGCCACGACAAGGCGGGAACCCTTCGGGGGGGTAAATTATGTACTTACAAATTAGTTAATTTTTAAATTATACTGTACCTAATTAGAATTAAGGTTCCTTTTTTTAAAAAAAAACATACTTAATAATTTAAATCCCAAATAGGTAGGTATTTAATTTATGATCAGAAATGAAACTATAATTTCTAAGGTTTCATGATTTTATTAGTATCCATGGCTAATAAAATAAAACCTTATTCGGGTTTTCCAATTGCAAGGATCTGTGGTAGTTTAAGTGGAACTCTATGAAAATCTCCAATTTGGTAAAATAAATATACCAATGTACGCTTCGATCATAAATAAAATATAGATACACGGTCCCATACAAAATCGAAATCAAAAATCGGCACTACTTCAACGCTTACTTATACGGACATAGTACAGTTTAATGTAAACCTTAATCACTGGGCAATAAGGTTGTAAAACACTTATGCACGACTGACAGCAATATGCCTTGTTTCGCTGTAACCGGCTGAAATATGCCTTGTTTTGACGGCTCCATTTCTAGAGCGGCGACCGTGCATCTATGTAGGTTATATATGATCGAAGAATGTACGCTTCAGTTCAAAGGCTTCATAATAATATTATGTGCTTCTTCCACATTTATAAACTTCACATCAGAAAGCTTTGTAACAATTTGGTAGGACAATGATCTCACTAATTACACTAGGAACTAGCAGAAAAGAAAAAAAAACTCCTAAATTACATATTGAAGAGTTTTTCTTTTTCGAAACTACATAAATTCATGTAGGTAATAAAAAGCTTTCCTTCAAATGCAACTATTCTCAGTAACTATATGAAATTAAAGGTATCGCAATTCATCGCTTGGCACATTTCAAAGCGATTTTATGTGTGAAAAACCCGGCAAGTGCGAAACTCGCGCACGAAGGGTTCCGTACCACTATCACAATTGGGTACCGAACCCTAAAATCGTTTACCAATTTTAAAATTTGATAGGAAAATGTGACATATTTAGCTTCGATTCTTACTTCCATCATACAACCACACCACTAAAAAAAAAGAAAAAAAAAATTTTTGGCACAAAGACAATCTGAAACTTATAAATAAGAAACTCTTTGGTAAGTGAAGGCAGACTGGTATATTTGACAGATTGGGCAGCCATTTTGAATTTCATGACCTACTCGATTCGATGTTTTTGAAACACGCTTGTTGTATGGGAGCCCCCCTTAAATATTTGTTTTAATTTGTTTTTAGTATTTGTTGTTGTAGCGGCAACCGAAATACATCTTCTGTGAAAATTTCAACCGTCTAGCTATTACGGTTCATGAGATACAGCCTGGTGACAGACAGACGGACAGACAGACAGCAAAGTCTCAGTAATAGGGTCCCGTTTTTACCCTTTGGGTACGGAACCCTAAAAATTAAACAACTAAATTATAAACTTCCACAAGTTCCGTCCATCACTCCGTCCGTCCATCCGTCCATTCCGTCCATTATAAAGCTAAAACTAAAATACATCGAGATAAATTTAAATCCAGAAATATCTACAACGTAATCTAGACTAGTCTTCTAATAATAATGAACTAAAAATGAAATCATAGCTGTCAAATTGGCGTGGGAGATATCAAATTAGTCATTGGATACAGTATACCTCAGTCAGTCGATTTATGCCTTACTGCTCTGTTAAATTAGGGTGACTATTCGGTTAGAAACTGACTTCATATCGTATGTATTTGCTTCGCTAAGTGGAATTGATTTCTAACTAGTCACACGTACTTCTTAATAGAAGTAGGATAATGTGTATATCCTCTTATCTGTCTAGACATCACTTTATTGTTCGCTTTAGGCTTAATTTAAATAATTCTCTTTGTTTACATTGAAACGAACACAAAATTGGTATGGATATTAGAAGTAAAGTAAGCTGCAAAAATGGTGTTGGTCATGTGAGTTAGAGTTGTCGTGTGAGACTGCTATTAGAGATAACAACCGGGACTAAATAAGTCGGTGGCACTGTATGTAGGCGAGGTGCTTTTTTTTATTTTACGCTTTTTTTTGAAGTCAGTTTTTATGTTTTGTTAAATTTTTTATTTCATTCATTTTACTGTACTTTCAACTATACCACTAAAATCATTAAAATTGTATCCATAACTTTAATCATTGATGAGTTCTGTGATGTTTCAGATGTGGACACTCTGAAACCATATTCTTATTCATCGGTATCTATTCTTTATGGCCTTATTCTACTGGTGGAAATCAAAAAGTGAGCACTTTTCTGCACTCTCGAGGTGCAATCCTGTTCATCACTCCGAAGATCCTCATCCGATCTTCACCAAATTTTTATGGAACCAACTGTGATATATCTCCTTTCAAACAAAAAAAGAATTATCTAAATGTGATTAGACATCTTCGAGTATTCGGGGAACATACATAAGAAGAAAATAACCGGACGAATTGAGAACCTCCTCCTATTTTGAAAGTCGGTTAAAAGGAAACTTTTTTTTTAAATTATGTATAGGCCATCGTTAGACCACTATCACACCTGTTGGTAAGAGTAGATGCAGTCTAAGATGAACCACGCTTACCTAGCAGGTACCTATTCACACGCGACTTAAAGACCTCCTTAAGAGGATCGTCTCCATTCTCTTTCTCTATACCAACTTTTTTTCTTTTTTTTCCGCACTGGCAACCCTACGAGCCAACAGCTGTTTGAAATAAGTCTTCTATTTATTTCAATTTTATTGTATTAATTATTGATTATAGTGCCCAATTTTCGATCTCATCGCTAATTTATGTAATTATCTACCGATTAATGTATAATTCATGTAACAGTATCCAGTTTTAGTGTAAAAATTTTGTGTAAATCGAGTAGGTACAGTGTCGTTCTGTCAGTGAGATTCTTTCGAATAAAATTATCTTTATTATTAGTGAATTATTGTGTTGTGAATTTATTTTTGCCGACAGTTCACGTGTGTATACATTTACGGTATATTCTACGGCGTAACATACAGGTAAATAATCACAAATTCTTTAACAACATTGACAGACCGGTAACCTATTTCACGTCTAAAAGTAGGTAGGTTAGGGAGTAGTCGTATTTCATTGTCATCGCTTTATACTAAATAAATATCGTGCAATTAAATTAATTTTTGTTCATTCGTTAATACCGTATACTCAAAATGACGACTCGTAGAATCCATGCCGAACAAAAATTACAGCTAACTTTGCAGGAACTAAAATCCAGCAAAGACCTTATTTCCCAATTAAACGCTGAGAGAGAAGACAATGAAAATGTGCTCATTTCAACATTAACACAAAATGGTAAATTAAAAACCGAGTTGTCAATGTTAAATTTACATTTAGAAGAGGTTAGATCAGAGCGGGACAGTCTACAAACTATGTTAGATAGGTTCGATAAATGTTCTGCTGAGTATGAACTGGCCCTGCGACGTATATCGGAGTTAGAACAGGAACTCTGTGAAGCCCATCAGCATATTTCACGCCTCCGGGATGCTTCATACCAGGTGACTGCTCAGCAGAACCAATCATTATTTGATGAGCTCATAGGACAGTCTCCGCAGTTGGTTACTGCTGCAAAATCCCATGTAATAGACCTTACAAAGGACACTCCTAGCCATGCACTGTCAAACAAGCTGCGCCTGGGTAATTGCAGCAGTAAAAAACTAAAAAAATACTTGAAATCGAACAAAGTAATTAAAAAAAATACAAACTTAATAAATAACCTTAGGAAATTTACTAAAAATGTTAAAAATTGCAAAAACAGAAAAGAATTATTAGATAAATTAGATGTTTGTACATTACAATTGAAAAATAGTCAAACGGAACATGAGACAGAAATACTCCAATATGAATTAGAACTTAAAAACCTTCAAAGCTCCCTTGATTCAATAAATAGCATGTATATCAAATCACAGGATATTATTAAGGAGTATTCGCTGGCAATGGACAATTAAATTAAATCTAATTCTGAATATGCAGACCGTTTTGAATCTTTAAATCAAAACGGTTTCGGTTGTGAACGCTGCAATCAGCCAGCACCAGTGCCAGTAAATAGTCCCACCTCACCCTCACCCTCACTGCCACCAAGTAGCCAGAATCAGCAGTTGTGTGCCGTTTCTAATAATAATAAAAATCAAACAGTTATTTTCTGTGATGAGGTTGGATCGGATCTTGGGATCAGAGTCAATGTTAACTCGGAGGGACAGTCCTACTTTAACTTTTGTATGCCATCTGCATCTTATTTACAGATAATGCAACGCATTAGTAACTATAAAGAACGTAGGCGGTCTTGATATCACCCAACAAAAACGTCTAAAAATGAGTGTATAACGAATGAATTTCAATATTTTTTTTGTGGTTTTTGACACTATTAGTTTATTCAAAAGGACGAACGTTTTTAAAATAAAAAAAAAGTTATTATTACTATTACTTGTCTTCAACTTCCGATGCACCATATTTAGACTGAAACTAAATGTCAAAAAAACTTTTTTTTTTCTTTTTTGGCCCCGGACTCTCGAGATGCCATTTGTCGAGATACTGAAACTTAATGTAATTGCGTGTAACGTCTATATTTTAATCACGTATGTATTTTATTTTCTAATATCAAAAAACACGCAACTGTTTTTTTAATTCCTCATTAATCCAACATGGCGACAACGGCCGAGAAGGCTATTTTAAAATACTCTTCTCTTTTTAACTTCGGTGATATAAGGTGTTTTAGTTAGTTTTATGTATTCTGGGACTTCTGTAGATTCTTCTAGTATTTTTTTTATGTCTAGACGCCTAAGTTTTAAATTGATAAAAACGTTGTTTGGCGACCTGCCATTGTTCTTTAATAAAAGCGATAATCTAGTTATTTTTATGGGAAATAGGGGAAGTCTAACCAAAAGAGACCTTATTCAATATTGTGATACGTTAGATTCACTCAATATAAACAAAATTGTAATGTTTACACTTCCCTACTATTATGACTTGCCAGCTGCGGAAAATAGGCTAAGATATAACATAAACTTGACATTGAACACAATATCTTGTTACAATAAGAAGTTCTATGTTATTGACATAAATAATATTATTAGTAATAATTATTTTTTGACGAAGGGTAAGCATAAGCTTTCAGATTATATTAAAAGACATTTCGCTACATTATTTTTTTAAAACTACAGCCAATAACTTGGCTACCCAAAATGCTTCTATTGAGCATTGTAACCGACTTCAATATAATAATTTGACACTGGGTAATTGTTCATATCCACCTAATTTAAATTAACTTCTAAGACAAAAGAGGCACGCTCTTGCATTAAACACAATGACATAAATGTTAGTTTGTCTAAAATAGATTCTGCGACAATGGAGGTATCCTCTAGCTGTAATAGTCAACTTTTAATTGCGCTATCCGATGAGTCGAATAATCATAATTACCATAATAATTGCCATCAAATAAAAAAAATGTAAAATAAACTATGTAAGTAATATCAACCTGGTGCATCAGAATATCCGTGGCTTTGCAGAGGGCAAAAGACTAACACTGGAACTATATGAACTCTGAAAATATTGATATTGTGTGCTTAACTGAGCATCACCTCCGGGCTCACGAGCTCATGTTCAGTTTCAGCGATCACCAGGTTGGCAGCTTATTCTGCAGGGTAAATACGAAGCAAGGAGGTTCTCTTATTTTATTGAATATACAGCTAAAATTTAAAGAAAGAAAAGATATCGTATCTATGTCTGTAGAATGTGTAAATGAAATAGCTTGTGTAGAACTGGAGCATTTAATAATAGCATGTGTGTACAGACGACCAAAGCCGTACAATTGAAAGAAATTTATTGACATATTAGATGCAATGTTAGCAAAACTAACAAAATCAAAAAAGAAATTGATTGTATGTGGGGATTTTAATGTTGATTTACTTAAAGTATCTTTCTCCACCATACTTTTAAATTTGTCTCAATCACACAAACTAACTAATTTGTTTCTGAAGCCTACCAGAACTACTGAAACTACTGCAACCTGCATAGATAACATCTTCATATCCGAAGATGTTACTGCTATTAGCAAATCTGTTATAAACAAATTGCAATCAGATCATAGTGGCCAGTTAGTCAATTTTGTAATAGTATAAAAACCAATACCTAAAAGAAAAATAACATATGTGCCAGTAACTGCCGTTCGACTAGAGAAACTTAAATTGAATTTGGCTAACGTCATGCCATTTCTACCATGTGATATGGATGCAAACATATTATACAACAACTTTTTTTCAGTTCTTAACGAACAGTTTCAATCTATTTTCACGTCCAAATCAATGGTGATATCAGGCAAGCGTGAGTTCAGTGACTGGGCCACGGTCGGCATTCATAGAAGCAGACGAAAACTTTACGAGCTGTACGCAGAAAGACAGTTTCATACTTCAGAGGAGTTTAGGGCATACGTTAAAAATTACTCAAAGATATTTAAAAGAGTTTGTATATTGGCGAAGTCCTTACACATTAAATCTACAATACAGAATAGTAATGATAAAATTAAAGCCACTTGGAAAATAATAAATGCTGAAACTGGTAAAGTCTTTAACAAAAATATTGATTTTAAGTTGGACATTGGCGGAAGGATGACAAACACTGACCAAGATGTTGCGAATGAGTTTGAGATTTTTTTCACTAATGTGCCTACTACTCTGACAAAAGCCCTAAACTCCTCTACCCCCATTGCTAAATCTCTTTTAGAAGCAAATGTACCTGAATGTAGTAAAGCGTTTCAATTCAAATATGTTAAAAAACATGATATTTTAGTAATTTTTAAACAAATCAATGTAAAGAAAACTAAAGACTGGGATTTCTGTTCCTATTGTTAAATCCTTGATAGAAGTTATTGTACCTGAGCTTGTTATTATATTCAATAGGTGCATAGATTGTGGCGTGTTTCCTGATCAAATGAAATTTAGTAAAGTAATTCCATTATTTAAATCCAGTAGTACATCTGACCCCTCTAATTTTAGACCCATATCAGTACTACCTACATTAAGCAAAATTTTTGAAAAAATTATATTGAACCAGCTACTAAAGCATTTTGATGACAACAATATTTTACACAATAAACAGTTCGGTTTTAGTAAGGGTCGCTCGACTACTGATGCGGGCATTGCATTAATTGAAAAAATATTTGATGCTTGGGAGGAGTCGCATGATGCATATGGCGTATTCTGTGACCTCTCCAAAGCGTTCGATTGTGTTCGACATGATACTTTGATCACGAAGCTATGACCCTACGGTATCGGGGACGGCGCATTGGATCTTCTTTCTTCTTACCTGAGTGATAGGATTCAGTGTGTCGACATTAACGGTAAACGTTCCCCTGGATCACCTGTAACTTTAGGAGTTCCTCAAGGATCCATATTGGGACCTTTTTTATTTCTAGTATATATTAACGACTTACCTTTCCTCGTGAAGGAAAATCATGGGATAGTATTGTTCGCAGATGATACCTCTTTGGTATTTAAAGTAAAAAGACGACAATCTAATATTGACGACGTGAACAATGCTCTCTCTAAATTAGTATATTGGTTTAATGTTAATAATATGCTACTAAATGGATCTAAAACTAAATGTATTCGATTCACACTACCAAATGTAAAACAAGTTAAAACTTCTGTAAAAATTGATAATGAGGAGATCGAAATAGTCGATAAAGCTGTCGTTCTGGGTATAACTTTAGACGCTAAGCTTCAATGGGGCCCACACGTAGAAGCTCTGTCGAAAAAGCTTAGTTCCGCAGCTTACGCAGTTAAGAAAATCCGGGAATACACAGATGTTGAGACGGCCCGCCTAGTCTACTTCAGTTACTTTCACAGCATCATGTCATATGGTATCCTGCTGTGGGGGTGTGCTGCTGACATAGAAACCATTTTTGTTTTGCAAAAGAGAGCGGTGCGAGCTATCTACAAAATGGGCCCCAGGGAATCGCTTGAAGAAAAGTTTAAAGAGATAAACATTTTAACTGTTTACTCTCAATACATTTATGAAAATCTGCTATACGTACATAAGAATAAATCAAGTAAGTTTCACAAATACAGTGATGTCCGTCAGGTTAATTTGAGACACAAGGATGATCTGACTGTGCCCTATAGTAGGCTCCAGAAAATAAGTAAGTCGTTCTGTAGCACTAGTGTACTTTATTATAATAAACTACTTGAAGACGTATTTGACATGTCCATTACACGATTCAAAAAATATATTAAACTTAAATTGTGTAATAAGGCGTTAGCACGTCAAAATATTTTGATGAGAAGAATCCATGGACATGATTGTTAACTGCTCCTGTTCAGATTAAAGATCTGTATTATGACGATTGTAATATAAAACATGATAAAAAAAATAATTGAAAAAAAAAACCCCATGAGTTTCTTGTGGTTTCTTCTCATCGGAGGGCGCGTTCCGAAACCTCGGTAAATTAAAATCTCGACGTTTCATAACGTACGTATGTGTGTATAATATACGTTCTTAATGAATAAAAAATTTTGAGTTTTGAGTTTTGAGTTTTTGAACGTAGTTTAAATTTTCCTCCCTGGATAAAGACATTAGAGCAAATATGTTTATGCCATAAAACTTATATCTGTCATGACTATGCATCTACCTTTTTATTTTTTTCATTTTATTATTTTTTTATTTTTTATTATTATTTTAATTAGAAAATAAAAAAAATAAAAAGGTAGATGCATTGTCATGACAGATATATGTTTTATGGCATAAACATATTTCCTCTAATGTCTTTATCCAGGGAGGAAAATTTAAACTACGTTTGTATGGAGAAAGAGAATGGAGACTGTCCTCTTAAAGACTTAAGGGTCTTATAGCCACTAAACTCAAAATCCATGTCGGGTTCATCGAAAATTGTTGATTATTTAATGACGGAATGTTGATGAACTTTTTTTTGTGTATGGATTGTAGGCGACATTGTTTCCTACATTTTAGTGCAGTTTCCAGACAAATATGTCGAAAGGTATTGAAACATATCCACATTTTAGCCAAAACACACTTTTTTTTGTCAAAAATTTAGATAGGCTTTGCGCCAATAGGAGGTTTTTGTCTCAAAACTACACCAAAATGTAGGAGACAATGTCGCCTACAATCTATACACAAAAAAAAGTTTAACAACATTCTGTCATGAAATAATCAACAATTTTCGATGAACCCGACAGGGATTTTGAGTTTAGTTTGTATATACCTCTTAAATAAATTGTACTCTCTAGGTAATACAGTCTCAGCCAGCTGATTCCAATCTCTCGCGGTGCGAATGAAGAATGACGAAGCGAAACGTTTAGTGCGGGTCTCGGGGACCACCACTATTAAAACGGTGTCGCATTTTAGTCTGCCTGGACGTCCGGCGGTAAACTTATACTTTTTAATACTTTTTCAGCCATTGTGAATTCCCTTCTACCTCCAGCAGCGCAATTACATGATTTCCGTCCATCTATACTAATATTAAAAGCTGAAGAGTTTGTTTGTTTGAACGCGCTAATCTCAACAACCGCTAGTTCGATTTGAAAAATTCTTGTTGGATTTCTCAGTTCTCAGTGTTGGATAGTCCATTTATTGGGGAAGGCTATAGGCTATATACTAGATTTTCATAGAAAAATAGGCGGACGAAGTCGCGGGCACTGCTAGTCATTAATATTAGAACTACGCTTATAATTAGTTGAAGACAAGAAAGCTAATCTGTCTGGTCTCATAGTAAAATTAAATTAAGGTTCCAGCAAGTGACCCTGGACTATTTAAAAAAATCGAAATTCAAAATGACAAACATGACCATACAGAACATTGCAATATGGATGATATTGGTATAATTTCATAAAATTTTTGCAGGCTATAAATGGTTGTCCATAAAATAAAGGCGAACTAAAATATCAATATAGAAAGGAAATAACCAACTCATGTGTTACATCGGCCATCGTTATATTACACTCTGGTCGAATATGAGACGATGTTTCATACGTAGGTATATAGCTACCTACCTACCGACTCGCATTGTCGTTTCATATAACACAGTAACTGGCACTTTTTGTGGCGCAAAAAAAAATGATAAACTTTCACGATAATTATTACAGATTAAATTTTGTATCCTACTCTTACACCCGTATCTATACGATATATATATCTTTATAGAAATTAAAACATCATTTTCAAAATTCGTAGTTAAGTGAAGCGTAAAGAAACAATGAAAGTGGTAGTAGTGTATTATGAATGTTCAATAAATTAAACTAACATATTATTATAGTTTTTTTACTACAAATGTTATTTAAGAATTCGGTATGAACGGAACACGGTAAATATCCCGTTCTTAAATAATACTTGTAACAATATTTTATATAATTAGGATCTACTAACAATTTACATATGATCACTAAATTATCTTCTTTCAAATAGAAGGTGAAGCCCGATATTTAGAAAAAATACTAAGGTACTTAAGTCCTACTTATCTAATTATTTAAAAATAAAATATACATTTGTCTAAAAAAATTTATAAAAGGACCCTTAACTGCAAAGTGTTCCGAACTCCTATTGTAATTAATATACAATCATTAATTTGTTAATTGTATAAGTAACTAGGACCGGCCCGCGGTTTCACCCGCGTAAGTCGTGATCCTATAGAAATATCATGATGAAAAGTAGCATATATGTTAATCTACATCTCCAGCTATCAGCATACCAAGTTTCATTTTAATCGGTTGAGCAGTTTTTGCGTAACAAACATACACACTAACTTATACATTGTATGTGGCGTAGATATTAGTTTAATGAAGATGTCATCGATCGACATTTTTTCTGTAATTATGATCAATTTCATAAAGTTTTTTTTAATTACTTAACTACATTAAAATGTTACATGTATTATACGTAGAGTAACTAATTACCTATTATGTAGTTTTAAACGTCTCGACCTCATCGAATATTAACCCCTATTAATATACAGCACTTTGAACACGCAAGGTCAAAATGTAACAATCTTGATACGCAGTTTTTCATCACACGAATCGTATTATATGAAAAGTTTTGATTGTGGCAACAACCACCAGACGTTATATTAAGAAAATGAAATAAAAAAATGGTACCTACTAGATATTTTGTCGAATGAATTTTTTGCACATGCATTGTTTATGAGTTATTCTTAAAAGATACCTAGTTTTTGTAAGGTTGCGAGTTCGATTCCCGCCGAGGACTTCTATTCTATTCTTAGATTTTTAATTTCTGGGTGTTTCTAATGTATGGTAAGTTTATTTTCTAGGTTTTGTTGTATTTGGAACAGGAAAATGTAGGTACTAAGTATTACATCCTTTTTTTTTTTTTTTTTTTTTAGAGACAAATGCGCGCGCATACTGCACTACCACGGGGAGGTAGTGCAGTTATGTGGGACTCCAACCCACTAAAACTCCACGGTCCACCTCCTCTACCGCTAATGGCGGGAAACACGGGCACGCTCTCGCATTCATCCGTGTAACCCGCCACGGCCGTCCGTCGCCGGACCCTCCTCAGGGGGAACGCCCCCATCACCGGCGCACCAGGGGACGTGGCACGCCGTGACCACCTCGGGAACCAAAGCACTTGGGTGCCAGACGACCCCGTGTCTGGACACCCCTGGTACCCCTGCGACGGGTCAGGTCTGTGGTCCCGTCGCCAACCACTTTTCGGCTGCAGAGGATAGGGAGAGCGGCAACGACACACCGTCACTCCTCTTCCCCTGCAGCCCCACCGCGTCCGCCATCAAAACGGTGGCGACCCCGCCAAGGCCGCGGCAGGTAGGGAGAGCGGCAAAAGCACACCGACACTCCTCTCCCGCCGCGGCCTCCCAACTCTCAGCCGCAATACCTCCCATGCGGCATTGCGGCCCGCCTCAGTTGCGTGGCGCCCATACACCACGCAGCCTACTGGCCGCTTCATCGTTGGCTTTGCCCTAAAGCCCTGATGAGCGGCCCCTCCTCAGGTTCCTCTTCGCTTCACCGTGGGTGACCAAGCCACGGTTACTAAGCCCCCCCGCCACGACAAGGCGGGAACCCTTCGGGGGGGAAAGTATTATATCCTTTGTCTAGATACCATAGCACAAGCTTATATTAATTTACCATGGGCCTAGATGACTATATTATTAGACTGTGATGTCCAGTGTCATGAGACATAATCTCAATTTCAAGTTGCCACTGGATCCTTCAGTTTCCGTGGCGATTTCCAAAAACCCTTTCTTATCTGATATAAGACAGATAAAGATCACACCTTCGGCAGTTCAGGCTGTACGTTATCCATCAGTCGGTCAGGACAAAGCATTTCATAGATATTGATTAATTTACTAACAGTTGTATTGCAGAAACACTTACTTTTAAAACATTTAATGGAATTTCATTCAACACTAATTTGTCCTTTTAAAATGGATTTTTTCCTTGTTTTAAAAGACAAAGCCGGGGATGAGTCAATAGGACAAATGGATTTTTTAATGACGAACGAAATGAATTTATTTAAACTTTAAGCAAAGGTATATTTTAGTAAAGAATACGACGTTACATTTTACACATAGCCATCAGTTTTCTTATATACATTATGTACTTAATACTATTATGTAAATCCATACATAACTAGTAAGTGCATATGGTACCTTTCGGTTTTGTAACCTGTGAATTCACCAGTAAATACATCGCATAATCTACATTTGAAATTGATTTCACCTGCTCCGCGATCTCAAGTATTTGTTAGTAACATAGCATAGATTCTCTGGTAATTTAGCGAACAGAAACGCTGTCGATCGCAGATACGAGCACGATTGCATCCCCGAATATCGGAGCTAAAGGGATATTTTAGAATTAAAATCACGTTGTTTCAAGCCGGGTTCCCAACGTGAGCGGAGCGGAGCGAAGCGTTACGAGTCCGTTTATTATCTTACGAATATTTTCATTGTCATACGGAGTCTTTTGGGTTTCTCTCTTAAAACAAAAAAAAAACTTTTACAATATGGCTTCATTCATTTGAATAAATAAATAAACATTGCCTCAAACTAATAATAGACTTGTACTATGGGTACTGGACAACGGATATACAATCTATTTGATACCTTTTTTGTAAATACATACATAATTATGATACATAGGAAACACTCAGACCAGAAACAAATACTTGTTTTTGAATTTTGAAAAGAATCGAACCCGAAACCATTGCAATAGAATATTCGCCCTTCACGCCATAAAGATTGCCAAAGATCGTAATAATCGCAAAGCGAATAAATGAATACGTTTTTTTATTGTCACACACCATAATTAATTAAAAACTTAGAAAACATAACACAACTTAAAACTAGGTAACACAATGGGCGGCCTTATCGCTTAAAGCGATATCTTCCGGGAATGCAAAGTGTAACCGAACTGCTTAATTGCTCAACTCTGACTAGGTTTAAAATTATCTTAGTAGTAATATGTCAAACTGATTTAACTAAGATAAATCGTGGTAGATAGAAATTCACCGTTCTCTCCCACCCACGTACCGACGTGGTACTTACCAACCCGGCTACTCCGCAAGACATTTTTCAACGGTGCTCTTTACTTAGTTTGCTGAATTTATTCAGACTTACCAGCTTGCCTGTTTGCGAAGCTTGCCCGAGGTTTACTTAAGTAGATATTATCGGAGTTTCGAACGATTTGTATTGTTTAAATCGGGTTCTATATTGTTTGTCGGGAGATGAAGGCATTAAGGATTATTAATATTTATGGAATTCTTAAGCTTGACTTTGAAATTTTTATGCTTGGTTACTTTTTTTAATTGAAAAATGGTGAATTAAGCCATCGTGAGTAGACCTGAAAAAAAAGTCCGATGAATTTCTTGTGTTTTCTTGTCAATGGAGGGCACGTTCCGAATACGTACCAAATTGTTACCTAATAGTAAAACGATTCAAAACGATCATGTGAGATCTTAGTAAAGCAATTTAAACTTTAATTTTGACTCATCGCGATCCAAAATATGGGACATTCGCCAATCCCGAGTAGGCTCCCATAGTGGCGTACTGGCCCTTCACTGTGTAGCCCCGGCATAGAATAGGGTTACCCCATCTCATCCCGTGGGCGACTAAGGAATCTGAGGGAGATTAGCAAATCTAAAGTTCTCCCCGCGCGGTGGCGGATAAACTGCTTAATCCCTAAGAGGGTTGGTGTCAGGCAGGTGGCCGGCCGTAAAAACATTGCCAAATCTAATTGCAGAAGGTATGGTCAATGATGACTTACCGACTGCGCCGACCCCAAATAAAAAAAACTATTTGGGGTTTAGCGGACCCCGGGCTCCCGAGAGGGATGCAACCGGGAACATCGCTCGGATGAGAAGAAGTGGCGTACTGGCCCAACCTTAAGAGGTGGCCAAAACAGTACTTAAAATTACGTACCTACTTCGAAGTGGTGGTTTGATACAAATCGTAATAACTAATTGAGAGAAAATTACACTGCAGAATACTGAACGGGCTTGCCAGCTGTGTGAGGAACATTATTTTGCCGTGCTACAACGGTTCCCTTCAATAGCAGTGCCGTCATTTAGCGGACGTAAGAGAGCGATAAGAAACTTCACCTAAACCTCTTAACTTTATTTATTTTAATAACATCATATGTCATCTAATTTACTTACACTTAACATATTTTTAATAAAAAACGAACCTATTGTAAAATATATCAATTATCTACACTATGGAAAGAGGAAAGATTTGTATTTTTTATGTGTGTGTGTGTGTGTCGTATGTTTGTAATTAATAAACTCAAAAACTACTGGACCGATTTTAAAAACTTCTTTCACCAAAAGATAGCTACATTATCGAGGAGTAACTAAGGCAATAAAAATCAAAAAAATCAAAAATTCATTTATTCATTTAGAACGTATGTTATACACACATACGTACGTTTTGAAACGTCGAGATTTTATTTTACTGTGGTTTCGGAACGTGCCCTCCGATGAGAAGAAACCACAAGAAACTCATGGGGTTTTTTTTTCAATTTTTTTTTTTTATCATGTTTAATATTACAATAGTCATATTACATATATATATCTGTAATATGTATAGGAGCAGTTAACAATCATGTCCATGGATTCTTTTCATCAAAATATTTTGACGTGCTATAGTACGCCTTATTACACAATTTAAGTTTAATATATCTTTTGAATCTTGTAATGGACATGTCACATACGTCTTCAGGTAGTTTATTATAATTATAATAAAGTACACTAGTGCTACAGAACGACTTACTTATTTTCTGGAGCCAACTATAGGGCACAGTCAGATCATCCTTGTGTCTCAAATTAACCTGACGGACATCACTGTATTTGTGAAATTTACTTAATTTATTCTTATGTACGTACCTATAGCAGATTTTTATAAATGTATTGAGAGTAAACAGTTAAAATGTTTATCTCTTTAAACTTTGAATACTTTTGATCCTGATATTCCCACGGTATCGGGACTTACGCTGGTGAAACCGCGGGATGTAGCTAGTAGCTTATATAGACGTAGGTAGGTACCACAGTTTACCTAGTAGTTGGCGCCTCGAAGCTTATTAATTACAGCCTAGCTTTATACTTTGTTTCCTGGAATATAATTATGTGATTGTTCACATAAGTTGTTGGAAATTTTACACTTCTTTGAGACATGTCATGTCAAAGGCCGTTCTCAGAAAGCAGGTAAGCTAGTAGTAGGTAGGTACTATTACTTTTCTTGCTACCTAATTAATTCAAATTCCTGACTAATTGACTGGCTCTACTTTTTAATGACTAACGCAGCGTACTACGTGGACGATTGGATGCGAACGCGATTGCGAAGCGATCCGATCCGGAGCGGTGCGGAAACAAGGAACAGTCGATAGCTATTGAAGTGTCCTACGTGACTAAATGCACGTAAATTGCGATGCGGCGCGATTCTCGACTGTTCCTTGTTTCCGCGCCGCACCGCGCCGCACCGCGCCGCATCGCGTTCGCATCCGATCGCCCACGTAGGACGCTGCGTTAACTATATATCAACACAGAGCCCAAACATAAATCTTAGAGGCATGAAATTTGGAAAGTGTGTTCTTTATCATGTGTGGCTATCCTTTAAGAAAGGAATTTTCGAAATGTCTACGGGTGATACCGCGGGATGCTGCTATTGGTAAAATAAATGCAAAACCACAAAATGCAACCGACGGAATATCTATATTTATAACCGCATTAGACTTTGAACCCCATTTCATTGCAGTTTAAGTTCAATTTCATGTATTGACAACAGTTTCCACGTCTATTACGCTTGGATCTCAGATTCAACTTGTCAGAGTAATTAAAGCGAGTGAATTAAAATGAATAGACATGTTATTTTATTGTCGATGTTATTCAATATTACCGGACACACTTATTTGTCAATAACATCATCATCATCTTCCGAGCGATATGTTCCCTTTTGCATCTCTCTCAAGAGCTCCGGGTCTGCTTTCCTGCTCATACGACTTCACTTCGTACGATCTTAAGAGGACTGTCTACCTACTCTTTCTCCATAAAAACGTAGTCGACTGTTTCCTCCCTAGATAAAGATATTAGAAAAACTATGTTTATGCCATAAGTCCTATATCAGCTATGACCATGCCCCTACGTTTTGTTTTTTTTCATTTTCTAATTAGAATAGAAATAAAATTTAAAAAAATAATTAAATGATAAAAAACAAAACGTAGGGACATGGTCAGGTCATGGCTGATATGGGACTTATGGCATAAACATATTTTTTGTAATATCTTATTCCAGGGAGGAAACAATCGACAACGTTTGTAAAGTTTGTATGGAGAAAAGAGTAGGTAGACTGTTTCTTAAGCATCCCGTGTAGCGAGGCCATTTGCACGCATCTCAGCCCTTACGACGCGGACGTCTAGCTAGCATTTCTTGGATCTTCCCAATTTGTCGCGGCCGGGCACAGCGGAGACGCCATAGCAATACATTTGATCCCTACGTAACTAGCCAATTTTCGTATTATTGTTACCAACAAATTAATTTAATTACTAGCTAAAAAAACTACCCAAATACTTAGCAAATAACGCCTACACAAAACAATCAGGAACAGTACCGGTCTATAAAGAATAATATTCCTCTTTTAAATGAAATAATAATTAAGGCGGTACTTCCCGTTTGTTCGCCTCGAGGACCCCAGTTAGACATTACAAGCAGAACCGTTATTTAAATTTTAATCTCCTTGATGCTTACTGTATAATTTTATTTAGACCGGCTACGACTGTTCCGTCGCTTGTTGTGCTATTAAAATGACAAATGTTCTGAAGACGTCTGCACCAGTCCTAATCTTAATATTATACGTCTACTTTGCCTTGCCTGAAACTAAATTTAAACTGATAGGTACAGTTAAATTTTGTTGGTAACTCTATAGTTTAGTCCTCGAATAAGTCACAATTTCGTTACATATCGTTTTTTGTTTTAAGGGGACAGTCTACCTACTCTTTTCTCCATACAAACTTTACAAACGTAGTTAGTCGACTGTTTCCTTCCTAGATAAAGATATACGAAAAAATATGTTTATGTCATAAGTCATATATCAGCCATAACCATGCCCCTACGTTTTGATTTTTTTCATTTTCTATTTTTCTAAATATAAAAAAAAAACGTAGGGGCATGGTCATGGCTCCTGGTGGTCATGGCAGATACACACATCAACATCGTCTAGGGATATTTTATATAAAGTTCTTAAACTTTAAAAATACTGGCCGATTTAAAAATATTTTAATGGAACCTTATTGTGTAGGCCATATTGTATGATTCCAAATTTGAATTTTAAAAAAATAATTAAAAACATAAGATTAGCGCGGCAATTATTGTATCGAGTTCGAAGGTTTAAATTTACTTAACGCAGTTTTAAGCATTTTGTTTTAACAAATTGAAGTTTTAATATTTTTTTTTGATTAATTACAATTTAATGCAACTGTATGCATCATGCAGCGGCGTCATTTAACAAGAAACGAAATGTTAAGGGCAGTAGGAATGCTCCAAGCTGGGGCTACTCAACGGAGTATTGCCGAGGAGATTGGAACAAGACAAAACGTGATATCAAGATTGTGGTCACGTTATCGTGCTACTGGTGAAGTGGCTGAAAGGCATCCAGGCGGAAAGCGGATAACTACCCAAAGACAAGACCGATTTTTGCAAGTGGCCGCGAGAAGACAACCAAATGTTACGGCCATGCAGTTGGTTCAAACGCTCCAGTCAGACCACCAGGTGCTTGTCAGTGACCAAACTGTGAGGAGAAGACTGCACGAGGCTAACCTTCATTCTCGCAGGCCGCTTCGTACTCTAGCACTACGCAGAGGAAATCGTGGACGAAGATTACAGTGGGCTAGAGAACATTTGCCTTGGGAAGATATCGAGTGGTCGGTAGTGTTGTTTACCGATGAGTCCCGATTCGGATTTCATCCTGATTCACGTAGAGTACGCGTATGGCGAGCTTCTGGTCGTGACAACCGTCTGCAACACCCTCAGGAGGTCCATCTATACCATGGCGGAACAATTATGGTTTGGGCGGGAATTCGTATTGGTGGAAGAACAGACCTCGTTTGGATCAGAAACACTATGACTGCCGAAAAATACCGTAATCAGGTGCTATCACCAATAATCTATCCCCATCGACTGCAAATGGGCCAAGTTTTCACGCTCATGCACGACAACGCCCGTCCGCACACTGCGCGAGTGGTGACCAGCTGGCTAGAGGAGCACGACGTGTCGGTCTTAGACTGGCCCGCGCAGTCACCAGACCTAAACCCCATAGAGCACGCGTGGAATATGCTTCAAAGAAGGGCTTTGAGGAATTTGCCTCCAAATGTTGCGACTGAAGAGCAACTTTTTTTGCATCTTAGCAGGACCTGGGACAATATTCCGCAGCAAGATATTGACAACCTGATTCAAAGCATGAAAAACCGTTGCAGGGCCGTGATTAACGTCATGGGTGGTTTCACTGACTACTAATTTTAACTTCAAATAAAAAAAACCTAATAATTTCGTTTTACTTTATTTTTTTCCTTAGATAGACATTTTATCTTAAATTTAACATTATTTCACTTTTTGCGTTTTTTTAAATAAAAAAATATTTAAGCATAAAACAATATTTTGTTGTATTCTAAATCATAGTCTGATAAGTAGGCTTTACAAAAATATATACATGTTGTTTGTTAGTAAACACAATTTTTGAGTAAATTGAGAAATTCTGAATATCCCTAGACGGTGTTGATGTGTGTATATATGTTGTATTGCATAGTCATGTTTGCTCTAATATCTTTATCCAGGGAGGAAACAGTCAACAACAACAGAAAGAGTAGGTAGACCGTCCTCTAGTATACTTTAACGCCACGCGATAGAAGAAACCTGTAAAGGGGGAGGAGTAAGAAAAGAACTGTAAAGGTCTCGAAACATTGAGCGTTGAAACAATACTAAAATTAATAAACCCCACGCGATAAAAAAAATGTATTTTATTTCTATCCAACATCGTGCAAACAGAAGAAAAATCTATAATAAATAGTTGTAAAATAAAATATTATGTTTTGAAATAAAATTGCGCTGTTCTGCCTGCGACATTTATTTATTTTTAATAAATCATGTTTGGCTACGGTAGATCAAAATATCCACATATAGACCTTTATTCTTTGCAGAAAATGTTCTAGGTATAGGTATTATAAAAAAATTTTACTACAGAGAGAAATGTATCACCAAAAATCCTCCCATGACGAGGTTAGAACTCGTGCCCCCAGCTTACCGGGCGAGTGCTCTAACCACTAAGCCACACGGGAAAATGTGTCTAGTTCGCTATTAATATAGAAGTAACGGCCCTATAGAACTCAATTAACGTAACCTCGCGTTCGATAATATTCCAACTTCCGCTTCCGGAAACTTTCAACATATTGAGCTTGTTATACTTTTTGCGGAATCATGTCTGGGTAATCATTGTATTATTATTTTGTAAGAGCCTTATTATTCAATACTAGCTGCACCCGCGGTTTCACCCGCGTCAGTTTTCGCACCAGTCTTCAAAATAAGCAGGTTGATTTTTGAATATTTCCGTAACAATATGTCCCATAAGCTCCGAAAATCAATATTTTCCAAACGCTCCAAGACGATTGCCATTTAAGTCCACGACCTATAATTTCCGCACCTTAAGTCTTCAAAATAGCAAGGTTGATTTTTGAACATTTCCGTAACAATATGTCCCATAGGCTCCGAAAATCAATATTTCCCAAACGCTGCAAAACTATTGCCATTTAAGTCCACGACCAATAGTGACTCGTTTCCGCACCTTAAGTCTTCAAAATAAGCAGGTTGATTTTTGAACATTTCCGTAGCAATTTGTCCCATAGGCTCCAAAAATCAATATTTCCCAAACGCGCCAACACTATTGCCATTTAAGTCCACGACCTATAGCAACTCGTTTCCGCACCTAAGTCTTCAAAATAAGTACTTTGATTTTTGAACATTTCCGTAGCAATTTGTCCCATAGGCTCCAAAAATCAATATTTCCCAAACGCGCCAAAACTATTGCCATTTAAGTCCACGACCTATAGCGACTCGTTTCCGCACATAAGTCTTCAAAATAAGTACTTTGAATTTTTGAAAATAAAATAGAAATGAAAAAATATTTAGACAGATGGCGCTTTAACGAGCCTTAATCGTAAACAAACAAAGCCCTGCCGCAAGTGAAAAATTTTGAATGCTATTTTTCCTTGAAAATAAATTTTCTAAATAAAATAGCCTTGAGCTACATACAAAAATTAAAATAATAATAATAATAATAAGCCCGCAGGGCACCTTGAGGCGAGGTGTCGGGGAGTAGCGACCCCGCGGCTACCCGAGTGCTCCAGGGGGAAACCACCGTTCCTCTCCTGCGGCTTGCCTTAGTTGGCTGGTCGGAGTGAACACTGACGAGGAAGCGGTCCCCTGCCTCTGGCTTGCCTTCACCGGCCGGTCGGAGTGGAGTCGCGAGAGCAGAGCTCCCACTCTGCTCGTAGGATGGATGCCAATCGTAAGTGGTGAGTGGGCCAGGTAGGCTGGACCCTCAGGGAGCCCGTGACCTGAGTATAAAATCCAGGGAGGCCTCTCCATCCTTCAGCCACTCACGCCCATGTTGCCCCCTGGCTGTAATTTGCTCGGCTTCATTTAGGGTGGCCCAGTTTGTGAGTTGGCGAGTCTCCGTCTGCCATTTTTACTTTTTTACTTGTTTGTTGAACAATGTTACGGCAGGCGCCATAGTCCCCATAGTCCCCCCAGTATCCAATCCATTGCCATAGCCCAAGTAGTTTTCATCCGTAGATTACATAATAGTTCTATCCAAACCGGGGGTTGTCCTTGGTTGCATTTTATAGTGTGGACAGGGATAATCGCCGGTTTGGTGTCCATTTCATACTTTGCGATTAAAATTGTAACTAAAACGGGCCTCTACGTGTTGGCTTCGGCCCCACGCACGTCTTTCAAAGGTCCGGGGCTCCATAACCCCGTGAAACGGAAACGTTACAAACAATAATAATAATAATTAACAGTCGGGCGGGACCCATTACTGAAAAGGTATATGATGAGCTAGATTTTAGATAGTCAATGGGTCCCGAAGTCCCGACTGTTAAAGTCGCTATGTTCTGTCACTACTGGACTTTTTATCAGTTTTTATTACGTATATGTTTTTATTTAAAGCTTTTTTAAGCAGGCGGGGTTTTTAAATGTTTATTTTTTATTTTTATTTTGAACTTCAAATCATAGATGCATTGAATTTTCATCCAGAAAGTTTTATTAGTGTACCTAAGTAAAATATGGACTGACTTTATTTGTAAAATTTAGAGAGAAGTTTGTGATCGAGAAAATTTTCAGGAATCGCGTTTTCACATCATACATGACCTAGTAAATATCCTCAACTTTAATAAGTATTGTTTTCAAAACTGAAAAATGTACGATGTGAAAATGAACGAAATGTATCTCCGTTTTATTTCATTTCGAATGAATATTTTGGAAAACCCTAGGGCCTAGGTAGGGGCCCTAGGTAGGGGCCCTATAAAAATAAAATCTTAATCCGAATAATACCGATATTAAAGTAAAAAACTATTTTTTTTTATAATTCTATTTTTGTATTATGTTTGTTTGAAAATGGTAACAGTACCCACCTTCTTAAGGAGAATACATGGAGAATATACTCCATCGGCCAGCTTAACCCTGAAAATAGTTCTTTTCCAACAAACCTTGGGGCATAATAAGTCGAAGCGTATCGAGCTAAGAGAATCTAAAAATAACAATACGCGAATAAGACATGGTATAAATGTAAATATGGCTACAACTCTAACCAGACATCTGTCTTTTTAAATTAAATCGACCTGTGGCTTTACGAATTAACACCAATTGAACTGTCAAATACTTATAAGCATCATGGCCTCTTTATCCGATAATTAGGCGGGTCCTTAATCCTGTTATCGATCCACTCCATCTTGTAAAGCGCTTTGAGCATTGAGGTTGAGAAGGTATCGAGCATTGGATGCCGTGTAATGCGATGGTATAAACTGGGATTGAATCACATTTTAACGCACCTGCTCGAACAAATTATGAAAGATAAATTAATGCTATTATAAGTTAAGAAAGGACCGTTTTGTGACATTCGAGTTCTTTGTAAATATTCAAAGAAGTTTGAGTTTCTTTTTTAGGGTTCCGTACCTAAAGGTAAAAACGGGACCCTATTACTGAGGCTTCGCTGTCTGTCTGTCTGTCTGTCTGTCTGTCTGTCTGTCTGTCTGTCTATCCGTCCGTCCGTCCGTCCGTCTGTCCGTCTGTCACCAGGCTGTATCTAATGAACCGTAATAGCTAGAAGGTTGAAATTTTCACAGAAGATGTATTTCGGTTGCCGCTACAACAACAAATACTAAAAACAAAATAAAACAATTATTTAAAAGGGGCTCCCATACAACAAACGTGTTTCAAAAATAACAAGGAGTTTCGTACAATGTGAGGTCGCTTCTGATTGGTCAGGACAAATCGAGTTGGTCATGGAATTCAAAATGGCTGCCCTATCTGTCAAATATACCAGTCTGCCTTACTTACCAAAGAGTTTCTTTTATGCTTCAGATTTTCTTTGTGCCAAGGTTTTTTTTTTTTTTTTTTGAGTGTTTCGGTCGTTTGTTGGGAGTAAGAATCGAAGATAAATATTTCATATTTTCCTATAAAATTTTAAAATTGGTTTAAAATTGTTATAAACCATTTTAGGGTTCCGTATCCAATTGTGATAGTGGTACGGAACCCTTTGTGCGCGAGTGTCGCACTTGCCCCGTTTTTTTTAATGTGTCGGGAGAGGGCAGATAATTCTGAGATTTGAGAATTAAAAAGTACATTATTTAATTTGTAACAATAAACATCTTACTGGGTTTATTCGTTCTTGAAAAAGTTGTGCTCACTGACGAACATACATACATACAGACAGACGGAAGTGATATGGTCATTTAAATCCTCGTTTGTAACTGGATTACCAGGAAAGAGCAAAATTTCTTCATAGGTAACTGATTACCAAACCTCGGTTACCATGGCGGCCGAAAGGTTATTTTCACACTCAGAACCAGAAACAAACATTTATAGTCAGCATAAATACATTTTTCTCGGCGGGAATCGAACCCGCAACCTTCTGTGTTGCAGTCAGGGGTTCGGCAAACGCGTCACAGAGACCGTTAAATAATTTAATTCCTAGATGAATCAAAGGAGTATGTATTTGTGATCCATTTGATACAGCACATAAAAAACTAAAATAAAACTTATACCTACGACACGTTTATTTTCGTTCCCGTCATAACCACCTGAGAATAATGTGTGAATACGACAGAACAAAGCTCTTAAAAATAGAACACATAGATGTCACGTCTAAGCGTAAAAAACAATCCCTATTTCTGTTCTAATAAAACCTACACTAATATCAGAAAGAGGAAAAATGTATTTATTTATTTGTTTGTTTGTAACGAATAGGCTCCGAAACTACTGGACCAATTTTTTATTCCAAAATTCCCACGGAATCGGGACTTACGCGCGTGAATCCGCGGGACGCTGCTAGTCGCACATAAAATATGACGGCAACAAAACTATATTTGGTTTATCCTCCAACATCACATTGTAGGAATCATCCCAAACTAAACCATATTTCTTTTACGAATCTAATTGTGTACTGAAAATACCGTATAATTCGACTAACGTGTTCACTGTAGTGTCTATAGAGCGGCCATTGCATGTACTGTATGCCTCGTCTCGCTAAGAGGCTCTGCACAGGGCAATTAAGGTGCTGTCTTATGACAATTTAGTATAAAATAAGTCGAAGAGACTTTGCTTTCAAAAACAACAACACTCCAACTATTTACTATAGTAGTTCTGTGAGTTTTGACTGTGAGTCAAGTGGAGTAAGATCGGAGTAATTTTACCACTTTTTGTTTCTGTCTGTCAACTTTGAAAGTTCTTGTCACGGAAAAAGACAAAGCATGTTCACACTTCTTACTACACGTTTATGAATAAAGCTATTATAGTCTTACTTATAAACGTGGAGTAAGGTCGGAGTACTGAAAACAAGCTTCGTATTTTCCGTGACAAGGACAAGGACAAAAACAAAAAGTCATAAAATTACTCCGAACTTACTCCACGTTTATAAATAAGGCTATATTTTTTTTAGATAGATAGATAGATTAACACTTTATTTGATCAACACCACAGTAGTATATTACATAAAAAAATAAAACTAAATAAATGTTGTCCAAACAGGCGGCCTTATCGGTCAAAGCGATTTCTTCCGGGCAATCTATTGGAAAAGGGCTGTTTAAAGTCTCCATAAAACATCTCCGATAGAGTCTGTTTTTGTATTTACCACTAAGGAGCTGCATTAGGTAAGAAGCCAGACAATAGCCATATATCATGCTGAATTAATGATGATTCTGCTGGAAAGCCGGAGTGTAATCATGCCAATGGTGTATTAAGAGGTTGAATGCACAGAAGCTTCCCTAGCGAAGGTGTAACGTCACAATACAGGGTGGAGTTTGTAAACACCCTTTGGAATGAAAATTCATGAAGTATTTCATTTAGATTTTATTTTAAGGAAAAATACGCATTCTAGATTAAATATCTAGATAAAATAACCTTGAGCTACATACAAAATAAAAATAAATATATTAGTTTATTAGTATTTCATTTTGTTTTTTTTTATTACTCAAGACATTCTACCAAAAATATCCAGTCATGCAAGGATTTTCGACGCCGCATTTTTCCGTAAAATAAATACGCAAGATTGCATTTCTGCAATACGCAAAGTAAGTTTTATTTTAATCAGTTATAGTTTTAATTTAGTTTTTAATATTAATTATGTTTTGTAAGTGTTAGGTTACAATAAAGAATTTCATATTAAAAAAAAACAATTTAGAAATAAGAGTATACCTATTTAACAATTTAGATAGATAGATAGAAATCTTTATTTGCACAACATAAACAAAGAAAATATAAAAAACACATATACAAAAGTAAATAATAAACAAGCTTAAAATCAAGTTGCACAAATGGGCGGCCTTATCGCTGTAAGCGAATACTTAGAATAACTAGCTTAGATTAGATTAGATAGATTAGCTTAGGTTAGTGTTAGAATACTTTTAATCCAAAACGTGTTCACCAACTCCACCCGATATAATAAACTCTAGGTTCAGATAGGGTGCAAAGCTACTTCGCTCGTGGCTGTGAAGTAATTATTTAGTTAGTCTATTAGGTATCGGTTTAGACGTAGCGTAGTAGTAAAAGCATGCTTATAAATCAATGTCTCACTCTCAAGTGAGTGAGCAGGTTATTATAAATAATAAATAAATAAATAAATAAATTTTGTGAACAACACACAGCGCCATCTAGCCCCGTGGTAAGCTACTGAGCTTGTGTTACGGTGACTAGACAACGGATATAATACTTATATTTATTTTTCTTTTGTAAATACATACATATTATACATTTCACCCGCGTAAGTCCCGATCCCGTGGGAATATCGGAATCAAAAGTAGCCTATGTTACTCAGGGTGAATGTAGCTTTCTAATGGTGAAAGAATTTTTGAAATCGGTCCAGTAGTTTCGGAGATTACTCCCAATATACATACATCCATACATACATGTTACCAACGTTACCTCTTTATAATATTAGTATAGATAGATAGAGGGACACCCAGACCAGACACAAATATTTATTTTTTAAGCATAAATACATGCACCCGGCGGGAATCGTACCCGCAACCTTCTGCATTGCAGTCGCGCTTTCGCACGACGCGCCACAGAGGTCGTCATATTAACTGTCTAAAGTGTTATTTCTTAAATATTCTTGTAAGTAAGATAAGTAAGTATTATGTACATTCTTAAGTCTTATGTATTTCAGTTGCCACTATAACAACAGTTTTTATTTCAGTAGGGCTCCCATACAAGAAACGTGATTACCGTTACTGCGATTCCGCTTGCTGTTTGTCTGTCTCTCCGTCTGTCACCAGGCTACATCTCATGAACCGTGATAGCTAGACAGTTAGATAACTAGAAATTTTCACAGATGATGTATTCCTGTTGCCGCTAGAACAAAAAAAATTTAAGGGGAGCATCCATATAACGAACTTGTTTTTTTTTAAATAATGGTACGGAACCTTTCTGTGTTGACTCACACAGAAAGGGTTCCGTACCATTATTACAATTCTCGCAATTTTTTTTTGTGATAATCTGTATAACCATTGGCTGGTTTTTAAGGTTCTTTATGTTTGAATTTTCGGTGAAGATAAAGCGACTATTTATCTAATATATAAAATTTCCATGTCACAGTGTTAGTTACCGTACTCCTCCGAAACGGCTTGACCGATTTTTATAAGATTTTGTTTACGTATTCAGTAGGTCTGAGAATCGGCTACTATCTATAATTTATAAGGCAAAACAACGTTTGCCGGGTCAGGTAGTAAACCTATATATCTTAAGTTAAACCAACACCCAAGTTAATTAAAAAGTCAAGTTACTTAGGTAACAGTTAGAACTCTTACAAATGTGTCGAACCAATCTATTATTTAGATCGTAGTTCGCACCGACTCACTCGAAGGGGCGTTGATTGAGATGCTAGCTCTAGTTTCGAAGCACTTGTGAAGTATCGGTCATTTATTGAGATAGATTGGTTAATTGATGGTTAATAGTTAATTTAGCTGTTTCAATTTAATCTGTTATCGATGCGCTTAACTATAAGTACCTAGATATACTGCTCAGCTAATTAGGGTAGCTCGCAGATTGTAAGTTGGCGAGTCTCCGTCTGCCATTTTTACGTGTTTATTGGATACTAGCTACGTCCCGTGGTTTCATCCGCATAGGTCCCGATCCCGTAGGAATATCGGGATCAAAAGCCTATGTTACTCAGGGTGAATGTAGCTTTCTAATAGTGAAAGAATTTTGAAATCGGTTCAGTAGTTTTTGAGTTTATTAAAACAAACATACAGACACACACTCAAAAATACAAATTAGTATTAGTATAGATTGTTACGGCCTGCACCATAATCACCATAGTTCCCCCAGTAGCTAATTCACTATCATCACATCACTATAGCCCATGTTGTTGTTTCCATCTGTAGATTTCTCAATAATTCTATCCGATCCGGTGATTATCTTTGGCTGCATTTTATAGTGCAGACAGGGATAATCACCGGATTGGTGTCGTCTTCATAGTTTGCAGGTAAAATTGTTATTGAAAAGGGCTTCTACGCTACTTGCCTTGTTTGCCTTTCAAAGGTCCGGGGCTCCTTAGCCCCCGTAATACTGAATGTATAACAGAAATAAAAAAACGGATTGACTGATTAAGATGATTCTTTTTTTAATAGAAAGGTAGGAGCTCTAAGGTGGTCTCATGAAAATTTAGTGAGGATCTGATTAGTATCTTCGGAATGATGGACAGAATAATAGTTCCTCAGAAAGTAGTAAATTACTTATCTATGAACTTAAACCAGTAGAATCCGACTTTGTGGTACTGGTTAGAGATTGATGAAGCACCTGGAAACCACCTGAAATTCAAATTCATCAGAAAACTCCTCAATGATCAAAGTTATGGTACATCACCTATAGTGCTCACAAGCACATAGAAATACGATATTTATTTAATCAAAATAATTACAAGTCAAACATTTTAACAAAACAATAAAACACAAAAAAGAAAAAAGACTTAAAACCTAAAGCAATAAGAAGTTGTCGGCACCGCCCTCCCGCGGCATGGTGCCCAAAACGCTAGCAGCGTTCCCACGCTGGATAGCTAGGCTAACCCGCTGGGACAAGAAATTACCAGCCCTGGGATCACCAGACGCCTCGACAAGTCGCGCCGACAAGTCCCTAAGAAAAACCTTCCTACTGGGCCCCCAACACCCAATGGTCTCAAAACCCAAAGGAGTGAACAAGTAACAGCCAGGGATGTCTGCATACTTCTGCACTTTACGAGACTCAGCGCCCGCCGCCCGCGCCGCCGCACCCGCCGAAGAAGCAGTGGCCTGCACGTGAGGGGAGCCAGTGGGGTTGAAATTTTGTCGAGTTTTAGTGGTAGGTACATAGTTGAAAGTAGGTAAAACTAAAAAGGATGAAATAAAAAAAAAATATTTAGATGTATATTTTAAATATAATAAAAATATATAAAAACCGACCTAAAAAAAAAACAAAAATAACCTAACCTACATACAGTGCCTCCGACTTATCTGTTATGGAATCTAATCGGTGGCACTGTATGTAGGTTAGGTTTTTTTTTGTTTTTTTTAAGTCGGTTTTTAATTTAACCAACAACAAATTGACTTATAATATGTGTGTGTTCTTATACTGACAGAAGGCCCTTTAATATCTAAAGTGATGATATAGCCGATAGCCATTACCATGAATAGTTTTAATCACAAACAACAATTTGCTAATTGAGCAGAGGAATCCAGCGATTATTGGACGTATACCTATAGTCTCGACTATCTTAAATTGGTGTTGATTAAAATGAATGCACATTTTCAAGGCGATCCAAACACATGATTGTCATTGACACCGGTTCCATTACGAGAGACTTGTTTCAACTTGCATCATGATCATTTAAGAATTTCATGCCGCAATACCTAGACTTTGAATATAGGGAGTTTCAGGGACGGTAGTTTAGTCGAATTGGGGTTATTCTAGACCTCTAGGCAAACAAGTAGATTTTTTTAAAAGTAGTGAAACTCTGTGAAACAGTAGTTGTGCACTTTGACGTCGAAACGACTTTCAAAATTACTGAGAAATCCGCTCAGTAATTTTTGACTTTATCGCTCACAGACAGACAGACGCGGCGCCGGCGGTGGGCTTTCATTTTTAATGTGTAAGAATATGAGGATATCCCGAGTTACACCAGATTCGATATTCCTCAGATGCGGTTTTTTTTTCAGACCCGTTATATATCAGAACTGTACCGTGATGCAAATGATGATGATACTCTTGACAATATTGTAACTTGGAAAATGCAGATATTCAAGTGAGAGCTGAGGTGAGTACAAATGAAGGAGATATACATAATTATAATTCAAGGGATGGAGGCCTTTGCCCCGCAGTGGGATAAAATAGGCAAAAAATTAAAAAAATAAGTGGGTTCCCGTGTGGCGTAAAGCTTAACGCACTCGCCCGGCAAGCGAGGGGTACGAGTTCAAATCCTGTCGAGCTTTCAAGGATTTTTGAAGATGCATCCCTTGAACAAAATGTTACCTAAAATGCCTTGAGCAATAAAAATAAAAATTACTATTAAAATGCATCTAATATTCCTAAATATAAAATCAGGAAAGTGAAAAAGCATTCTCAAGCAACAAAATCATCATGAAATAACGAACGATGTATGCAAATTAGTTGCGGCTACCTCCCGCTGAGAGTCCCCGAGCGCAAGCTACCTAGTGGACCCAGCTTCGTATAAATAGTGCCCAAGGCGAAACATAAATATAACCTCTATCATCTGGGCCATAGGGTTTATTATTAAACGCTACCATTCCACGACCAACTCCTGAATACTTGATAGTGTTTCATGAACATTTCAATACAGGCTGAATGGAAATTTTGATGACATAAGTCTGGGTAGAATTTAATTATACTTACCTACCCTTTTTGTTATACCTATTTTAATTGATATTGCGTAATTGTTTGGTTTAGATTTGTGTTAACGATAATAAAGGTGACCTTATAATTAGCGGAGACGTAGCAGACAATCACTTTTTTGCTTAAAAGGAAAGTCTCCATTCTCATTCTCCATACAAACGTAGTTTACATTTTCCTCCCTGGATATAGACATTAGAGCAAATATGTTTATGCCATAAAACTTACATCTGTCATGACTATGCATCTACCTTTTTATTTTTTTCATTTTATTATTTTTTATTATTATTTTAATTACAAAATAAAAAAAAATAAAAACGTAGATGCATTGTCATGACTGATATAGGTTTTATGGCATAAACATATTAGCTCTAATGTCTTTATCAAGGGAGGAAAATGTAAACTACGTTTGTATGGAGAAAGAGAATGGAGACTATCCTCTTTTAACAAACTGTCTACGTATAATATCTATTTATTTTATTTTATTATTTGGAACAAAACTCAGCTTTAAAAACACGATTTATCTAACCTAACTCTTCGATCATATATAAACTATAGATACACGGTCCCATACAAAATCGAAATCAATAATCGGCACTACTTCAACGATTACTTATACGGACATAGTACAGTTTAATGTAAACCTTAATCACTGGGCAATAAGGTTGTAAAACACTTATGCACGACTGACAGCGAAACAAGGCATATCGGCTGAAGTATGCCTTGTTTTGACGGCTCCATTTCTAGAGCGGCGACCGTGCATCTATAGTTTATTTATGATCGAAGACCTAACTTAACATTAATGAAGTTTGTCCACATTTTGATAATAATTAAAAAAAAAAAAAAATTAAAAATAGTTTCTCTTACAAAAGGTGAACCATCATAATAATTATGTTACTTCTTTTAAGAATACCTTAAAATTTTACTTTCGGTCGCTGAGGAAATGCCAAGTTATTTTTTATGTATTACATGGTTTTACTAATTATATTAGGTACACAATGCGTAAGTACCATTTTTTTTGACACCAGTAGATAACTTCTGCTTTAGTAAACGTTTGCAAATTTTCGTATAGCGGTGTGGCTCACCTTTTGTTAGAGTTTTTGCTCTAACTTGACTTAACGACTGCTATACCAACTGCTTATAGTGCTTTTCGAAACCACGAAGAACCTCGAAAAATAAATTATTTACCAAATTCATTATCGGTCACTCATTTATGTTTTACTGAATTGTCCCCGGCTGGAATCGAACTCAATCCAACGAATCGCAGTCGGGGCAGTCGGGCAGAAGCCGTCTGTTTTGTAAGCGGATTTAGTTTTAGTGCAGTGTTAAGAGAGTGAAATTGTGAATAGATTTACCTACAATTTCAGTTTATAAACTAACCTTGCCGCAGTCGGGGGCTAATATTTTATGGTCAGAAAATATATAGGTATTAATTTATAGTCAGTATTTACAATATACAGTGTGTTTTGAGTAATATAAGCCGAAAAGGTGTTCTATAGGCGAACAAATTTTGAATGTATGATTGAATTGAATTGAACTTTTGCTATAGGTACGACTTTAAATTTTTTTTTTTTCGAAAAAATTTAGTTTATGTTGACTAAATTTTTTTAGGCAGGCACCTACTGGTAAAATACTTGTTTGTGAAATTAAGGTAATATTTACATTGTAGTGGTCCAACACTAAATAATAGATCGAATTAAAATCAATGACCTCTAACTCTAAGAAACAGCTGATTTTCAAATAAACTTTAAATTCAAAATTTTACCGAAAACCACTGCAAATCTACACTATCTACACTAATAATATTATAAAGAGGAAATATTTCTATTTTGTGTGTGTGTCTGTATGTTTGTAATAAATAAAATCAAAACATACTGTGCCGATTTCAAAAATTTCTTCACCATTAGAATGCTACATTCACCCTGAGTAACATAGGCTACTTTTAATCCCGATATTCTCACGGGATTGGGACTTACGCGGGTAAAGCCGCGGGACGCAGCTAGTTTCCAATAAAAAACGTAGAACAATCGTTTTCGAACAGACGCCTACAACAACCCCTTTTCGGCTTAAATCACCTTCCTCGAAACAAGCTCTACGTACAACAATATTTGTATCATAATCTTTATACCTGCAATATACAGGGTGTTTCGAGGAGGGGGTATTAAGCCGAAAGGGGATTGTTCGAGAGGTCTAGGCGAACAACTTTTATTGTACGACTTTTTGAAATTCGAACTTTTTTTTTCGATTTTTTTATTTGTTTAGATTGTAGTGGTCCAAACTAAATAAAAGGGCACCTGAAGGCCAATGACCTCAAACTCTAAAAAACAGCTGATTTTCATGCAAACTTTAAACTCAAAATTTTCGAAAACTACTTCGAATTTCCAAAACTTGTAGAACAAAAGTTGTTCGCCTAGACCTCTAGAACAGCCCCCCTTTCGGCTTAATACCCCCTCCTCGAAGCACCGTGTATACAACTTGTTCATAAAGCCAGACTAGGTTTATAAAAATGCATTTCAAACAAGAAAGATTTAGACTGTAAAATATTCCATCTAATTTTGTGCAGCTGGTTTGAATGTCTGCGATTTATCTAGGTCTTAATCGTGTGGAGCGGTACCAAATGGTAGTTCTTAACTAATTTACATTAGTCTCAGTCGGGCTGTTGATTTTATTGTTCTAGTTGGTTTCTTTTTTAGTTTAACTGGTTTTTTTACTCGACAACGAAAGGGGTATGGTTTTTACGCCTGTCGTTGTGTCGCTGACTAGCTGCGTCCCGCAGTTTCACCCGCGTAAGTCCCGATCCCGTGGGAATATCGGGATCAAAGAAGCCTATGTTATTTTGGGTGAATGTAGCTTTCTAATGGTAAAGTTTTTTTTTAAATCGGCTCAGTAGTTTTTGAGTTTATTCATTACAAACATACACACACACACACAAATATACAAATCTTTCCTCTTTATAATATTAGCGTGGATTAGCGTTTGACCACTATCTCAACTGCTGATAAGTGATGATAACGGTTTAAGATGTAACACGCTAATCTAGAAGAAGGAGACGGCAGTGGAACAAGATCCGACCCGTATTCCTTAGTAGCTGCACCGGTCAACGTTTCGGAACACGGACGAGTCCGCTTGGCGCTACGAATTAGACTTGTGGGTGGTAACAAGCCGTGGCCATAGCCTATAATAAAAGTAAGTTTGTATGTATGAATGTGACTTTGTTAATATAATCCTTCACGCAAAAACTACTAGACCGATTGAGATGAAACTTCTGGAGATCTGAAATAATACCAAGGCTACTTTTTATCCCGATATTCCTGCGGAATCGGGATTTACGAGGGTGAAACCGCGGGGCGCCGCTAGTCTAAAAATATTTTTAAGACAAATAATCTTCACTGAATTTCGTTCAAAAATAAATTAAAATATTCTGCATTCGAGCCGTCTCCTGAAGGCGTTTGAAACTAAAAATTGTTGAACGAGAATGAAAAATTTCAAAGAATCAAATCAAGTGAGAACTTTCTTTCTCATAACAAAGTTAGAGTTAGTCTAACACAGTTTGACGCTGTGAAATGAGTCCTTGAATTGCCTTAACTCGAGAAGCCCCACATACTTTCTAATAATTCGTATAAACTTGTTCGGAACTTTCTAATATTTTCAGATTTAAGCATAATCATATTTTGAAAGATGAAAATCTAATTTCGAAGTTCACAGATTTGTTCGTTCATAATCATTGTCGTAAAAGACTTTCCTCTAAAGTGACTTTTAGAATGCTGTTATTATAACACGGATCGTGTACAGGGTTAGGGTTCCTCTTTCATTTAGGTTTTAAACACAATTGTGTTTAAAATCCTAATGAAAGTTGGCGGGTCGGGCGAAGGCCTGACTGCAATGCAGAAGGTCGCGGGTTCGATTCCCGCCGGGTGCAAGTATTTATGTTGTTTAGTACCCATAGTACAAGCTTAGTGCTTAGTTTGGGGTTAGATTGCGCTGTTTTTAACGGCGTGCAATATTTATCCACTTATTTCATTATAAAAAGGACCTAATGATTGCCTTATATTTAAAATTTACAAAAATAAAATTAATCAAAAATATTTTTTAATGTCAACGTTCAGCCTTAGTGACGCCATCTGGGGTTCTTAACACTGAGGTAAATGTAATATTTTCTTAGAAAGATTTAAATGTAATATTTTCCTATGTAAACCATACTTAATTGTAACCGCAAAAATATCCACGTGAGTCTCGCCTTAAACCTGTCAAAAACCAACCTGATGAGGTTTTCGCTTGCTGGCCATAGCACCAAACCTCTTCATGTGAAAGTGGACGGGGTGGAGATTGGCGAGGTGCCCTGCCTGAAGTTCCTTGGCTTCGAGATCGATCGAAGTCTTGCGTGGGGAGGGCACATTGACAGGCTCTGCGGGAGACTGGGCAGTGCTTGTTTTGCATTGTGTCGGGTTGCCCGAGTGGTTCCCAGTAACGTGGCTCGTGCGTGTTACTTCGCTACGATCCACTCCTTGTTGCAGTACGGGGCTGAGTTTTGGGGGCGCGCAGCCGATTGGAAGCGCGTTTTCAGGATGCAGAAGCGGGCCATTCGAGCGATCGCGGGAGTGAAGCGAGGCACGTCAGCTAGGCCCTTTTTTGAAACACTGGGTATTCTTACACTGCCTTGCATTGTGATCATGCAAATTGCTGTATACACAAGAACGAGTCTGGAGACTTTCAGCAGACAGAACGATGTTCATTCGATCAACACGCGACAATGTAACCAGCTTAGCACTATTCCTAGACGTCTGACTAGGACCGCGAAGCTTGCCCATGTGATGGGTCCAGATGTTTATAATAAAATTCCTGATGACGTGGCTTCGGCACTAAGTTTACCTAGTTTTAAAAACAAATTAAGGCGATGGTTAGTCGAGAGATCGTTCTACACAATAGACGAATTCTTCGACTATAAAGTGTAACTTAAATTTTGAAATTGCAAATCGACATAATATATTGGACATTTAATTTATTTGGATTGATGTAATTTATTATTTGTTAGTGTAATTAGATTTAATTTAATTGACACTTGATCTCATATTTTTAATACTATATATCTAAATTTTTGACATGTAATGATTATTTACCAATAAACGAGTATTTGAGTATTTGAGTCTTTGTAAAACCGCCAACCAACAAAACCTTTCATAATAATAATCAACCCTTGAACAACGTTAGCTCAAACTAATTGTAATGCTAAAAGGTATAAATTATTTAGGTAATAACCATGAAAATAACAAAATATCACCATCAATACCAGGTTGATGCATCATCCAGTAAAATTACACGACAGGGTGAGCTTAGGTCAATACAATTAGTCTTAATTGAGCACTCGGGAGGGCATTAAGCTTACACACTCATACTTTAATATTTAGTACAGTGAAGTGAGGTGGCACGATGTGTAGTGTAGCTTTTACGTCACGATACGATAATGTGTGACTATCGGAAAAATTTCATTTAGGTAAGTGTTTGATTGTATAATTTATAGCGTGTTGTTAGAAGTTACTATAGTTTTGTACAGTTGGGGACAAAAGTGCATTTTGGTTAAGCTTATAGCTTGATTTAAATGTGTTTATCTTGAAAGGGGCGCAAATCACACCTGTTGTCAAACTGAGTTATGAATGTAGTTGTGTTTGTCTATGGTCTTTACATATTATATCTGAAAACGGAGTCGTCTACGAGATATGACAGCTTCTACATTTCATTTATTTTGAAATATGATGAAACTCGATGAAGCCGGCTTTGTTCAAACTGCAGAATTCATTAATGGTATGGTGACATACGACAGTAATTTTAGTAGGGAGTTTTTTGTTGTTCCTGAAAAAGGTCTGTAGGGGGACTTAAAAGCCCAAAACAACCGATTAACTTATGTTATAAACTATTTTAGAGGGCGTTTAAAATCCGCAAATTTGACCTGCATTAACCTAAATTGTTTTTTACACACGATATACGAGCGTTTGACCACCATCTCACGTGATGGTAAGTGATGATACGGTCTTAGATATAACACGTTCACCTAGAAGAAGAAAAACGGCAGTGGAATAAGATCCGACCCGTCTTCCTTAGTGGCTGCACTGGTCAAATGTTTCTTCGGTTTTCGCGATGCTTTTCTGAAATTAAACTCATTGAAAACGAAAAATGAGTTTCATTTCTTAACTGTTTTGTTAGAACATTTTTATTTAACTGTGGTAATGTTATTATTTTCATTAAAGAATCAATGTTTAAAATTCTAACACCATGGTGTTAGAGTTTTAAACACTGCAAAAAATTACTATTAAATGCGCAATGAAATGAGAAGGTGGATATTAACTTTTGTTGACCGATTTTACACGAAATACATAGTGTGTACAGTTCTTCCAGTTGGTCGGTTTATCGGTTCATTGTACCAGTACCTAATGTAAATTAATTTCGAAAATGTACGTACTCACGATGTTATTATAGTAAGTAAGTAGGCAACCTCAAGTAATAAGTAATTCTCAAGTAATTGAGAATAATTTTGTGTCTAATGAAATTTATTCACATTAAAATTAATTATATTTCTTCAGATGTTTTTATTACAAAACCAGGCATATCATCTTTGCTTTTTACAAATCCGTTACGTGTAAACTTTTAATAATTGTAATGTAATCTTCAATTAATGATTTTAGTTTAAATAGTAGGTATTCCGTTTTTTCGACCTTTGTTACAGCCATCTTTACAATGCCGATGGGATGGTCAGTGTCATATTTATCTCTACGAAATGAGAAAAAATCGATTATAACTTATACATTTATTTAAAAGTAACAACTCTTTATTTACTTTTGCCTTTGATATTGGCAGTTCTTTGTTTACATGTTTGATCTAAGTTTATGAAATAGAGTATAGTAGATTTGTCTTGTGTTTTCCGATGTTGTATTGAAATTAAAGACTTTAGAGTCTATTACCTAGGTACTTACAAACAATACCTACTATTAAATATTTTTTACGATTGCTAGCAGGATAACTTCTGCTTAGCCATTACAGCCTGGTACAAACCACGCACGTTCAATTTATTACAATTCAAACATAGTTTTATGAATAAAATAGCAGAAAGAAGTTCTCGGCAGATCGCGAATGAATTATCTCTTTGGCATAACGACTTGTTATTAAAAGATTGTTCATGCGCAGTATTGCGCAGTCGACTTACGCAAAATAAGAATTACTTGAAAGAAGAGAGAGCAGAAAGTCCCAAAATTACTTAATCGTTTTCTATCAAATGATGGACTGAAATTAAACTCATTTTTCCGGTTTTAAACGATATGCTTTTTAACAGACTTCGAAAAATGGAGGAGTTTCTCAATTCGACCGTATTATACTAAGCATTTTGTCATCGAACAAAGTTTCGAGGTCTTTCTAGGGTCGATACACGATTGTGGGAAGTCTGCTCTCACAATCCTGTACCCATCAACAAAATTTCGATATACTTAGTAGTAATTGTCATATTTGGTGTGTGTTTGGCACATTTGGTAGACAAAGTGCCAACTACACGCCAAATATGACAATTACTATTCTATCGAGTGAGAGCAGACTTGGGACCCTGAGTTCTTCCTTAGGGATCTTCGTTGGTTGAGATGTAATTCGTTCTTCTCATTATTTTAAAAAGTTACAAAAAGGTATGAAATACTTGACACCAAGTTCTTCCGTTGAGATACGAGTATACTGAACGCTCTTAATAAAAACTCTAAAATATCTATAAAAGGACGTCGGCAAAGTACTCGTAAACCTTAAAAATATTCAATCTACGCTCGAACACCGTTGTAAAACTACGACTAATAGCTTATTTCACGTCCAAACTTCTCAACTTACATATTCATCGTTTCACTTTTACTTGCATTAAAATTTTATAGACAGAACGTTATCTCCAACTTTATATCTTGTAATCGCTAAGAAGGGAGCGAACTTGCCGAATTTGCGCACAGACTCGAGGACTTTTTGTCGGCCTATTTAGAAACATACCAACCTTTCACACGGTGACTATTACCAAGCCAATCTAGACCGCTTAAAGGTACGAGTTGGCAACGAGCGACATAAAGCTGCAGCGGACGACGTGTCTCGGTGACACTACTGGTTTCTATGTATTTCTATGAAATTCCCTACGTAGTCAGTGACACGAAGCTAGCGACGCGTCGTCGAGCAAGCGTAGGGAATTTCATAGAAAGCAGTAGTCACGTCTTCTGCTGCTGCCTCATGTCGCCCGTTGCCAACTCGTACCTTAAGTGTGGATTTTTTCTCAGCGTTAGGTTAGGTGTTCGTACAAAGCGAGTGATGTCCAATAAATTGATGGAACCAGCGAAATCGCGAGTTGTAACAATTTATCGTGGTCCGTTTAAGTGTAGATTTTTGCACAGCTAAAGGTAGGGGCTACACAGCTATAGTACAAAAATATATTTTTAAGCAGATAGATACTAGCTACATATCTTTATATTCTACAATATATAGGTACACAGGAAGCACAACAGACACAATACACAAAGTAAATAATAAAATTAAGTTGTACAAATAGGCGGCCTTGTCGCCGAGAGCGTTTTCTCCCAAGCAACCTTATAAAGAGTAGAACTATAACAGCTTGGGTCTAAATTAAAAATAATGTAAAACTATCGCCCTACATGAAGTTTGAAGTCTATTGGAGCTCCAAGGAGTGAGGGTACATGGCGAATTTATTTCAAGATGCGTTGTAAGCTGGGAGAGAATGTTCCCGTAGTGTCTTCCTAATGCTACTTCTCCTACTTTATTTTATGTGGAGCAGGGTGGAGTCGATGGCGGAGTTCTTTTTAATTCTTATCTCAAATTGTTACTAGAGTTTATTTTGTGTATGGGTTGTTTGTTTCTGAATGTTTAAATGTGTGCTTGATGGTGATAATGTTCTCTTTTAAATACTAATAAATATTGCATCACTTTGGATACAAGCTCAATCCACCCATAAGAAACTTAACTTATAAAAATATTTAATCTGCTTAAAAACAACACGATTCAAATAAAAAAAATGTTTTATTTCAAAATCTAATCTTTTTATTAGCGACCATGTTGTGTTCTGATTAGATTTTTAAATTTACCTTTTTATCCATTTACGACAAAGCCAAAAGGAAGAGTTATGTATTTGGCAGTCTATTACTCGTATATACATATTTTATGTATGTTTCCCAGTACCGCCTAAACTACTAAATCGATTTTAATGACTAAGGTGTTAATAAATTTATAATAATGGCCTGGGCAAAATAGGCTATAAACTGTTATCAAAATTATTTATTTATCAGGGTTTACCTAGCGCCAAGTGGAACAGTCCCGATTCCCTAACTTTCTTAAAGAGCTAAGGTAATGTATGCAAATAAGTGTAACTTTATTCCCTCCGAGCTATTACGGAGAGTTTGACCGTCTCACAAGTACAAAGGGTTGATCTTAACTTTCACCGACTAGGTTCAAAGAAGTAATTTGAAGATCGTTGCAAGCGGATACAAGGTGGATTTCAAATATCTTTAACAAATTGATACGAGGGCTTTTTTACACGTCTTTTATGCGAATAAATTTGCAACAAGAAACGAGTTATTGTTACGAAAAAAAAAACAGGCGTTTGTTTTCTTTCTTTGTTTATTTATTTATTTTGTCTTTGAACCGTAGTCCTAGGACATGTAGGTATGTTTCTTCACAATGTTTTTCTTCACCGTAAGAGCGATGTTGAAAGCGCGCCAATGATTTTCGGGTGTGTTACATCGAGACGACCCTACTTTAGTAAAGCCAACATAGTATTCATAAGATTTTATGAAAATTTAAAATTTATATTAAAATACCTTGTTCCCTTTACTATTTAGTCCTTGTTACCTTTACAACAATATAGTTGGTATTTCTACAGTAAGTAAACATAGTTAGTTAGTTAGAAGATATTATAGTTAGTAAGATATTTAATATGAAAGTTAGAAACTTTAATTTAGTTAAGTCACAATGTAAATAGTAAGTCTATAAATATTTTTATTAAACACTGATAGACGAAATTGCGTCAAAGTACGTAACATTTTAGTGTCACAACATTTATTAATTTAAATATAATTTATGAGTCATACGGGCGTGTTCTGTCAGCCCATGCACATCCCCTGAGAATAGGCAGCCATTTAAATTCACGTTGTACGAGTTGTAAGTTTAGAAAACAAAAATACAATGATATTCTACGTGTCACTGTTTTTTTATTCGTGTTTACAAATTTATCATTTAATAATATTTTGTTTTAACGTTTTACTTCTCGAAGAAATACCTACTGCATTGTGACCACGCACAAATTCTGAGAAATTTCCTATTTTCACGTTTAGAAAAAAAAAACGTGTGGCACTCGGGAACTGCCGCGGTAAAGCTATTAAATTCGCGTCATCCGTTTGGGAGCTCCAACGCCATAGACAGATACACAGACAGACACCTCAGCACACCCGCGGTACGTGCCTAGCTTGGTCTCAACAGCGCCAAGAGAGAGACCGCCATCGGCCACGACTTGTTGCTGACTGTTGTAGTTCCCTCTATCAGAGGCTAGGCACCAGGCACAATCGGCAAGTGTTCAGAAATGGCACTTGTTACCTGAAGGACCTACTCTAAACGGACTCCGTGAAGTCCATCGCCAGGAAATCAGCCCGAGATAGCGGCAGCGCGCCCACGCCACCTCTATAAGAGAGTTTTTTACACTCAAGCGGGTGTTTTGGGAACAAGGTCTGTAGGGACAACCCGCCCGTATTCCTTTCGGATGATCCTCCGAAAGGAATTCCGACGAGCTCTGGCAACTGCAGAGCAATGGACACCGAGGGGTTTAGTGTGTAATCCTCTGGCCGCACATCATCTCAGGCCACAGAGGGCCACACACCAGGCCGCTCTCCCCCAAGATGATCAAAAGGGGAGAATCGTTAAAAAAAACTTATAACACCCCTCTTCCGTCGGGGATTAACAATACGCAAATCGGTCCAAAAAATAGAATAAAACAAAAACACCCAAACAAATAAAAGTTAGGTATATTGAAATTCCATAAACCCTCTTTATACAAAAGTACGTACTACGAGTATATTGAACATCGCAAACAGTCGTAGTGTCGATTGACGAAGGTAAAAAATGGTGACAGTTTGTGACACTTCGGTACCCGCAAGGATATCTTCTGGGGCTGTAGGAATTTGTACTACCCTACCTACCTACATACTAGGTTGTTCCTTGGTTTACTATGGATTTATGGAAGAGATCTCTCCCAGTGGTAAGGTTGCCTATTGTGCCACTTAGATTAAGTTTTTTTTACTGGAAATTTCCAGTCTCTTGAATGGTCGTGCGAGGTAAGCGACGCTTGGTGCGATCATTACTTGGATGGGTGACCGTTAATTTGTATGGCAAAACAAATTTTCTTGAGCTCCTCCGTGCTAATGCACGGCACGTTAGGCAGTCGGTGCCGGTTGTTAGATAGCAGTCGTCAGGTCAAGTTAGAGGCCTTAGTGCGACCTGACAACTAAGTGAAAAAAAAAAAAACAAAAACACTAAGTGAGCCACACAAAAAAAACTATTTTTTTTGTTATTGATTACAATCAAGCGCTACTATATTTATCTATCTACGCATTAATACCTAATAGATTAAAATAATTGTCGACAAAAAAACTTTACCTCGCACATCATCATCATCACTACATCTACATCTATAAATAAATATTACTAATTATATCCGTTGTCTAGTCACCGTAACACAACCTTAATAGCTTACCACGGGGCTAGATGGCGCTGTGTGTTGTTCACAGAATTTATTTATTATTTATTAATTTATTTATCTAAGTAGGAGTTGGAGTTACAGTCGACAATGTCAACAAATCACAGTGCTCTCGTCCAAAAAACAAACTAATTTATTCGTTTTAACTCCTGCCTATGACCAATGAACGATAATAATAAATTCCAAATGTTCCACAATGAATCATGCCTGTTGCCCGCATTCGATGAATTAGTACTATGAGTACTATGACAGATATTAATAAAACGCAAGTAGGTAGGTATTAAAAAGACTAAAGAATATTTAAGATTGTTTCGATTGTAAATGGAGGGGCATAAGCATCAGTTGGTAAAAGAAAATCGGCCAAGTGCGTGTCGAACTCGTATATGAAAGATTCCGCATCATTATCACAAAATAATTACGTGTGTATAATGGGAGCCCCACTTAAATATTAATATGTTTTTAGTAATTTGTTGTTATAGCGGCAACAGAAACACATTATTTGAGAAATTTTAAACTGTCTTACAGTGTCTTGATGTTCTAGTTCGTGAGCCTGGTAAAAGACAGATAGACGGACAGTGGAGTCTTAGAGAGTACTGTTTTTTTACCCTGTAGATGAGTAGATAGATTAACGCTTTGTTCTATCAAAAACACAAATTCAATTTGTACAAAGAAAAACTTAAAACTAAAGTTTTAAGTGAAAGGCGGCTTCTTAGCCTAAGGGTGAGCCTTAGGGATGGTTGCCTAGAAGAAATCAAGTAGGTAAGTCTTAAGACTTAAGGAAGGGGATGGGTGATAGATGTGTTGTTTGAGGCTTTATAGTTAAATACACTTAAAGAAAATATTTTTTCAATAGGTAGCGCTATAGCGTTAAATAAGAGTTTTGCTTTAGTACTATACATATATTTACATAGGTACATATAAGAAATATAAAACTAAATAATAACTATTTATATTAAAATAACCCACCCGGCATTGTACCCGGTGCAAAGGTACCCATAACGCTGGCAGCATTGCCGCGTAATTGTATTTATTATTGTTATTATTTAACGTTATTGTACTTAGTAAAATTCAATTTCAATATTATTGAAGCTATCAACAGAAATTTTGATATCTAATTCTGTTGAAGCGGCGTTTCGTAATCTACGGCCGTAATCTACGGCACTAATTAGGGAGAACGGTTCTATTGACCGCTCAAGATAAATCAAACATCTTTAATTTCCCTCATTTATTCGATTAAAATTTCATACCGTAGAGATAAAACACTCACTAAAATTACTTTATGAGAGAGGTGTTGGTCTAGTGGTAGATACCGCGACTTTCATTCCGAAGGTCGTGGTTTCGAATCCTGATCAACCGTGCGCTATTAACATCGCTCTTACGGTGAAGAAAACCTACGGTTTAAAGTCCTGCAAAAATTCCCAGTTTATAGTTGCGGAAACACACAGTAAAAGTAAGCTACTTTAAATTCCCTTTGACTTGCAGAACTAGTAATATAATGGCTTGAAAGTAATGAATTCACAATAAATTTGCAACATACGAGTAAACTTAGCGCTTCTCGGAATCAGATAATTTGAAAGACCATTGAATATATTATTTTTCTTAGAAATTTTTGTTAGGTACTTAGAGCTTTCAGTTGAAACGGGACAGCACAAATGGTAGGCAACTATCACTTGCTAAGTAATCTTACCTAACCTAAGCAACACAAGCAGTGCACTGTTTGTGTATGTCCCTCGTTTCGCCCAATCTAACCTAACCACTTCTGTCGACTAAATTATAAACAACACCTAAAAACTACAAAATGCCAAGTTTCTGCACAAGTCAGCCTTGATTTACTTATAATTAACAAAGCACTTTCATCCCATTCAGCTGTCCGCTTAAAATAGTTCTTGCCATATTTCATAGAATAATAATAATAACTTGAACTTTAATTAGTTTAGAAGTCGTTGAAAGCGTCTAATTTTAGGTACTCTCTTTGTACTACAAGTGGGTATTTGATCTCTACATTTTACTTTGCTAACATCATCCAAGGTCTGCCTTTTGTCTCAACTTTCCCTATTTCGTATCCCAATGGTATCCCGCGCCGAAATATTTTATTATAGTTGACAGTTAATACAGGGGGGGTTAGGCGAAAAGTTGATGTATTAATTAACTCCTGAATAAGTCTGTTAGGAGAGAAGAGTCACTCAACTTCACGCAAGCGCAATGAAAGTCCGTCTTACGCCCACAGTAGTGTGAACGCGGCAATCGGCAAGTAAGCACGAACCGTACCAGGGTTGTAACAGATTCATTAACCTAAATATCGTAAAAATGTAGTTAGTATCGAGTAGGAAAAAAAGTTGTGACTTTGAATGAAACATGAGGGTCGCTGCGCCCGTTTGAATTGAAGTGTCTCTTACATTCAATATAGATGTTTGAATAGTTTTTAATAGTGATTGAATTGTGTGTGATGTGTTTGACGATTGCTACAGGATGTTTATTTCGGATTTTGGTGAGTGATGTTGTAATATTATTGTTATTTATGTTGGTCAGTTTTGCGTTAGAAAAAATATTAATCGGCTTAATCACGCTACGACGCGGCGGCGACTACGGGCGCCTCGCGGTGGCGTAATCGGCTAGTATACCTAGTGTTGTTTGCGTTGTTTTAAATTACCTACCTATTATACTTATAAATTAATATTGTAATGTTGGTGATTTCTTTAAAAATACAATAACAGTGGAACCTGGTTATATGGGCCCTGGATCAGGAAGAAACCTCTGCAACTCAGACTCATAATGAGGTCCCCAAAAGTTGTGCTTTGAATTACGTCTGAAATTATTTTGAAACCTCAAAACTGAGATTTTTATACATAGATTTAGATGTTAACCTCTGTAACTGAGACTTTGTAAAAAACTGTGTAAGTGAGACAAATTTAAAGGTCGGGCACGGCACGACATGTCATGAAACACACGCAATGACTGACATGGAATTATTAACGGAATTTTCTGCCTCCATAAGTGAGAAAACGGTATTATTATACCTCTCTAAGCGAGACTATTTCTATATGAGAGTCTCTTGTAAATTCAAACCTGCCTCATTGGGAAACTATTTAAATAAAAAACTTCTGGAAGTGATAAATAAATCATAGGTCCTTGAGATCCCAGATAATCAGGTTTCAACGTATTGTGCATATTTTTTGTAATACCTACCTAGGTGAAGTAACATGCTTGATCACTATGGGTTAGACAGATTTTTTATTTATACGTACGTATTTGAAGACAAAATTGTTAAAGTTACAATATTTTTTTTTTAGTTAAAATAATCATACTGACATCTTTAAGCATTTCTTGAAAAAGTTAATATCTAATCAAACAAACCTAATGAAATTAAAAGGCTTTTTCTTGACGTTCGATATTTATGGATTACATAACTAACTATTAATCATCATCAACACAGTAAACAAGTAAACCAGTTGAGCCGTTTGACAGTTATGGAGGAGCAAACATTGTTATTCATCGTCATATAGTCCAGGCATAGAATAGCGTTACCCCATCTCTTCCCGTGGGTATCGTTAAAAGCGAATCTGGAGACTAGTGACCTGATATGGTCAAGGATGACTTACCTACTGACTGATCCCAAATAATTTTGGGGTTTTAGCAGACTGTTATCCGAGAGAGAGGCAAACAGGTACATCGCTTATGCAAGATAGAGATATCTCTTCTTCTCTTCTTCAGCAGCAAGTATTTGTCCAAGGGCGTATGCCTCTCCAAGCTCCAAGCTGTGGCAAGCCACATGGGTGTAATTTTATGTCATCGGACCATCTGGCGATCTGTAATTACATTGACTAATCTATTAACAGTAGGTGTGGTCAACGACTTACCTACTTACCTACCTACTGTTCCGGCATCAAATATTTTGAGGTTGTAGAGGACCCCGCAGCTCCGGGCTAGCCGGGACCATTGAAGCTGAGGCGGAAACAGGGATATTCCCAGATTACCCCGTATGCAGAGTAGGTCGGTACCCCGAATTTAAAAAGGTATACAGACTTTGACATTATTTAAATCTTTTTATTGTATAAATTGAACTAAGTCCATAAACCTGTCGGGAATTGAACTCACAGCCCGCATTACCTACTATGAAATATTAATTTAGCTTTGCTATAACTACATAGATCTCGGTTTAATTGACCGACAATGAAGCAGTGACTTAATTCTATCATTAAAGATTCATAGTAGATATAGGTATGCTTGCTTTGTTTACGATCGTGCGGGTTAAGTAACGCTTGCCATTCGACCGGCAAAAGATAAACTTATATGAAAAAAAAAACTGCAATAACGAGCTACTCTATGGATTTTTTGGGAGACTTTAGTATCCCCCAGATCCTTTAGTTACGAAGAGGTGGAGTAGCCCTAACACCGGGTCTATTAATTTAATTATAATTATGTTTTATTTTTGCGGTGTTGGTCTAGTGTCGTAGTTGTTTCGAATCCTAGCCGAAGACACAATGGTGTGTGGTTGGTCTTTTTGTTTAAAATTTAAGTGCGCTATTAACATATCGCTCTTACTTTGAAGAAAAACATCGTGAGGAAACCTACGTCTCAAAGTCACGCAAAAATGCCCAGTTATAGGGCTAGTTGGGGAAACACACAGTAAAAGTAGTATTTATTTTTAAATATCAATTCAATATCAATTTTACTTTTAAAGGGTCCCCACCGCAAGGTTTTCCAAAATATTCGTTTGAAATAAAATAAAACGGAGAAACAATTTTTTCATTGAAAAATGTTTCTCCGGTGACCGGGGGGACCCTTTAAAAGTAAAATCTTAATCCGAATAATATCGATATTAAAGTAGAAAACTAAATTTTTCACAATTTATTTTGGTATTAAGTTTGTATGGAAATGGTAACAGTCGCCACGTTCTTAAATTAAAAGAATAAAAAGATTTTGTATTGGTATCAAACCTTATTTTTTTGAAAGCATCAAAAAGAAATCTGAGGATAAGGTGGGTGTCACACTTGATAGTATTAATCAGATTTCCCACCGTTAAAAAAATGTGGGTGTCACACAGCCAGCGAGTAGGTGTGAGCGAGTCAGCTATTTTCACGCTCAAGGAACGTACCAAAGATAATATTATAAAGAGGTAACGTTGGTAACGTGTATGTATTTTGAGGGAAATCTAAAAAACTACTAGATCGATTACAAAAAATATTTCACTGATGGAAAGCTACATTATCGAGAAGTAACATAAGCTACTTTTGATCCCGACATTCCCTCGGAATCGGGACTTACGCGGTTGAAACCGCGGGACACTTTTGCTAGATAATAAATTCCGTGTAAACAAAAGAGATTTTATTAAAAGTGTAAATTACGAACACCCTTGAGAAGTTAGGGATTACAATTATGTGCTGGCCAAAACTACTTCATTAAATATGTCCCAGGCACTTCAGTGCCTGGCACTACAAGAGTGTGTCTACAGTTTGAGCGCCATGACAGTTATGCGAAGATTTAAATCCAACTAAAAACATTGAATACTACCTGCAACCCGCGGTTTTACCCGCACATGTCCCGATCCCGTGAAAATATAGAGATAAAATGAGGCCTATGTTACTCCCAAAGATACAAAGTATCTTTATACCAAATTTCATCAAAAACGGTATAGTGGTTTTGGAGATTATCTCCAACATACAATACATACATGTTACCAACGTTACCTCTTTATAATATTAGTACCTATAGAAGATTGCAAAAGCACTTTTAAAATGTTGTTTTTAATAAACAACATGACCTAAATAAAGTGTCAAAGCTTAAGTAAGTAGGTGGTACCTACTTAGGTACCAACTTTTGCAATCGACTTGACTCGGATTTATACTACGAAAGTCGTATAGCGGAACCATTAATAATAATTCTAGAAACTGTCTTCTATTCCGACTTTGAGGCTAATCCCGTTAATCTTAATCAAGTGCCTCGCTGACTATGGACTACTGAAGTACACCCGCAATTACCGGATTCGGGTCGGTTAATGTTAATAGAAAATAAATAAAGTACATTATTTTTATTACTTGATTAATTATGGATTTCGCGATAAGCCTTCTCCGTCGATTTTTTATGTCTCTCAATAGCTTATTTTTACTAACTGCACACACCGAGTCGTAGAACGTGGCTTTGGTACAGACAGTATTCCGCGCTCTGTCCCGCTCGTGGGTCAAAAGATTTGTACAAATTATTGCTATCAATAAGCGATATAGGAAGATATAATCGACATTGACTGGTGTGGAACAAAACAAATACGATATACTTTTCCACGTATGTATAAAAAACGAGATTATGTTTAAAATGGTGCACTTACTTTTTCAGACTAAAGCATAGATAGTTTAGGATCTGGATATAATTAGACAGAGTTACCAAACTATCTAAAGATTCTTTGAACGCATTAATTATTTAGAAATTTTGGAAGACTTTTTTTTATAAGTTTTCTTTATTTTAAACTATCATGGTTGTAAATTAAACTCATTTTTCGGTATTAATCGCTTGGTGTTTAATACTTTTAGCATTGTTTTAATTCTCAACGTTTCGAGACCTTTACAGGTCTCTACTTTGGGATTGACCATTGATTAATTAGAATTTAATTCAATCCTGTTCGCGCCGTTTGCCCTTCCTAGCGGTCAGCGGCGCGCATTCGCCAATCATCTATCTAATATAATTCTAATACGAATACGTCATAGAGTGACCACGTGATCCTCCCAAGAGGTCCGCGGCCATTACACACTCTTTTCTAATCTCTCAACATTACTACACTGTTTCTAATATTATTTAAAGCAAACCCTTTTGTGAACAGTTTGATTATATTTAACTATTATACTTAAACAAACGTTATCATTTCTATCTATAAGAATCCCCACAAAGCACAACCTATAAACCTAAGCATCAAATCTATAAAGTTTTGTTCCATCGCGAACAAAAAGTGGCGACCGTGACAGGACATTTTTCACTTCTGACTCTGTGCAGATCCCTATTTCGACGTGGCACTACACAGGGACAAGGCGTCGGGAGCATCCTCATCGCCTGCTAGCCCGCAGGGAGCGGGATTGAAGAGGATTACATCAAAACGTGGACCATCCATTGGTGCGGACAACGTGGCCGGGCCGTGCCACGCCCTGGTTCCAGTCAAGACAGACGAAGGAAGCAGCATTGGTCTTCAAGAAACGTTTATACAGCTGTTGGGACAGCTTGTCCATCTCATCACCCTGCCTACCATTCCAAAAAGTGAGCCCGTTCCTATTATTTCTTCCCGAATTGTTCCCCCTTCATTTTTGTAGATTTTTGTGGTGCACTCTCAAAGGTTACAGTGACTTATTTCAATCTATATTAAATCAATCGAATCATATTCCCCGCAAGAATAAGCTATTTCATTCATTTGCGCAGTTACAACGTAAACAAGTGTAGTGATATACATACCTAACTTTCATCACAGCTGTTCACTAAGGTCATTCATCATTCTTATCGCAATCTATTATTCAAATCATTCACAAAAACTCAGCGCCTAAGCAATTACGCACGTATGCAGTTGCTTTATACATACTCATCTGTGTACATACAGAACTTCAAATTCATCTTCCCATTTACAATCGTCTATCTAACTAATTAGTTTTTTTTCTATTTCTATTTTCCCAAACACAAAGCCTCCTCGCAAGCACGCTTATACCTACCTAGTGCTTAGTGTGTCTGACGTGGATTTCAGTGCTATCCTGTTAACCTACGGTGGTTGCTGTTCGCCTACGAGCTAGGGTGTGGTGCTTGCGCGCGCGCCTTCCCTATTGTGTGAATCAGCTGATCGTCCGCCTTCACTGATAAGACACCGGCCTGCACTGCGTGTTGGACTACGAAACGAGGAGCGTAACGTACCTATTTATTTACTCGCATACTATTGAATTTGTTTTTGTGTTTTATCGCAATGGCTACCGATCAAAAGGTAAATACTACAGACGCAAAATTAATTGCTAAACGCGGGTCCATTAAGGGACGTGTTACTAAGTTTAAAACGTATCTAGAATCATTAAAATCCTTCGATAGTCTTTCGTCTATTGAAGTAAACTGCCTTGCGATGAAGCTTACAAGAATAGAAGCGTTATTCATTGAATTTGACGGGTTGCAGAGTCAGATCGAGTCTTTAAATGAAGACAATCAAATTGTTGAGTTAACAACACGCGATTTGATTGAACACGAGTTTGATTCTTGCATTTCCCTCGCTCAAGACTATATAAAAATGTATAGCCCACCCCCCAAAGAGGAAAAAGGTCACCTATCGACCTGCTCAGAGGAATGTCATCATCACATCAAGTGTGATAATTCTAATGAGATCGATTTTAAATTACCCATAATTAACGTACCTAAATTTGATGGTGCATACTTTAAATGGTTACAGTTTAAAGAAACTTTTTCCTCTCTAATTCATAATAATACTCGAATCAAAAACATTTACAAATTTCATTATTTACTTTCCTATTTGGACGGTGAGGCGAAGCATGTTTTATCTAATTTAGAAATAACAAGCGCTAATTATGAAGAAGCTTGGACTCTTCTTTGCAATCGATTTGACAACAAATCACAATTAATTGATAATCATCTAAAATCTTTATTCAACTTTGAATCTATCCGAGAAACTGATAAATATTTACGATTTATCATCGATCACGTAAATAAAAATCTACGTGCCCTCAGCACATTAGGTCTTCCTACTGACAAGTGGGACGTCTTAGTTGTCCATTTATTATCCGTCAAGCTCGATAATAATACAAAGTTTAAATGGGAAGAGCACAGAAAAACACTTTCTGAAATTCATACTCTTCAAGATTTCTTTTCATTTTTGAAAGACCGCGCTGATGTCTTCGAAAATTACAACTCTAACAAATCTAACTCCTCTAATTCAAATAATTCTACGTATAACAAAACTAATTCATTTAATTCAAACAATTCTACATACAACAAATCAAATTCCTCTACTTCAAACTATTCTACTACTCGTCAAACTCACCCTACCACAAACAAACAAGCTTTTAACAAATACACAACTCAGACTAGTTCGTTTGTAGCGACGTCGGAACCTAAACCCTCCACCTACGTCTGCTCTGTATGTCAGGGTCCTCATCGTGTTTATGAGTGCTCTCAATTCAGATCGAAGTCACCAAAGGACAGAAACTCCGCCGTGGCGCAATTGAAACTATGTTCTAACTGCTTACGGCCGGGACATTATTTCCAGGCCTGCCGATCGCAAGGTACTTGTAAGGCCTGCAATCAACGCCATCATACTTCTCTTCACTTACAAAACAAAACTCAATCTACTATTACTTCTAACGTTTGTACTTCGTTAAGTAATCATACACTATCTCCCGCGTTGGAGATCCTACTATGTACCGCCAAGGTACGCCTATTCAATCCCACTACTCAATCATCCATTACCGTACGCGCTCTGCTTGACAGCGGGAGCCAACTTTCTTTTATCACTGAACGCGTAAAAGAGAGACTCCACTTGACTCCTCAGCCTTCAAACGTCAACATTATAGCCGTGGGTAACAATCCTCTCGAACTGAGCCCTGAACGGTGCTCTGTTCAACTTCAATCAAATACTACTTCTCACTTCCAAGTCTCAATGTTTTGTTTGGTACTTAAAACCATTACAAACGACTTACCTAAAACACCGATCGATGTTAGTTCGCTAAACCTAGCAAACTACGAACTAGCCGATCCTACCTTCAACGAACCCTCACCGATTGACATGCTCATCGGATCCGACCTGTTTTGGGACCTAATAGGTTCAAAACAGCAGTCTTTAGGTGCGAATAAACCGTACCTACGCAGCTCTAAACTAGGTTGGCTAATCGCCGGTCCTATTTCCAATTCCATCAATTCTACTTCATCTAATACAAAAATACAATCACAAAATAGAAAATCTAATAAATCAATTCTTTGCAATTTTCTAGTTAAACAAGAAAGTTCCAATCTACATGATGAACTAACTCGATTTTGGGACTTAGAAAACGTTCCCAAAAATCAGCCTGAGTCTTTTTGGCCTACAATGCCTACTTCTAAGGTAGAATTACCTGAAATTAAAGCGATGCCCGCTTTGGTGGGGGAGGATGTACCCTCTGTACCGCATGAGGTGTCCTCGGTACCTAATTTTAATTTTCAAAAATATTCTAAACTTTCCACTCTACAAAGAGTTTACACACAAGTATTTCGTTTCATACATAATTGTAAAAATCCAAAAACTAAATTAACGGGGCCCTTAGAACCTAGTGAATTAAATAAAACATTAACTTATCTTATTAAAATATCTCAAAAACAATCATTTACTAAAGAATTAATTTCTCTGCATTCTAATAAAAAACTTAAACTTGAAGCTCATTTAACTTCCTTGAATCCGTTTTTCGATAACGAATCTATACTTCGTGCTGGAGGACGCATGAGCTCCTCGTCATACTCTTTTGATAAAAAACATCCTATAATTTTAAAGGCTAATCATTGCTTAACTAAGTTAATTTTCACAGCAGAACACCTACGTCTCTTTCACTCAGGTCCCCAGCATCTACTCGCGTCTGTAAGAGAACGCTACTGGCCCATAGGTGGCCGCAAACTTGCTAGAGATGTAGTTAGAAGCTGTTTTGTTTGTCGTAGGTTTAAAGGTGAAACTTTAACTAATATAATGGGTGACTTACCTAACGATCGTGTTGAAGCAGACTTTCCTTTCAGCACGGTTGGTACCGACTTTGCCGGTCCTTTCCTTATTACGGATCGCAAAGGTCGAGGATGTAAGATAACTAAATGTTACCTGTGCATTTTCGTATGTTTTAGATATAAGTGCATGCATCTTGAGCTAGTTAGTGAGCTCACTAAAGACTCTTTTATATTAAATAATAAATAAATAATAAAATTTCTTTATTCAAAGTAGTTACATTCTATAACAGTGACCGAGGCTTCCCAGTAAGTAATCATAGATACTTGTGTTGGGAATGTCTCGCTACTTCCTTAGTGAATACATATAAGATAACTAGTAGGTAACTAAAATGGTTAACTCTAAAAGTATGTGTGCCTGTGTGAAGGTGAATGAGCGCGAGCGCGCGCTTTTGTGTGTGTGAGTGTGTGAGTGAGTGTGTGTGTGAGTGCGTGTGTGTGTATGAGCGCGTGTGAGTACATGTAAGTATGTTTATGTGTTAGTCGTTACGTGTATATTTATCAATGTGTGTGTTTAAGAATCGTAGTTCGTAGTTTTAACTGTGAGTGTCTATTGGAAATTGTTAAGTTATATGGATTAAACTATAAGAAAAAAACAAAACAAAATGTTTTTAATTATGAAGTAAATTTTTAGATTTTGGTTAATATGTTAGGTTATTCGGATAAGTAAGCCCTCAACGTCATCGTAATTTAGGGTTTTTAACCAATCAGTAACAACTGTTTTACAATTATATGTGTGCAATGGGTATATGGCCAAGAGTTGATTAATTTTGTTGTAAATAAACACCGATTGAGAATTAAACTGTCGTCTGGCATATACAGACCGTACTGATTTAGCAGTAGCGACGATGTCCTTACGTCGTTTTTTATTAATATTTGGGTCGTAGTTCAGTGATTTATGGCACTTCAACACTGTATTGAGGATATAAAGCTTCCTCACCGATAAAAGACCGCTAACCTTATATAAGTCATTCGTAGGGTATCTGTATGGCTTAGAGTGCATTACCTTTATTAGTGATCTCTGCGCTCTTTCTATATTCAAGAAAATATTAACTCTAAAGAGATTCATTTCTCGTAGGGGACTCCCTAAAACTATTTATTGCGATAATGGTCGCAATTTTGTCGCCGCCGCTAAAGAAATCGGTAGTTTCTTAAAACTTAACTCTAACACTATATGTGATTTTGCAGCCCGTCGGGGCATTGAATTTCGCTTCTCTCCCGTTTACGCTCCTCATTTTAATGGTCTAGCCGAGGCCAGCGTCAAATCAGTAAAATTCCATTTGTGTAGAATTTTAGGTCATTCTCACTTAACCTTTGAAGAGTTGACTACCATATTTGCACAAATCGAAGCGATCCTAAACAGCCGACCCCTTTGTCCTCTCAGTCCGTCACCCAACGACTACCAAGCCCTTACCCCTCACTTTTTGATTGGTAGATCTATGACGACGCTGCCGTCTACAAGCTTCGTGGACTCCAACACACATCGCCTGAACCGGTTTCAACGTTTGGAGCAAATTAAACAACATTTTTGGAACCGCTGGTCGTCCGAGTACGTGGCTGAGCTTCAACAGAGGTCGAAGTGGCGAGTAAAGCAACGAGATCTACAACTTAACGATCTTGTCCTGATAAAGGATCCAAATACACCCCCTCTTTGCTGGAGACTGGGGAGAGTTGTACAATTAATCGTCGGGCCTGACTCTACGCCCAGAGTCGCCGATCTTCACACCATTAAGGGCACTATTCGTCGAGCCCTCAACCGTCTCGTACTTCTGCCTACTTCTGACGAAGAAACTACTTCTTGAAAGCCTCTGGAGGGAGCTTTCAAGGGCCGGGAGTATGTTCGCGCCGTTTGCCCTTCCTAGCGGTCAGCGGCGCGCATTCGCCAATCATCTATCTAATATAATTCTAATACGAATACGTCATAGAGTGACCACGTGATCCTCCCAAGAGGTCCGCGGCCATTACACACTCTTTTCTAATCTCTCAACATTACTACACTGTTTCTAATATTATTTAAAGCAAACCCTTTTGTGAACAGTTTGATTATATTTAACTATTATACTTAAACAAACGTTATCATTTCTATCTATAAGAATCCCCACAAAGCACAACCTATAAACCTAAGCATCAAATCTATAAAGTTTTGTTCCATCGCGAACAAATCCAATATCGCGAAAATTTAAGAATATCTAACATGATTGTTTTAACTACAAATATTATTTATTAATCGGGCGTTACCGTGTTTCAATTTGTTTTTACGGAGCTCTTGAAACAGTGTCGTGAACAAGCAATTTGCAATTACTGCCGAAATATCGAACTCCGTAAAAACAAATTCATTTAAATGTAAATACCCCGTTATTAAATAATATTTGAAGATTGAGTGTAGGTATTCATTTTCAGAAATGAAGATTTATTATAAGTTGCATTCTGACCGACCGTTTTAAACGACCGTGATTTTGTGAACGCAAGTGTATTAACAGACTTAATTAACAATCTAAGTTAAACGATAAATAGATTTTGTTGAATCCAATGACAATGATATTTCTTAACTTTAATTTGAATGGAAAGGCTACATGTCGGATTGTTTTTTTAGTTTTTCGTTAACCTTGAGTAATTTTAACTACCGGTAATTCTGAGATCTCGATAAATTTGGAAACATTTACTTCGGTTTTCGCGATGCTGATATAAAATACAAGCTCATTTTTCAGTTTTCCGGTTTTACCCTATGATGGCGCTAAATAATAACATCACCATATAAAATGACGGGGGTAGTGAGGTTCAATAGTATATAATGTAGCTTTCTTTTGGTAAAAGAATTTTTAAAATAGGGTCCAGTAGTTTTTGAGTTTATTCATTACAAAAATACGAACACACACACAAAGACAAATCTTTCCTCTTTATAATATTAGTGTAGAAAACACTTAGGAAGTATTTATATTTGGTAGGTATACCTACCGAGTTAAGGTATACCTATTAGCAAGGTACGCTGTTTTTAGGAAACCAATATTTAACAAATAATAAAATGGCGCATTTTGTCTCGGAAAAAACGATGGCGGAATTTGTTTTTCCAATAATAATAATTCATCCTGAATATTATGTTTTAACGTTTTACCCAGATACGTACTTTGCATCAACATAGCTATTTCCTGGTAAAACAAAATATGATTATCAAATAACGTAAAAATTGCGACCTTTTCGCGTCGTAGGTGGGTGAAATATAAGCTGATTGCTTTAGGCTAACAGGTTTGATCTTTAAATATTAAAAAATAAAAAACAAGTAAAATGCTGACCATTTTATTTGCTTAGGTATGATCGATTACACTACTGTTTAACGTCTACACCAATGACCAAAACAAATCCCTCATTACTGAGCATTTTCTTTATGCCGACGATCTTGCCCTGGCCTCTAAAACTAACACCTTTCCCGAGGCAGAGAGGAATTTGGCACTGGCTTCTTAAATAAAGCAGAAGGAACATCTAACCATCCTAAGAAGAGCAGGCTAAAGCTCTGGCGCGAACGTCACCCTCCTCCCAGTGGTTACAATGAACCAGCGGAAAGTCTGCCTCCAGGCTATAAGCTTCCCTGGGCGACATGGAAAACTCTAAACCGGCTCAGAACTCTGCTACTGTAAGACTAACCTGGGCCGTTGGGGTTAAGCCGATCCGTCAAATATTTACTGCCGCTGTAACCCTGGACTAGTAGAGCAAACAATGTCCCACATGCTGGCATGCCCTTCGTGTCCATCCTCCTGTACAATGCAAAATCTTTGTGACGCATCAGACAACGCTTTAGAGTTCGCCTTATATTGGACGGGATACAATACTTAAGTTCCTTAGGGACGCGGAATTGACTCGAAAAGAAAAAGCAGAAGATTATAACATAACCTCAAAATAGTTACATTTTCCCGGGTCTTAATCACGTATTTTCTTACCTCGACGTTTGTAACTATGTTTACAAATCGTCTGAATTTAAAAACCTCAAAATGTTCGAAAAACATTTTCTAATTTCCTTTTAAGCCGTAACACAAAAGAAATTCACCTCCTTTCGGGTTATACAGTGTGGTTCGGAGACGGTAATTTAAGCCGAAAGAGGGTTGTACTAGAGGTCTAGAGTGTTCTAAGAAATTTGAAAATTACCGACCGTGAAACACATTGTATAAACAAACATGGCGACTAAATCCTACGTTTTATTTGCTAATTTGAAGGTTACTTTTAAATTGTTTGCGATACCTTATTTATAAAATTATTTGTTTAGTAAACCTATCGACCTCACAAGTCCATCTAACACAAATAGCTCCAATTGTTTGTTTTTTCCTCGCTTCACGCTTCAGTAAATCAATTTAATTACTTAACAATCATTACTGCGTTATTTATTAAAATAAACTCATTAAAATGCTTACAAAGCATCAAAATTGTTTATCTTCAATTGGTGTACGTGAAATGCTAAAATACACAAACGATTTTCGGTCGAGTGCGCAGTGGTTAGCGCACTCGCTCGGCAAGCGAGGAGTACAGGTTCAAATCCAGGCACGGCAAACAAAACATAATCAATTTGTTTATTTTTTGTTTAATATAAGTGTGGTTTTTTTATTTATTAAATATTACAAAAACTTACATTAGGTACATTCATCATCTTCACTCCCTTAAACCTGTGACGGTTTGTCTGGAAAAGGAGAAACGCAGCATAAAAAATCCTTCTGTGACAGGATTCGAACCAGTGCACCTCGCTTGCCGGGCTAGTGCGCTAACCAATTGCGCCGTACATAAACCCTACATATAAATATTTCTAGTAGAATGCCCTAAGCAATAAACATGAAAATATTAAAACGATTGTTTTCATTGATCTTTTAAGTTTTTTAGAGAAAAAGAGCTTTTTGGTACTAAAATCTACATAAGTTTTAAATTGCAGGCAGATTTAATGCAAAACAGATCATTTCCTCGCATAAATGTATTCATTCAACGTTTCAAATTAACGTCAATTCTCCAAAAAATTTGCACATAACTATGCAATAACGTTAAAATTATGTCTCTTTACCGAACGTAATAAAATATTCGCATCACAAAATATTAAAATTACGTATTGAAAATTGCGTCATTTTCTGTACCCATATTTCGGATGCTACTTCATGCTTACCATTTCTGGAATTGCTAGCGTTTGCGTTTGTATTTTTTGCTGTAGGTATCTCATCAAAGCGGTTCATGTTTGTGATAAACAGTTCGTGGAAACATTCCCTTATTTATTAGATATATAAAACATATCTGTTACTAGGCGTATTTTTTTATAGAATCTATATATACACCTATTAAACTTAGGTACACGATTTCTGTCTGTATTATTTATTTTTTTAGAACTTCGGGTGAATTTCCTCGACATTTTGGCAAAAGGGTTACATCGGCCGTAGACTGCAATCTATAGTTGGTTCTAAAACAATAAAATAATAGAATCGGTATATAGGGTAGTGTCCAGGTTTATATTTAAAACGTCTAGCTATCTATAGGTAGCTGACCCGGCGTACTTTGTATCGCCATCGGTGATTTATAAAAACAAACAATAAAGAATTTATTAATTCATTCTATCTTTTTTGTGCCTGCTTTTTGTACTAGTTTGAAAAAAAGAACCCCTTCGGAAACAAATTTTCCTGTACTTTTTCCTAATTTTAATTCCTTTTTTCCGAATGTAACAAATCAAACTTCATAAATATCGGTCCAGCATTTCTCGAGTGTTTGCATTTCGTTGCGTGCACGCGGCGGCTCCTAATCCCGCTCGCAAACCGCTAGTCTGATACCGATATTACACATTAAAGTTTTACAAAATCTTTTCTCTGCATCCGTCTGAAGCTTTAAACCCAGGAAAAATGTGAAAAATAATATTTTATTTGAGTTTATCTGATAGGAACTTGAAGATACACTGCATACCCTCCGGGGATTTGTAGAATGCATCCGTTTATCCATTTTATTTTCCTGGACTCCACTGTACACATAAAACGTATTAATATAAAGCAATAGTGTAGACATTTTGTTCTGTTTATTCGCATTGGGTGCAAATATGTTCTATACTGTTGCCGGGTTTAAAAGAATATCGCTTCTATATCGTTACTGGATTTCCCAGTTGTCTAAGGTCCGATTGTAATGATTCTTTTTTATTAGAAAGACTAGCTGCGTCCCGCGGTTTCACCCACGTAAGTTCCGATCCCGTGGGAATACCGGCATTAAAAGTAGCCTATAGCCTTCCTCAATAAATGGACTATCCAACACTGAAAGAATTTTTCAAATCGGACCAGCGGTTCCTGAGAATAGATATAGGGGGATAGTACAGGTTTTTAGTTGGTTTCATTTAGGGCATCCGCGCACTAGGCAGCCTGGTTGCGGCACTCAGGCTGCGGCAGCCAAAATATTTGCACAGCCAATCGACGACTATTCGAAATCGTCTGAAGAATCGTCTTGTTGCTACATACACTCATTCTCTTAGTTTAGAAGTTACAGGGGGAGGGGGGGACACACATTTTACCACTTTGGAAGAGTCTCTCGCGCAAACTATTCAGTTTAGAAAAAAATGATGTTAGAAACATCAATATCATTTTTGAAGACCTATCCATAATAGATACCCCACACGTATAGGTATGATGAAATTATTTTTTTTTTGTTTTAGTACGAAGTATGGAGACCCCCATTTTTTTTGTTTTTTTTTCTACTTTAGTATGAAAATCTTAATGCGGTTCACATAATACATCTACCTACCAAGTTTCAACAGTATAGCTCAAATAGTTTCGGAAAAAAGTGGCTGTGACATACGGACGGACGGACAGACGGACAGACAGACAGACAGACAGACAGACATGACGAATCTATAAGGGTTCCGTTTTTTGCCATTTGGCTACGGAACCCTAAAAACGGACAAAAAATACATAAAGTGCTTGCCACCGACTTATCTTTTACGTAATCTGAAGTTGGGCAGTTTTGCTGAGTATATTCAGATTGTAGTTTGGCTGCCCGACTTCAGATGGCACTGAATGAAAGAGAGGTTATTTCATTATGTTCTAATGAAGACTGATTTTAATTATTTGTAATTGTAGTGGAAAATAAAACAACATGTCCAAGAACTTCTTAAGGTTTTTCTTTCTTCCAAACCATTGAATTCCTAAAAAAATGTTTTTCATAAAATGATGAATAGCAATATGTTGAATTCTCATAATGTCAGAGGTCTCAAAATATTGAATTCCAAAAATATTTAAAAAAACACTTTTAAAATGCGTGTGTTAAATAGATTTACTTAGTCGAAATAGAAACAAAAGACGATCAAAATAAAAAGCAAAAGAAAATCTAAATATATTCTTCCAAGCACATTTAGAGAACACAATAATAAAATCTACAGCCCGCTCCAATACCCACAGTTTTTGTCTAAACTTTTCAATTAAATAATTCGATTTGACATCAAGCGATATTTATTACGTTGTAAATGGAACGTACTCTAACAGTCCTATAAAAGAAAAATATACTCAACGCTTTATTGAGCAATTAAATGGCGTAGTAAGTGGGACGTCCATTTAAAGCGAGTAGAATCTCGATCGAGTTAATCGAACACTTTATTCGATTCTTCGAAAATCGATCGCGACCGGCGGCGTACCGCACTGATGCGATGCATCGTGTCAAATTAACCGTATCATTCAGTGATTTCGTTCATTCGGTCCCAATCATTGTTTTACGTTCGTTCAAAGAATTTTCGGTTCATTATTCGGTGTTGGTGAAATAAGGCATGTGGAAATATCGTTATTGACGTTTCAAATAAAATTAATTGTAGGTAATATCTATGTATATTATATGGCCCTCAATGTCAATATCGTTTCGTGTTCGTTCGTAGATATTTTAGTTAATTATTCGGTGTTGTTGAAATAGGGCATTTGGAAATATCTGTTATATTAGAATTTAAAGGATAATCAACACTCAAAACGTTAGTTAAACACTAAACATTTAAAAACATGTTTCTTATAAAATGAGTTTTAAGTGCCAGACCTGGTTTAAACCATGATTTACTATGCCCAAATAATGGTTTAAACCAGGTCTGGCTTTAAAACTAAATTTATAATAACCATGCTATTGTCGAAAAGCATAGGTTTTTATAGTGAAGTATTAGGTAGGTATATATATATACGTCACATGTCTTTCTATAGATGTGGAATGCATCTCATACGTCGTATGTTTATAAACATGTGACGTTTGCATTCTTAGCTAACGTAGCTTTCTTATCTATAACTTTTACATCCGGTTTTACTTGTTTCACTACACGACATATCGTTATTGACGTTTCAAAGAAAATTAATAGCAGGTATATAATCACTGAACTCTATACATATACACATTTGTAGAATTGCTATACCATACATACCATTTGATCTGCGCCATGGTGCGCTGTTTTCTGCTGTTATCTGAAGAATAGTGAATAAAATAAGCTTTTTAGAGAAAATTAATGGCTTTTTAGTGGGAATTAAAAAATTTCAAATTCAGTTCAGGCAGCGGTGCGTAAAAACGGACACAGAGACATACAGAGTTACTTTCGCATTGATAAGTATTAAGTATAGGGAATAGATAACATAGGTAGGTAATTAGCTGAATATTCTGTGGTTGAAAACAAATGTTTCATTCATTCATATATTCATTCATTCAATTAAAAGTGATGACCAGTAAATTTCACACAAAATCCGGGAATTATCAGTAATTTGTGGGGAAAGATTAACAATACACCACTACTACTAAACTACTGATGGTTCTGACCCGAATGCCTGAACTATGCTTTAGTTCTGTTCAATCGTTGCTTTAGTTAGCCAAACTATGTTACATTTTTATGACGTGTATTTGAGACATTTTTGAGCGAGCGAGGGAAGCATCTCTGCTTCAAGTATGACAAAATTGTATTTCGTCTCTCAGTAGCTACAATGTTGGTTCTGATCTACAGGTTGTATTTCTAAACAGATCTTCACTAAAACTTGGTTTATAGTTTTTTTTTAGTTGTGAGGGATTTTTTAATGGCGGGGTAAATCGTCCAATAAGGGAGCTTGTTTCCTTAAAAAAATTATAACTTTGGTGAATCATTTCATAAGATAATTATATACTATAAAATATAACGATATAAAATATAAAAAATACACGATATAAAACAGTATTTAATTTATCGGGATTATTTTATTTCTCAGTCCTAATTTAAAAAAAGTGTATGTGGTTTGATTATTTAAATATTGTATGACATTTGTTTTTAAATAAATTTATAGATAAGCATTCACTATCTCACCTGATGGTAAGTGATGGTCTAAGATGGTAGCACGCCCATCAAGAATATAGAAAGACGGCAGTGTAATAAGATTTCCTAAGTGGCCGCACATATTTCTTCAATTTACATTGTAATATGTAAGTTGGAAGCATTCTCAAGATACATTCTTCTTTACAAATTTATCTTATAACTTGTCTTATAACCTACCTACCTATATTATTATTTTTTCTTGCTAACACAACAAAAGCAGCTGACTTAAATAAATAATGAGCGCCGCCCGAGCGTACCCCTTCTGCCTTAGATTATTGATTCAAAACACGGCAAGTAAAAGCCCAAAGTCTGTATGTGTATCCGTGGTGCTTGCTTTGCGTATGATTACATTCGTTTTCGAGTTTAGATCACTCACTTGTCTATTTTTACTACTTTTGTTTTCGTTTCGATCGTATTTTTTTTTCGTTTTGATCGTCTCTTGTTTTCAGTTTCGATCGTCTTTTGTTTTCGATTCGATCGTCTTTTGTTTTCGATTCGAATGTCGTTTTGTTTATATTTCGATCGTGGGGCTCGCTCCGATTATCAAATTTGAAAAGGGGTAATAATATCTAATATAGCCCAGTTGACAATTATTATTAAATTAGAGAAGGGAGCCATTTGGTCCGTTGTCCCAGTTTTAAAAAGTGGACGATTGCTAATCCATTTTTATTGGTTAGATGTCATTAACCTTGAAAGTTTAAGTTTTTGTTTAGTTTGTACTACAATCCAAACGATAATTACCTTTACTTCGTTTCGCACTGCATCGTGGTCACCACTCGAGGACTTTGGTGGCTAAAAATGTAATGATGTAATCTAATAATTTTGTTGTATTGTTGTATATTTTAGTTTTTCTTTATTATTGTTTTTTTTTTTTTTTTTCATGTATATCTTTGATCATACCTAATTTTTTTTACCGTGTGCTTGTCCAAATTAATATTTTATTCTTTATTTCTATATCTATAAAAGCTTTTTCTAACTGACTGACTGATTGATGGATCAACGCACTGCCTAAACTGCTGATATTAGAAAGCTGGAATTTGGAGAGTGTGTTTTTATAGGTAGACATAAGAAAGGGTTTTTTAGTCCCAACGGGATCGGGATTTACGCGGGTGAAAGCTCGAAACAAGCTAGTTATTAATGAAGTAGATATATCTAGTTATAATGGCGTTGCTTTTATTATCTATTTCTATATTATTATTATAAAGAGGAAAGATTTGTGTTTGTGGGTGTGTGTGTGTTTGTATGTTTGTAATGAATAAACTCAAAAACGACTGAACCGAATTCAAAAATTCTTTTACCCAAAGAAAGCTACATAATCGAGGAGTAACATAGACTACTTTTGATCCCGATATTCCCACGGCATCGGGACTACGCGGGTTAAACCGCGGGAATCTGCTAAATGCTGATTAAGTATTTTATTAACGCTTGACTTTTGCTCTTAGTCTACCCATGAAGTCTGAAAAGATCTATAAACGCCAAGCATTGATAAAATGCTTAATATAAACAACGCGAAAGTACATAATGTACCTATTTGTCGTTAAAAGATTTCAATCGTGGTTTACGTGGAAATTTTAACATAGGTAATTGTGACGCTTTTAACTGTATAATTTTGACTGTCGAAGCAAGGTGGAACCGGCATGAATAGAATATGAAACCTCAATCAATTCTATTAGACGTTTACGTAATGTATGTATTCAGTATCAATTGATGCTCTTAGAGAAATAGGTAGTTTAAAGGTCGCTTCACACATCTTTACTTCGTTCGACGAACTTAAGCTAGTACGTTGAAAGTTATTGATTGGGGATAAGGTGTAAAATCCGTTGAATGTCGTTGTTATTCAATAATATTCCCTATGTTCGACCAATACGGTTTAACACTTAATTACTACGTTTTTCTTCCGGGTATTGTAAACGGTACATCTCGGTGTATACCTAGGTTTAAGGTTTCAAAAGAAATTTAATGAAATCTCAGAAATTTAACACAGAACGCCACTAAGTTTACATCACGACTTTTTTTTCGAAATTTATAACTAAAAGTAAAAGACGATGGTATTAGAAACAACAGACTATCGAAACAGAAATAGAAGACAATCGAAACAGAAACAAAAGACGGTTGAAGTAAGAGTCGTATAAAACGTTTGTTGCAATGTACCTTTACTCAATTTCAGCTTGTAAAAGTCTAAATTGTCCGGGCTATTAGCGTGCATTTACTCGTGCAGCACGGAACGAGTCTATATCTGCATATAAAAGTCCCGTCCTATCCAGCCCCGACTGGATTTTTATAAGCAGAAAAATCGACACGTTCCGTCCGACACGTGAAAAACACGTAACGTACGCAGCGACCTTTAGGCAAGGAACTCAACGACAATTTTTGGTGCTCCATACTTGTGGTTATCTCCCCACATTCCCTTCCACCTCATATACCACAGAAAAGGGCATCGAATTCTCATACATCTTTGAGATACCTCAATATATTTTTTCCACTCATAACATAAAACGTCGTACCCACTTAAGTTTCACGTTCACACAAACATGGTTTTTGCCATAACTTTTGATAAGAACCGTAAAGAGAACCTATCAAAATAGGCGTGTAAATAAAGATTTTACTACGCATGTTCTTGTTTTTTACTTGTAACTACGAGGGTTTTCTTTTATGTGGCTATGTTTTACATAAATCGTTAGGTAATGAAATTGTTTATGATCGCCGGACGAGTTTCCACTTTCCTCCGAACTATCTATACTCAACCATCTAGTAATAGTAGTAGTATATCATGAGGGGTTAATGTGACACAGTTATTCAAACAAAAGTATTACAAAGAAATATAAGAAATTCGAATACTGTATAGCCGCCGCATAGAATGGATAGCGCTACGCCATCTTTGCCTGATCTCTCGTGGGTGTCGTAAAAAGCGACTAAGGGATCTGCACTGATATTACATATCTAGTTGATAGCTCAGTTCCATAGGCACTGTGCAGTACATTGCTGCGTTAAACTACTCATCTATATTTTACACTTTACGTCAAAGCAGCAATGTACTGCAGGGTGCCTGTCACACTCAGTTATCAACTAGATAAATAAAGAAGGTGCTGGGGGAGACTAGCCAATCTCGAGTTCTTCCCGATAGGTAGCAAGTAGGCGGCCGGTAGTAAAATAGTCTAATCTATTTGCATGAGGTACGGTCAACGTAGACTTGTCTAATGTGCCGACTTGAAATAATTTGGGATAAGGGCCAAAAGGCGGTTGTTGTAGACGTCTATATAGGCTAACGACTTTTGTTCCGCTATGTTTGAATGCGCTAAGTGTATGAAGTGCCTAAAGTAAGTAATCATTGAGTATTTGACCACATAGTAAGATTGACTGATTGATTGATTAATTCTTTATTGCAACACCAAAAACAAACAAATTACAATAAAAAGAAAAACATAAACAACTTTAATCTAGGTGGCACAATGGGCGGCCTTATCGCTTAAAGCGATCTCTTTCAGGCAACCTTTGGATGGACAAGAAGCGAAAAAAGATGAAAGGGTAGGGTAGGTAAGGTAGGTAGTAAGGAAGCGCTGTAAGCAGGCGCTAAGTATTTCAGCCTAAAGTAAGTAAGCAGTAAGCACTGAGTGTGTGATCGCATAGCTAGTAAGCAATGTAAGCATGTCCTTTTATTCTATTAGCTCATTGTCCTTTTACATGATGCCTTCCATTGGCTCAGTAGATTGACAGCAGCTCGGAAATCAACTTCGTCTAACTGACCCTGAGCTCGATGTACCTACTCGTGCGTAAATTCCTTTAACGACAACTTTCAACGTTTCAAATAAACGCTATAACAACAAAGACTTTGCAAAAATTTAGAAGAAAAAACCTATAAAATTTCATCAAGACATAAACTTGTTTACTAATACAAAATAATAAGGAAAAATCTCTTAAGAAGAGTAAGAACACAATCATTAATTAAGAATTAACTTCGTTAAGTCCTTTTGTAGATTCGTTAAAAAAATTATAAGACTCAAAGTTTGCTTTGAGGGGGATCTCTTCAAATTAGCTCCTAGTCGGTAGGTTGACATGCAGGATACTTGAGAAGATTTTTCGAGTAAGGCCTTTGGGAAATCTGGACGAAGTAGGTAGGTTACTTTATTTACTTATACCGATCTATATTGAACAATCTTCCGCATGAAATTCGGGAGAGTTCATCTCTCAGTGTTTTCAAAAGAAGAGTTAAGGTATTATAGTTTGTCCTCTCTGTAGGTATGTGCTATTATGTGTATGTGTTTTTGTGTGTGTGTATTATACAATAATATTAGTAGATTAGGCTTAGAACACACTGCAATTAAACGCCTACGTTTTTCCGTAGATCTGAAACCGCAAAAAAATGCAACACATAGCTTTCTTTACAAGCCCACGTATTAGCGTTTTTTTCAATGACTAATTTGAATAAAAAGCGTATCCCCTTGCGTTTAATCGTAGTGCGTTCTAAGCCTAATGTATTACGTTTTTCTTCTGTTTTTGCATTCTTCATTTTTTCGGTTTTAATCGCGTTGTTTAGATAATACTAAACATCAAGATCCCATGCTCACGTACAAGTCGTAGAGCATTGAGAAAATGTAATAAAAGCATTGCGATTAAAACTGAAAAAATGAGTATTATTTCTATTTAAGGATTTATAAAATTTGTAAGTTTTTATTTTCTTCTTTATTGTCTGTACCTACCTACACTTCTTTACCTTCCGATATAATGTTTCCTTTCCCCTGAGGTCTGTCGGTAGAAAATTCTCCACAGGGTTAGAAACACCTTAGTATTTGTATTTTTTTGTAAATACTTACATAATATTATACATACAGAAAACATCCAGAACCAGAAACTAACATTTATGGTCAGCAGAAATATTTGTCCTCGGCCGTAATCGAGCCCGCAACCTTCTGTGTTGCAGTCGGGAATATGCCCGACGCGCCACAGGCACAGAAGCCGTCAAAATCAAATTAATCTATGTACAAAAATACCTACCTAATACTCTATTATTTTATTTTCATAAACTTCCAAGTCAAGTACCTACGTTGTTTCGTAGGTACATTACAAAATTGAAGATCACCTTGATACGTAGATTTTCAATAGATTTTCATGGAAATGGTTAATTGATACTTCAAACAGAAAAGTGTTTCTTTTTCCTTAATTTATTTTTTTCCGATTTCGATCAAACATAGCTGAGATCACTCGCACACATATTTGCTATGTGACGCGCATCAGTCACTATATCTACTGTAATAAACTATATCTAAATCGTTTTAATCGCTTGGGACAGATACAGACACAATGACATACAGATACACAGGCACCTCAAACTTAAAACACCCCTTTTTTGCTGAAACGTTAAAAATGATCCAAAATAAGACCTATTCATCGCAAAGAAAATACTTTCAAAATCAGATCAGTCGTGTCTGAGTAAAGTAAAGAATTCACCGTAGGTAAATGCCCTATACCGTCTCTGTGGCTTTCGAAAGTTTTAGGTGGCATGTTAGGTATTAAAAGTCTTGACAATTTTACATCACAGTTATTTTCTAACACTATAATTCAAGATCGAAATTTAACAAAAAAACTTAGAAATTCTAAAAGACGTTAGGTGAAATATCTACCTAGTTCGAAAGCATTCACTAAAGTTGATTCGGTAAAACTCTCTTTACACCCAAACCAATCAAGATGAAAATCAGCACAGAAATAGTCCGTAAAAATGTAATAGGCAGTTAGAGGAACGAGTAAATTGTTTTTTAAATCTCGAAGGAAAAAGAGGGGTGTAGTTGTGTGTCTGCGGCAACGTAGCTCACGGTCGATCGGTTCTTTTATAAACTCTAGCGAAATTCTGATATAAGTACAGTCGGATTATTAATTAAATGACCAGGACCTGGGGTCTGATTATCACTTCTGATTATCAAATTGAAAAACGACTTCAAAAAGCATGAAATAACATCACCTACATACAGTGCCACCGACTTATCTGTTATGTAATCTAAAGTCGGGCAGCCAAACTACAATATGTACCAACTCAGTAAAACTGCCCGACTTCAGATTACATAACAGATAAGTCGGTGGCACTGTATGTAGGTGATGTTATTTTATGCTTTTTGAAGTCGGTTTTTAATTTTTAATTTGTTTTTCTATTTCATCCTTTTTTAGTGTATTTTCGACTGCCACTGAAAAATCACCGAGGAGTTTTCTGATGTTCTTATCCTTCTACATCCACCTTCTGCACACCTTCATCCACCTTCTGGTAGTAGGTGGTATTAGGTGTTCCATTCATATGTACCTAGTTCTTTATTGGTAGAAGTCCATAAAGTAGTAATTTACTGCATTGTGGGATGCTGTGATGGGAAAGGTTCTGCTCATCATTCCGAATACCGATACTCCTCCTTTTGTTTTGAAGTCGGTTAAAAATATCCTTCAGTAAACCAGTAAAAATGGCAAAAGCCATAGAAATTGATTTTCTAGTCTGGCTCAGTGGATTAGCTCAGAAATCGGCACTGTATGAATTCAATAAGTTACCAAAAAAGGGTCACAATTCAACCCAAAAACAGAGGTTTTTTTTATTTTATTTATCTTAAACTTAGACCCCGATTGGCGAGGTCATACCCCGAGTTCGGTAGGTAGCAAGGACCTAATCCACGGAACGCGGACGGGTCGGATTATAGCCCACACATCTTTCCAATTTACGACCGAACTTTATGAGAATCTCAGCTCCAATGTTTCGCTTTATTGCAAAAGTGGAAAAGTTTTGTACGCAAGTATTTTCCACCTGATTATCCTATGTTCGCTCTTTCATTACGGCATTTGCATGTCAGTAAACGGTGTAGATACCGCTGTCGGATTTTTTAATTTTGATCGTCGTTTATTTTCATTTCGATTGTCTTATATTTTTATTTCTATTATCTTTTGTTTTTAGTATCTTATATTTTGTGAAGGCTTATGCCCAAACGGGCCACAAAAATATAAAATCCATTGTTTTGCTTCCATACATTGAGTTCCAATCGGGTCAAAACAAAATTATAAAGTCATTTAAATGTGAATAAATGGTTTTTGTTTAAATTTCGATTGTATTTTGTTTTTATTACGATCGTGTTATTATAATATTTCATAACATTTGAGAAATGTTCAATGTCTGCGCACACGATTGAGATGTGATGGTAAAAAAATGCCGCTTTTTATTAGGCTAAAAATTAGTAGATTTTATACAGTTTGACGTTTGTGCGTGTGGCTACAAGTGGCGGCGTTTTGCGACTAGTGTGCACCGTCTTAATTTTTCATTAAGCAGATGGAGAACTCAACCGGTGATCCATATAAAAACGTTGCATTTATAACTTTTATAGTACCTATAGTTTTTCACTTGTTGCACACACGTGGTCGTAAAACATGAGAAGATAGTACAGAGTACTTCGCTCTCCCTACTTATTGTAATTCCATTAGATTTTCTTTCCCGACATCTCATTCTGTCACAAAGAACACAATAACACCATTAAAAATATGAAAAAAAAAATACATTTTTAATTTGATTCCGCTAAGTAATACAAAAGTTTGGAAGGCAATCAATCCAGTCGAGTAACCAAAACAAACATTTATATTAAAATATTCTCGGGAGCTATTTAGAGGCAAATTAAACCGGAAAGATCTGTTAATGAAGCTTCAAAGAAAATTTCGTAACGCGAAAATTAAGATTTTGTCAAGGTAGAACACTTGGGAAGATCCTGCTATATATTTTCATTTCATAATTGTTTATAAGAAGTTTAGATAAGTTATTTTGTTTTAGAATTAATTAAGTAGTAAAAAAAATAAAAAGTTTTTACTAATGGGTTGTTTCAAAGAGGGTTACTTTATAGGTATACTTTACTTACAAATGTAACAAGTAGAATCTCAGTAATTAACGATAGACTGCGGTACTCAAAAACTCCTGAGTTTTTTACTGGACTGACTATTTATCTACACTTATTAAATAATAAATTAATTAATAATATTATAAAGAGGATTGATTTGTATTTTTGTGTGTGAGTGTGTGTCTGTATGTTTGTAATGAATAAACTTATTAACTACTGGACCGATTTTAAAAATTCTTTTGACCAATAGAAAGCTACATTATTGAGAAGTAACATAGGCTACTTTTGATCCCGATATATTTCCACGGGATCGGGACCGCGGGAATCTGCTAGTAAGTGATATAATACTTTACCAGCTTTCTGAATATCAAGTTTCATCGCAATCGTTTCAGTAGTTTTTGCGTGAAGGAGTAACAATAATAAAATAATACTTGTTTACTTACTTACTTTCTGCAAAAAACATTGACGTGTAGTACAATACTAGTCGGATAGAACAAGAAAGTGATCTTATGAGGGTCCCTTTTTAGGGTTCCGTACCGAAAAACTTAAAACGGGACTCCACTGTCCGTCTGTCAGTCTGTCATGTTATAAACCGTGATAGATAGGCGGCGGTTGAAATTATCATAGATAATATATTACTGTTGCCGCTACAGTAACAAATACCCTTCGTACGCGAGTCCGACTCGCACTTGGCCAGTTTTCACATTTTGAGGCATAGAATCCTAGAAATACTCATGTAACCAAAGTTATTTTCAGATGTTATTGACATTTATTGTAGTTATGACAGTAACAATGGGCGTATTAATGTAGGTGTAAAGGTAGGCAATTACGATCGTATAAATGTTTCCTTCCAGAAAAATAACTTCATATGTTAACGTGTTTATCCTTCAAGTGACGTGCTTAATGAGCGTTAAGCTGGGTATCCATTTGAGGCAGATCTAGTGGAGCCCGTGCCGCGAGTCGAGGCTTGCCGCGACTTGAACCAAATGAGGCGGCCGCGCAGCGAGCCAAATCGTGTCGGTAAATGCCCATGCTCAAAGATGCCTCAGTGTGAGCCGTGCGTTGAGTGGAGACGCTTGTACCTGTGCTCGGTATCGTGGCTCGGGTTGAGGCTTGCCGCTTGATACGATATTATGTGAGCTCAAGTGGAGACGCATGAGCTTTCCGCAGCCCGCGGCACGCTCAGGATGAGGTAGCTCGTCACGAGGCTGCGCAAGTGGATACCCAGCTTTACACATTTTGCCGAATTGGCGAGCCGATTGCTTCATCTAGTAGATAGGAAGAAGGCAGTAATGAGATGCAACCTGCTTTCTTAGGGTAACATGCCGAGACTGAAGCCAAGAAACCCGATCGCCATTTACTACGGACAGGGGATGCTGTACTGCAGCTATATTATTTTAGACCAGAGCTACTCATTTAAAATCAATAAGCATACGAGTATATAGATGAGTTTAGTAATTTTAAGTACCTAAGGTAAATTTAAGTCTACATAGCATCTTTAGCGATAGACCGTAATTTGCGTACACCCACATTTGAAACTATATTTTATTTATACATTTCAATGTCTTTAGACAAATATTTTCTAAAACTAAACGGCTTAGAGGAAACCTCTAAGGACGAATGATAAAGAAAATACTTGAAAGGGGCGGTACGTCAAACACATTTCGCCTTGTTTCTATTTGAGCAGGGATGCTCAAAATTGTTGAAGTGTCATAGGGAGCAAATGGGGGTCGGAAATCCGGGTCATTGGTGCTCCAAAGTTTACGGTATCTAAGGACTGTGGGACAGCTGAACTAGCGACCTAAAAGCCTCTTCAAATACTTTACAGGTTGTAGATTTTGGGCCTGTATTTACTTTAGGATTTAATATTATAAATACCTAATTCTGTTTATATTATGCATAGATATGAGTTAACATTAAAAGGGGTAAATCGACGGGTGACTCGTGGCGTACTCTTCAGTCTTCATACGCCTAGCCAAATCGGCTAAATACCAACTTGATGCAAAAATGAATTGAACTATAAATTGAAAAAAATGGGAAATGATTGTAAAACGAGCCATAAAGCTTATTGGAGGTGACGCGCTTTGCAGGGCAAAGCTACAAGCTACAATCGTCGCAATGTTGCCAGTCTTTCGATTTTTTATCGGTTACATTTCGATGACTATACTGCGGAATTACACGGGCAATTTCTCCCGCCCCTTTCTACTACTGGACTAGCAGGGATACAGGAAGGCGACATTAATACACAGTAGCAGTCCTATATACTCGAATCATGCGATTCGCTTCCACTTTCATAGTGCAAACTGCCACATTGTGAAATTCCTTGCCTGAGTCTCTGTTCCCCTGGCACTTTAATTTAGCGATCTTCAAAGCGAGAGTGAATCGGTTTTTAATAGGGAAGCGCGCTCCATCGTATATTAATATAATGTCGCTTTCCATCATGCGAACTATAGTCGTCAAGCGCATGCCTATATTTGAATTATTAAAAAAACACGGTAAAGACAGGGCGTTGTTTTACACCTAATATTTATTCGATTTCTGTGTGTTTTTTTTTTCGTAATTATCTCATAGAGATACAATTTACAATTTTTTGTGCCAAATTTCAATCCATTCCACTAAATCAATCCATTAAGTCAGTAAAAAAGCATCTTGTGATAGGATAATATTGATTTCATCAATATGCTGTCTCTCCAATCTACCGATTCAACCAAGGCCAAGTTTCGATGAAAATTGTTGTTTTCTAATAAAATAAGTTTTCTGGATTTATTGTAAACAATTTTATGATTGATTTGTTTTAAAGTTTGTTTGATAAATGATTGATAAATTAAATTATAATGCGTTAGCTAAAAATATTTTTAATTCATTAAGAATCTTATTAGAGACTATATACATAACGGCGTTAAGTTTACAGTAGGACACACTTAATAAAATCAAGCATGTAATTTCCAGCAAAATATCAGTGATGTGTCTTATAAAACAGATAGTTTTAGATGCACCTCCTTAGCTTTTACGCGGATACAAAAAAAACACACCTAAGGTCGTCATTTCACATCACTCGCTCCCTTAAAACTTTGTGATTTTGTGAATCAAGGAAACTAAAATTAGGTACTACTTTGTACTAATTAGCAAAACTACTAACGTACATTTCGATGACTTTTATGACGATTGTGTTGATCTATCAACGAGAAAAAAACGAAAAATATACGAAAAATTTCAAAATTCAGAAGATAAATCGTTTTATTTGAAGTGCAAGATATTCAGAAAAGAATAGCAAAGACTGATATAAAAACGCTTTCAACCTGCTACCATTATCCTGAAAATAACGTTGTGAAAATACCTTACTTCAAATTATGAAGCAAGAATAAACATAAACCACTTTTACGTTGATGTTGCATCATTAAAAGTTCCCGCTTTAATATTTTATGTTTCCTATAAACGAGTAACTAATAAAATGCTATTTGATATGTTTATTATAAAAAGAACTCGCCTTTGTACTTGATTCTGGTAAAAAAATAAGGTAAATTAAATCATTCGTAAAATTAACGAGTGAAACAAGGTGCAGTATTTTCACGTAATGTGTTGACTAACTTATTAATTTGTTACTAGCGGCGACTCGCGCTTTTTCCCGCGCGGGTCGCGATCTCGCGGTATATTGCAATCAAAAGTAGCCTATGCTCTTCTCTAATGTCTCGTCTATCTCTTTACCAAAATCGGTTGAGCGGTGTAGACCTAATAGACCGACAGACAGAGTTACTTTCGCAATTATAAAATTAAGTTTAGAAGATAAATATTAAAATAGGATCTAGATGTTTGTAACTATTTTGATCTGATATTTCTGTTGGTTGATATTTTCCACGTTTTATTATTATAATTATTAGTTTAGAATCGTAGATAAACAAGAGTTAAATAGAGTTTTAATAGTATGATATTTAAGTTAGAATCATAGATTTCCTTTTCCCAATTGATATGTTAGTATTTAAATTACATTGTAATTTACATATTGGATATTATTTCGTGAAAATCATAGGCAAACTATGTTTTTATGCATGAATATTAAAGATAATGCAGCTGGAATACAATATCATACGGTAGCATATTGCAAGATAGAATATTTATTAGGTATATTTAGTTTTTGAACTTGGTATTTTTTACAGAAAAATAACAGCAAAGTAATACGCAGAAAAACCAATACTAAAATTTCACAATGGGCAGCCATATCGCCTTATTTGCGATCTCGTCAAGGCAATCAGTATAGCTGGGTTACCTTTAAAGATTGGCATAATTTCCACTTGTGGGACAGATAGTGGGGATTAGGGCAATCACTATATTTTTATTGGCAACTTTCCCACCTACCAGGTTTAACAAGGATAGTGGGGAAAACGTCAATTTGTGTTTCGAAAATTGGCATAATTCCCACCTGGGGGGGGGGGGGGATATTTTAGTAGGGATTATGCCAATAAACCAAAGATTCAGCTTAAATTTTACATCGATCGTCATAATCTTTCCAACTCCCTGTCAACTGTCATCTAAATAAAATCTGAAATTGAATCGAGGATTCCATAATACGATCGCGGAAACCCATCATCGAAATTATAAATCACAATGCAAAATTATTCAAATTTAATACAAAGCGTAATTCCATCATAGAATTGGAGATTTGGGTCGTCTAATTACCAATTCCGTTAAAATTTTCGATCATTTCGGCAACGTTGATGTCGACTTACCTAAACCGAATCTGAGAATTAGGATTTCACGATTAAATTTTAATAAAAATAGGGACAATTGACATTTCGATCGGTCGACAATTTCCTTGTCGAGATAGTATTGTAATTTTCACAACATTGTAAAACACAAGGAGAAATGTATTATCTAAATCTGCCTGTGTATTGAGCCTGAAACTGGATTCAAACCCGCGCCCCTTGCAAGCCGGGCGAGTGCGCTAACCACAACGCCACACGGGAATCCACTTGGCGCGGTGAATCAATTAATTATGCATCATCTCCCGTTTTGTTTCTCGGCTAAGACTCGGGATTTGGACTTACGCGGGTGACACCGCGGTTCTCTGCTAGTTTTCATTACGGAAACTGGCCGTATTTTTTACCTCCAACAACACTTAATTGTACTTAATTGATGATTCCTTATTTGACTATCTATCTATGTACATTCACGCGTCCACCCATGGCTAGATAGACGCACTTTGAATTATTTAAGACCTACTTTGTATCTACTTTTGTGTAAATGGATAAATCATTATGAATATCATTAAAATAGTGGAAGGCTCCGCGCCACGTCTTTTTCACCACCCACCGGCTTGAGTCCTGGATCCGGATACGATCTTGTTCCACTACCGTCTTGTTTCTTTTTAGATGATCATATGGACTAAGATAGATCCATCAGGTTGACCTATCTCATCTATTTATCTATCTCACATGATGATATCATCTTTTCCGTCAGTCAAACGTTCATCCATCGTTTATAAAAAAAATTGTCAGCGGTCTGTCAGCAGATCAAAAAGTATCTAGTCTGCCATTGCTTATGAATTATTTGTCAGAAAAATCTTGAATTAATCATTGTTTTGATTTTGTGCAAAAATACTTTCAATGAATAATTATTATCTCTTGGTAAAAACCTTTTTTCACAAATGAAAACGGCTCTCGCCAAGGTTTTCTTCGTAGCTTTCTTTGCCAGGAGATAATGCTCGTAAAAGCGGCTGGGAAGTTTCATTGTTTAACATAGATAATTGCTTGGAGACTGATTGAGATGTTTCATTCATAATATTCTAAGGGATTCGCCCTAATTCTAGGTTCGAGATCATTGGTAATTAATTTATGTCTGCGACCATCAAATTATTCCTTTTTATTAATTTACTTCAAAAAAATAAAATAAAAATCGACTTTTAATAAAAGCATAAATTAACCTCGCCTACATACAGTGCCACCCACTTATCTGTAATGTAATCTGAAGTCGGGCAGTTTTATTGGGTGGGTGGGGTGGGATTGTAGTTTGACTGCCCGACTGAATTATCCAAATCGGTCCACTAGGCATCTTTATTTTAGGCACATTTATTACATGTAGAGATAAATGTATATTTTCCTTTGTTTCAGAACCGGGTGACACCACCAAGTGACTTTGAAAATACAAATTATTTAATCAATTTAGTGTTTACTTAGGCGGTTAGATAGTTAACAAAATGTGCTGTGTCAGTGTAAAAAGAACAGTGGCTACGTTTGCGCTGCTGTTGACGACATCCCTGTCGGCCACGCAAAACACACTCATAACAAGTAAGTCATAGAAGCTTATTTTCTTTGTTGTATACTGGCAGGTATGACTGCACGATGAAATTACGACATTTGAGACCGCTACGGCTATCTCATGCCGAAGCTAAGTCAACGTACCTTAGCTTGGTCGTGAGCAATAATTTCCTTCCATCCATCCATTACAGCCCTTTTCATGTCCAATCTTAGACATAGGCCTCCATCATCCTCTTCCACTCCTGACGGTCTTGAGCTCTCGACATCCAATCTCGTCCTGCGTGTCTTATGATGTCGTCCTTCCATCTCATTGGTGGTCTACCCCGCGGCCTAATATGTGCACGCGGGCGCCATTCTATCAGCCTTCGAGTCCATCTGTTACTGCTTATTCTTGCAATATGTTCTGAGCAATAATTTACTCTAATACAATTTACATAGATTGTGCAGTTGTTAATCAGTGTTTATAAGTAAAGGGGTAAACTTTTAATCTTTTTTTTTCTTATCCGCTTTCTTTAAAATCAAGACTAGCAAACTAGCAATCGAACTATCAAAAATCAGCAGTCTGCACTTACCTTGCACTTCTGCTCAAGTCCCTGAAATATGTGTCTGCTAGTCTATTAACAACATCAATTGCAACTTATCCTCGTGAAGTGTATACCTACCGCGAAATACCATCTAATTTCCATATACATTAGATAAGTGAACAGAACAACACATTTGTAAGAAATTTACATTTACACACATAAAGAAAGCACCTGAAACTTCGTTGAATTCTTAAGCTGTGACACAGTAGAAGCGGTAAGATTTTTATGCGAGGGTTTCATTTTTAAACAAAACACCTACTCTATTTTTGAATCTTAGGTCAAAAATGTAAACAAAAAACTCATACCCAAATAAAAAAAAACAATTTGGGGTTTAGCGGACCCCGGCCTCCCGAGAGGGATGCAACCGGGAACATCGCTTGTATGATGATAATGCACACCGATTACTCGAAATTATATTATTATACTTATTTGTTAAGAAGGTAGTGGCTCTACGGTGGCCCCATTATGGGACTCCCTTAAAAAATAGTAAGAATCTTCGGAGTGATGGACATTGGACAGGATTATTACTCAAAATGCAGTAAATTTTTCAGTTTTCGAAATATTTATCTTTGATCAAGAGGATTATTAGTGAAATAAAAGCGATGAATAAAAAAAAAAACCAACATACAAATTAAAAAATAATCTTCCCCATCGGTCGAGCAATTTTCGAGTAATATAGTCCAGAATCCCTAGTACATTTTTGCAAATGTAACCAATCAAGTAATCAATTTGCAAAAATATACTAGGGATCCTTGACTAGTAGGTAAACATCGCTAAGATGAAAGTACTGTGTAGGCAGGTACGCGACGAAAAAAAAACTTCCTAATTAGATGAGCTGTATTTAATGCACTGGTAGGTGATCGATATAAACCCAATTGATTTATTGTAATATAAATAAAGAGTATAGCTAGCAGTACGAACTCAGGTTTAGAAGTCGCGTGCCGCCAACATGCATATCTTATGCTAGAAATAAGATTGACACGACACCATTCGCCTGACTGATGTGTTGCAGAGCTCTGACATTTGGTCTTTTATATGCATTTATTTCAAACACTATTTGTTTTTTAATAATTAAAAAAAGGCAAACACTTTCAAAAACTACGCTTGTACTGTGCGACTATTAAGAGCCCTATAGCCGCTAAACTTAAAATCCATGTCGGGTTCATCGAAAATTATTGATTATTTCGTGACGGAATGTTATTGAACTTTTTTTGTGTATGCATTGTAATAGACATTTTAATGCAGTTTCCAGCAAATTTGTCGAAACGTATTGAAGCCTATCGACATTTTATTAAAACAGACATTTTGTCTAAAATTTGTATAGGCTTTGCACCAATAGGAGATTTTTGTCTTAAAACTACATTAAAATGTAGGAAACAATGTCACCTACTATCCATACACAAAAAACAAAACTAAACTTTAAAAAGGCAAAAATAATAAGCCGAAAACAAATTTCATGTCTCTGAGTAGGTACGTGGTACCTTACGTTCCCGCGTCGGGGGACGCGGGAACGTTAGATACTATAAGCACGGGTCGGTTACCATCAACTTCTGTGACACATTCCCGCGTCCCCCGACGCGGGAACGTAAGGTACCACGTACCTACTCAGAGACATGAAATTTGTTTTCGGCTTATTATTTTTGCCTTTTTAAAGTTTAGTTTTGTTTTAACTTTGAAGATTTTTTAAGTCGGGGGTTTTTTAAATTTTTAATTTAATTTTTTTATTTCACCCTTTTTGTAAAAGCGATTTTGATTAAACATGCTTATTGTTGTCACAAAAGTTACGTCCTTTTATTTGATACCCCACTCGGGTATATTTAAAAACATTCGGTTTTTATTTCCGAGTTTGACCCTACATATACTTTGAACGGCTGAACCGATTTTGATGAAACTTGCATATTGTTGTCACAACAGTCATGCTCTTTTATTTGATACCCCACTCGGGCATATTTGAAAACATTCGGTTTTTTTTCCGAGCTTCAACCAACATATATTATGAACGGCTGAACCGATTTTGATCAAACATAGCTAAGAACACTCGCGCAAATGACACCTATTAAACATAAAAAACTACATTCAAATCGGTTCATCCGTTCGTGAGCTACGATGCCACAGACAGATACACAGACAGACAGACAGACAGACAGACAGACAGACAGACAGACAGACAGACAGACAGACAGACAGACAGACAGACACGTCAAACTTATAACACCCCTCTTTTTCCGTCGGGGGTTAAAAACAGTTCTACAACATTCCGTCATGAAATAATCAACAATTTTCGATGAGCCCGACAGGGATTTTGAGTTTAGCGGCTATAGGGCTCTTAAGGAATCAAGGATGAGAAGATAAAAATCCTGTAGGTACTGACACAAACATATAAAGACAGTCTAATTAGTGTAGAATCGAACCTGCAACCTTCAGCGTCGCAGACTGGAATTCACCTCAACAATGATTTATCTATAATGCGATCTAGACCCGTGTCTACTAATTATGATGGACGGAAATCGTGTAAGTTTAAATAAAAAAAAATTAAATAAATAAATATTGCACGACATTGTACACAACGCAATCTAGCCCCAAACTAAGCACAAGACTTGTACTATGGGTACTCGACAACGGATATACTTACCTACATATTATATATTTTTTTTGTAAATAAATACATATAACACATAGAAATCACCCAGACCGGAAACAAATATTTATTTTTAAGCATAAATACTTGCACCCGGGAGAAAACGAACCCGCAACCTCCTGTATTGCAGTCGGGCCTTCCCCCGACGCGCCACTGAGGTCGTCGGTTTCCGTAAAAAGTGTGGAGTTCACCACGAGTCACAGATTGCGTTTACAATGGAGCTTTTCATTGCAGTCAAAAGAGGCAAAAATAAATTATTCTATATTTTTAGAAAGGAACTAACCTCTTAAAGGGGCTTTATTATTAACTAAACAATTGTTTTAATTAATACGGATTTTGTAATCTGTATAATCCTACAGAATAAGCCTTTCCATACAAAATAATGAGTCGAGACTCGCCGGGTATTTCGCTGTAATCCTTTGAGGTAGCGTTTTAGAAATTCACTTTTCGTTTTATAATCTTATGTTTTTTGATTATTATTGGTACCTATACTGTCGACCGCTATCTCAATCATGTGTACTTAGGAGAATTACGGCCTAATATAGAAACGCCACTGTATGTAAGCTACTTTAATAATTGAGTAGCTTCTAAATTCGAAATTCATTTTAGGGTTTTTTTTTGACTTTAGGAGCTGCTTAATTGTAAAAGTATTCGTCAAATGTTGAGTACCGTTTTAGTACACTTCATATAAATTGAGCGCTTGAGTAGTCTAGATTCGTTGCCGTGTATCCCGGGCAAAGAATACCATCTCAATCTATTTCTGTGGGTGACGTATAAGGCGGCCTATGCGATTGATTGACGACGACTAACGCGACGGGCGACGACGGGCCTACGGCCTGTCGGTCTGGTCTGGCCTGTTATAACACGGGTCGTGGGACCCCAGCTTAAGAAAGGTGTCAGACAGGCCGCCGGCCGTAATTCGTTTAATGTGCCTCTATTTATATGAAGTGTACTAAAACGGTACTCAACATTTGACGAATACTTATACAATAAAGCAGCTATTAAAGCCAAAAAAAAAGTCTCATATGAATTTCGAGTTTAGAAGCTACTCAATTATTTAAGTAGCTTACATGCAGTGGCGTTTCTATATTAGGCCGTAATTCTCTTAAGAACATTATGATAAATAACAATAAGTCATGAACAACCATCAACATTCTATTGTACAAACTGAATACACGTACGTAATAAATTAAATTGAACGCGTTTATCATCAAACTCTTAACTAGTTAACACAATAATAAGCTTTGCTGTTCCAGTCGGGTTGTGTTAAGCTGACTTATATTTGACTTTGCGCACTGTCTATCACAAACTCGAGTGGTTGCAGAAGTATTTTGTTTCATTCCAAGATTTGCTTTAACGCTTAGCTTACAAAAGATTAACAGTAGCTTGACGCAGAACGTGAAAGAAGCTGTGGAACTTGACACAGATAATGAAATACAAATATTTTTGTGTAATGTTGTTGGCACTTCTTACGATAATAATACTCTTCATATTATTTTTTTGGGGTTTTAGTACCCAAACAGTAAAAACGGGACCCTATTACTGAAACTTCGCTGTCCGTCCGTCTGTCTGTCCGTCTATCACCAGGCTGTATCTCATGAACCGTAGTAGCTAGTTTAGAGTTTTGTAAAAACGGGACCTTATTACTGAGACTTCGCTGTCAGTCCGTCTCTCCACTGGCGCCATTTAGTGATAAACCTGGCGTCAGTGGTAGAGATAAATGCAAACATACAGCGTCATTGAGTACGCGGAATTCGTTTGGTCTAGTGTTTATTTTAGGGTTACCGTACTAAATTGTGATAATAGTACGGAACCATGGTTGCGAAGCATTTGCACTTAAACGGTTTTTCTTATGAAATAACATTTGACATGATAGGTAAATGAATAAAGACGCTTTGCTAAGTTTATGCAATGTTCAAATGTTTATGAATAAATTTAACTAAAATCTATGTTAGGTAGGTACAACTAGACAATAATAAACAAAGTTGTCCATCATTATAATGCTAATCAGAAGCCCTGTCTGTTTAACTTAGGTATAAAAGGTTAAAGCATATCGTTTCCGTATAACGTAAACAGAAATTTGTAATTGTTATTCTACTCCTCCGCCCCGGAATTACTAAATTTTTTGTACCATCCGCCGTGAAAGGGTAGAATTATTATTATGAAAGGTTGCTCTGAATTGTAATGAATGTAGCATTAATATTTTATATTTGAGCTGGTGTATGGTCAGTCACGGAAACTTTTATGAATGGCCTTGTCAGTATTCGTTGTAAAAAATAGCACCATTTCTCCCCCGCTTCGTTTATCGAACATACGCTCCGTATATTTATTGCTTTCGGTCCCCGAGTGGAATACATTCCGATATTAGACACAATAGAGACTTTGTTACGTGAGAAATAGTTCGCAAAGCTTATTGTGCACACTTTCAATCATATTTTGAAGGAATATTTGGGAATGGAACAACCCTCACAACCCTTCTTTTGGATACGCTTATCGAAAACAGTTTCGATTCAAAATAATATATCGTCCTTATGATTTATATTCTGTATGTTTTGTGTTCGGAATGTAAAATATTTGGGGTTAAAGAATAACAATAGAATAAGTCTAAAGGTCCACTGTACCGTATCATATTAGGTCTGTTTCCGGACCGACATTTCTCGTTTGCGTTGTCGATTTTCTTTAGTCTGTTGTGTATTTTTATGTAAATCAAAGTGTTTAGACATAATTGAGGTCCAAAATACAGCACTGATCTTCGACGACTTTTGTGTCTTAATATTGTGAATTTTTATTTGTGTGTTTGTATGTTTGTAATGAATAAATCACTTAATAACGACTGGACCGCTTTATTTTTTTTTATTACCGAATGAAAGCTACATTATTGAGAAGTGTAGGGGTATCTGACGTCATGTCTACGACACGCGGCCATGCGAGGCCGGACCTGAGTTACCCCGCGCTAGCCGAACCGTAATTACGTCGTGTTAAGTGTATCTCATAATCGGTTCCCGTTTGAGTATTTGAGTGGTTTAGGTTCTGTTAAATAAACAAGTTATTTTGGTGTAAAAACTATCTTTTATTTATCATTCCAACAGCAGGACATAAGAGTAGCGCTATGCGTTTATCGGGAGTCTATACGGGTTGAGGACACGAAATAACAACTAGTATAAACTTCCCGAAATTGGTGACCCCGACGTGATCTGTTGGAATATAAATCGAACTGTATTGCAGAGTGTTTTGAACATTTCCGAGCTGTAGGCTAGCGCGTGCTAAAAGGGTAACTCACGGGAACCGATGGTACCGACGGGAACTGATACTTCAAGTAGTGTTTTTGTTTTTTTTTTTTTTTTTTTTTTTTTTTTTTTTTTTTCTTTGAACTTAAGTTAAATAAAGTGAAAGAACTTTTTTTTTTTTTTTTTTTTTTTTTTTTTAAAATGGCCATGCCGCAACCGCCACCGCAACCGCCACCGCAACCACCGGCGGTTGTGAAGTATGAAGACGCAGGACTAGCAGCGATTTCGCTGTCATCGAGAATATCAGAGTTCTGGACTGATCAGCCCAGGGTCTGGTTTATCCAGTTGGAGGCGATGCTGGCACCACAGAAGTTGGGTGATGCTACGAAATTCAACCTAGTAGTCTCCAAACTAGGTAAAGAGGCCATACAACAAGTGACGGACATCCTGATCGCACCACCCGAAGACGGAAGATACGAGAAACTGAAAAGGAAGCTTCTTGCCATTTATGAAGAGTCCGAGAATCGACAAATTCAGAAGCTTATCGGCGAAATGGAGCTCGGCGAACAAAAACCCAGTCAGCTCCTTAGGAAGATGCAGGATCTGGCCAGGGGTAAGATTGGAAACGAGACTCTCACGGTGTTGTGGCAAAACCACCTGCCTGCACCAGTTAGAGGCGTGCTAGCAGCAACCGAAGCAGTAGATCCGGACAGGCTGGCGGCCATCGCAGACAAGGTCATCGAAAATATGCGACCCCAGCAGGTGTCGGAGGTGACTGAAGGCAGACGCTCAACGGGCGACTCGGCGGTACTGGCGGAGATAGCCAAGCTCAGCGCGAGAATCGACCAGATGCAGCGCTCGAGGTCGCGGTTCACACGTGGAGGACCACGTGGCCGGTCGCAATCCAGGGGTAGGAGCAGCAGCAGGCCACGGCGTACTCCGGACAGCCCGGACTGGTTGTGTACCCATCATTATCGATACCGCGCGCGTGCGACGAGATGCGAGCAACCTTGCAGTTGGGAACCGAAGGCGGGAAACTAGAGCAGATGCAGGTTTCGCCGGTGGGTACCTGTATCGCTAGTTTAAACCATCGACTATGCGTCACCGATAAACAAAGCGGCATTCGTTATCTAATAGACTCAGGTGCTAACATATCAGTGTTACCGAAATCTCATAAATCAGTGCGGTATAACAGTGAAATTAGTAAATTCAAGGTTGTGTAATGTAATTAGATAAAAGTGCATAATGAGGTCACAGGCATTACGGCGCCAGGCAGCCAACGCCAATTTTGTAAACGCGGCGAATTCCGCGCGCCGAGACTGTGCCTTCGGCACGGTTGAATGAATGTTAGTTAACCAACATTAGGAATAGGAGTATTATGTTATGTCAATTTTTTTTTATATTTAAGTAAAAATTTGGGGGGTGTAGTGTAGGGGTATCTGACGTCATGTCTACGACACGCGGCCATGCGAGGCCGGACCTGAGTTACCCCGCGCTAGCCGAACCGTAATTACGTCGTGTTAAGTGTATCTCATAATCGGTTCCCGTTTGAGTATTTGAGTGGTTTAGGTTCTGTTAAATAAACAAGTTATTTTGGTGTAAAAACTATCTTTTATTTATCATTCCAACAGCAGGACATAAGAGTAGCGCTATGCGTTTATCGGGAGTCTATACGGGTTGAGGACACGAAATAACAACTAGTATAAACTTCCCGAAAAGAAGTAACATAGACTACTTTTGATCCCGATATTCCCACGGGATCGGGACTTACGTGAGTAAGTAAGTTATGTTATAAGTTAGGTATTATCTCTTCTGCTTCTGCCGCTTCTGCCGTAATTATGTCTCCATATTATTCCGTCAAAAACTGATCAAAAAACTAAAAAAAACCTGTTACATTATTATTCAGAAAGAAGAGTCCCGATTCCGTGGGGATATCGGGTACAAAAGTAGTCTCTGTTGACAAAAGTGGACTGTCCAAACAAATAATAAAATAAATAAAGCTTTATAATATAATCTTATATCTTACAAGATAAATTAGTATAGATTGAGCTCCGTTCAGGGGCAAGATTTTAATCTCGATACAACATGATAATTTATAGTTGAAACGCCTAATATAATTCATAATAATACCCAATTAAGACCAGATAAAACGTAATAAAAAAACTAACCGTGTTAACAAATCGTATGATTTTAAAAAGTTTAACGAAAATTTACTGAAAACTCAACCCAAAGCAGCAACCATTGTCGAAACGTTTATAATAATTTGAAGTCTTCTACGTAAAATATAACAACAAAAATACACGACTATTAACTTCTTTTGTTAGAGTGTTATCAAAAGAATTCGTTATCTCACTTTGTAATACAAAAAAAATTCAAGAGCGCTTAGCTGTAAAACGTCAAGGGAGGATCCCAAAATAAATCTAAACGACAGATAAGGGTCGGACTTTAAAATGCGTCTTAACGTCCAATGAATAGAAGCAGATAGCTCTAAGGAGATGGGCACATCGTGGGCTAAGCTATGCGAAGCTAACTTCGTTCAGTAAGTTTTTGGGACCGTGTGATTTTAGTTCATCAGTTCATACCACGACCGTACCCCTACTACCAACTAAAGGTTTTCCAGGATGCAATTTCGTTTTTAGTTAACAACAAACTTTCAATAAACTAGCATTTTCGAAAACTTAGTAATTAATTGAACACATTAACGAAAATGGCAGCTCCATTTAACCAAAAACTAGCCAGATTACGAAATTACGAAACTAGTCACATGCAATATAGAGTCAATTTCACAAAAGCTTTCCCGTAGCAGTTACTGGAAGCAATTACTTTATCAAATAGGTAGATGTTACCGCATTGTCTACGCAACTATTTTTGTGAAAATGACCATCTAAATTGCATGACACTATACCCTATTTCATAAACTTAGATCAACAATGTAAACAAAAACTTCATACATTTGACATAAAGTGACAGTTCTTAATTTCTTTTTCCTTTTATATTGAGAGTCCTCTATTTACATTTTTGATCTAAGTTTCTGAAATATGAATATAAATATATAAAAAAAACCTCTTGAGTTTCCTGTGGTTTCTTCTCATCGGAGGGCGCGTTCCGAAACCACAGTAAAATCTCGACATTTCTAAACGTTCATGTAACTTGTACATCGTTTTTAATGAATAAATATATTTGACTTTGACTTTGAATGTATTATGAAATAAATACTAGACAAACTTAAGGATAGACTACATAAAATGCTAGAAACATGCATAAAATACACTCGTTACTCGTGTAGTGTTATGGTTTAGCACTGAAGAGTGAATTTTTCAAGATGTACCTAGTTTTCTATTAGATATGCCCAGAGCATTAAAACTAAAGTTACGTGATACATAAAATGCTCATAAAATCAAAAACCGAAGCTATAGCTTAGCTTAGCTCTCTTGCAGTGCATCTCGCTCTCTTCCAATGAAATAGCTGGCAAAATGAAAGTGTAAATAAAACGAAGATAATGACAATAATATAAAAATAAATAGTAACCGGATGAAAATGGAACCTTTTTTAAGAACCGCGTTTGAGATAAAAGGTAGGCAATTAAAACATAACCTGGGTTACATTGATTGTTATGGTCTTGTTATGGTATAATTTTTTGGGGCACAGATTTCTTTGTTTATTTTTGCTACAAACTCAGTTTCTCACTTTTGCTGTCCTTTGATACTTTTCTCAGGAGAGAAGTAATTCATATATGTTTAAGTATTTCTCTGTTATCTTGACTTTATTCCTGCTTTCCTTTCATTTGTAAATAACTCAGACTACAGACTTTTAATCGGTCGATATTTTAATCGATATAATTTTTTTTACTTAACATGGCAAAAATATTTAAGCACACGAGAAAATTCTAACTGGAATGTTCGGAGTCTTCTTCTTTTCGTGTAGTTCATTTAGTGTTAGAGATTTCAGGTCGCCTAAAAGTAAGGCCTCTAATTTGACCTAACGATTGCTATTACAGATAATGACTGGGATCTGCTTAATCTGATCGTGCCATTTAAGCATGAAAGAATATTGCATGTTCACCATGCAAATGTTAACGCATAGATACTCTTCCCTCGATTCATTTCGCAGTAGGTTAAGCAGGGTTTACATTACGAAACTAGTGGTGTGCCATTTTCAAAAATAAAAAATGCGTAGAAACCGCGGTACTATCTACCTATTTGATAAAGTTGCTTCTAGTACTACTACGAAACTATCTTTGTAACGTAAAACTCACTTTAGGCACAGCAAGAATCACGGTAGTTTCTCACAAAACAAATTCCCCAGACGCAGCGCTCGAGTCTCTAGTCTTCAGTATGCAGTAGTAAGGTCTTATTTTTACAAAATAGTAGTGCAAAAAGAAACAATATTTTAAAGATCTTACTTTAGTGTCGTCTGTACTTTACTGGTACCATGGGACGCTTCCTGTGAAATAGACTTTCCCTCGGTTTCTCGAAATGTTTATAGATCGTAATGTTTAAGGTGGTCAAACTAAGGCTAATCATTTAACTGTCGATAAAATCCAATACAATATCAGCTATATCTATCAAAAAGCCCTGAAGCTATTTGTGTCTATTGGTCGGAAAAACATCTCGCGAAACCATGTAAAGCGCGTTCAAAATAGCTTTTGCTACTTTTCGTATAGCGATGTGACCCCAAAGCCTCTTACATGGCCTAACGACTGCTACCACTGATAACAACCAACACCAACTGCTTAACGTGCCATCCAAAGCACAGAGGAGCTCGAGAGAATTAATATTTGCCACGCTCATTAACGGTCACCCATCCCAATGACTGTGCCAAGTAATGCTTGATCCTCACGGCCATTAAAGATCGTGACGCCAACGTACAGTTCGAAGATAGCTGAGCGAGTGTTTGCGATAGCGAGAAAATGTGTTCGGTCTGCCGTTTTCGTGTAATTATAAGGAAAACGTGTGAATACATCGTCGATTCGTATCTCCTTTAAATGTGTAACAATGAACCGCAGGTGCTTATACCTGCTGACTTTGATTGCGTTACGTAATCAACGAATATTGTTTTAGGTATATAGATCCCATCAAAACGAGAGCCAAGTTCAATATTATACATATGTCCTCGTAAACCTTGGTATCACTATTGACTGTAATCTTACTTGGGATCCGCATCTTTCTGGGTTGAGCCAGAGGATGTTCGCGTCCAATGCATCGCTCCGAAGGCTGCGGAATTTCTTGCCGATTGCCACCAAAATTATGCTGGCACAGACTCTCATGCTTTCCCTACTCGACTACGCAGACGAATGCTTCCTTGACCTCGCCGAGGTCCAGCTTGACAAGCTTGAGCGGCTGCAAAATCTTGCTATTCGCTTTGTTTTCGGTCTGCGCAAGTTTGATCATGTTTCGGAATACCGTAGTCGGCTAAAATGGCTACCTATTCGTCTGCGTAGGGATTCCCATATTCTTTCTCTTTTGTACAGAATTCTGTTTTTACCTAACTCTCCAGTCTATTTAAAATCCCGTTTCAAATTTCTTCACCCTCTGTCCGAACCTGTCCGTTCTTGTAAAGCTCTTCTTCTCGCTGTCCCTGACCGTTCCTCTAGCTTCTATGGGAACTCTTTTACCGCTCGCGGTGTGGAGCTCTGGAACGCTCTGCCCTCCTCTGTACGCCAGTCCAAGTCACTGGCAGTTTTCAAGTCGCACGTCTACAGACACTATCTCGCTCTCGCGGAAGCAAGACAGTTGTATAGGTAGAGTATTTATTTATGTTTATTTAGTTATTGCATATTTATTTGTAGTGTGTATTATATGTACGTATACTCGTATTTAGGTATATATATTTTATATCTTAGTCTCCTTGACGAATATTTCCCAAAACACATCACCCATCCCCTTCCTTAAGTCTTGTCTATTCATTGGTTGCCTGGAAGAGATCGCCCATAGGCGATAAGGCCGCCCATTGTACCACTATAGTTTTAAGTTATTCTTTGTATAATTAGTATTAAGTATGTGTTTTTGGTGCAATAAAGTGTTTATCTATCTATCTATCTATCTATGTCTTGGTTGACGACTTCAGCGATAAAACAAGTGAGATCTAAATTAATGCAGAGTTCAATGGTCAGTCCTGCCTGATATTTATTTACCTGAACTGTTTCGAGAAAAGGCTAGTACGGACTTACCGCTTTGTTGCTCGACTTGGCGGGGGCATTACCGTGCCCCCAGATAACAACTCAAATATTATTTCTTTTTACAATATTTAGGATAATACATTCAAGCCTAGACTCTACACAATAGTCTCAGCTAAGTCCCTTAGTTTTATCTGCGTAAGTCAAGACCAAGCGAGATTTTCCGAAAAAAAAACCCCTTCCTAGTGGAAACCTACAGAGCACAAAGAACAAACTCTTCAAATTTGACGTATCGTCGACCAGCGGATTAAGCTCTGTGCTGATTAGTAATTAAGCTTGTGGCTCTGTGGCTTATTGGGCCTTGCTTCGATGCAGAAAGTTGCGGTTACGATTCTCATCGTGGAATTTTTTATGGTATTTTGTGTTCCTATCTAATTCTTTTACTGCAGTCAATTTGATACATCTAATTCGGTTTCCAAGTTACAAAGTATTGCTAAAACGAATACCCCATCTTTTATTTGATGGAAAGAGGAAAATAAGCGAATATTCTTAGAATACAATAGAAAGAAACGACGGATTCGTACATAATGTAATATGCTATTAGATTAACTCGTGAACGAACATACAGACCAATGTACTTGTTTATTCTATCGAACAAATCTGTTATTATTAGGGAATAATAGCTCTTCTTTCCTATTGCATTAATTTTATGATGAGTCAGTTTATCATAAGAGAACTCATTTTGTTTAGTGCTGGGGCGAACTGATGCTGCCCCCTTTTTAGGGTTACGTAGCCTAATGGCAAAAACGGAGCCTTTATGGATTCGCCATGTCTGTCTGTCTGGCCATCCGTATGTCACAGCCACTTTTTTCCGAAACTATAAGACCTATACGGTTGAAACTGGGTAAGTAGATGTGAGTTCCACATACTTAGAACTGAAACTCAAACGCTTGTTTGTGTCCCCAAACGCTTGTGTGTTTGGTATTAAGACGGCAGAAAAATGCGAGCTGACCCGTCTTCCTTAGTGACGGCTGCAACGGTCAACGTATCGGAACACGGACTAGTCGGCGGTGGTAACAAGCTTGTAACGGTTCGCAAAAGCCACCTTTTACACAGGTGCTATTCATGAATTTTAAATATATGTAGACATATTAAATCCTTGCAATCGACAGAGATATCGATCTTGGTTAGTTAACTCCAAATTTGTACGTAGATGACATGGCACCGTTAGGTAGGGCTCGCGCTAAAAATTCGACCAATCATGAAGGACTAAGCAGAGGTTTGCGGGGGATGACGCCAAATTTGGAAGCGGGAAGCGTTCCTACAGCGAGAGGTCACATCACTTATTTTTCGGAGGTCTTTAGAAGCAGTCACGTATAGGGCTTTTAGCGTGCCATAAATTTGAATTATATAAATTTTGCTAGATTTTATAGAGTCAGTGTTTGCAAGTAATAAGTTATTAGAGTCAGTTTTGATCCAGCCATGATGTCTATACTGTATCTAGTCCTGTAGAGCATATAAGGTACATTATTAATTATTTTCATTGTTTAAACTAGAGGAGGTTTGAATTGTAACGACTTTTCTCCAAGAGTAGACTTCGATAGTCTTAATTATGGGACATGTATAAAATGTACCTATTTTTGTGTATGTTGAATATGTTAATTACTCATATTTTATGATTTTATGCCATTTGTGTCAGGTTAGACTCCTGCACTAGGCTTATGTTTGTTAATTTGACGTTATAAGTTAATATGCAGCTCTTGTGAGTTCGATTCTCGTCCTGCATTTGTACTGAGATATATCTACTGTACTATTTGATTACAGAGTACTTTATATTTCTATACAATAATTATAATATCTAAAGCGAGGTTCAATCCCTGTGCTGATTGATTGTTCTTTTGATGCTAAAGTGCTGGTGGAAATTTACACTGTAATATATTTTATTGTCTTGGGTCCTAGACTCTAATGAAGTCGAAGGAACGTCCATTTTGTTGTGTTTGTGTTTTGTATGTGTTTGCTTACAGCTTTAATGTAAATTCATAATTGTTTAATCAGTCTATCTAAAGACAGTCTACAGGAAATTCTATAAAAGAATCCTGTTTATTGTAAATTCACTTTTTCAAATTAAAGTTCATATTTGAGGACAAAATTATAGGAAAACGCTCGTAAGGAGGTTTCCTTTTAATAAATTTAATTCTAAATTATATTTGGACAAAGATCCATCAGTTAATTTTACTGTAGTAAAATAACCAAAACTAAGTCGAAAGCCTAAGTACGTTTGGTACATATATTTTGATATTTCCGAGTGGAATTTACATGAATAAAGATTAATTCAAATCATAATCTATACGTAAGCAATTTACCTTCTTTTTATATCTCTATTTGTGGGAAATATTGGTTTGATAATCGGATTTCGAGGTCTGGCAATTCAGCTTTACTTGCAACCGAATCCGGAACGCAATCGACAAAGACTTGAGTACAGGTGTACTGAATGAAGTTTATCAAACTATCAAATTCTCATAAAGAGGATTATTTCACGCTAATAGATAAGGTATTTGCCTGAAGTCTATAAAGTCTCATAATGAGATTTACTATAATAGTTTTTAGGATTGTGGAATTCCACTGTTGTCAGCAGTCCATTTATTTAATACATTTTGGTCAAGTTACTATAGAGATTAAAATTCATAATTCAATTAATTAACGTCCGATATTGTTAACTTTGATAGCTAGGTCCGTGGAGTTTTCTTTGATGATTCTTTCTCCATGTGATAATAGAATCATCGGATTTAATAAAACCAATATCTTGATATCAAATTTATTGTGTACCATAATTATTTATACCTAATTCCCTTAATTTTAAGTTAGCTTTCTTATAACATTCATTCTGTAGACTAGAGTTGAGGATCCGACATAGATAGTAGAAACATCTTTCAGTCAATTTATAGCGTAATCAATTAAATTCAAGTAGCAACAATTTTGATCACATAAAGCAGTAAAAGATCATCTTAAATTTTCCTTTAACGTTTCAATTAAAGTCGGTTTAGGAGTACAGATAATACTTGGGATAATTTGGACAGGTGTAGGTTTTCTGTAATCTCGTCTTACTTTATGGAACCTTGAGTTAACTACAATACACAACGAGGGTAACTGTAACCACTAGAATTTCACGAGCCAAAAACATAGAAAGGTACATCACACAATCATAATTAGGTAGTTTAGATAGGTAGGTCAGATTGATCGTAATTAATTAGGTATTACATCGTTTTAATTGAGGTAGTAGGGATGCGTTATAATTAGGTATTTTCGTTTATTTTAGTTGACATACTTTAGGCCATTAGATACTTGTTCCGTTACAGTTAGGTGTGCTTAGATCACGATGAGATAGGTATATTAGATAGGTATTAGTACTTCAGATCTTACATTGAGGCCCGTGTTCATTACAATTTGGTACTTTATTTAGTTAGATTAGACCTTATAATCTTCTAGAGATTATTTAGATTTAATTAATTAGATTTAGGCCAGTGGTACGTTACAAGCTTCTCCGTCAAGCGCCAAGACTTCCATTGGTTGCCTGTTAATTTAAGGGACCGAGTTGGCAACGGGCGACATGAAGCGACAGCGGACGACATGTTGCGGCGACACTTCTGGTTTCTATGTATTTCTATGAAACTCCCTACGTTGTCAGCGACACGAAGCTAGAGTGAAAAACAAAAATACGATACAAATAATTTATTAATTTTAGCATTATTAAAAGTTAAAGTTAATCGAAAACTCGTCCAAACAAAGTTCGATCGCCTTCTAATAAGAAACATTTTTAGTACCAAGAAATTATTCATAAAAAAATACTTATAAAAGAACGATAAACTTTCACAAAGAGGTAGCATTCATATTCTTCCATTCAATGCCTTTAACTATGCAGAAACTTTTATAAATACTTTGTTGCTCCTACAAGAGGTTTTTACTTGTAATGAAAAATTAAAAACTTGAGGCATTTCGACGTTCAGACAATCAGAAATAATAATTTTTATTCGTACTTATACACCTTTATTTCTTTCCGCACTCGCACTCTTCATTCCGCACGCGACCTGTACACCTATTTGACAACTAAAATCTTTAAAGTTAGTGTTAGTAAAGTCTTGAAAACTTACCAACAATTGCTGAACCGTTTTCCAAAAAAATGTAACGACTCTGGAGTATTGTTGAGATTTTTTTGCGCGCAGATGCTTCAACAAGCTGATCTGACAAGCAAACCCAGTTCTCTAATAACTACGCATATATATTATAGCGTCCCAGCTGCTATGACCAGTAAGGGTATAAAGAGTGGGGGCGCTGTACCGTCAGGCCACCCCCAGGGGCAACCGTCAGGAATCAGTTGTAGCCTAGCTAAATAATTATTAAGACAATATAGCTAGCTACGCATACGTAATACCTGGTTGCCGCGCGCCCGCGCCGTCGCTGCTACATACCTATAGAGCTGAGCTAACAAGAGGAATATGCTCGCTTAAATACGACAGAGCAAGAGGACATTACGTACCCAGTAATGGGGCCTCCGACCGGCCGCGGCACATTGGGAAGACCCAAGAAATGATGGCTTGACGTCGTAAGGGATGATTTGCGTGCAAATGACCTCACCATATGGGATGCCGAAGATCGTGTTAAGTGGAGAAGTGAAAGTAAGAAAGCGGACGCCGGGCTCCCAAGAGGGATACAACCAGGAACATCGCTCGCACGATGATGATGATGAGAAGCTTTGGCCATCGGCTTGATTTTTAAATCGAAGTATCCGATCGAATAATTTCGATCCTCTTCGGTTTTTCGATTTCAGAATCCTTGTAATCAAGGATTCTGTATTCATTTACAGAAACTAAAGCAATAATCTTCTCGTCTCTTCTCGGCTATAAATCGAACTAACTCCTCTGTAAATTTATTTGAAACAGATAACGAATAAACACAAAACAGACCGTTAGAGACAAAGCATTTAATTTATTTCTCCAAGCAAAAAATACCGTCTTCGAATTGTATAACTTAACAAGGAGTTTTGGCCGTAAATCTTAGTAAGGAAATTACAATTGGAAAATTTTCTTTTTTTTTTATAAGAAATGAAATAGACATTTCATTTTTAGAGATTTCGTACCTATCTTCATGGAAATCTAATTTCTTTATTGGGCAAACACACAAATTTTGTAGTTTTTTGCGGTCTTCTTAACCTAATTTTAAGTCTACCTACTCTTTCTTCATATAAACGTAGTCGACTGTTTCCTCCCTGGATAAAGACGTTAGAGCAAATCTGTTTATGCCATAAAACCTATATCTGCCATGACTATGCCCCTAGCTTTTGGTTTTTTTTATTTTCCAAAAAAAAAATCCGCGGAAATGTCGGGATAAAAAGTAGCTTATGTCTTATTTCAGCTATCCAACTATCTACACACATTTCGAGTTTTTTGCGTTAAGAAGTAACAAACACACTCATACGAACAAACTTTCACCTTTATTCACTTCTGTCACATCCGTGAATTGGTATTATATCTAAACCACTAAATTAAACCTTCTATTAATGTTCCTCGTCAATCTGAAACAGTAAAGCAGTAGGTATAGTATTTGCATCGCGTGAAGCTACTGATTTATGTTAAACACAAATGCACAAAAATTGGTGCAAAATTCTATCCTGATTCAACGAAAATTTGTTGTGTGTTTTTGGATAAAATGATGTGAGTCAGTAAATTTAGATTTTAGCGAAATCTTCTAAGTACCTTCCAAAAATTTACTTTTTTTTCGTCAACGTGAAGCACCTTGTCGTTTTTTGAACTCTGAAACCTACCTCCGTTTGCCCTAGAATCGCAAAATTTGGTAAAAACCAAGGTAAAACCAGTAACGGAATAATTTTAATATAAAAGTAAAAAAGTTAAAAACTTACGGAATAGACCATTTAAAATACATATTATATAATAAACTAGAGAGCCGACAACTGCCCCGCCCTTTTACACGTAGGTATGTGAAACTATATTCACCAACTGTCGGTCACCCTATTATACTGGGCCTGTATTTATATCGCTCTAGTTAATTAATCAAATCCACGTACTGTGGGAGGATGCAAACACTATACCTATCACGATTTACCTGTCGGTTGTGATACATAAACCGGAACGCTCAAAGCAGTTTGATTTCTCGCTCTGAGAGTTCGATTGTAGTTACGACCGCGATAGACTACTATCCAATAGTCATAATTTCAATCTAATGCCATTACTCTTTCAACCTTATTCCTTTTGTGATAGGGTGTAATTTGCTATACTTTCTATAAAAAGGTTATTCCGCTGTGACATTTTTTTCAGGACTCGATAAGTACTAGTTACTGAATTAAAACATTTTAACTAAATACCTTTTCATTGTAAAATAATCTAGCTTTTTGTTCTAAGAAGGAAAGGTTTGATTCCAATAATTTCTTAAATTACTTCGAGGGAGTTTCCTTACAATTTGTCGATGTTTTGAAAATCGAAACTCGTCTAAGTATCACAATATTACCTCTTGTATTTTATTTCTGTAAAACACGACTAAAAGTTTTCAAACAAGCTTTTTTATACTTTTATTTTTATCTTCACCTGGCTGGTTGTGTGTAGGTAGGTAGGTATCAAATCTTGTAAATTGAATTTAAACCACTTTCTCTGAACTTTAGATTTTGAAATTTTGTAGCTTCAGTTCTGATAATTATGATCTGATGGTACACCCAGGGTTCACACCAGACGAGGTCTTCAACAGGCAACAAAGAAGACATGAAATTTCGTGTGTAGGTACGTATGGAGATTTTATGACGAACAAATATTGTAGCATTACCTATCTAAAGAGAAAAAAGGCGTTTTTTTTTTTTGGAAAAACGCTTCTATCGTCCCCTCTTAAGCCAGGTAATTATATTTTAATTTACCTTTTTAAACTTACACGATTTTTACTGAAATTTACATTTTATTTCGGTCCTCGCGACCAAGACTATCGTAATATAGCCGAAATATCGAGGTAACATAATTAAAAAACCCAAAGAAATGTAAATAACTACTATTTTTTGTACCTAAGCACTGTGAAAAACAAGCTCGCTGGTCCAAAAAGGCTCAAAGTGCCGTAATATTCAAAGTAAATACCATATCCTATTATCCTACTATTATTATAAACGCGAAAGTTTGTATGTATGTATGTATGTCTGTATGTGACTTTGTTACTCCTTCACGCAAAGACTACTAGACCTAGAATAACACATAGGCTACTTTTTATCCCAATATTCCTGCGGGATCGAGACTTGACGAGTGAAGGCGCAAGGCGCAGCTAGTTGGCTAATAATGTAGGAACTATGTCATTCATTTATAAGATGAATGGGACAGCTCAGTGAATTGACAGATCGATTCAATAATCCAATATGTTGTTTTGTTGTTATATGTTACTAAATAATTATTAATTGCATGGTTAATACGGTTTATGGAGTTAGCATAATATAGTGTAAGCAATGGTCACTAAACAAAGGTTATTTTATTAGTACATATCTATGTACTTGATCTCAACTCAAGTTAAGGGGATTATAATTTAAAATCTGAAGTAAGTAACTTTGTGTGTATTAATTTTGAAACTAAACACTTATAAAACATAAAACTTGAGAGGTGTCAAGGGACACGTCTCAAGTCCCGGTGGAACGAAGTTTAAAAAAAAATGTTCAAAAAGTGTCTTTACAACTTTTGGTCTTAATTTTTTTCCGTCTAGCCCCCTTACGCAACGTTCCAATAAATTCTAAAAACTAAAACTAACTAAATACTAAACTAAATCTAAATCTATCGTCTGTCGGCGACCGGCCCCCACGGACCTAAAGTCTCCACCCCAAACGGCACCAACATGTAACCCCTATTTAGATTACTATTAGGTAAATCTAAACTGAACATAAACAATTATATAGAAAATGGTGTTTTTATAAGAAAATTAAAACTTTAAAACATAAAAACTCTGGTGTGCACGCGTAAGAACTACTTGGTAGGTAGGTACCCGATTTTCTTGTTATATCTCGGTTACAATTTAGAACTTCGCAAATTAAAAAACAAATAGGTACGTGAATATTTTTTATTTTATTCAAATACATAGGAAGATAGTTGACTATACTTAAATGGGTAAACAAGTATTCAAAAATGTACCAATTACAAAATCGTTCGCTTTTTAGGGTTCCGTACCCAAAGGGTCAAAACGGGACCCTATTACTGAGACTTCGCTGTCTGTCCGTCCGTCTGTCCGTCTGTCCGTCTGTCCGTCTGTCCGTCTGTCCGTCTGTCCGTCTGTCCGTCTGTCCGTCTGTCCGTCTGTCCGTCTGTCCGTCTGTCCGTCTGTCCGTCTGTCCGTCTGTCCGTCTGTCCGTCTGTCCGTCTGTCCGTCTGTCCGTCTGTCCGTCTGTCCGTCTGTCCGTCTGTCCGTCTGTCACCAGGTTGTATCTCATGAACCGTAATAGCTAGAAGCTTGAAATTTTCACAGAAGATGTATTTTGGTAGCCGCTACAACAACAAATACTAAAAACAAAATAAAACAAATATTTAAGAGGGGGTCCCATACAACAAACGTGTTTCAAAAACTACAAGGGAATTTGAGGTCGCTTCTGATTGGTCGAAGTCAAATCGAGTTGGCCATGGAATTCAAAATGGCTGCCTTGTCTGTCAAATAAACCAGTCTGCCTTCACTTACCAAAGAGTTTCTTATATGTTTCAGATTTTCTTTGTGCCAAAGTTTTTTTTTTATTTCAACTTTTTTTTGAGAAATGCGGTCGTACCTATGATGGGAGTAAGAATCGAAGCTGATTTAAGAATTGGTTGTTGTAATCATTTTAGATTGTGATAATTGTGATAGTGGTACGGAACCCTTTGTGTGCGAGTGTCGCACTTGCCCGGTTTTTGATCTTGATAAAGAAAGCTACAATATTTCCAGTCACAGTATTCAATATTTTTAACTTTAGTGAGTAGGTAGTTTTAACAAATACACACATCAACACCGTCTAGGGATATTCAGAATTTCTCAATTTACTCAAAAATTGTGTTTACTAACAAACAACATGTATATATTTTTGTAAAGCCTACTTATCAGACTATGATTTAGAATACAACAAAATATTGTTTTATGCTTAAATATTTTTTTATTTTAAAAAACGCAAAAAGTGAAATAATGTTAAATTTAAGATAAAATGTCTATCTAAGGAAAAAAATAAAGTAAAACGAAATTATTAGGTTTTTTTATTTGAAGTTAAAATTAGTAGTCAGTGAAACCACCCATGACGTTAATCACGGCCCTGCAACGGTTTTTCATGCTTTGAATCAGGTTGTCAATATCTTGCTGCGGAATATTGTCCCAGGTCCTGCTAAGATGCAAAAAAAGTTGCTCTTCAGTCGCTACATTTGGAGGCAAATTCCTCAAAGCCCTTCTTTGAAGCATATCCCACGCGTGCTCTATGGGGTTTAGGTCTGGTGACTGCGCGGGCCAGTCTAAGACCGACACGTCGTGCTCCTCTAGCCAGCTGGTCACCACTCGCGCAGTGTGCGGACGGGCGTTGTCGAGCATGAGCGTGAAAACTTGGCCCATTTGCAGTCAATGGGGATAGATTATTAGTGCTAGCACCTGATTACGGTATTTTTCGGCGGTCATAGTGTTTCTGATCCAAACGAGGTCTGTTCTTCCACCAATACGAATTCCCGCCCAAACCATAATTGTTCCGCCATGGTATGGATGGACCTCCTGAGGGTGTTGCAGACGGTTGTCACGACCAGAAGCTCGCCATACGCGTACTCTACGTGAATCAGGATAAAATACGAATTGGGACTCATCGGTAAACAACACTACCGACCACTCGATATCTTCCCAAGGCAAATGTTCTGTAGCCCACTGTAATCTTCGTCCACGATTTCCTCTGCGTAGTGCTAGAGTACGAAGCGGCCTGCGAGAATGAAGGTTAGCCTCGTGCAGTCTTCTCCTCACAGTTTGGTCACTGACAAGCACCTGGTGGTCTGACTGGAGCGTTTGAACCAACTGCATGGCCGTAACATTTGGTTGTCTTCTCGCGGCCACTTGCAAAAATCGGTCTTGTCTTTGGGTAGTTATCCGCTTTCCGCCTGGATGCCTTTCAGCCACTTCACCAGTAGCACGATAACGTGATCACAATCTTGATATCACGTTTTGTCTTGTTCCAATCTCCTCGGCAATACTCCGTTGAGTAGCCCCAGCTTGGAGCATTCCTACTGCCCTTAACATTTCGTTTCTTGTTAAATGACGCCGCTGCATGATGCATACAGTTGTATTAAATTGTAATTAATCAAAAATAAAAAAATAAAACTTCAATTTGTTTAAACAAAATGCTTAAAACTGCGTTAAGTAAATTTAAACCTTCGAACTCGCTACAATAATTGCCGCGCTAATCTTATGTTTTTAATTAATTTTTTAAAATTCAAATTTGGAATCATACAATAAGGCCTACACAATAAGGTTCCATTAAAATATTTTTAAATCGGCCAGTATTTTTTAAGTTTAAGAACTTTATATAAAATATCCCTAGACGATGTTGATGTGTGTAGTAAGTGATAAAATTTTTCCAAACAAATTTATGTATCTACCTACTATACAATTTTGTTCACCACTAACCTTTTTTTTTCACAAAATACTGTCCCTGACAAAATATATTTAGTTATTCAGCCAAACCGAATATGCGCAATCTGGAAATTCGTTGAAGTGGCCAAAAGAGAAATACAGAGAACGTATTGTCCGTTAGGCATTATGGGTTATAAATCTCGTTGGGATGTCCGATATGGGGCGTTTCGGTACCACAATACCTTTTGGAAAAATCTGTGCAGCTGTGAAATGGAGATGTTTGGGTTTTGTTTTTGTTTGTTTGCGGTTTGCGTGTAAATAGCACCTTAATAATAATTACTTTAATACTGCCATTTTTCCCCGTCTGCAAGGAAAGTTTTGGCAGGAACGCTCGACGAAATGTGGTTCTGAATTTTCGTTTTCGTTAAATCGTTTAAACCTATTAATTTCGGTGGCTTATTAGTCTGTTTAGTTTTGTAAAGGATATAACAAGACTAGTAAAATTAAAAAAAAAAAGTGACAAATACGAAATTTTCTTGTGGTTTCCAAATCTCGTAAGTTTTTGTAGTAAACTAAGGCGCAATTTACCTACTTATTTTATATCTCTACTCTCCCTGTAGAGATATAAAATAAGTATATGAAACATGTAGGTATCAAAGATGAAATTAAACTCATTTTTCTAGACTTAATCGCGTTGCTTTCCAACACCACGTAAACATAAGTAAAATCTATATTATCTAAGCTATTAAAATTCCGAAAAAAATGACAAATCACATATCAGTCAATCCTGAAGAAGGGACCTGTAAAGGTCTCGAAACCTTGAGCGTTGAAACAATGCTAAAATAAGCAATAAACACCAAGCGATAAAAACCGAAAAATATCTTTAATTTATTTTAAATTCCCTTTAATAGTAGCTAATAATTAAATTAAAACATTACGATCAACCCTTAACAACTACGTAAAGAATTGCCCTCCAAAATACGTATTTCCATTAAATAATCAACGGGAAATGGTACACGTGACCAAGTTCTTATCTACTCTGTGGAAGATTTATGACGTAACCGTAACCACAGTTTATCTTCATCTTGAAACGGACTTTATATCTCTATCAGTCGAATGGTAAAGTTAAGGGCGAAGTCACAAGAACTGGTTTACAGTTTCCTTGAGGTTGAGGCATCAACACGAGGAATTGGCGTTATGTTTGAAGTTGGATTTTTAGTTGGATTTGAACGTAAGTTCTTTAAAGGTAGAGTGGTTAAATTATTCGCCTGGATAATACAATTGTTTAATGAATTTAATAATATTAAATATATTTATTAATAAAGGCAAGTAATGTAGGGAGGTACGGAATTGCGCCTTTTGGCTAATTTTGACACAGTCGCATCAAAATTGGTACGTTCAAAACTCGAAAGCAGTAAAAACTAGAATTGACTGAAAAATGGTCAAAATAAGTTTTACCCGAACGTGTTCCTCAAACAAAACTAGTTATGACTAAAACGAGTTTGACTGACCTGTACCCCTACCATTAGTTGATACATAAACACGTACACTGTAACGTCAACAGTTTGATTTTGTGCACAGCGCGTCCGCTCCGTTTATTCCCTACCGCGACAATCAGCCGCGTTAACATAGCAGTGTTCGTATTTATTTACGTATTTAACTCAGGGTAGGGGTAGGGGTACTGTTCCAACCAAAACAACAAAAAAACATTATGCCCAACTTAACTCATAATGTCGCCTACCTATCCGGTGATTGAGATGGGGAACGTTGAAATAAGATTCTAAGACCGGTTAGATAGTGACATAATAATTTATTGAGAAATAAACCTAATATAATCTAATACAGTTAGATAGATAAACTAAATAGTTAGTTTATAATAATAAGTAGCTAAGCTAGGTTTATTTAGTTTAAGTTTAGTTTATAAGATGTAATTTAGTTAAGTTATTTAGTGTCTAGTTTTAAGAACAGATGTTATAATGAATTGCGGGGCTTGATGAGCCTTACATATGAGGTTGAATTTAAATTACATTGAGTAGGAAAGCAAAAGAGTTAATTTAGAAAATAAGACATGAGACTTGTTCCCGAGTTAAGCTGGGGTCATGTTTTTAGAAACGGTTCGATGCCAAAGATTGATGCATGACGTTAGCTCTCTCTCTACAGATTCTGGTACGTACAGTAAATTAAACTAAGAAAGGGGACTCATCTTAAAGTGGTGACGATTCCTGTAGTAGTATGGGTAGAATATTATTATATATGAATGATTTGCCAGTCACTGTTCAGGACGGTGGCCTATGCCAAGCTCCAACCTCCATCGCTCCCATAGTTCGGCTGGAAATCTGTAGGTAGTCTAGTTAGAGTGTCTTTGATAGGTGTTCCAAGACTTCTCAGCTCGAACGTAGTTCCCTGGAAATACACCAGTCGAGAAAATGAGTAAGGTTTCGGTGGGCCTTACTGTGTGAAACGCCAAAACACTAGAGATGAGTTTACAAAGTTCACTAAATGATTGTCCTTGGGGGTTCACACAGCTCGCAGCGGAAGGCCATAAATTTTAGGTTAGTTTATTACATAATAAGTACATTGTTAAATTAAAATAACCAGTTGACAACACTAAATTTGCCCGTGCCCGGCACTGAAAATATATATACTCAATTGATTATGCTTTAGTTTAATTATTTAAATTATTGTAATTAGGCACATTGCACAGTCAGTACTGCCAGATACAGAAACTGTATTTGCTAGAACTAGGCACTGAATTCATCCTACAATCCACTGATTAGAGTCACGGCGTAGCACGTGGTCGCAACCTTTGCCACCAAAAATCAATGTAATTGTTTAACAAATCAAATCAATAAGCACAAAACGATTGTACTATCGATTAAATAGTTTGGTTTAAGACAGTACTATAAGTCTAGATCTTAAGGACACGAGGCGAGAAATTCCGGGCTTGAGTACGTAGTCGGCTCGCTGTCCATCTTTCTTGTTCCTTTTTTTTATTGAAAATGCAAAGAAAACAACATTAGATTATCTTAGAATTTAGCGCTTACCAATACAGGGGAGTTGGGTCGGTAAATTATATGTATTAGACAATTTTTGTATTACAACGAATATACGTCCGTTCCGTCTCTCGTCTACGATGAAAAGAGGAAGGTGCAGCACACGAACAATCCTACGCAGAGCTACTACGGGGTTCTCACAGTTCGCCCGAGGACAAAAGTGCAGTCCTTGCACTTTCTAGAAAATACCTTTCTCTTGGTAAACAAGGTTCAAACGGGTAAGGCAACGACATCTATCGCGCCCGAGTGGCGTTTCCAAAACGATTCGATCTCAATAACAGCTGTATTAGATTTTTTTAAGAACCTAAATAAGCTATCGCGCCATCGACCATACACAGATGTCGCTATTTGTATATTTATGTTTTTTTTATTAAACCGGATTGTAATTATCATATATTAGTTTTTCTTATACCTATTTATCTAAGATTAAGGATAAGTCTTCAGACTTATGTCACACTACGTGACATTACCCGCCGCCTGGGGAAAAAAGATTTCTACTCTGTGGTAAAATCTTTTGACGCTCTACCAATTACAGCGCCCTGCCATGCCTCTACTTCCGTTCGTCACTGTCATTCATCATCTATGGTTCCGGGCAGTGTCAAAATCCGTAGCTTTTTGACGCCGCTATCTATCATAAAAAAACAAGGTCAACCACTGTTAATAAGTTTTTGACCAAAGCCGTTTTGGTTGATGGGTGTTTAGTGTGGCTTGGGTTAATGTACGTGTGTTTTTTTTATTAGTTTACCAGGGTTTTAAGAGAGACCCGTAGTAATAAAGTAAGTACCACCATACATACCAGAGTTTTAAGAGAGACTCATGATATTTTGTAGGTAGGTACCTTAGTAACTATGTATGTAGCGTTTTAGGCTTTGGGTAAAGAGTCCGCTATTCAACCGCCCTATCAAGTTACCAGGGTTTTAAGAGAGACCCTTAGTAAAGGAATAAAACTAAGTACCATACATATCTGATTTTTAAGAGAGACTCAGATATTGAGTACCTTAGTTTAAGTTTAGCGTTTTAGGCTTTGGGTAAAGAGTCCGCTATTCAACCGCCCTATTAAGTTTATCCTAAGTTATAATTAGAGTTTAAGTTTAACCTACTTTGTCATTCTAAGACATTTCTACTTCCTAACTAAATAAATAAACATTCTTTCATGTTCTTACATTCCATCGTCTCTTTTCAGTTCAGAAATCCATTCCTTTAATTTGCCGTTCTTCTAGGACTACTATTAACTAACCTTCTGTTATTGTCCGAGGGGGTGAAAAAAATTTGTGGGAAAACTCCTATTGTTAAACTAAGTTGTATTTTTAACTAACTTAAAATCTTTAATATGCCAGACACCAAGGTCATTACCTGACATGTCTTCAAGCACATAAACTAATGGAGACCTCTTCTCCCTTATTTTACATCTAATGTACTTAGGGGCTAACTTCTTACTGAAATATTTTTCTTTATCGCTAAGAGGGTAAGTATGCTTATATACTAGATCGCCTACGTTAAACTCTTGTGGTTTTCTACGTAGGTTGTAACGAGCGGAGTTCTTTGCATGAGCTTGCCATAATGCAGACTGCACGCTGTCGAAAACCGTCGAAAGGACACCGTTATTTTCGGCGTATAAGTCACGCGGTAAGAAAAGTATTTCTTTACCTAAATCAGTGTCTGTGTAGTGAGATCCACACAGGACTAGTTCGCGTCCGTAAACGAGGAATGATGGGGTGTAACCCGTTACTTCGTTGACGGAATTGTTAATAGCAAATTGGATTTTCGGTACGAACGTGTCCCAAGTTCGATGGTCGTTTTCTACAAAAGTTGCTAAACAAGTTATTATTGTTTTGTTGTAGCGCTCCACTGTGTTAACCTGAGGGGTATATTTTGGTGTTAAATATACGTTGGGTATTTTATATTTTTGAAACAGGGAGGTAGTTGTTGAACTAACAAATTGGGAACCGTTGTCCATGAAAATCGTTTGCGGGATTCCGTGCGTTAGGAAGACTGCTTCCTCCAAATTCTTTGTGACTGCCTCCGAGGTTGCACGTCGCAATGGAAATATTAAGCAAAATTTGGAGAAGCAACAAGTAACTACAAGCATGTAGCTATTTTGTTTCCGCGTTGTTGGCAGTGGACCAACAAAATCGATAGAAATCATTTGAAATGGGCGGGAACATTGTTTCGGACGGCCCATTTCTCCTAGTGTGGTGTGATTTTGTGCTTTATAAGAAATGCAAGTCGAACATGCGGAAACGAAAGTGACTGTATCCTGGTACATGCCTGGCCAGTAGTAATTTAGTGATAGGCGTTTGTAAGTTTTAAAAATGCCTAGATGACCGGAAGTGGGTTCCGAATGATTTTCCCGAATTACGTCATCTCGATACTCTGCGGGGACTACTTCCTTCCATGTGAACTCTGTGTTTGACTGATGGTGTTGTCTATGGTTTTTTGTTAGTCTGTACAATGAGTCATTTTTTACTTGGAAGTTCGGAAAACTTGCCGGCGTGGTTTGGCAGCCATTATAAGTTTTCTTGTACCAGTCGTCTTTAGTTTTCGTGTAAGAATTAGTGAGTGTAATGGCCGAAATGGGCACAGCACGCGAGAGTGCATCCGGAATGACGTTGTCGCAGCCTTTACGATGTTTTATCTCGAAGTTAAATGTCGACAGACGCACACCCCAACGTGCCAATCGCCCTGTTGGGTTGTCGATCGTCAAGAACCACTTCAACGCCGAATGATCAGTGTACACCGTAAATTGTTGGCCGTTTTCAAGATAGCAGCGCCAATGTTCAAGGGCACAGAGAACTGCTAAGGCTTCTCGCTCAGTGATGCTGTAGTTACGCTCGTGCTTACTTAGGGAACGGCTCATGTAAGCTACAGGATGTTCTTTTCCATCGATGGATTGCGTTAACATTGCACCAATACCGTAGTTGCTCGCATCCGTGTGTACCTCGAACTGTTTGGAGTAGTCCGGACAAGCTAAGACCGGTGCCGAGACGAGACATTCCTTGAGAGAGTTGAACGCCTTGTCAGCCTCCGATGTCCACAGAAAAGGGGTGGTAGGTTTCTTTTTGCTACATGAGGTAAGCCTATTTAAAGGGCCAGCAATAGTGCTGAAGTTTGGTACGAAGCGTCGATACCAGGTAGCTGTTCCTAAGAAACGCTTAAGTTCTTTTCTGTTTGCAGGAGTTGGGAAGTCTAGAATAGCCTTCACCTTGTCCGGGTCAGTACGCAGGCCTCGGGCATCAACGACATAACCCAGGTATTTAAGTTCGCTTCTAAAAATCTGGCACTTTTCAAAGTTGACTGTGAGGTTAGCATGTTGTAGTCTTTCTAAGACACGCAAGAGAGCTGAGACATGCTCGTCAAAATTGGAGCTCACAACGACTATATCGTCTAAGTAACAAAATGTCTTCATTTCTGCATCATAGAAGAGCATATCGACTAATCTTTGTTGTGTTGCAGGTGCGTTGGTTAAGCCAAAGGCCGTGGTCTTGAAACGCAGTGTTCCTCGGCCCGGTGCGTAGAATGCAGTCTTGTCGCGGTCTTCCGGAGAGATTGGAATTTGCCAGTAACTTTTGGATAAGTCAAAACTTGAGAGATACTTTGCGTCGCGGAGGTTATCGAGGATCTCGGAGACGTATGGTAAGTTGTAAGCATCTTTTTTAGTCACTGAGTTTAGCTTCCGACTGTCGAGACAGAACCTGGGTTGACCGTTCTTTTTCTTAACTATGTGCACAGGTGTGGACCACGCAGACTCACAGGGCTCAACCACATCGAGGGCCAGCATCTCGTCGACCTGTTCCGTCAAGATACGCTTCTTCTCGGGAGACATTCGATAATATCGCTGACGGATCGGAGGAGAATCACCAGTATCTATCTTGTGGGTAATAAGTGAGGTCCTACCTAAGCCTTTCTCTTCATAAGAAATAGTTTTAAATTGTTCTCTAATATTGTCAGCTATGGCCTTCTGAGACTGTGTTAAGTTGTCATAAGAATGTATATAGAATTTGTCCTCCCTGCCCTTGATTTCGGATAGCATAACAGGTGATAGTGTTATACTGTCTATGTACTGTGGACAGATTTTAAATTTTCTCCAGAAATCAATGCCAAGGATGACAGATGTCTCTACTTCTGGTACCACATACGCTGTGATTATGTGAAACATGTTTTCAAAGTATATAGGTAGGTTCATGTAACCTATAGGGACTAGGGGCTGTCCGCCAGCGGCAGATATATTTAAGTGTCTACCCGACAATGGTATAAGATTGCAGTCATGTAATTGTAAATGAGAATTGTTTCCTAGTATAGTTAGAGCTGCTCCTGAGTCTAGTAATGCACAGGCTTTTATATTTCCTATAGTTATTTCTACATATGGTCTAGGGTCATGTTTTGGTTTATTTTGCAGGATTGTAGCTAATCTATAAGTAATTGAGAATTTTCTTACATAATTTAGCCACGAGTTCCACTCTGAATTAGGGGTTCTACAACCCTGCACTAATCGTTTTTTTGTTTTTGTTTATTACAATTAGGGCAGTTTGGGCGCTTAACATTTTTAAGGCCGCATTGAAAACACTTCAAGTCACGAGGTGCTTTACAATCCTTGAAGTCATGTCTGTCTGTCTGACACCTAAAGCAGTACACTTTCTTTGTTGATTGAATTGTGTGTATGTTTTTATAAGATTGGGCCTGATTTTTATAGGTGTTGTTATTTGTTTGATGGTTACCTTTGTGTTGTTGGTAGTTATGGTACTTACCTATTTTGTTGTCTTTATAGGCGTAATCAGGGGCCAATGTGTCTGAGGTTACCTTAGGGGGTTCGTTAAACTTTGAGAAACGCTGCATTACAGTCTCATAGTTCCGACAGACTGTCTCAAGGGAGTCTATAGTATTTATTTGTGTTATAGACGTCGCTATAGTGTTTGCATAGCAAGGACGAATATTGTGTAACAATATATCTAGCTGTTCAGCTTCGGTTAGTGTCTTTGTGAGCCTAGCAAATAAACCGTGCATAATTGACAGGTATATTGATATTGATTCACTTTCGCCTTGTGTACGAGCTCTGATTTCATCGATCAGCTTATAGTCATAATCTGAATCACCGAAATCCTTTTTAAGTAGGGTTGATAGCTCCAACCAAGTACTTACTCTTCCCCTATGTCTACGATACCAATGTAAGGCTTGGTCTTGGAATATATCATAAGCATAACTAAGTATTTTAGTTGATGGTATATTCCTACACTCAATGTATTCATTTACTTTTTGGATAAATGAATGAACACAAGTTGTGCCGTTATATTTTAGTTTATTTAAGTCGTTGGACGCTCGGTCACATGTTACAGTGATTATATTTTGAGTTGGTTGTTGGTTTAATTCTAAGTTTTCACTAATATTATCTAAGGTAGGACTTGATTTACTGGAACCCGGTAATAGCTCTGCTTTTATGTCAGCTAGACGCTGTGCTAATACTTTGTGTTTTTCTGATAAACTTTTCACTGCAGTGCGGGTGCTTTCATCTATGTCTACATCTATACGGTTTATGCGGTTAAACACATGATTAAGCGTGTTTTGGGCACGAGACAATGATGTTACACTCTGTTCTGGATTATCTAAGTCCTGCAATAGTCCAGTTATGGTAGCATTACACTCCTTGACATCCAAGACAGGGTCAATTGATGAATCTAAGACATCTTCTGATGGGTATTTTTTTACCAAAGGTGTGATTTGTTTTTTCAACTCCTCAGCCTTGGGGTGCGGTGTAGCACCACGTATTCGCACCTCGTACTCAAGCTCAGCCTTTCGTAAGGATAGGTATTTAATAGGCAACATTTTGTATCAAGGTTTATTAGTGCGTGTGAGAATTATCAGGGGTATGGTTGGGTGGGGGCTGAGGGTGGTTAGGGTTAGACCTACCTATTTAAGACTTAAGTTACAAGTTTTACTTATTCTATGCCACTATCTTAAGCTATGTTAGTATACACAGTATGAAAAAAAAAAAAAAATACCATCACCAAGGACATCATGTCCTAACTGTACCAGAAACCGCAGAGAGGTAGCCAAAAGGGACAGCCTACATCAATCTAGAACCACGTAAGGGGCGCCAATATGTCGCCTACCTATCCGGTGATTGAGATGGGGAACGTTGAAATAAGATTCTAAGACCGGTTAGATAGTGACATAATAATTTATTGAGAAATAAACCTAATATAATCTAATACAGTTAGATAGATAAACTAAATAGTTAGTTTATAATAATAAGTAGCTAAGCTAGGTTTATTTAGTTTAAGTTTAGTTTATAAGATGTAATTTAGTTAAGTTATTTAGTGTCTAGTTTTAAGAACAGATGTTATAATGAATTGCGGGGCTTGATGAGCCTTACATATGAGGTTGAATTTAAATTACATTGAGTAGGAAAGCAAAAGAGTTAATTTAGAAAATAAGACATGAGACTTGTTCCCGAGTTAAGCTGGGGTCATGTTTTTAGAAACGGTTCGATGCCAAAGATTGATGCATGACGTTAGCTCTCTCTCTACAGATTCTGGTACGTACAGTAAATTAAACTAAGAAAGGGGACTCATCTTAAAGTGGTGACGATTCCTGTAGTAGTATGGGTAGAATATTATTATATATGAATGATTTGCCAGTCACTGTTCAGGACGGTGGCCTATGCCAAGCTCCAACCTCCATCGCTCCCATAGTTCGGCTGGAAATCTGTAGGTAGTCTAGTTAGAGTGTCTTTGATAGGTGTTCCAAGACTTCTCAGCTCGAACGTAGTTCCCTGGAAATACACCAGTCGAGAAAATGAGTAAGGTTTCGGTGGGCCTTACTGTGTGAAACGCCAAAACACTAGAGATGAGTTTACAAAGTTCACTAAATGATTGTCCTTGGGGGTTCACACAGCTCGCAGCGGAAGGCCATAAATTTTAGGTTAGTTTATTACATAATAAGTACATTGTTAAATTAAAATAACCAGTTGACAACACTAAATTTGCCCGTGCCCGGCACTGAAAATATATATACTCAATTGATTATGCTTTAGTTTAATTATTTAAATTATTGTAATTAGGCACATTGCACAGTCAGTACTGCCAGATACAGAAACTGTATTTGCTAGAACTAGGCACTGAATTCATCCTACAATCCACTGATTAGAGTCACGGCGTAGCACGTGGTCGCAACCTTTGCCACCAAAAATCAATGTAATTGTTTAACAAATCAAATCAATAAGCACAAAACGATTGTACTATCGATTAAATAGTTTGGTTTAAGACAGTACTATAAGTCTAGATCTTAAGGACACGAGGCGAGAAATTCCGGGCTTGAGTACGTAGTCGGCTCGCTGTCCATCTTTCTTGTTCCTTTTTTTTATTGAAAATGCAAAGAAAACAACATTAGATTATCTTAGAATTTAGCGCTTACCAATACAGGGGAGTTGGGTCGGTAAATTATATGTATTAGACAATTTTTGTATTACAACGAATATACGTCCGTTCCGTCTCTCGTCTACGATGAAAAGAGGAAGGTGCAGCACACGAACAATCCTACGCAGAGCTACTACGGGGTTCTCACAGTTCGCCCGAGGACAAAAGTGCAGTCCTTGCACTTTCTAGAAAATACCTTTCTCTTGGTAAACAAGGTTCAAACGGGTAAGGCAACGACATCTATCGCGCCCGAGTGGCGTTTCCAAAACGATTCGATCTCAATAACAGCTGTATTAGATTTTTTTAAGAACCTAAATAAGCTATCGCGCCATCGACCATACACAGATGTCGCTATTTGTATATTTATGTTTTTTTTATTAAACCGGATTGTAATTATCATATATTAGTTTTTCTTATACCTATTTATCTAAGATTAAGGATAAGTCTTCAGACTTATGTCACACTACGTGACAATAATATACCTTACTTTTCTTCCATTATAAACAAACTTAAAACAATCTTCTTCTAGACAATATTAGTCTTGTATATTAATAAACATAATTTTATTCAGAAAAATAAAAAACTAGACAGCTCTACAAACTCAAATAAAAAATACAGTAAAAAAGATTCAGCAATTGATTTTTTGTCTTAAATTTTAAGAAACTGAATTGTAAATTTATTCTTTCTAGTTCTAATTCAGTTTTATTTTAAAAGTCAATATCACTTAAAAACAACTTAGATTTAATATTATAAAAAAACTTATTTTTTTATTCCAAAGTGAACTGTGAAATCACCTTATACTTTAGACATTTTTACAAGCAATATTTTAAGGGTTACTATATAACCTACACGACTCTTACCTTAGAGGATTAAAGTTTATGTCTTCGGATAAACTTTTATACGAGAAATAGCTAAGATTAGCCAATATTTTTATATTTTAGTTGACATTTTTATCGAATGGTTACTGAACTGTACATTACTAACATTGTAAATAAAATAATATTTAAATAAGTTACTTTTGCGTGGAGTATTTTAACCAATTTCCAAAAATATTTATGTAGAAAATTAAAGAGTTTTTTCGGTATTTATCGCGTAGTGACTACATTTAACATTGTATCATCCACGCTCAACGTTTCGAAACCTTTACAGGTCCCTTCTTCAGGATTGACTGAACAGATGAAAAATCTAAATCTTTATGACGGTATTTTAAGTTTCTGAAAAAAGGAGGAGATGAAATTAAAGACATTTTTTCGGTTTTTATCGCGTGGTGTTTAATACTTTTAGCATGTTTCAACGCTCAACGTTTCGAGACCTGTACAGGTCCCTTCTTCGGGATTGACCAAGAACAATACAACATCGCGATAAACTAACAGAAGAAAAATCTAAGGAGGCCGTGTTTTTGTTTGTATGTTACCGGATTTCGCCGCCGTCTAAGGTCCGATTGCGATCGTGATGATTATTTTTCAATTAGAAATGTATTAGTTTCTAGTTGGTGCCATTTAAAAACTATGTCCAGAATAATGGAGCACTTAAACCCCCTTCTCATCCGGGCACTCCTCAATGATTAAAGTTATTGACATTTATCTTGATGGGAGGCTTCGGCAAAGGATGATTTTAGTTAGGTATTAATTTAAAATGTTTATTTCCTTTCCAATGCAGGTTTATTTGGGTCAAATCGTCTCGATCTAGCATCCGAAGTTAGTTTAGGATTCATATCAGTCCCAGATAATAGAGAAGGTTTTTGTCCATCAATGGGCCAAAATAGGGTGTGTAATATTTGGTATAAAATTAAATGGTATAAATATTAAAACGTATAATTTCATTTCGTATAATTTTATATCATATAACGTTCAGATAATATAACCGACAGTTCATATAATAACAAACCCTATAATTTTATTTAATAGAATTATCTTTTGCATGACAAAACGCAGCACCAGAGACTCACCTTCGCAGCTTTGGCAGCAGCTAAGTCTTCGCAGCTTAGTTTTATTTATAGATAGTATTAGGCGCTTTGGCGAGCGAGCGAAGCGAGCGTGCCGTGGCAGCGGTCCCCTTAGGGTTTGTTATTATATGAACTGTCGGTTATATTATCTGAACTTTATATGATATAAAATTATACGAAATGAAATTATAGAATATGAAAATTATATTAAATGACTAGCTGTGCCCGCGACTTCGTCAGCGTTTTTCGGACTACCTACCCATCGCTGAGCAAAAGTCTACACTTGAACGGACGACCAGGGAAGTCTGTTGCTGAACAGAAGAGAATCATAGCAGAGTCTATTTAAGTGTAGATTTTGCACAGCGCAGCGGTAGGTAACGTGTTGCATGCTTATACGCATTACTTATAATAAGAAGTAGCCTTTATCGAAAATTCAAAAAAATCAAAACCCGACTTCGAATTAAGGACAAAACAATAAAAATAAGCTCTCCAACATACAGTGCAACTGACTTTCTGTTATGTAAGCTGAAGTTGGGTAGCTTAACTAAATGATATCTTTTTTTTACGTGGGTACTGCACCTTATGCACTGTCAGGCCACTCTCGTTGGGCTCCCTACCATAGGTTTACCCGACAACGGCGGCCTTTCCAAGCCTCATCTCTACCTCTGCCCGATAGACAATCCCTCTCCGTTTCCCCTCCCTCAGCACGGTCACGCCACCGTCTCGAGGTCCCCAAAGCCGGTGATAAAGCCCCCCCTCCCTCACCGAGTTCACCACCAGAGGCTGAGGTGATTTTTTATAGTGGTTATCTTCCATGCGGCCCCTTTCTTGCGGAAAGGACCCCCGAGCCCGCTGACGCGGGATTACGGATTAGAAGCCTGGCAAGCCCGGTTTCCCACCTCGTGCGCCTCTTAGCTTTCAGCTACTGAGTCCCCTCACAACGGCAAGGTGGACGACCATCTGGAGGGTAAAACGTAACGTCGTGTCCGGGACTCGTGACTCGAACGCGCAGCCGTCGAATCGGAAGCCATCAGTCGGCTCGGTAGGCCACCGTTCCTTAAAAAGGGAATGCGCCGGTCTGTGATTCGAACGCGGAACCCTCGAATCGGAATCCACAGCTGCCATCGTGCCACGTAAACTACATGCAATCAGCATCTACTCAGTAAAACTGCCCCATTACAGCTATATTTTTTAAATCCTTTTTATTGAATTTTCGACTGCCACTAAAAATGATCAAAATTGTAACCGTAACTTTAATCACTGAAGAATTTTTGAGAAGGTGGTTTCAGGTGGTCCATCAATTTATACCTTGTTCTTAATAAGCCGATTCTATTGATGGAAGTCCAAAAATTAGTAATTTACAGCATTGCGGGATGCTATTCTGCTCATCATTCCGAAGGTTCTCATCAGATCTTCACCAACAATTTATGGGACCAACTCGGGACTCTCACTTTCCAAATAAAAAAAGAATGATCGAAATCGGACTTTATATGCCGGAGTACGGTTTGAACATATTCACATACAAACAATATGCGGGTAGAATTGAGCAGATCCTCTGTTTTTTAAAGTCGGTTAAAAACAACCATAAAGAATTTCCGTATGTCCGAAGGATCCGGATATATGGAGAGACAAAGGTATACGGTATTTTAGGAATTTCCTGAAAAAAAACTGGATATCCGGTTTTTTTTATTTTCGACCGGATATCCGGTTAGTCATGTATTGATTCCACACAACATACTTCTTCAATACAACATTCAAACTAACTAAGTAAAAGCAGAAAAATCACTTTATCCGGATAACCGGACAAAATATCCGGATAAAAAATAACCTATATGTTAATCGGGATCTAAAGCTATCTGCATACCAAATTTGGTTAAAATCGGATAAGCCGTTTCTGAGATTAGCGGGCACAAAGGCACACACAAACAGACAAACAGATAAACAGACAAACAGACAACCAGAAAAACAGAAAAATAGGTTCTACTGCGTTCATAGATACCCATACAATTTATATTTTTTTTATATCTTCCAAAAACAGACACCGCTGAGTTACGATTTTATTATATGTATATAGATCGTTATACTATTCGAAATTATACTATCTGATTTTATAACAAATATTACACACCCGCCAAAATATCCTATCCTACAAATTAGTTTACAGGAGTAAATAAGTTTTTTACTCCTTCACGCAAAAACTACTAAACCGATTGCGATGAAACTTGATAATATGCAGATAGCTAAAGATCTGGACTAACACATAGGCTACTTTTTATTCCGATATTTCCACAGGATCGAGACTTATTAAGTAAAACTGCAGAACATATCGAGTAAGTTAGAAAAGTCAATTTTCACAGTTAAAATTCAATTAAGTTAAATACTTACCTCCCTTTCTGTAAATACCGTCGTTTAAAAACCACTAGCTTTATTTAGTTTCCTGAGTAACGATCCCCTATTCTTAGCTAAGGGTTTTATTTCACCTATTCGACCGCACCTCAGCTTTCCCACTCATTTGTAGATAAAGGCTTTCCTACCACGTTTCGGAAACTGAAACTAATTGCTTAGGAAACAAAGTTCAAATTCCATAACAAGGTTTAATAAAAATAAAACCCTAACGTATGGGATGCGAGACGTGAACTAGAGTCTGTAAACAAACTTTCAAAGCAAAGTAAAAAGGTCTGCAGTGAAATTCATCTGCGTAGCTTTGGAGTTAATTTTCACTTTTCGTAGTTTTTTGTAGTGGATTCGGATAGCTAGCTTATAAGTACCTATCAAAAACTACGTAATCTACCTATCTACGTATGATGAAGATAGTAGAATGTTGTATGATGTATGTATGATGTATATAGGATTATTGTATTCCATTCAAAAAGGTTGCAGGGGGTAGTTTTCTACATGAAAACAAACAACTTTTAAGCTATTGCATAGCTTTTATCGCGGGCATCGCATATTTAATGAAGAAATTTCGTAACGAAAAAAACCTAACACCCCCCACTCCGCCTACCATGGCAACGTGGTACAAAATAAAAAAAAAATATAATTGCACAAGTTGATAAAAAATGCTATGCAATAGCTTTTTTTAACGATTTTAAACTTACATGGTTGTTTAGTCTCATGAAAAAGCCAGTTGAATGAAATTACCGGCGAAATATCGAGCTCCATCATAAACAAATTTAAACATGGTAAATACCCCGTTATTTAATAATATTTGTAAACAACTTTTGTACGGCAGGATACAAATATTATTTTACAGTGCGGTGTTGGTCCAGCGGTAGATACCCCGACTTTCATTCCGAAGGTAGTGGTTTCAAATCACGACCTGTCACGCATGTATTTTTCTTTAAGCATGTGCGCATTTAATATCGCTTTTGCCGTTCACCGCAAGAGCTTTCCTCGCGCGCTTTTCTCTTTACAACAGAAAACTTCGCGAGGACACTCGCGTTCTTTAATGACTTAGGTAATATAATATAAATATTGCAAAGACGTTACATACCCACGGCGCAATCTAGCCCCAAATTAAACACTAGGCATGTACTATGGGTAAATGTAATGTAGTGGGGTAAATCTGAAATAACTTATTAAATGGGGTAAATCCTAATTTATTCAAAAATGGATTTAATATCACTCTGATTAAAGGTCCATTCTGTATTTACCCCACTTTCAGAGTTACCCCAGTACACCTAGATAACGGATGTATGTAACCTACTACATATTGTACTTTTTTTTGTAGAACATACATACCTATGACACTTACATCGAAAACACCCAGACCAGAAACATTTTTTTTAGTATAAATACCTACTTGTACCCGACGTGAATCGAACCCGCAACCTTTTGGATTGCAGTCAGGCCTTGGCCCGCCGCACCACTGAGTTAAATGTATTGAAATTTATTGCTAAATTTTGCATTGGCAACATCGCGAAAATAGAAGAAATATCGTATATTTTAAAATATTTCTTATCACCTCCAACAAAGTACAGGACAAGCCAGCAGCAAAATTAATTTGAATAACTTCGTTTTCCCCTGAAAATACACTTTGTAGAAGCAACTAAGTTCACTTAAGACAATGGCACAAACAAATTTTCATTGGCGGAACCGTAGTAAAGAAACAACACACATAATGAAAGAGCAATACAAGTTTCTTACAAGAGTACGATGTTTAGCATTCATTTCGGGAATAACCCCCTTACTTTATAAACAACTAGCAGAGACCCGTGGATTCACCCGCGTAAGTCCTAATCGAGATCTAAAGTAGCCTATGTGACTCAGGGTGAATGTAGCTTTCTAATGGTGAAAGAATTTTGGTAATCGGCACAGTGGTTTTTGAGTTTATTCACAACAAACATACAGACACACACACACACACACAAATCGTTCCTCTTTATAATATTAATTAGTGTAGATGTAGAAGATTAACAATGAAAACATGTATCGTTTGTCTTTCACTGTAACATATAGTTACAGTGAAAGACAAAGTCAAAGTTGACAGACAGGAGATAGACGTTATATAACTTAGTCATCTGTTAATAATCGTTTATAAGTAAGGGGCCATATAGATAAATTAACTGTTAGGCAGTAAGACGCTTCCGCGAGCCAATTCTGGATTGGTGAATGTCCCATGCTCTGCTCATATCGATTTTCTCACGATGTTTTCCTTCACCATGAGAGCAATGTTAATTGCGCTCATACTTACATTTTTCTTAAAGATAGTGACATTTTCCGGTCGGCCAGGATTGACAGGAATGAAAATCGGCCTATCTACCATTAGATGTGGTGGAAGATATATACGGCTCTTATAATATTATCGTATGGTAGGTACTATTTAAACCTTCACAAAAACTCCTAAATTAAATCCTAAATCCTTCCAAAAATCTTTATATCTCACTTAAATGTGAACACTAACACAATTCACAACAAAATAAAAATTATACTTCACTGTCGTAATCAATTCATTTGCAACTGTAAACTCCCGAGAGACATTCCCAACATCACAGCACTGTAGAGCCGTTTTCGCGTCAGTGTACAAGACATAACTTTGGTAAAACAGCAGCACATTACCTACTTGTTACTTGCCCTAATGGAAATAAGACGCGAGTTACGGCTTCAGTATGGAAACTCTTACCTTTTTGCGAAGATAAATTTAATGCGTTATAATCTTAGGTACCTAAGACTAGGAATATTTAGAGAGACTACTGTTTTACCTGCGTTAGTCTCTAGACAAATCTAATAAAAAATAGGTGGTTTTACAGGAGATAGGCTAGTTTTTTACCTCATCTTACTTGATGGGAAGCGACGATGAGGTCGACGGTGTAACATGCTTACCTAGAAGAAACCTATTCACTCTTATCTTGAAGGTCACTAAGGTCACACATCACTAAGATTTGTCTGATGTATGAATAAGTTAAAGGGGGTATATCGACGCGGGCAGTGAGTTTCACTTTGTAGCAGTACGTACATGAAAGGTGGATGCGGGTGGCGCGCGTACGCGAAAAGGGAACGCGCACCCCGAATTTGGGAGGGTAAAAATAGTGTAGGGAAGAGATGTACCCCACTAGTCGGGAAACCCGACTAGTCCTCAACTAACAATTATATCGACGGCAATTTTAAAACCGACTAGTCGGCTAATCGGCTAAAACTTTTTTGAATCAGATTCTTATTTACTAAAACTTTATTCCTCAAATTATGTAGGTCCAGGCCATCACCACTTACCATCTGGTAAGATTGGTCAAACGCTTATCTATTATTTATAATAAAAATTGGATGAGATTGAAACCGGCTGTCTGAAACTGTATTCCCGAGTACAATTTGAGGGTCTTTACGTCGCGTGTGAATAGGTACTATATAGGTCAGCGTGCTTCATCTTAGACTACACTAACCATCAGCTGTAATAATGGTCAAACGCTGGCCTATACGAAATAATAAAAAATAAATAAATATTATTAATCCACTTAAGAGATATTTATAAATAAGGCGAAAAAAAAAATGACAGAATTTGCCTTTAGGTAGTAATCAGCATTGTCCCTTGCCAAAGATCGTGCGAAGTGGAGACGTAAAAGTAGAAAAGCGGACCCCGGGCTCTCGAGAGGGATGCAACCGGGAACATCGCTCGGATGATGATGAGCATTTGTCCTTAGGTACGACAGGTTTTAGTTCTCACACTAAAATGCCTTAAATTTATACTTACAATTTCAACCATAATTACCGTTTAAAAAGAAAAATACTATTATTAGGAATCATTAAGTTACCTACTTAAGTTCATTACCTCCCGTTTTTAGGGTCTCGTAGTTTAACAAGAAACCCAAGTTTTCGTCAAATCCGTCTGTCTGTCTGTCCGCGGCTTAGCTCAGAGACTCTTAGAACCTACTAAGAAGCTGTAGCTTTGCATCAGTTTACATATTGATCACGCCGATATCTTTATCGGCATGATCGCGTTTTTTTTAAGTTAAAAAAACTGAAAACATTAAAAAAATACATTTATTTCAGGCCACTTATGCCCATATCATTATCATCTTTGTAATCAGTACTATATTAAAAATACTAATATTTTTGATTTTGGTAATTTACAATACTAATAGATTACCAATATCAAAAATATTACATTTTAGGGTACCTTCCCTACGTGTGAAATGGGGGATGGTTTTGTTTTTCTTATTTACTCCATCGTAAGGACTTTCTCAAATTTGCAAACCCTGTTGTTTTATGTAAAAGTAAAACTACGAAACTCTATACAGCGCGTGGCCTGACAAGTCACGCACTTGCCTATTTTTTTTTAGTTTATCTATAAATTATTAGTAGGTTAATTACCTAGTGTTTTGTTTATTTTAAAGGTGGATTATAGGTACTAGGTATTTTTATAATAAATATGGATTCAAATGATGGTGTACTTAGCATTAGGTAAATTCATATTAATTTAATACGTAGGTACTAAAACATACTACCTACTACTTAAACAAATACAAAAAAAATATCAGTAGGTAGTGCATTGTCAGCCTTATTGCTTAGTTTGGATCACCCTTCTTGTTTAGTTTGGATAGAATTAAAATAGAGGCCCAGACAGAGTTATTTTCGCATTGTTAGTAAGAACAGTAAGGATATTTATACAGACAAACTTAAGTGAAACCATTTCAAGTAGTAAAACTAAAAATACTAAGCTAAGCTCTAAGCTCTATGTAATAAAAACAGAAAATAAATGTTACGTACCTTTCTTTGGTCTCAGCTCTTGTAAATAGTCTTGAACTTTTCGCACCCTCTTAAGAGAACAGAATAACTACTCGTTCTCTGTACAAACTCAGTCAACTGTTTGCTCCCTGGATAACGACATTAGAGCAAATACTTTTATGCCATAAAAACCTTTAATCTGCCATTTTGATTAAAAAAGAAATAAAATGAAAAAAAAAAACGCAGTAGCACGGTCATGACTGCTGTAGGTTTTATGGCGTAAACTTATTTTCTCTAATTTTTTTATCCAGGGATGAAACAGTCGACTACGTTTGTAAAGTTTGTATGGAGAAAGGAGTAGGTATCCTTTCTCTTTAACCATCAGGGTCAAACCAATTACATGATAATAATAAGTTTACTATAATATTAGAGAAGGTATAGCTTTCACAAGCGCTTGTGATATTTTTCGCCTAAATATAGATGGATGTTAAGAGGCCGTTCACATTCCGTATTTTAAAAAGTGCGAGTCAGACTCGTGCAGGAAGGGTAACCCTTCCTGCACGAGTCTGACTCGCACTTTTTAAAACACTCGGACCCCTTTGCTACAAGAAAATAACGTTTATTAAATGAGAGCCCTACTTAAATATTTGTTTTATTCTGTTTTTGTTTGTTGTTATAACGGCAACAGAAATACATCTGTGAAAATTTCAACTATAACGGTTAATGAGATATTTATAGCCTGTGACAGACAGATGGACAGCGGAGACTTAATAATAGGGTTTCGTTTTTATTACCCTTTGAGTAATAAATACCTTTAATAATAAGGTTTACAGTCTTTTATCTTCTACCAAATTAAATTAAATTTAGTCGATTATAAAACTCAATTATGTTCAATGCAAACAAAACTAAGAGCAATTAAATTTTCAGTTATTACCATTAATTTACTTACATGCTACATTTAATATTTATAAACCAACTATCATGGCGGTCAGCCTTTTCATTAAATAATTAAAATGAGTGTATGAATGTATGTATAGTGAAAATTAAAGAAGTTATAAAACGATGAAAAAATTATACTTGAATTGAGACTACAAAATGTTCGACGCATATATCCCGTTTTACATAATTAAAATTCGGTAGGATGAACATTACATTTCAAAACATCTCTGAATATGATGAAGCGATTTTAATATGGTTTGTTTAGTTTATAGGAATTCTAAACATAGACTTTGAGACAACCCAGGATAGTCCTGGCGCAAGGTGATAAGGAGACCCGACCCCAAATAATGGGAAAAAGGAAAGAAGAAGAAGAAGAGTTCATAGGCGACTCATTTGCGAGTGTCTATAGCTATGTATGATCGAAATCAGCTCGTTCAAAATATATTATGTGGATTCAAACTGGGAAACAAAGCTCGAATGTTTCGGCTCGTGGTGCCGGCATCTTAAGAAAATTCCGCAATTTCGAGAACTAAGCGTAGTTATTTACCCTACACGTGGTGGCATGAGAAATTCCCACCCCGTGAATGTATGAGTAAATTTATCACGTAGCTATACATTTAGGTACCTACTACCTATTTCATGTTTTCAGTTTGGCTACTGCGGCCGGCACAGTGGCCATTTCATTTACGATCCCGACGTACATTACGTTTATTATGTACGATTTACGTAACAACAACAATTTATTTAAGGTACATTTCGGCTAATGCGACCCTCGTTAAGCCTTTAAAATTTTCACATAAAGTTTCTCCCTGATCAAACACCGAACGTGGCTGTTAAAATAATTATTTTTTTCCTGTTATTCCAAAAAATAAGACACACTTGTGTGTTTTTTAGTAAATGGTCCAGGGCAAGGTCTCAATTACGCGTTTAGAATGCGAAATATGAGTGTGGCGAGCTAGAGCTGGACTGGATTAAATATTTCACTCCCAAAGTTATTATTTTTTTGGTATTTTTAATCCTGTGTGTTGGATATTATTTGCCTTGCATTTTTGACACTTTTAATCTATGAATTATGATGTTTGATTTATTATTATACCTAGCTATTTAAATCCGTCTAGAGGGACAAAAGCTATTAAAAGTTGGGGAAAAAGTTCCAACTTTTAATGGTTTTTTTCGGCCTATTTTTTGAAAAATTTGTGACTATGTTTACTTACTTAAATCAGCAGTTTTTTTTGGAGTTAAGATGTCATTAATCTTGAGGATTTTATGTTTTATTTTTGACTACTATTCTAATTAATAATAGCCTTTACAAAACAGCCGCTTTTTCTACTTAACAAATTTCACAATTAAAAAAAGCAAGAACTACCCCTTAAATGGACGCCAACTAATTTCCGATAACAACCCGTTTATCAAAACCACTTCATCTATTTAACGATGCCATACAAAACAAAGGGCTTTTCAAACGAGTCGGGTTCTCGCGCGGAGGGTTCCGTATCATTATTACACAAAAATCACGTTTGTTGTATGACTACTTAAGAGGACAGCTTATCTACTCTTTCTCCATATAAACGTAGTCGACTGTTTCCTCCCTGAAAACCTATATTTGCCATGACTATGCACCTACGTTTTGTTTATTTTTTCATTTTCTAATTAGAATAGAAATAAAATTAACAAAAATTAGAAAATGAAAAAAAAAAATACGTAGCTGATATAAGACATAAACAAGGCATAAACATATTTTTCTTATATATTTATCCCAGGAGGAAACAGTCGACTACGTTTGCAAAGTTTGTTTGGAGAAAAGAGTAGTTACCTACTGTACTGTTAAACATTTATACTATCTTGTTTTTAAAATGCGTTGCTGGCAACAGAAATTCAAATCATCTGTGAAAATTTCAACTGGCTAGCTATCACACTTAATGAGATAGAGCCCAGTAACAGACATACCTACAGATGGGCAGTGGGGTCCTAGTAAAGTTCTTACCCTTAGAAGCGGACCCCGGGCTCTCGAGAGAGATGCAACCGGGAACCACGCTCGGATGATGGATGGACTACGGAACCCTAAATACCCTGACGCTGTGTAGTTTGCGTAACACATTAAAATATTAATTAAAACTCATAAATAGTCAAATATACGTACTTAGCTACGTACAATTAAAGACTTTCCCTCGTAAGGCATCTATCGAGCGTGTTGCATGCCACATAAAAATTAACCAGAATTATTTTTACACGTAGGCACGCCTTCCAGTCAATTTACAAGTATTATTGATGATATAAGGCGGGTGGGTATAAGGTAATTTTGACCTCCAAACGTCGGGGTAAAGCTTCAAAGTTATTGTTTTGAAACTGTAACTTAAATTGATATTTTATGAGCAAACATAACTGTGAAGTTTTGAGCTGAATTAACTGAAGGGACTTGTAATATTTTGATGTTGAATAAGTATCAAAGTTTTTTAAGTAGCTGAATACAATGGACTCAATTATTCTAATACATTTATAATTAAGAGGGTCCTCGAGTTCTATTTCTTTCAAATTTTGCTATAACCGACTTCAAAAATGGAGGAGTTTCCTCAATTGAGAAACCTCCTCCTTTTTAGAAGTCGGTTTTAAGTTGAAGTTTTTCTGTAATAATGTGTTATGTATGTCGTAGGATAATTTCATAAACAGGCTTTTTGCAAAAATTCTAGGTTTTTGCAAAAAAAAACAAATAATTAGATATTGGCTATGATATTTCTCAAATTTAAAAAAATAAATTTAGATTTTTGCAAAAAAAAAACATTATGAGTAAGAATTTGGTAGGTACCCATCTACTTATACTTTTGTTTAATTGTAAATAATATTAGTTAGTTACCTACATTATCTGAAGTCGGGCAGCCAAACTATAAAACACAAAACTGCACTACTTCAGATTATGTAGATGCAATTATTATTATTTTCCTTTTTTTGTAGTTTTAATTATTGAAACTGTAGCTAGCTTGCCATTGCCGAGAACACTAAAATCATAGGAACAGGAATTGAACATCAAAATCAATCAAATCGAATGTATGCTCTTACAAACATTTACTAAATACAATTTAATAGTATCAGCAGTCCAATTCTCTTGATTATTATTATTAAATCGTTTTTTTTACAAAATTATTATTAAAAAGCATTATTTTCCATATTAAAATTAATAACAAATAGATATCTACCTAAATAAAATGAGTACCTACATAGAAACTTAAATTTTCCATTAAAAAAAATAAACTAAAAAACTTTTGCTTTTTTTGCAAAAATGCTTTCAAAAACTTTAGCACCCGGCGGGACTCAAACCCGCGACTACGCCACGGGTAAGCCTCCCGCCAAGCCTAAGTTAAAAAAGCATTTTCTCGTGCTCTTCCGAGTAAGGCCTTAGTGTGGTAAACACTAAGAAAAAACACTTAGATCAATAAAATTTGAATTTAACATGTCACAGAATAGTAATCCAATCGGCATGAAAACACGACTCTTCTTTCCCAAAAGTATATTATTCCAAATTCGGTGCAAAAGGGCCATCGTATCTGGATTCAAACATCTTCAAGATACTGTTGTTGCTCGCCCTAAATCCCTAGAACAATGATGATTATTACAAAAGGATTCGATTATTCGATTCCAGTCCCACCACAGTCGCATCTCAGTAGCAATATAGGTACATCCAAAAATGTAAAGGAAAACCTACAATATTCTATTTTTAACCCCCGACGGAAAAAAGAGGGGTGTTATAAGTTTGACGTGTCTGTGTGTCTGTCTGTCTGTCTGTGTATCTGTCTGTGGCATCGTAGCTCACGAACGGATGAACCGATTTGAATGTAGTTTTTTTTGTTTAATATGTGTCTTTTGCGCGAGTGTTCTTAGCTATGTTTGATCAAAATCGGTTCAGCCATTCATAATATATGTTGGTTGAAGCTCGGAAATAAAAACCGAATGTTTTCAAATATGCCCGAGTGGGGTATCAAATAATTAAGAGTTTGTACCTAACGTTTGTAATATTGAAAGCGAGATTTGCAAAACTAGTGGTATGCATTATAGAGTGACTTTCACAAAAGCTGTCGCGTAGCAGTTATTAGACAACTTTACCAAATAGGTACATAGTACCACTACGCAACTTTTTTGCGTTAATGACTCATAGATGCCACTAATTTCGAAACCGCAAATCAAAAAATCAAACGTAAAACCGAAAAATTGCAAATCACATTATAGGTACTCGAAATTAAAATAAAATACATTTCTCACGACCCCACGACGACGAGCCCCAAATTATAGGCTTGTACTATAGATATCGGATATACCTACTACATATATTTTCAAACATACCTAGAAACATATATACCTACATAAAAAAACATCCAGAACGTAAATAAAAAAATATTTTTAGGCATAAATACTAAACTTGCACCTCGCTGGAATCAAACCCCCAGCCTTCTCCACAAAGGATTAAAAGAGTACCTACTATTGGACTGCGGATTTTACGCACACAACCAAGAGCCAACATGAGTTGAAACATGCACCGATTCTGTTTGAGAACGTTCCGTGACACTCGTAACGTCGCATGCTATACAGAAATTATTCGAGACGGTGCCAATAAAAGTACCTTGGCGATATAAAGTTTACTCACTTAGGTACCTTACTTACTACTACTTACTTGCTTGGGATCAAATACCCAACCAAATAGAGGTAAAATACTAAAGAATTTACCTCAGCTTATAGGCTCTGTTTTTTTAGGGTTCCGTACCTAAAGGTAAAAACGGGACCCTATTACTGAGACTTCGCTGTCTGTCTGTCTGTCCGTCCGTCCGTCCGTCCGTCCGTCCGTCCGTCCGTCCGTCCGTCCGTCCGTCCGTCCGTCCGTCCGTCCGTCCGTCCGTCCGTCCGTCCGTCCGTCCGTCTGTCCGTCTGTCCGTCTGTCACCAGGCTGTATCTCATGAACCGTAATAGCTAGAAGGTTGAAATTTTCACAGAAGATGTATTTTGGTTGCCGCTACAACAACAAATACTAAAAACAAAATAAAACAATTATTTAAAAGGGGCTCCCATACAACAAACGTGTTTCAAACATAACAAGGAGTCAGGACAGGAAGAGGGACAGGAAGACAAATCGAGTTGGTCATGGAATTCAAAATGGCTGCCCTATCTGTCAAATATACCAGTCTGCCTTCACTTACCAAAGAGTTTCTTTTGTTTCAGATTTTCTTTGTGCCAAGGTTTTTTTTTTTTTTGAGTGATTCGGTCGTTTGATGGGAGTAAGAATCGAAGATAAATATTTCATATTTTCCTATAAAATTTAAAAATTGGTTGTTGTAAACCATTTTAGGGTTCCGTATCCAATTGTGATAGTGGTACGGAACCCTTTATGCGCGAGTGTCGCACTTGCCCCGTTTTTTTATACTTAAAATAGAAAAACTTCGTGAGTGATAACTTTGTTAAATTTCGCCCGATTTTCTTTAAAGCCAAATACTAAGTAGGTATTACTTAGAAGTTGGTTTTAAGTAATTATAGTTAAATTGTTTCTGCAATACAAATTCAAGCTTAATGTTAAACAAGTTGATTATAATCTTCTATATATATAAAATTCAATGTCCTGACTGATCTATAAACACAGAGCCCAAACCTCTGGTCCTAGAGACATTAAATTTGGAGAGTGTACCTAGAGTTTTTGGAAAATTCCGCGGGATCGGGATTTACGTGGGTGAAGCCTCGGGACTCTGCTAGTAATAAATCAATTTGAAGTTTCAATAGGTAGGTATTGTTATCTAAGGAAGAGAGAACAAAGTTGACGACAAGGATTTATAGTTTTTAAAATTAATTTCTCTGTAACTCATGCAAAACTACTTAACTGATTGACTATTTTCCCTACTTGAAAAGAAGGTCTTGGTAATACTATATATCGAAATCCAACAAGTACAACCCGAGTAATCAACGAAATACTTCGGCCGCTTGCTCGCGTACTGACCCAGCCACCCGCCCCGCGAAAACGTCATTCTTTTCCACTCACTGATATGAAACTATACAAGAACGTTGGAATTAGTATACCATACAAAATTACATTAGATCTTTGTGCCGATTTGATTTGCGCCATGTTGAGCTGTTGACGCGCGTTTTCTATTGAAAGTGATGATGGCCGTCCGTGGAACTAATAGTTCCGTGGACGGTCACCATCACTTTCTATAGAAAATGCGAGATAACAGCGCAACATGGCGCAGTTCAAATAGGCACAAAATTCAGTGCGCTATGATCTGTCCAGCGACCTGTACCATGGAGGTCAGGGTTTCCACTGGATCGAAGTTGTCAAAAACAAACAAAACGGAAATTCGTTATCTGTTTCCCTTTGTATCGTAAGATTTTTGTTTTTTGTAGGTTGTCTGTACGTTGTTTTGTTATTGGCAATAATAATTATCAGTTGAAAAATAGGTTTCTTGATAAAGTTAGAAATTCACCATGAAGTACTCAGTCACAAAGCGTATATTGGAAAATGGTTGGAAATAATGAAAGGAAACTAAGATATTTATCGAAGATATTTAGGCTATATGCGCACTTATTACAAAATTAGAAATTTTGCTGCATTCTTGGAGGGCTATTATTTTTCTCATAATTCCGAAGGTTTTTATCAAATCTTTACCAACTAGAAGCTAATACCTATTGTAAAAGAAAAATAATAAATACGATTACACTAAATACGGCGGAAAAATCTGGTTACATCACTGCCCTCCATTATATGGACCACACTGTGGTCGCGCACTGAATTTTAGAGTTAGGTGGCGAATGGTCCCCTTCAAAACTGGGACCGGGGCCCAGTCGCCACTCCAAAATTTTGGTGGCGCCGACTGGGCCCACATCCTAAGTAAAGGGTCAATAGTTTCCGAGATATTGACGTTTTAAGTTTGACAGCTGTCATCTAAAATGAAGATCTTGAAGAGCTCTATCACTTATCCTAACGAAGTAGTGGTCTAGGGTCAATAGTTTCCGAGATATTATCAGTTCCGGTTTGACAGGCTGTCTGGCTGTCATATTTTGTGCCTATTTCGATCGTCATCAGTTTCCATTTCGATCGTCTTTTGTTTCCATTTCGATCGTCTTTTGTTTCCATTTCGATCGTCTATTGTTTCCATTTCGATCGTCTTTTGTTTCCAATTCGATTGTCTTTTGTTTCCATTCCGATCGTCTTTTGTTTTCGTAACGATCGTCTTTTGTTTCCATTTCGATCGTCTTTTGTTTTCGTAGCGATCGTCTTTTGTTTTCGTAGCGATCGTCTTTTGTTTTCGTAACGATCGTCTTTTGTTTCCGTAACGATCGTCTTTTGTTTTCGTTTCGATCGTCTTTTGTTTTTTTTATTTACTTTAGATGTGGGCCCAGTCGCCACTGCAAAATTTTTGGTGGCGTCGACTGGGCCCACGTTTACTTACGATGTGGGCCCAGTCGACACCACCGAAATTTTGGAGTGGCGACTGGGCCCCGGTCCCAGTTTTGAAGGGGCCCATTCGCCACATAACTCGAATTTTAAGCCTATTTGATCTGCGCCATGTTGCGCTGTTTTTTAGTGAAAGTGATGGTGACAAAGATCTTATCTCATTTTGTATGGCATAGCAATTCCAGCGTACTTGTATAGATAGAGTTCAGTTACATACACACAAAACAAAAACATCCGAAAAGATAACCTTCTCCTTTTTTGGCAGTCGGATAAACATTATGTAATTCCTTGATACAAGTAAATTTACCAACACGTGATACAGACCAATCTATCTACCAAACTGCGAGCTCAACAAATCACTGCATCTTTTGAAAAAAAAGGTGAAAATTATACAAAAATTTCCCTCGAGATACAGCTGAATAATATTTTAATCTCAAGTTAGCCAGTAACTTCTCTGGCGCTGAATGCAAAGTTATAATTTTATTGAGTTTTGTGTCAAAAATGAAATGGAACAGTCATTTGGCTCAGAAATGGACTACGGGCTTATAGATGACTAGCAGCGCCCCACGACTTCACCCTCGTAAATTCCAAATATCGGGATTAAAAGTAGTCAATGTGTTATTCCAGGTCTCCAGCTATCTATATTTTTATGCTCATTGTAATTGGTTCCGTTGCGTGAAAGAGTAAGAACCAAAGAAGCTTTCAACTTTTCATTGGTTGCCTGGAAGAAATCGCCCATAAGGGATAATTCCGCCCTTTGTGCCACTTTAGTTTTAAGTTATTCTTTGTTACAATTGTATTGTGTTTTTGGGGCAATAAAGTGTAAAGCTATCTATCTATTTATCTTTATAATACTAGGATAGGAAGTAGGATAGGATAAGCAAAAAAGCACAAAAAGTATTTACATAGGTATTTTATCTACCTTTTTATTTTTTGGCTAAATTAAAAAAAATAGTTTCACTAATGGGCTATTTACCTATCATGTTTTAATTTGTTTTGTTTTGTACCATTTATAATTATGTACCAGGCAGTTAAAATTACCGGCGAAACATCAAGCTCAGTAAAAAGAGAAAAATACATAGTAAGTAGTCCTGTTCTTAAATAATAATTTTATTGTAGTATTAGTCCAGGAGGGTTACTGCGGTTCGTTTCGATACGATAATACGATGATTCTACTGTCACATTCTGATAGTAGGGTGACAGTAGAACCATCGTATTATCGTATCGTTGTCGTATCGAAACGAACCGAAGTAACCCTCAGGATCCCTGGTACATTTTTGCGATTGTTTATTATCAAGCTAATTTTCCGTAAGTAGCTTCATTTTGATGAGACGCCCAACAATTTCCTGTACGAAACTATTAATTGTGGTAGATAACAGAGGTAGAATCTGTACTACTACTTTAGAGCGTAGGACCGGGATAACGTACCACGCAATTTGTAGGACAATATAACTGTTATATTATATAAATACTAACTAAGTATCCCACCTCTGTTATCTACCGCAATCGAGAGTTTCGTATAGGAAATTGTTGGGCGTCTCATCAAAATGAAACTACTCACGGAAAACTAGCTTGATAGTAATCAATTTGCAAAAACTTTCCAGGGTTCCTGGACTATAAGTTGATAAATGTTGAGTAGAGTCAGGATTACTGTAAAAAAAATGCTATTTCGACAAATTCATAAGCAATAAAACTATTTTACCATTATCTAATCGCGTTCATTCGTTTTTTTTTTGCAAAAATATCAAATTTTTCATATCATATTATCAATGATACGTAATCTAATATATAAAATTTCCATGAAACAGTGTTAGTTACCGTACTCCTCTGAAACGGCTTGACCGATTTTTATGAGATTTTGTATACGTATTCAGTAGGTCTGAGAACCGGCTACTATCTATAATTTATAAGGCAAAACAACGTTTGCCGGGTCAGCTAGTAATATTATAAAATGAAGATAACATGTATAATGTAATAGATTACAATTTCCCATAAATTGATTTTAAGTTTATTAAGCCGAATATTTGTTGTAATATGCATCGCATTAAATTTGCGGGTTGGATTCCCACCCGCAAGTATGTAATGCTTCAAAATAAATTGTTGTGTCTGACCGGGGCTGATCTCTATGTAAAATATGTATGTATTTACAAAAGCTTATAGTAGCTAACACAAGCTTAATAGTTTATCATGGGGCTAGATTGCGCTGTGTGGCGCTGTATTGAAAAAAATAACCATGCCCCGACTACGTAAGACAGTAAGTAAGTAAGTAAGGAGAAAACAAGAAAATAATTCTGATTTTAATCCAGAAATGTATATATTTTTAGTTATGGTCAAGGTAGAACCGTGGTCGTAACCACTTTTAGGTTTCCTTTTGGTTCCTTCCTTTTAGTTTCGTCGTAGTCTTCTTCTTTTCGTATAGTGGTGTGGCTCACCTGGTGTAGAGTTTTCGGGTCGCCCTAAGGCCTCGCCGTAGTCAGGGAAAATAGAGCACAACCACAACGATGAAATAATAAATTTAATCAATAATTCAACATTTTAAGTGGCCCTGAAATATCTCAAAAAAGTAACTGGTCTTGAGTACACAAACCCATGATCGTCATATGTTTTCAATTCGATCGTCTTTTGTTTTTTGTTTCGATCATCTTTTGTTTTTGTTTTTATCTTCTTTTGTTTTCATTGCAGGATATCTCCCTAAGAGATATATCCCATGGTGATTTTCTTCTGGTAGAGACGTACAAGATTTCGTACTTAATTATAAACTCAAAATATGTTTATTCAATTGCATATTAACAACAAACCACTTCGAAACGTCAATTACATAATGTAATCTACTGTGTCTTCGGAACGCGACCTCCAATGAGAAGAAGACCCACGAAACTCATGGGGTTTTTTTTTTGCAGTAATCGAGTGAATTAGTCATAGCTTTCTGAACCTGTTAAAACAATATACAACACAGCGCAACACAACGCCAGAGTCCATTGTACAAATATGTATTGTATTGTATTTAAAAGTTGCTGACAACGTACACATTGGTATTGACCAATCCTGTCAGCTGTTATTAGACTGATACCTATACACGTAATGAAGCTGACGTTGTATAATAATAAGCACGTTGATGTGGCTACACTGACTACGCATAATTAGATGGCCGCGCCCACACTGTTGTCGAACAAATTGTATTTCATTACGGGCAGTTTCTTGCTGCTGCTGTTGTATTTTCTATTTTTAAACCGATTCTCGTGAGAAGAAAATAGATAGAATTACAAGTTAGGTGGAGTATGTCCCGTTTGCAGTACGCTTTATTTGCACAAAGTATTGCCTAGTATTGACAACACACAATGAGACAACTGAATCACGTAATGTTAATTATTTATTGTACCAAAAACACAAATTAATCAAATTGTTTTCAAGTCTAGAGTGAATAGGTTCTTCTAGGCAAGCATTTTATACCGTCTTTTATCGTCGCTTCTCATTAGGTGACATGAGGTCAAATGCTAGTCATTAGAAAAAAAACAAAATCTGGAGCATACACAAGTTAAAGCAAATTATAGAATGAACTATCGAAATTAAAGACATTTTTCGGTTTGAATCGCGGTTTAAATCACATCTCAGTCAATCCTGAAAAAGGGACCTGGAAAGGTTTCGAAACGTTGAGCGTTGTAACAATGCTAAAAGTAAAAAACACCACGCGATTCAAACCGAAAATGTCGTTAATTTCAAAAAACAACATCGCGAAAACAGAAGAAATATCAATGAATTACAGTTGGATACGCCAGAAGTCCCTATTCACGATAGTATACTACTATTGGCGAAATTATACTAAATTTATTAAAGTTTAAAGGAAAATTGTGACAGCAGTCTTTTCAGATTTACGAGTAATCTAAAGAAAAAATAAGAAGTAAAATTTCAAACGAATTCCGTTAAATATTAGATACTATACTCTGTTTCAGATTGTTAGATCAAAAATGTAAACATAGAACTCTCCATTTAAAAGGAAAAAGTAAATAAAGTGCTGTCACTTTCAAATAAATGTATGGGATTTTTGTTTCCGTTTTTGATCTAAGTTTCTGAAATAGAGTTATGGGTAGTTAAGGTGTTAGTTGTATGTAACGCGTGACTTTCCCAAATTGCAATTCCTATTATTTAATGGAAACTACGAAACCCTACACGCGCGGCCCGACGAGGCATGCACTTGACTAATTTATATTCGTTAAACTAAAAACAAATGTATGCAAAGAAATCTGTAACAAAATTAGTTTTAGTGGCAAAACAACGCGGGCTAAGTTTGAGGGAATCGCGTGCTAATACGCATTTAACTTTTTAACGTTAATTCGACATTTTCATCAACACGCTCGCGATACTTATTGATCGTGGGAACCACGATTAAGTGTTGTAACATCGTTTTACAGAACTAGAAGTTGAGTAGGCGATTTATAATGGTACTCTACTTAAATAGGTGGGTAGATTTGTCTAATAGTATCTATCATTGAATTTTACCATGATATTTAGTTGTAAAAATTGTAAATAAAAATTGCAAACAAGCAGAAGAGTCTAGTAGTAATTACTAACTAATTAATCTAGTTAGTATTACTACTCGCCCCTTTCGCCCGGCCGCGGCAGATTGGGAAGACTCTAGAAGTACTGGCTTGATGTCGTATATGAACTGATATGCGTGCAAATGGCCTTACTTCACTCACAGTATGCCGAAGATCGTACGAACTGGAGCCGTAAAAGTAGGAAAGCGGTAATCAGGAACATAATATCTAGGATGATTATAATTCTACCACTAGACTCACACCGCTAATTATTTAAAAACCTATACAGTTATTTTAAATCTTATTGTACAACGTGAAAATGTTCTACAATAAGTTTAAAAACTTTTAAAATCAACAATATCTACAACGTAGTCGGAAAAGTCTCGAGTCTCGAGCCTTCTGCAATAGCTTGCGGTATTTCAACACGCCCGGAGAGAAAACAAGCAATAGCAAATTGTTTTTGTGATTCTCTTTGTACAACCTTTTGGAATTTCTTTCCCGTTCCCAATAACTGAGTAAAAGACGTCGTCAGAGGTTCTTTTCGTTTCTTTTGTTTGTTCGCTTTGATTATTCCGAATATTATGGTCGTTAGTTGACAAAAGATTTTGTATAACACTTCTGATTGTTGTTAATGGAGGGTTTGCAACGTGGTTGGGTGGGGACCGTGTACGTCTGAAGGACACTTGCGTAAAACAATATTTGGGGTGATTTTTTTTGTTTGAAAATCTTAGAAAATTTTCAATGATCGATCGCTAAATTAGTATTTTAGGACGTTGAAAATACCCCCTGTACCTGTGAGGTGGTATCTTAATCCTAACTGAAAACGAGGGTCTTAAGAGAAAAATCACGACGTAGGCCTCGCCGCGTGTGAATCTTTGAAGATGTATTTTTCCCTGCAAATATTTCTAGTAAATATGCTTAGAGCTTAAAAGTAAAATTACAAACTACCCTAATTTCGTGATTTTATTTTTAATTGTTTCAAAAAACTTCGAATCTAGCTAGCTAATTATTCCGAGTGAAATAGGTAGATACACTGTCACAGAGTGGTATAAAGTGGTTTAAGGTGATACAAAGTCTGGCGGAGTGGGGGCTTTGTACGTCCTAACATTGTAGGTAGGATGTTATTATTTTGGGAAGCGAGGCAGGTGTGTATTGTCCAGCTCGTCGGGGCCAAGCGACTCGCTGTCCCTATTCATTGCCTGTCATTTTGTTGGGGAAAATTTACAGTTTAAATTGTAGAAGGAAGCGTTTTTTCAGGTGTAAATTTTTAACATCGTTTTTAAAGACATTTTTCGGTTTTAATCGCGTGGTGTTCATTACTTTCAGCATTGACTGGACACTAGTCAATCCTAAAGAAGGGACCCGTTAAGATCTCGAAACGTTGAGCTTTGAAACAATGCTAAAAGCAATAAACACCACGCGATTAAATCCGAATATCGCGAAAACAGAAGAAATATCTAATTATTGATATTTACAAATTATAATGCTGTTATTATGTATCTCAAAGAGAAAATTATTTTCTCGGAGCCCTGAGCACAATTTTTCAGATTTTCCGGCGCATATAGAACCGGGCATACACATTCACGCATTTTTTACCATAGTTTTTTTTTTGGTTATAGTGACCAGCGACTATTTTGAAGGAAAATCGGCTATAACTATGGCAGTTGTTCACAGAAAGTTCGCAGTCATCCGCAGACAACTATCACTTATTGTGAAACACAATAAACTTAAGTCCCACCGTGGTGGTATTACGGGGAGGATCGTGAGAGGCTAAAAACACCCAGCCTGTTATCCAACAATCTGCACACAATCCTCAAAACAATATGAAAAAAAAACCATTCTACTTTTTCCTCAACTAAAATTTATTTCCAAATACGTTATCGAAGATCTCATAACTTGTACCACTTATGTAGGGATTTACACGCTTACATGCGTACACTCTTTTATACGGAACCTCAAGCTGATAAACACAGGGATTTGGTCGGGTCATGTTCAAAATATAAATAATATATATTAAGTAGCTATATTTTTTACTTTATTATACTTAGTGTTGATGTTGACCCATAATATGATGCCACTCGCTGCGCTCTGTGTATTCACCCGCGTAAGGCTCGATCCAGCTGGAAAATCGGGATTAATATAGCCTATGTGTAAATCCAGATCTTTAGCTATCTGTATACCAAATTTCATCGCAATCGGTTTAGTACTTTTTGCGTTAAGAAATAACAAATATACTCATTTACTTACTAATACACACAAATCTGTATTATTGAAAATTCGAAAACTGATCCGTTAGTTAATTGACAACCTCGGTGTCATGCATCACTCAGCGCCTGGCCCAACAACTAGGCTTGTATTGTGGTGACCGACGGCGATACATAGTGCGCCGGATCAGGTTGTAACGTTATAAGAATCTAACCTTCACTGTTGATTACAGGTCCAATATCGGCATTGCCGGGCACTGTGACTCGCGTGCCCGCAGTCGTTGGCGGCGATGCGATCATGCCATGCGATACTCGGCCTCCGCTCCACAACGACAGTTTACTGCTCGTCGTGTGGTACAGGGACGATAATCCTGTGTACAGGTGAGGTTTTAAGCTAGATTTGTGGGTTAAAAAGTCTACTATAGCATCCGCAGTATATAGATACTAGAGAGCCGCAAACATGCCTACGTTTTTATACCTCTGTGCCTAATGTACCTAGATGGTTAATACAGATGCAAAAGTTCAAAGAGTCACCGATCCCGGTAGATTAATTGGTTTTCAAGTCTTTTCCATTGGATTGAGAAAAGTTTGCTTGCTGCCGAACGTGCCAAAAAAATAATATAAAATCCATTGTTCTTGAAATTTTTCCTTACATGCTTTAACTTCCGATCGGGTCTAAACAAGTTTAGGTAGCTGGTAGGATGTGTGGTTCGAATCCCGCTTAATGTCGGCCATGCGTTATGTTTTTGTAGAAGTATTTTTTTAATATTATGTTAGGGCTATTTTAAAGGAAAAATTGGAGGAGCTCATTAGCCTAGCTGCACCTGCCGATCTTAAACGCTCATGCGGGTTAAGCAACGCTTGGCGCGGTCATTACTTGGATGGGTGACCGATAATTTGTGTAGTAAGAAAACATTTTCTCGAGATCCGTTCCCGTTTCTCGAGCCTCGAGAAGGCACCTTAAGCAGAAGGTCCCGGTTGTTATCTCTGATAGCAGTTGTTAGGTCAAGTTAGAGGCCTTAGGGCGACCTGAAACCTCTAGCATTAGGTGAGCCAAACCACTATACGATAAGAAAAGAAGAAAGGAAAAATAGAGCGTTTGACTGACTAAACGGTATCTAAACCACGCAACTATGACTGTCCAAGTCTCTCTAAATTTATTACTTTTATTATAACAAAGTGTTTCTTATGTAACACTTCGTTAAACGTAACCTACTTAGGGGTGATCCGCTATGAAACGGACATTTAACTCTAGGCATTAATAAATACTGTACTTAATAACTGAGTAATTCGTTAACCTTAGCCTTAGGGAATTCAAGGGTATTATGTCTATGGCCATCAATGGTACGAAACCAAAAAAAACTTGTGGCACTCGGGGACTGCCGCGGTAAAGCTATTGCATAGCATTTTATATCAACTTATGCAATTATAATTATTTTTTTGTTTTGTACCACGTTGTCACGGTAGGCGGAGTGGAGGGTGTTAGATTTTTTGGGTACGAAATTTCTTCATTCAAAGCTCAGAGCCTCAGAACATAAAATAATTCCGTTTAAAAACTTGAGATATCGATAGTCCGTTTCAAAACATGTCCGTTTCATTGCGTATTCCCCCTATGTATTTCAATTTATAATGATCTAACTATATAATAGAAATATGTAGGCGATAGGACGTAGGTACAAATGTGTATTATGTAGGTGGATATAATATCTACGAGAAGTATTGAATGGCACTCATTTGCGAACAAAGTGGGATCATGTTATGCACAATCAATAGGTACAATTTTACAATCGACAGTTTTTACATGTTACTAGCTGACCCGGCAAACGTTGTTTTGCCTTATAAATTATAGATAGTAGCCGATTCTCAGACCTACTGAATGCGTATGTGAAGTATGGTGGAGATCGGTGAAGCCGTTTCGGAGGAGTACGGTAACTAACACTGTGACATGGAAATTTTATATATAAGATTATACTAACTGATCCGGCGAACTTTGTTCCTCTTTAGAGGCAAAAAAGTATTCTCCTGGCTGGTCGAGCTACTACCAATTTTTAGCCAAGTCGATTCAGCCGTTCTTGAGTTATAAATAGTGTAAACTAACTAACACAACTTTCTTTTATATATATACAGACCAGCTGTGTCCTTCGGTTTTACCCAAAAATGCCGTTAAAATTTCAAAAATCCTTTCTTATCGGATGCCTATATCACATTAAGAACAAACTCTACAAATTTAAACTCTCTACCATCAGCGGTTTAGACTGTGCGTTGATAGATCAATCAGTTAGTCACTCAGAAGAAAGCATTTTGTAGATATAGAAGATAGATAGCAGATAGATAGGAGATAGATAATATAGCAGATAGATAATATGATATTAAATAACAGATATACTCCGCGCGCGAGCTCTGAGGAATCTTAAAAAACGTTAACGTCGACGGAAGCCGTTGACGGAAGTCGATAACGTAATATCGACTTCCGTCAGCGAGTTCCGTCGACATCAAGGTTTTATAATTATTAACACATCTTGGGCTTCACATGATGTGTTATTATTATTAATAACGTAATATTTTTAACGTCTTTTGTAAGATTCTCCTGAGGTCGCGTATTGACTATTATTGCTTTGAACACTTGACATTATGAAGGTTATTTTTTTTTAATTTCAAATTAATGTTTTTTTTAGCATTTTGATAATAGTTTTTTTGTAGTCCTTTATTTTCTTCTAGCCGAAGGCGACGTCATGTCTGTGTTTCATTTAGACTCTTTAAAAAATAAGCAAACAAATGACTACAGAATAACTATTTCCTAACTATAAACCGTCCTTCATTCCTTTAACTATTCCTGTTGTCTTATCGAGTAAAGAAGTAAAAAGAGAGTTAAAACCACTACTTTAATTCTACGATCGGTATAACTAACGATAATTATAGTAAAAATCTGTCATTCATACCTACGAAAATTTGGTTATTTTCTGACGGTTTTGAATAACGGATGGCAGATTTTCTTTCTTTCGTTCGTAGAATTTAAGTACCCTTTCAGGTCCTAACCTTGGTCTATATCTTAATTCGATATCTGTATTCTCCAGCTAAATACTTATCTCAGTTTAAATTACAAGAAAATTGAACCAATTAGAGCACAACCGAGCATAAAATCAAGTTAACAACGAGCGATCAAATTATCTCCAAAGACCACATCCTATCAAGTTCGGAAAGCATTCTAAAAAGGAAATTCGAAAATATCCGAAAATAGGTAAAAGTTTATCCACTGTTTTAACACCTGATAAAATCGCGTGAACGGTAATATCCGAGGTAATACCTTTTAATGCAAATAGCTTCACAAATCCCCATTAGAGAGACGTTTCTATCCGAAATAGGTACGTTCGTTTCTAATCGCGGTATCTTTCCTCTTCCAACGCTCTCTGTTACGGGCAATTGCATCTTTTATTTGTTATTTTTGAATTGGGTAATTATCCATGCTTTGGTCTTTTTATTGTTGTCTGGATAACATATTATTATGCCCAAGTTTTTTTTTAAACCGACTTCAAAAAGGACAGTAATATAAATCCTTTGAAGAGGCTAAAGTCGTATATTTTTACGCAGGTAGATCACTTTGTAATTTGGTTGCCTCAATTTAAACTTAAAAGCTTTTTATTCGAGTTATTTTTTTCCCGTTTGTGGAATGATACCATTATAGGCTAATAAAGCTAGCTTTCACTGTGCCCTGGGCTTGCTAAAGGAACAATCATCTGAACGAAGACTAGACACTTCTCAGAATATTATCTGAGACAAAAGTCATTTACCTACTATCTGGTAAGAAGAGGTCAAACGCTAACCTTTCTATTAGATATAAAATATATTATTATATATTTAACTAACTAGATGTGAGTAACTAGATAACTAACTAGATGTGTGTTTCCTATTTAGTAAGCGAGACTCTTCGTTGAATGTATTGATGCCATCGCGCTATCGTTTTTGCGTATACCTCGAAGACGTTTACCGTCTTAAGGATTCCAGTGCTTGAATCTTCAATCAATCAATCAAATTATTTATTTGTAAACATAGGTAGAATTAGGTGTTACATTTGAGAAAGTGTGGTACAACTATGTCTTACCTTTTTGCTTATATCTCCAAACCTCTCCCACTTAAGCCGGGTGGTCTTTGGTGCTTTGGCCACCGATTATTGGAGATTTTATCTAACCGCTTCAAATCTAGTATGCTGTGCTACATTGCTCTTTACTACCTATACCTACCTATATATATACTCATTGATATTGTATACTCAGCCCATATAGGTATCTTCTCATTTCATATAAGTATATAGAATAAAATATGTCATTGTTAAATGTTATCCATTGAAATATTTATCTTTCATTAGCCTTTAGATCCTATTTGCTCCGAATTTCTCATCACTGAAGATATATTAGAATTTTCTGCTTTTTAATTTAAAGAAAATGTAAAACGTAGAAACTTTTCATATGCCCGTTCATTATTCGAAGATCCCTTTTGTAAGGGTCCGACCCTTTTTTCGTCGAGGGTCATGTTGATTATATTAATACCTGGCTGTTGAGTGTAGGTAAGTATCCACGGCATCGCCTCATTTCAATTTATGTTTATTTCAATTAGACGGAAGATGAAAAAAATATCCTGGTTTTTTTTCTACACAACGTGTTTCGAGGACGGTATTTTAAGCCAAAACAGAGTAACAAACGGGATAATTTAATTTGTTTTTTAAGGAGCTTGATATTTTGCAAGTAATTTGAACTGGCTTGTTCACGAGACTGAAGGTTGTGGGTAGATGACATTTAAGGGGTCTGTATCGGACTACCTCATTTCGCGTTCGTCTGCTACGAATCATTACCAATCCCCTACCTCTCTCTACTACTCACTATTAAGTCGATCCTGCACTCCAAAATTAAAACCCATTCCTGTGGCTATTACTGTACTTAATAATTTTGCTTTATCTACTATTCGGGGTGTGTAGTGTAATGTCAAAAGTTTTTTGATGGTGCATTTTCCTTTATAATATAATGCAGAATCCGTAGTCCCCATACTTTCTCACAGTATACAATCAACTACCAACCCATTCCCAAGGCCCAAGTAGTTTTCACCCATAGTTACACAATGCATAGTTCTATACGAACCTGGGGTTTTCCTTGGCTGCATTCTAAAGTGCAGACAGGGATAATTGCCGGATTGGTGTTCATTTCATGTTCACCAATCGAATGCGATATAAATTGTAACTAAAACGGGCCTTTACATGTTGGCTCCACGCACGCCTTCCAAAAGGCCGGGGCTCCATAGCGCCGTGAAACGGAAACGTTACAACAAGGATAATAATAATTTCTAAAACAATTATCATCAAAATAATTTAACTCGATACACACAGTAAGTCCTGGTAACAATTTCTAATTAGTCCAGATACGGTGCCAAAATACCGTGCTATGTGGCGAACAATTTAATAACATCTCATGAATAATACAAAGTGCCAGCGGTCAGGACAACAACGCGCACCTGATTTAGATCACTACCATTGTGTTCGGCATTTCTATACCAGTTCCGCTTATAGCTTATGCGGTAACGTATCCGTTTTCCCGAGTGACGATCTAAAACAATGACATTGGGCCGAATTTGAATGAGACGGTATACGTGACAGTTGACAACTCTTAGCTATACGTGGCTATAGTGCGAATTGTTATAATATAATCGAGTTAGAGGCCGCACTGCGGCTGTTTTCCCGCTACGGGATTACCGCAAAATTATTAAAAGCACTACTGAAAAAAGTAGTAAAAGTGCATCCTCCATTGGAAACCAACCTTCAGGAATATACGGCTAAAGATACTTCAAAGTGATTTGTATTGTTGACGGTTTTAGAGTGAAAGCGGGTCCCTTATACTAAGATACTGTGTCTGTCTGCATGTTTTTTTTGCATGTCTGTCACTGTCACCAGGCTGTATCTCACGAACCGTGATAGCTAGACAGTGAAAATTTTCACAGATAATGTATTTCTGTTTTCGCTAAAATACAAAAATAGAATAAAACAAATATATAGCTGGTAAAATAAAAAACACGTTTATTGTAGTCTCCCATACAACAAACGTGTTTTTTTGTTATAATGATACGAAACAATCCGACTCAAACTTGGCCGATTTTGTAAATAAGTCGGTAAAACGGTACGGACGCATGAGTTGAAAAATGTTGTGGTGTGATACCGCCGGCGGGCGGCGCGGCGGTGCGGTTTAACCGCAATGCGGCCTCCAACTCTAATATTGATACATTAGGAGTAAATAACATACAACCGAGTGAGACTCATATGCTCCCGAATTAGTCGCGATTGTTATAGAGAGGTATTAGGTATCACACAATTGATTATTCAGTGATTCGGGGATAGAATTTAAATTGAAAGGGGCTGCTTTGAGGTCTAGGCGAACAACTTTTGTTTTACAACTATTGGAAAATCGAACTTTATGTTTTGATTTGACTTTTCCAGTAGGCCAACAGGTATTTAACAGTACAGGTAATAATCTTTTTATAAATAACTAGCTATGTCCTGCGGTTACACCCGCGTAAGTCCTGAATTCGTAGGAATATCGGGGTCAAAAGTATCTTACTTAATAATACAGCTTTCTGTTGCTGAAAGAATTTTGGAAAGCATAGATAGATAGATTAACGCTTTATTTGCACAACTTAAGTACAGAATCACAAAAGCTTAAAAAAAATAGAAAATTGCACAAATGGGCGGCCTTATCGCTAAAAGCGATTTCTTCCAGGCAACCTTAGGATAGAGTTGAACTGTTTAGCTTGAAACGGTAGGTTATGCATGAAAAATAAAATAAACAAATACATAAACTATAAAACAATATACAATATTATAAAGTAATATTAATATATAAATAGATATACCTAATAAAATACATTTACAAGCAAGCATACCAGTAGTTTTGGGACCTATTCGTTACAAACAAACAAATAAACCTATCCTCTTTATAATATTGGTAAAGATATAGATAGACTTCTCGATCTCGAATTGTTTTTCGAAATTCGACAAAAAGGGTTCGACTTTAAAAAAAATGTCTATCAAAAGTTGTTCCCTCCCTTTTGGTTTGATCTACCGTCCTCGAAAGACGTAGTATAAATAAAATAGACCGGCTATGTTAGTATAATTACAATTTAACTAGACAGTGTGACCACTAGTCGTGAATAAAATACGCATAGTGTCGTAGTGCGTGATAAATAAATGAGTTTTATGAATTCGTACACGGACACCGACTATACTAGTACATAATTAACATTTCAATGATATTTACCTATGTACTCTTGATAATTATTAGAGATGATGTCTGAAACATATTCCATGTACCTTTTACGCTAAATATAAATATGAAAAGCTGCCGCAGCGATGATAAATATTGTTACGTCTATGACAATCGGTGGGTACTAAGATGAAGTGAATGAATGACGCTTTAAACATCAAAAGTATCACTGAGTTTGAGGTAGCGTTGTTTCAGTTGTTTGTTTCAACTGTCTTCCTTCTGATGCCATAACTACTTTTAAGATTAAGGTCAATGGTAAACAATGCTTAATCTAAGGTTTCAAACACAGACACATGCATTTTTTCTGCAAAAGTGCAGTCTTTGTCTTTTCAAAATATGTCTAATTACATATTTACCCGGTTTCTATGGTAACATATGATAGTCGAAACGTCAAGGTTAGAAAATCACGCGATTAAGACCAGAGTAAATAAATGCCTCCGGGGTGTATTAATAAATTATGAATTAAAATTATTAATTATTAATTATCATATTATAAATTATAAATTATATGTGAATATCACACAGCGCCATCTAGCCCCGTGGTAAGCTACCTCGTATTAAGCTTGTGTTATGGTGACTAGACTACGGATACAATACTTATATTTCTTTTGTGAATACATATTAAAGAAAGACACTCAGACCATTTGTACTTATGTGCTTCAATCGACTTAGTTTAAAAAGCCTTGTCAATTCAATGTACTCAGGGCCTCCTAAGTATTGCCATAAAAATAATGCCAAACCTTTTTGCAGTATAGGTGTACTCAATGATTTAGTTACCTACTATGCCAAATCCAACGAATTTGAAGTGATACCAGACTTCAAATTCGTGAGCTTCGGCTTCCGTGAGGAATGCAACCGGGAACATCGCTCAGATGAGAGTCGAGGAAGTTTACGTACATTGATTCCTAAATCACGTGTTTGTTATCTTCAAATACTTAAGTGCTAAAGTATATAAAAAAATGACCTTTTCACAGTGACCTTGAGATAACAAAAATGTGTTTATTAGTAGGTATATTGATAAAACATAGATGACGTTTTAATGTAGTTACGTATTTGATGATAAATATTGGCTAAATGTAACACTAATCTGCAATTTACGATTGTGTTTCTACAGCGGACAATTTGTCATTTTTAGGGCTCCGTACCTAAACGGTAAAAACTGGACACTTTTACCGCATGTCTGTCTGTCACCAGGCTGTATCTCATGAACTGTGATACCTAGTTGTTTTTTTTTTCACAAATGACGTATTACTGTTGCTGCTACAACATCAAACACTAAGATGAAAATATAACTAAAAAAATATTTAAGTGGGGCTCCCATACCATACCGTACCAATAAATTAATTTTTTTGTTTTTATTTGTGTTTAAATAGACATTGATACTTCAATGTCATTTCAAAGTAACATGCGATGGAGAAGCTGTAAAGTTTCATCGGCAAAATTTCGAGTAAATTAATAAATATCTACTGCCGACTAAACTAAATTAGTTTAGCTTAGCTTCACATAGCCAGCCAGTTTTTCAAAATGTTAATTATAACAGGTATAACTCACTTGTTAAAAAAACTACCGAGCTAAGCATAATAAACGTACTTTAGTTAGCGGTGATAAACATTGACTAAAGTTGAGAAACTTTCATAAGAACACCCTTTACTTATGTCAATGGTACCAACTTTTATGCAAATAAAGAAATTGAACTGAAATCAATTCTCAGTTAGTTGTTATAAACAAAGTAGGTACGTATTCCTTATTATCAATTCGGTGGTGTGTAGGTCTTAGGCTTTGACAGTTGGAAGGGCGCTACTACGATAAAGTGGAGGGCGTGAGTTCCTCGAACCGAACCTCAATATTGAACTTTTAAATGACATATTTCAATTCATTAACTTATCAAGTGTGGGCTTAATATTAAACATATTCTTGAAGGACATCATTATTATTAACCTTTACCTAATCTGGATGGACCTGCCCTGCAGTGTGGAACTACTCAATAGGTACCTACTACTCTCTACTCACAAAAGAAAACATTTTTTTCAAATAGTTTTAATAAGTAATAAATAAAGCTTACAACAACAATAATAACTTAGAATACCTATATTTAATTGAAATGAAATTTTAGCACGTGTAAAATGTAAAATAAGATAATCCCAGATAAGATATAAGTGGACCAACAATGGAAAAATTACAAGTTAGATTGAGTTTTTTTCTTCAGATTTTCAGTTACATTTTTGCCTAATTCAGGATGAACTTTTGTAAACATTTTCACAGTCCTGTCTTGAATGAACCCAGAGGCGTCTCTCAAATGATTGGCAATGTTTTCGGCGAGGCGCTTCTTTTCGCCCGCATCCATAATTTTCGAGTACAGAACGGTTACTTGGTCATAATCTGAGTCAGTCGCTACTTCTTCGTACCTGCCAACTTCTCCAGTCAAAACGTACTTTGCCTCGAGACGTTTGGCTCTTGGATGATCTTGCGGGCCAGAGAATGAATTAGGATAGTAATTTGGAGCACCTTCTTGGTTAGCAAAAGCTTGAGGTCCATCTCTTTGGTAATTGGCTACCTTGCTACGGAAAGGACAGTTCACTGGTAGCTGGAGATAGTTTGCACCAATGCGGTGACGATGAGTATCATTGTAAGCAAATAGACGTCCTTGCAACATCTTATCAGGAGAAGGTTCGATACCAGGAATAAGATTTGAAGGACTCATTGCAATTTGTTCAACATCGGTGAAGTAATTCTTGGGGTTTCGGTCTAGAACCATCTTACCTACTGGAATCAGTGGGTACTCGCCCTGGGGCCAGATTTTGGTGAGATCAAATGGATTAAACTTGCTCTTCTCTGCCTGTTCCAAAGTCATGATTTGAACATGCAAATTCCAAGACGGGAAGTCTCCTTTGGCGATAGCATTGAAAAGGTCTCTTATAGCATAATCGGGATCCTTAAGAGCTAACTCATTTGCTTTCTCTACAGGCAAATTTTTAATTCCCTGGTTGGTTTTCCAGTGGAATTTCACCCAGTTAGCAACACCATTGTCATTAATGAATTTGTATGTATGAGAACTGAATCCGTGCATGTGCCTATAGCCATCAGGAATTCCTCTATCGCCAAACGTATAAACAGTTTGGTGAGCACATTCTGGTCTCAAGGATATGAAGTCCCAGTGCATATCAGGATCTTTCAGATGTGTCACTGGGTTGCGTTTCTGAGAGTGTACAAAACTAGGAAACAGGGTTGGGTCTCTGATAAAGAAGATTGGCGTGTTGTTCCCAACGAGATCCCAGTTTCCGTCTTCTGAGTAGAACTTGATGGCAAATCCTCTGGGATCACGGACAGTGTCAGCTGAACCAAGTTCGCCGGCAACCGTTGAGAAGCGAGCAGCTACTGGCGTCCTCTTACCGATGGATTCGAAAACTTTGGCACCGGTGTACTTAGTTATATCGTGTGTTACTTCGAAATACCCGAAAGCTCCAGCTCCTTTGGCATGAACGACTCGTTCCGGAACACGCTCCCTTGTAAATGATGATAGGACGTCCACGATATGGATGTCTTGAAGAAGAGCCGGTCCATATCTCCCAACAGTCATCAAAACTCCCTCTTGTGGAACTGGACATCCTGATTTGTCGGTGACGTAGGTAGTTCCCTGACAAGGAAATGGATTGACATTAATAACCCTCTCCTACAATACAACGATCATTAAGTTTCCTGACGCATTTCATCGTCATGTTTGACACAAAAGGTATTCTAAATTGAAAATTAATGATTGATTTTCCAACAAATGAATAATGATGTATTAGATGATAAGGACGAATAAATTACCTTTACAGATTTTTTGTAGTCGTTTAATTGATTGGTAGCCGGGTCTCTGGAAGCCATTTTGATTTTTGTAATTTATTAATTGCAACCGAGATTTTTGGAGCGACACACTGCCCGCGTCCAATACAACTGCAAATAATGCGTATTATTTGCTACTCTTATATAAAATTGGAAGTGATAACGATGTCGTTATCGCAGTACAACACAAAATTGTGACCTAAAGGTTAATGGTTAATTTATTGCTTTGCCAATTAATTCTGCAGTAAAATCATTGTAAACTGATTAGCTAAATTTTATGCTGTTTTTATCATCATGCACTTAAGTTTTGTTAGGTTAGATAAACTAGTTTTTACTGTATTTACCTTCAACTGAAGTGTTATCAAATTGTTAATTTTGTAGTGCGATAAATTTCGCAAAAACAAACACTTAATGAATTTAAGATAACTGAAATTATATGTTCCTTATCTCATCGATTTCATAATATTTGTTCTGATAGGTTAACAGTGTTTAAAAAAAATCTATATCTTTTAAAAAGTAAATTTTGTACAAAACCTCAACATTTTTTTAATCTTTGAGATAAAGTATCAATAAAATGCAGGAAAAATACACAAATCTAAGATTTAGCCCACATATATTATATAATAGGTAATGGTGGTCACAATCAGTTACAATATCCAAAAAATATTTGTTATTATGCATCTTCACTTCTTTTGCTTTTCGTGTAGTGGAGTGGCTCACCTAGTGTGAGGATTTTCAAGCCGCCCTAAGGCCTCTAACTTGACCTAAGTTCTGCCATTAGATATAACAGCCGGGACTAACTGCTTAACGTGCCTTCCGAAGCACGAATGATTTTCATTAACTTTAACATTTTCACGAATATAAAGAAATGGGGAAGGCATTTTTGCCCAGCGCGGTCTGAATAAAAAACAACTCATATTTTTTAAACATAGTACTAATTTGAAATTTTCAAACGGTCATCATAACTAACCTAAATACGTGAAGTAGGTAACTTTTCTCATATTATGAATGTAAATAGGTGTTATACCTAGTATAGGCAAATTCAACACAATTAATTAAATCTTTATTCATGCCAATAACTTATACTGTGTTATTGGCAGTGTCTCTCGCGCAAACTATCCAGTTTAGAAAAAAATGATATTAGAAACCTCCATATCATTTTTGAAGACCTATCCATAGATACCCCACATGTAAAGGTTTGATGAAAAAAAAATTTTGAGTTTCAGTTCTTATTAGTATGGGGAACCCCAAAAATACATTTTTTTCTATTTTTGTGTAATAATCGTAATGAGGTTCAAAGAATACATCTACTTACTAAGTTTCAGCAGTATAGCTCTTATAGTTTCGAAGAAAAGTGGCTGTGACATACGGACGGACGGACAGACAGACAGACAGACAGACGTGACGAATCTATAAGGGTTCCGTTTTTTGCCATTTGGCTACGGAACCCTAAAAAATGCTTCCAAAATATCCCGCCGGGACTCTAACCCGCGACCACTGGTATTCCGTTCCAGCGGGAGAGCCGCTACCCCACGGGTAAGCAGGAGGCTTATTCGTGGCGTAGCGGCTATCCCGAAATTAAGAAAGTACATCCTCGTGTTCCTGCGAGTAAGGCCTCGTAGTGCATATTTTAAAAGCAGAAATAGGTATCTTAGTTTTAGGTTTATTTGTAAAGCCGAGTTAAATCTGAAGTACTATCAACAACAAAAGTGGGTATCCAGTTAGCCGAAAGATTCGTTTGAACCGAGCGCCGAGCGTGGAATAAGCATATACAGACATTGATTTAGGTAATGAAATATCAAATGGGTGACAATTATTGTGTATCTAAATTCGCATGCAAGCAGACGATAGGTAGTAGGTAAATGACAATTAACATTAAAGTCGTAGGTATCTTTATTAAGTGAATCTAAATTTCCGTTGCAAGCGTAATCAGACCTTACGGTGGGTAGCCACTTTTGTTGTTGAAAGTACATGTTTTTATCGCCAAAATTAAGTCGATCACTTGAAGTGGCAATGGATTCTATTAACTAATAACACTCAATGACTTGTGCCAAATTTACACAACATACCTAACACAGAGACGTTAACTGTGCGTTGTGGCACAGTTTAAACTACCTAATAGTAGGTACAAACAAAACAACATGCCAAACCACTGTTTTGGCATAAATAATTAGTTGTTAGCTTTAGGTATTTGCACAGTAATAAACATGTTTGTTTATTTGACTCAATATCGTGAAAATTGTTGACAAACGTAGACATTGTTTTAGGAGGCAATTCTGGGGCGCGTGAGATAATGTCGAACTAGTCATTATCTCATCTTATTTACATTTTCTTATTCGGGTATTGTCATATATTATTAGACCCGGTAAAAATGTAAATATGAATTGAAATCGTGTAAGTTTAAGAACTTTATTTTCCCTATCCACAAATCTCTTCACAATTTTGAAAATGTCACTGAGATCTGTAGGTACTGCAGCCAATATTTTTTTATTTGAACCATTTTTGACATTAAAACCACAATGACTTTTCAATCTCTACGATTAATAGAAACGTTCAGTTTATTTTGACTACCTGCAAAATGTATAATGAACAAAAAATAGAAAGAAAGGAAACGTGATTTACTTAATTTGTCGGTGTCCTTCCAATTTTATTGTCGTTGAAAATTTGTTACTGATGGTTCATATAGCGCTGATGTTTTATTCTGATTTTAGCTGGGTCCCACCTAAGTCTCGATCGCGCGGGATTTTTTGTTTCTTAGTGGATGCCTACACACCACAAAGAACACACTCTCCAAATTTCATATCTCTATGACCAGCGGTTTGGGCTCTGCGTTGATATATAGATCAGTTAGGTCATTAAATTATCATCATATAGATGAATGTAGAAAAAACATGGCGAAGTCGCACGGATCTCAGGACTTACGTGGGATGCAGCTAGTAATCAACACTATTCGACATTAACTCACGCGATCGAGAATTGCTTCCCACAACGACACTAACAATCGACATAAAAATCATCGCTGAAACAACATTTGAAACTAAGTGTCGCGGTGATGCGGTGGATATACGTAATTTTTATAAAATGAGTGTCTAGTGTCGTCGTTACGTATGGAATAGATTTCGTGTCCATATTTTAATCAATTCGACGGTAAACTAATATCTCCTAAAAAATGTGCCTCACTTTTATTTAGACCACATCTTTAATGATCAGAGAGAAACAGAAAGCAAATACCCAGTCCGATGCGATGCGATCGTTAAAAACCAAGATTTAGATAAAAAACTAGCTGACCCGGCAAACGTTGCTTTGCCTTATAAATTATAGATGTAGCCGATTCTCAGACTTACTGAATACGTATACAAAATTTCACGGTAACTAACACTGTGACATGGAAATTTTATATATTAGAAGATACTCTAAGCTTTAAAATAATGCACTTCGTCTCCATTGTTACGTCGAGCTCTGTTGCCTAGCGCTTAGCTATTTCACCTTATCCGGTTAGACTAGACAGCGCTTGCTTTTAAAGTAGGTAACCCAATCTTCACTTTGCTCCTCTGAAACCTAATACCACTTATTAGGATAAAAGTATTACTGTCGTATTTGTAGACTAGTCTACTGTCTAGTTTTAAACGGCTCCATTAGATACAGCCTGGTGACTGATATAAAACTTAGGTGATGGTAAAGGGCGTCGTCATTTCGTTTTTTAAATCAACTTAATTTGATTTCATATGTTCTCACTAACTTATTTATAAACGATGATTAAGTTTATGTAACGTTTGTCACTGCCTGTTTACTTTAAAACTTCATGTGACAGTAAAAGACAAATATTACACAAACTTAGTCATCGTATATAGGTAATGTGTAATGTAAAAAAATATATTTTTCTGTTAATTGTATGTTTTTTAACCGACTTCCAAAAAAAGGAGGAGGTTCTCAATTCGACCCGTATATTGTTTGTTCAAAGTTACGCTCTGCGCTGCGAGCTATCGGCCGACGGAAAAAATCTTGCCTGCTGAAGACTTTTCTGAAATAGCGAATTAAACTAAATCTAGTTTCTTTTACAAATTACTTAATTTACATTCTAAATTATACAAACGTTACAAAGGGATCCAGGTAGTTCCGAAGAGGAACTTTGTAACTAAATTTGGTTTCCCTCAAAAACTCACCCCGAAATTATGCAAAGAACTCAGTAACTTCTGCACACACTGTTTGAATTCTGAGAAGTTTTCATATTTTTTAGGGTATAGTAATACTTTTTCTGTTAAATGCGTTATTTTCTGTTTTACGTAGAAATTACGTAGGTATACCAGAGAAATGAAATATATATGGAACCGGCATGTTCATACATCGCTTCCAATAAAAACGACACAAAATAAGACTGACAACTGATGACTGGTGACAGATCAAACAACGAGTTTTAATTACAGAATACTGTCACAACTATTGTTATCTCTTTCGCTATTACCTTAAATTATACATGTACGTCTCGCTCTTTCCTCGCCGTCACTTTCCTTTACAGACTATACTGTCACAACTATTGTTATCCCTTTCGCTTTCGTAAATACACAAAATATTTTATTTATTTATTTATTTTACTTCCTGGTGAAACGATATGTTTTTATCTTTTGTTGTTGCTATTATAATTTTTACAGTGCTGAAAAATGCGCGAAAGCATTTTGGGTAATGTTTAAACGGATTTTATGACGTTTCTGTCAAGCGGGCGATCGGCACAGAGGTTGATATGTGAATGAAAGAGGATGTGGTAATTACCTTATCTTTGCGTAGACACGAAATATGCTCGATGACGTATCTAAACTTGTTTTAACAGGATCACTGAGGTATACTTATAAATCTTTAGGTACTGGTAGATAGACCGTGAAAATTCAAAATTCAAATTATATTTCTATACTTATACTAGCTGACCCGGAAAACGTTGTTTTGCCTTATAAATTACAGATAGTAGCCGATTCTCAGACCTACAGAATACGCATATAAAATTTGGTAAAAATCGGTCGCGCCGTTTCGGAGGAGAACGGTAACTAACATTGTGACATGGAAATTTTATATATAAGAAAGATTATAAGGAGGTAACGTTAGTCACGTGTATGTCTGTTTGTATATTGGGGGAAATGGAAAGCTACATTATCGAGTAGTAACAGTCTACTTTTGATCCCGATATTCCCACGGGATCGGGACTTACCCGGCTGAAACCTTATATAATTGACGGCTCAAAGAGATATATTGTAATATCCGAATGACTAAAAGTACTATTTTGAATTTTGGTAATATAGGACCTTCAATATACCTCTTATGAGATTGGAGTAGATTCTAGGTCAGGTAAAAATACCTGAAATCTTGAGTCTGGGCCTTTGTGGGATACCGTTTTTAATCTGGATTAGACGCTTATTATTATTAGAAAAATAAATATAAGTATTATATCCGTTGTCTAGTCACCGTAACATAAGCTTAGTCGCTTACCACGGGGCTAGATGGCGCTGTGTGTTGTTCACATAATTTATTTATTTATTATCTATCCAATGAAATTTATATGTTGAGTGTGGTGTTGAGGCGCGAAATTAGATTTTTTTTCGCAAAAGTAGACAACTTGAATAACGAAGTGTAATTCTACTTTGCTTAAACCTATCAAGGTTTATTTTAGGTGGGTCGAAATAGAAAAAACTAGGACAAAACCATCCTAAACTTGAATTCAGCTTTATACCCTAAATATTGGAGTTTATTTCGTAGAATACAGCTTTATTCAAATTTAAGATGGTTTCAAAGCCTGAATAAGCAGCTAGAAACAATGTCCTAGGGTGGCTTTTTGCCAAATAGAAAGACATTTCGTTTTTCAAGTTAGTAATTTTTACAAACAACTAGAAAGTTGTGGGCCGGAAATAGGTATCGGTCAAAATCTATTCAGATGTTAAATAAATAATTAGTGACGATAGTGCAGAAGATCCAACACAAAAAGTTCACTCAAACAATCATTTATAAAATAAACGGCCAATGTAGATTAAATTAATTTATCCCAACTAGTTCAGTTCTTGTTCATTCATTGACAACATCAGCCCAACTAGTGACTTGCATCGAAAAAGCGCTTTAGCGGAGAACGGTGAATGTTGTATTTTACACGTTAAAATTGTCATTTATTACCGGTATCCTAATCGTAATCTAATTCTATCCTAACCTAATGTTTTTTTTCTGCATGACATGCGGGCGAAGCCGCGGTCAGAAGCTAGTAGTCCATAATCAAATAAACCTAGCTACTTCACTCCCTTTGTCCTCCAAAATCAAACAGATTTTACCTTCGTACGTCCTACGTAGATATTTAGCAAATAGGTACAAAATCCTTCCAAAAATTCAAATATTTATTCTGGCTTCCATCAAGCAGCATATGTCCGCTGAGATCAGTTAACATTAAAAACTCAAATAATGACCGCCTATGAACGAGGACGAGGGTATTTGTTTCAAAAAGAAAATATCTTTTTCCCGACCTTTTGTATGAAACTCCACGTAAAATATAAGAGTAGGTATATTTATTTTTATTCATATGAGAAGATTTGATTTGTTTGAATTTCTGATGGCATAATACATTTAAAAAACCCGGCCAAGTGCGAAACTCGCGCACGAAGGGTTCCGTACCACTATCACAATTGGGTACCGAACCCTAAAATCCAACCAATTTACCAATTTTAAAATTTGATAGGAAAATGTGACATATTTAGCTTTGATTCTTACTTCCATCATACGACCACACAACTAAAAACATAAAAAAAAAACTTTGGCACAAAGACAATCTGAAACTTATAATTAAGAAACTCTTTGGTAAGTGAAGGCAGACTGGTATATTTGACAGATACCTAGGGCAGCCATTTTGAATCTCATGACCTACTCGATTCGATGTTTTTGAAACACGTTTGTTGTATGGGAGCCCCTCTTAAACATTTGTTTTAATTTGTTTTTAGTATTTGTTGTTATAGCGGCAACACAAATACATCTTCTGTGAAAATTTGAACCGCCTAGCTAATACGGTTCATGAGATACAGCCTGGTGACAGACGGACGGACGGACGGACAGACAGACAGCGAAGTCTCAGTAATAGGGTCCCGTTTTTACCTTTAGGTACGGAACCCTAAAAACCAACATAAATAAAAAGGGAAATATATACTAACTAGCTAGGCCCGCGGTTTCACCCGCGTAAGTCCCGATCTCGCGAGAATCCTTTCTTATCGAATGTCTACATCATATAAAGAACACACTCTCCAAATTTCAGCGCTCTACTATCAGCGGCTTAGGCTTTGCGATGATCAGTCAGCCACTCAGGACAAAGCCTTTTGTACGAGTAGATATAGATTTGTAATGGGTGCACTCAATAAGTGAGACCCATAGGTTTTGTATAAATACTTATTAGTAGAAGTCCAGTAGTCTAGTCTAGTGTATTCAATTTAGTCCCGCTGTGAACTAAATTTTAAGAAAGCATTTTTTATAAATTTCTATTAATTTTTGTATGTAGCTCAAGGCTATTTCATTTAGAAAATTTATTTTCAAGGAAAAATAGCATTCAAACATTTTTTGCCCCGCCTCAAGTGAAAATTTTTGAATGCTATTTTTCCTTGAAAATGATTTTTCTAAGCATTTTTTCCTAAAGCAGAAGATACAACTTATCAGTAGTCAAAGATTTCCCAATGAGTCTGTACTTAAAGTATTTCCTATAATTAAACTTTTTTAAAGTCTTACATTTGACCTCAATTTGTTTAAAAATAAGTTTAGTATTGATGCTGTCGACGATGTAGCATTATTGTCCAGAAATATATTTTGAAACCTATTCGTATTTTTTTTAATTATTCCCTTTCATAGTAATGTCATAATTATTTTGTAGAAATTATAATTAAAATTAAAACTCATTATTCGGTTTTAATCGAATTGCTTTTATTATTTATAGCTTTTTTTCAACGCTCCACATTTCGAGAACTTTACAGTGCCTGCACTTCAAAGGAAAAATAAAAGCAATGCAATTGCAACCACAAAATGAGTTTAATTTCATATTCACAAATTAAATGATATTCAGTCTTTACAATTAATTAAAGTTACTATTCCGTGAATAGAGTCTCTTAAAAATAAATAGAATAGTTCGGGATCCTGGCACATTTTTGCAAATTGATTACTATCAAGCTAGTTTTCCGTGAGTAGCTTCATTTTGATGAGACGCCAAACAATTTCCTATGCGAAACTCTCGATTGTGCTAGATAACAGAGGTAGGACCTTTAATTACTACTTTTGAGCGTAGGACCTGAATAACGTACCACGCAATTTGTAGGACAATATGACTGTTAAATTATATAAATAGTATTATACTAACATGAAAAAATATTTGTCCTACAAATATCCTGGCAAAAATGTACCAGGGATCCTTGACTAGAAGTAATTTTGTAAAGTACTTAAACTTTGTTTGTATAATAGTTGCAGCAGAATCATTTCACACGAACATGCTCCCGAATCCAAGTTAACAACTTAATGTGCATACAGAATGTTATTCTAAAACTTTTGTATGAAGTTCTCGCTTTGTAGTAACAAAATGTCTTCAATTTCATATTAAGTTGCGTATTTTCTTGTATCGCGAAAACTTACCGCAAAATGTTCGAAATGCGATGGCAACTTTGAAATATTGTCAAAGAACCTGGAGAGATAATATAGAACTGCCATTAATATTTTTTTGGTTAATGAGCAGGAGGTAGGGAGTTGGATATTTTGTTGATGGTAGGGAGGGATAATAATATGTTGTAATTGCTTTCTCATTGATTATTTTTATTTTTGTTTTATTGCTAAGCAAAATATCAACTTGTAGGACATCCAAACATAGTTCTAAACTTTCGCACTTATAATATTAGTGAGAAGGTAAAATCAACACCTGATAATTATTTACCTACCTTATACATTATTTAAACGTACAAAAACAAAACATCAACGTTAATGTATTGTACAAAAATTACAGAACAGATGCTTGCCGACTACAAGAACTCATTTGCTTTACGTAAATTAAAGCTTAATATTCATTAGGTAAGTATTTTATTTTCTAATTTCATATCAAATATTTCATAATAGTTGGCAACACAAGATACAACAGAATAACTTTACACTATTTGTCAGATTCGTATGAAGTCCAAAACAACTTTAGTCCAAAACTACTTTGTACAATTTAGATCAAATCTACTAATACTAATGAAATATCAATTTAAGAAAAAGACACGTTTCATGAGATACAGACTGGTGACAGACAGATGAACAGTTTAAGTTAAAGGGCATCGTTTTTATCCGCTACGTACGAAACCCTTATAATGTAGTTTAGCATACTTTGCAAACAATTATGCTTTTTGATACAGTGACACAATCACAATAGGTACAGTTATAGAGCGGTGTTGGTCTAGTGGTAGATACCCCGGCTTTCATTCCGAGAGTCGTGGGTTCGAATCCAGGCCGACCGCGCACCAATGTCTTTTTCTCTAAGAAAAAGTTATGTGCGCTAATAACATCGCTTTTACGGTGAAGGAAAAACATCGTGAGGAAACCGACATGTCCTAGGACTTACCACGGTCCGAAGAAATGGGATATTCAGTGTCTACTATGTATCATATGTATGTATTTACAAAAAAAAAAAAAAGTATCATATGTAGTATATCCGTTGTCTAGTACCCATAGTACAAGCCTAGTGCTTAGTTTGAGGCTAGATTGCGCTGTGTGTAACGTCGTGCAATATTTATTTAGTTATTGTGATTGTGTCACTGTAACCCCTGTACTGTACCTATATCAATAAGTTGGTTATTAAAAGATCAAGAAATAAAGCTTATGTTTGTCCTCATTCGAGCGATGTTCTTGGTTGCGTCCCTCTCGGGAGCACTAGGTCCGCTTAAATACAGTTGGTAAGTCGTATTGTCCATAATATCCTACTGCAATTATATTTGGCAATTATTTTACGACAAGCCAAGCTCCTTGTTCTATTTTATTGCTCGTTTGGTGTGAATCCTCATTTAAATATTGTACTAGCTCTATGCGTACCGCACGACGTGCGGCGCGGGCGTTTAGTAAATAGATCGCTAAATAGGTATGGGTAAGATAATACTTAAAAAAATAAATATTTATGTTTCAAAGACATTCTATATTGATGTAAGTCAGTGGGTGCAATGCTCAGTTTCGAAAGCTTGCTCGGAAAGCGTGGTGCGGCGCTTGTCACAATATTTGCCTCCTGCTTGTCCTGCTGTCGCACTGCGCAGCGGGACTCTCAATGAATTTTTTTCGAGGGTTATGTAAAATTTAGAAACGCCAACGTAGGTACAAAGTAGGTCAAAGACAGTTGAGGGGTTTTGATACGTTACAACTTTGGACAAAGTATGTAAAACTTGCATGGAAATTTGACGTTGGACGTTGGTTTTACGATAAAATAATTTTACCTGTCCTATGTTATGAAAATATTTACAAAGCATTCTTCTTAACTTAATTTTACGAAACATGTTCAAATTGTTTGTGTATACAATTTGTTTTGGCGAAGGTAACGCGTATTTTGGTATCCTCAACGAAAGGGTAGGTAGATAGGCTCGGCGAACAACTCTTTTATTACAACTTAGTGGGTTTTTTTATAAACGACAAATGAGCGCTTGACCACTATCTCAACAAAATGTAAAAAATATTTATTATGTTTTTAATGCTCAAGGCATTTTAATAGAAACATTTTACATCCTGTCATGGGAGGATTTTTGATGATGTATTTCTCCTTGTAAAATGTTTCTAGTAAAATGTAAAGAGTTGATAATGGTCTCAGAAGTAGCATGCTCATTTAGATGAAAGGAAGTCCTGACCCATTTTCCTTAATGGCTGCTCCAGTTTACGTATCGAAACACGGACGTGTCCGCTTGTCCGGACATGTACGACTTAGGCCGTCGGGTAACAAGCCGCGGTCGAAACCTCCCACTTTTACAACAACTGGCAGGAGGCGCCATAGCCATATACTTTTAGACCAGCCCTAAGTTTAGCCATATTTCGAAAATCTATAGTTTACTAACCTACATTGTTTTGATAGACTCCTTTGTTTAAAGATAACGTTTGATTATCTGTCTGTACTCGTAACCACTCTGCACTGCACTACTCGCTACACCCACTGTATTAAATTATCCAATCGACTGTCACGAAACAACAGTCAATATTTCATCAAAAATTACTACGCAGTACACATTCAAACTCGAGTCCCTATTATCTGTATACGATACGAACCATATCCCAGTTTCGTGTTAACATCAGTTTTTACGCCGGTTTTAAATCAACTCAACCGATGGATGTGCACCATTAAAAATCTCAACACGTCCAATATTTGTCAAAAGTTTGTTTTTGCTTATTCATAGCACGCTTTCCTTCATAACAGGATTGGTAAATATTTGATGTTGCGTTTTTATTTTGATGTTGTATACATAGCCGGGATCGTATCGCGAGCGAAACGGGGGCATTAATGGGTTAGTTTAACATCCAACTATGGTTTTTATAAGACTTTCATCTTGTAAAAAAATGGTCAAGGAAACCTAAAAATGATTTTGAAATACTTATTCGACGATATCCCACTCGATATAGTCAGTCAATTTTTCTTTTTTACAATATGGCAGCTGGTGGTCGCCATTTTGAATTTTGATAACTGCCATGTCTTCAGTGACCTGGATTAAGACGAATCGATTGACGTGCAAATCATCAAAATCGGTCCATCCGTTTGGCCTCTGGAGCGCCGCATAGGAACAAACATACATACATATATACATACATACATACATAGACTGATAAACACATAACCCTTCTTTGCGTCGCGCAGTCGGGTAAAAAGGGTCGGGCTCTTTTACGCTATGAAAGCGATCAACGCACGAGTTGTTTGTGAACACTGTATGTAAGTCTTTAAAAATACCTAGACATAACCACGCGGCATCGTCGACATAAGACTGGCCACATTTCCCCTCAGCCCTTTAGGCTAAGCTCGTTCAAAAAAAAACGCCAGCCCTATGGTCTCTAGAAGCAGCTTTGAGACGCTCTGAGAGATCTTTGAAGGAACGATGGGCGTTGGCACCAAGTTGTTATAATATATTTTGGTGTTTCGTTTATAATAATCGTTATATAAGAATTCATCAATCTATCTATCATCCATGTTTAACTCCGTAACTACTGTACCTAATGGTAAATGAAATGATATTGTGCAATCTTGGCTTACATAGTCAATTCGCGTAAATAAAACTATAAACAGACATGGCGAGGCATGCGTGACGAACAATTCGAGGCAAATGCCTCGCGGTGTCTTGGGCGTGTTTGCTCACTATGAGTATTCGCCGCATTCGTCCGTTGGAAACGCACATCTCATTGCTAGGTGGCGTTTTGCTTTGTTTTGTGTACACGTGTCGTTCGGAACGCATGTTCAAGTTGAGGCATTCGCCTCGCGATGTCTGGTTGTGTTTTAAAATTTGATAATGCCGTAATACTAGTTATTTGATTATGATTTTCGTTTGAAAAACAGATTTCATTGTAAGCAGTCCATTTGAACCGAATTGCATCTAAAATCGCAATTTACTGCCCGTATTGATCATTCACGTTATCCAGTCGAATGGCAAGTTTCAACACGGTTTGATTGTTGGTTACATAGAAGCGAGATAAGCGTTTCGGATTAATTAAAGCTCAGAACATGTTTGTGTATGGTTCGTGCGTTCCGCTTGCCTTTGTTTGTAAAAGACTCAATTATTTAGACAAGAATTCAAGCAAAAGCGTACATCCCAACCTTCTTAGTACTTACTATGGGAGTGCTAGCACTGGACGGGACGCGAGAGTGGGTACATACTGGACCAAGGTACGCCAAAGAAGTCCTTTGTTGGTCTAGTGAAATTCGTTACCAAATATTGCAAGCGAGATATGAATGTGTGCCTTCTACTTTCTCGACCGGTGTACTCTCAAATGCACTATAAATTATTGATTTAACTATGTAGCTTCAGCAGTATTATTATAAACTTATTCGTAACCATTACTAGTGGTCGTGCGGCGCGATATTCCTTTGAAATAACCATTAAGAGGAGTATCAAAGCCAACGACCTTGAAACTGAAAATCCCTGTCGGGCTCAGCGAAAATTGTTGATTATTTCATGACGGAATGTCGTAGAACTTTTTTTTGTGCACAGATTGTAGGTGACATTGTTTCCTACATTTTGGTGTTGTTTTAAGACAAGAACCTCCTATTGGTGCAAAGCCTATCCAAATTTTAGACAAAAAATGTCTGATTTGGCTAAAATGTCAATAGGCTTCAATACGTTTCGACATATTTGTATGGAAACTGCACTAAAATATCGGAAACAATGTCGTCTACAATCTGTACACAAAAAAAAGTTCTACGACATTCCGTCATGAAATAATCAACAATGTTCGATGCGCCCGACATGGATTTTCAGTTTTTCAGAATAGGGCCCTTAACCACACAAAGGCATTTCGCGCCGCGTCTTCACTACGACCAATGAGCGTTACGTCTGAAAATCAACCTCCTTACTTATAAACAATGACTATCTTTATGTAACGTTTGTCAGTGTCTGTTAATTTTAAAACTTCATGTCACAGTTAAAGACAAACGTTATACAAACATAGTCATCGTTTATAAGTAAGGGGGCAAATCTTTTAACTGTTTAAAAATAAAGAAAGATTAATTAGGTATTTCATTGGCCGTAGCTAAACTACAGTGAAGCCCATAATAAAAAAATATCAACTGCCGCAACCCTTTTTTACTTACAAACATATTTTAATCAGTGAACGTTACGTGGTAAAGTTTCGTGTACAATTTTAAACTAACAAGGTTGTTTTTACAACAAATATTAATTAAAAACTGTGTATAACCAAAAAAAAAGACATAGTAAAAATACCCTTTTCAAATAATATTTGCAAAGTTTCGTGTATTGACAATACTATCATTCAGTTTGGTCTGCGTCCTAAAATGTTTTGCATTTCTACGAAAAAATGAAATTCTTTGTTTTTTGTCTGCAGTTTCGATACACGGATAGCTGGACCTTCTGGCCACTGGACAGAGGACCCATTCCGAGACCGAACTCACTGGCTGAACAGTCCATCATCAGGTCTCAGGATTAAAGACATACAAGCCCGAGATCGGGCAGTGTACAGGTGTCGAGTGGACTTCCATGTGTCACCGACGAGGAATTACAGAGTTGCGCTTGATGTTATCGGTGAGTCCTTTTACAGTGAAACCTGATTATGTAGATAACCCAGGGCTGTAAATATAGGTCTTTAATTTTTATAACACCTATGTAAGCCTGGTTCACTAACACGATTGAAACTTATACACCCCACTCGCGGCCAAGACCTTTGTAACATGGTTGAAACGTGGAGGTAAGAAAATTGAAAAGTTAAAAATTACGCGATTAAGACACGGGAAAATATAAACTTATAAATAAAGAAACTAATTGGATAAGATCTACTAATTATCCTTTCAGCGAGCTATGCTCATTGGTTAAAAAAAAAAGGCGAATTAAGTTAAACTAACTTAGTTTAGTTGGCGGTGAACCTTCGGCTTATTCAAAGTAATTGAACGGAGAAGCAATTACACTACGCAGGGCAGTTGTACCATTCAATTTTCTACCTAATTATCACATACTCTCAAAAGCTTCAACGTTAAAACGCTGCTGTTAAATTCTATTGTTTTAGGAGAGCTGATATTCCCCACTTTAACGTCTGTATAATTTAACCGAGACACGGAAGGCAATTCACGAAATTTAGTATAGAGCAATAAAGAAGACCTTTTCTTTATTGTAGATACCTGAAAACTATATTCGTATCTCGGAAGCGATCTCGGAAAAGATAGGCGAAACTCTTAAATTCTCACCTAATCTCGTGTCGGTATCTGTTCTCCCTTTTTTGTGTTTTAATAAAATAATTCAAGCTGGAATAGTAGGGAACAGAGCTATGAAAAGTCGTCGTGCTTCGGCAATCTCGATAAAAACTACTACGATCGTAAACTTGACCCTCTCTTATCGCAGTCGAATCTACACGGAAACTTTGGGGGAAGTCCAGAAATGCGTTGGGATGATTTACGTTCGCCTTTCGCCCTACAACACTAAAAATTTGGGTCAGACGGTGAATTAAAATTTTATGCGAAATTCGAGATGCCTTAGAAGGCTTCCTCGAATAACTTTAATGTGGAATGGGATTACCTGGTTATCTCACGAGCCTCGTAACTTTTACGATATTTGTTGGATGTTACATTTTGTTTTATAGCCGAATTAACTGAAATATCAATAATGAATGAATACCAACAAATTTATATTGAAAATTTTACAATCGACATAATCGTTTTATTATGTAATCATGTTTTATGAAACCAAATATTGTATTTTTATTCAAATCAAGCTGTTTAAAATCCATTGCAACTCAAGTTTTTGTTTTTAATAAATTTAATTTAATTCTTTTTTATTTTACAAAAGAAACGTTGACTTAACAAATAAATAAGTTTATCTTTTAATTTCAGTTTTAACCTATGTTGTCCTACTGCAGGGACAGTCTATACAGGGTCTCCCTCATTTTTTAACTTATTGTTTGTTAACTTCCCAATTTGGTTCTGGCTCGAGGGAGTAATTCGTAAAAAGCAGATTTGGGTTGCTATCTTTGTCTGAACAAAATTTCGTTGCGGAAATTTCTTTTAAAAATTGTTAAACCGTACACCTAAAAACCTTTATAAAACTTAAAAAAAAAACAACATTTTCAGACACTTTAAATTTTAAGGTTAGGCTATAGGTAGGTACCTACTTGAATTAATAAGTAAAAATTTCAAATGGAACTACAAAGGAACAAAAGTTGTTCTCTTAAATGTTTAAAAAACACTCTTTCGCACATAAAATCATCAAAATATACAATGCACAAAATAGTTGCGGAATACTATAAATAAGCAATACTCAAAGTGTCCTCGGAACTCTGGGGAACTCCTATATATTGGGGCTCCGCGAAACATCGCGAAAAATGAATCAATAGAAAAAAAAAACAATTAAATACCCTCCTTTGGGTCGCACATTCGGGTAAAAAATTGTTTAACTCTATTTTAGTACAGAACGTACTGAAATATTTTTTTGCAATTTGGGAGGTTTTGCATAAAATTTTTGGCTTTTCAAAAGGGTTTAGTCACCGAAAAAAACTGAGAGCCGCTTCTATAGACTCTTTCTTTTATTTTAGTAGTCCTACATTTATATTTGTAACTTTACAACCAATACCTTTCAAAAGTACAGATTGAAAAACACGTGTGTATCGTATTCAAGATCGACCTTTTCCTCCTTGCAAGATTAAACCTAATCTTTACAAACATTTGCATATATTATTTTGCAAAAGACGAAATGATCCGTTACATATTGGGTTAGGATCAATATCCTTCGAATCTCCGAATAGGTATATCATTTTTTATTCCTTTACAGAATTGCCGAGTAAACCTGTTATATTTGATGAATTTGGTAAAGAAGTACATGGTAATGCAGGACCTTACAATGAAGGAAATGATTTCAAACTTATTTGCTCTGTCAGTGGAGGTAAGGGGAAAAAAACAAATTATGTTTTAGCTTATGTTGGCGCTTGGCTGCAAGTTTATACCTACATGTATACAGGGTGGAATTTTTGAAGAAAAGTATTGTAGCTAGCAAAGGGCTTAGGGTACCAGGTGCAAATGTTAAACTTTTATTAAAAAAAACCGGTTTACTGAAATTATGCATGAAATAACTTACACTTCGAAAGAATTAGTGATTTCATTCAAAATTAAAAACAAAGAATGATCTTAATTGAAAAAAATTAAAACCTTTTAATTTACACCTGGTACCCTAAGTAATTTGCTGACATACATACTTATGTTTTCAAGTCTAAAGTGAATGGGTTTCTTCTAGACAAGCGTGCTACACCTTATCATCGCTCCCCATCAGGTGAGATGAGATCAAATGCTAGCCTGTCTCATTTAAAAAAAAGTTAATAAATAAATTAGAGCCATATATGACTTCATAGACTCTTTCTCTTTCGTACGTTTAAAAGAGTCGAAAAAATAATTCCTGTTTGGCGTTTAGAACACGACTATATATTATGGGTTTTTTGTACCTAGCTTCCTTTAGATATTAACCCACAATCTTGCTCTACTAACACTTGTATTTATCACAGGAGTACCCACCCCAAGACTGCAATGGCACCAAGACGACGATACACTTATGACATTAGGTTCAAGCGACCTCCAACCGGCGGGGTTGACAAGAACTTTAGTATTGACAATCAGGAACGCAAGCAGAGACCACTTGGGTTCCGTGTTCTCTTGCACGGCGGATAATACGTTACTGTCTCCGCCACAGAAAGCAATTGTGAGAATTGAACTTTACTGTAAGTATAAATAGTATGTTTATTTTAAACACTATAATATCCTTGACCACTGTAACGGGAGAAACGCAGGACTATAAAGTTCAAGATATTATAAATAAACACTACCTAGATTTTTCTTTGGTTTTCGCGATGTTAATTTGAAATAAAACCTATTTCGTCGGGGGTTGAAAATTGTTTAATAAAATCACAACGGGATTAAAACTGTAACAATAACTTTTATAGATATTTCTTCTGTTTTCGAAATGTTCTATTGAAATTAAGGAAATTTTTCGGTTTTAAAAATTAATTAATTTATTGAGTCAATCCTTTAGAAGGGACCTGTAGAGGTAACTTTAATTTCAATAACTTCAATTTTAAATAGGTACCTATCTACTGTTGTACATAACTCAATGTCTACTAAGTTATTTCTGTTTTATACGGTTTTCCGTGTAGCTTTCTGTCAACATAAGACGACTTGCATATAGAATCTGTAACACAACTATTCGATATTCGGTAAAAGGGTTTCAACACCCAATATTAAATTCAAATGTAACTTGACAAGAAAATATACTTTGGCGAAATATATCTAATGCCTTTGCCATTCGCTTTTGCTTTACACGCGACAAAGCAAACTATGTTTTTGCGACTTACATTATTGAGATGTCGAAATTTCTTTTTTCTCTACAAATGTCTCAACGTGCTTAACTATAAAAGATAGGAAAAAAACGTATTTTTCTTTTTGCTTTGTTGTGACAGAGTGTAAAAGGCTGTCGTGACATAAAACGGTCTTGAGAGCAATCATGTTAATGTAGTATTCTTCTCTGGAATACCAACCGAATTTTATTCTTTGAGCAATTTGGAGTTTTTGTAAAATAAAAGTCTCAATTAAGGTGCACACTATTTATTTTTCTTAGCAAGTTATTTCTTAGAGCTCCACAACAAACTGTTTGTAAAAAAAATAATTTGAAATCGTTAAGAGCACTCAGGAGTGAATCTCATTAGGATGCACTTTGAACTTAATACATTTTTCATAGAATTTTAACTTGGAAAATCAATACTCGCTTTGATTTGTTGTGGCAAAAGCGGGTCGTCGTCGCGTCTTAGGCCGTATTCAGAAAGAAAGCTGGAAACTTATAAGCGCTTACCAGCGCTTGACAGCGCTGGTGACCCACGCAGGAAAATGTATGAACCTTCGCCGATAAGCACCTGATCGGTGCTGACAAGTTCCGACAAGCTTCAACACGCGCTGGTCAGCGCTGGGCTGCTGACGTCAAATCATCGTCCGATTAGTCCGACATTTTGCTTGGTCTGCCTCAACCTGCTTCCTTTGTGTAGAACGAACCAGCGCTGTCAAGCGCTGGTAAGCACTTATAAGTTTCCAGCATTCTTTCTGAATACCGCCTTATTCCTTTGTGACTGTCGCCTTTTCTGCGTACTCAGATCTTGTTTCTCAATGTGTTTCCCCAGCAATTTGCTGTTTGTAAATAACAAAGTCGCAATCAAGGTGCTCTTTATTTCTTAGCATTTTCCCTTAGAAAACCAATTACCTGGTAGTTTAGACTCAATCAAGTATATAACCAGTTGCATGTACACTATGTATCTTACAATTAGTAAGTGAGAAAGTTCGCAATTAAGAAGCACTTTTAACTTATGTAATAGCTCTTGGAAATGTTTCAAGAGCCATCTTTATATTTTATTAACTGACTTTGAAAAAGGAGGAGTTTCTCGATTCAAAAGTAGCTATTTTATTTACAATTTTCTTCATTACCTACTTAATTAGCCGCTTGTGTGGGACGCTATTTGCGTCGATTCACTGGCGGCTTCACACCTCAGTTTTAAGCCTTCAGGGAGCCTGCTGCGGCAGTTGCTATGTTCCCAAATGACGGAAAATGCTTCTATTGGCGATGGATTCATACCTCTTGCCTTTTAAAATCTAAAGCCTTGGGCCAGTAGGGGCCGAAATAAAAAAAAGCTAAAAATAAAATAAATGCCGCTTCCCGCTCAGAGTGGAGAAATAAAAATAGTCTGTTCTATTCCTAACTTTCATAAAATTAATTGACCCCATTCTCTGGATAGCTTATAATTTAATAACAGTTTGATTATTGGAAATTCATTTACCTTTTGCGACTCATATATTTTTTAAAGCAAAATAGTTATTAGGGTTTGGTAAAAGATAATAAATTATAACCACAATCATCATTATCTGGTTTGTTACTTCTTCACGCAAAAACGACTGAACCAATTCCGATGAAAGTTTGTATAACTGGAAATCTAGTTGACAAAATTTTTCCCGATGTTCTTACTGGATCGGGACTTACGCGGGTGAATCCGTAGGGCATCTGCTAGTTACGTTCTATCACAGACTAAACCTGTACCTATCACTTTTAAACGATGACTTACTTTATGTAACATTTGTCTATTACTGTGACATGTTAAAGTTAACAGACAGTGACAAACGTTACCTAAAACCTAGTCATCATTTATAAGTAAGGGGGTTAATCTTTGGTTTTATTTAGAAAAGCATGAAAGACAAAAACCCTCACCTACATACGAGTACATATTATACTAAAAATTATAAAGAGGTAACATTAGTAACATGTTTGTATGTATGTATATTGGTGGTAATTTCAGAAACCTCTAGACCGATTTCAAAAATTGTTGTACCAATGGAAAGCTACATTACTAGGGAGTTACATAGACTACTTTTGATCCCGATATTCCCACGGGATTGGGACTTATGCGGGTAAAACCGCGGGACGCAGCTTGTCTGTTATATAACTACACTAGTATTGTAAAGAAGAATGATATGTGTGTTTGCGTGTCTGTCTGTATGTCTGTAATGAATAAACTCAAAAACTACTGGACCGATTTCAAAATTCTTTCACCATTAGAAAGTTACATTCACCCTGAGTAATGTAATAGATGTCGTCTGTCTTGTATGTTATGTGAAGTTGGTTAAACAATGGATTCTTTGTTGCAGTAAAACCTTTAACTGCAGAAATAATGTCGAGAGAGCAGCCCCTGTCAGTGGGCAGAGAGACGGAGCTATGGTGCAAGTCAACCGGCGCTAGACCGTCGGTGAACATCACTTGGTGGCTTGGGGGGAAGCAATTGATATCTGTGACCAAACAATCGGTAAGTATCCTTATTTTGCTTTACAACAAGGTATTAGAAATATCATCAAACAAAAATCTTCGTAAGTCAACTCGAAACGAGGCTCAAACTCGAGTTTCAGCGTCTCCGTCGCAGGGTGCTGACCTAACTATCTGAACAGTATATCTGTGTTTACTACATTTAGGAAATGCTTTCAAATAAAATATTCTTTACTCGACTACCATTTCAACGCGATAGCTGCTACGAGCCACTGGAACGAAATACCAGTAGTCACGAGTTCGAGACCCGCCGGGCACTAATTTTTTTTAAAGTTTGAGACCTAGACAGTTTAATGCAGGTCGTAATTTGCGATTTATGAGCCAATTAAAGCACTGAAACTATTGTTGAATTTTAATAAAAGCTTACAGAAATCATCTTGTACTGCACATTCGTTCACGTATATAATTTTTTATTAAATGTAATCTTATATATAAAACTAGCTGACCCGGCAAACGTTGTTTTGCCTTATAAATTATAGATAATTAAATTTTTCCTGAATTTTCTTTGCTATAAACCTCACGGAGCCCGAGACCTTTCCAACGAATGCAAAACCGTGGAAATCGGTTCGTGCGTTCTGGAGTTATAGCGTCAGGAAGGAAAACCCGACTTATTTTTATATAGTAGATTTCCATGTCACAATGTTAGTTACCGTACTCCTCCGAAACGGCTTACCCGTTTTTTACCAAATTTTATATGCGTATTCAGTAGGTCTGAGAATCGGCTACTATCTATAATTTATAAGGCAAAACGACGTTTGCCGGGTCTGCTAGTAACATATAAAGATACAATACTCAATTCACAGGGTATGAAGTACACGAACGAGACTCAGTCGCTACTGCAATGGACGCCTTTGAAAGAACACAATGGACAAGTGCTTATCTGCAGAGCGGAGCATTCTAAATTCGACCGCTTTACTATTGAAAGCAAGCTGCCTTTAAATATATATTGTAAGTTCTATTTTAGGGTCCCTTATAGCCAAAGGTGCTATACGGAACCCATTTACTTTTCACTTTTAAGCTGGGTTAGTGGGGAGCTATATCATTCAAAAGCATGATAAATTGGTTTGACGGAGGATTGTCCGTCTGTATGTATGTCTGTCTGTCCGTTTCTCACCAGGCTATAACTCATAGATCGTGTTAGCTAGACAGTTTATATTTTCACAGAGTAGGTAGCCGATATAACAACAAATATACCTACTAAAAACAAAATAAATAAATATCCATAAAAGGGGGATCCCATACAACAAATGTAATTTTCGCGGTTAAAAGCAAAGTAAGCGCGATTCATTTTTACCACTGGTGCCATCTAGTGTTAAACTGGCGTCAGTGGTAAAGATAAATGCAAACGTGCGTCGTCATTGCGTACACGGATTTCCGATTTCGGTTCCGTACCCAATTGTGATAATGGTACGGAACCCTTCTTGCGCGAGTCCGACTCGCACCGGTTTTTTTGTAATATTTATGGTACATTTTAAGTCCTCAGCCAAGTAAGTTGCGTCCCTTGGGAAATTCGGGAGGAAACAAATAATAATGAGTAGTCCGCACTGTCTGCGTTTCGCACGCGAGATGTTCACACGAATATGCGAAACAATGTTCGGTTCCAGTTAACAAGAAAATGGATTAACTTACCTACATATTTTATGTACGACTAGCTATGTCTCGTGGTTACACCTGCGTAGATCCCGATCCTGTGGAGATTTTAAACCCGTTCTTATCTGATGTGCGATGTAATAATATAAGCAAGTCAAACCGAATGTAAAAGTTATAGATAATAATTATCATTATTTTCTTTTCTTTTTCTTTTTCATTCTTGTTTTACGTATCCGTAAGACAAGAATGATATCTATAACTTATACATTCGGTTTTACTTGCTTATATTATTACACCACAGATGCTTCACATACAGATCACACTCTCCAAATATCAGCTCTCTACTATCAGCGGTTTAAGATATGGGTTGATTTTCAGTCAATCGCAGGACAAAGCCTTTTATAGATAGGTACAAATATTGGTTTGATTTTATTTTATGACTTCAGGGCAGGTACTTAGGGATAGGAACTTGCACAAGTGAAACCGCGGGACACAAACATCACAAAAATAAATTGGAAAAAAAAGACTGACTACTTTTTACGCAGTCAGTCAGTATTTTCCGAGAAGCTGCCAACAACCTCCATATTAAACTACTGAAGATCCACACCACAATGTCAGTGGGAAATCTAATAACGTTTGTTGCAGATATACCAGAGACTACCATACGTCTCGGTTCTAAAATGAACCCAAACGATATAGAGGAGGGGGATGACGTTTACTTCGCTTGTGAGGTCGACGCCAATCCTCCGGCTTACAAAGTTGTCTGGGAACACAACGTGAGTTGACTGGAGTGATAGGTTGATAAGGCATTTCTTTTATGTTTGTAAGATATTGTATTTGTGTTTGTGTATGTCTAAAATAAGACGTCATTTTAATCCTAGAAATATTTAAATGGAACAACACAACGCATGATCGACGGAGAGCGGGATTCGAACCAACAACGCATCTTTACTCAATTCGGGAGCACTGACTTGACCAATTAGTCTACCTGCGTCGATTATGCGTTGTGTTTTTGCAGAAGTATTGTTCCATTCAAATATTTCTAAGAAAGCCCAGTGCAGGGTTAAGCACTTAAAAATAAAATATAATATTAATTTTAATCCTGCCTGACGTCGCATCGATGTCTTTTTTTTTAGGGTTCCGTACCTAAAGGTAAAAACGGGACCCTATTACTGAGACTTCGCTGTCTGTCTGTCTGTCTGTTTAACCCTGTGCCTATATTATCGCAATAACGCAAAGATTTGCGTTGTTCCGACACGTGTGGCCAAATAATTCATCCTATCGCGATAACGTTTTAGATTCAAGCACTTCGTCGTATATCGAACACGATTTTTTTATCGCGACTACGCAATATGAATCTTGGCGACTCTATGTAGCCATAGCATAATAAGAGGCTTAGGGGGCTCACATACTAGCAATCTCACATGTCTGTGAGTTGCCCACAATCTTATAAGACATAGGAGGCTTCTCACATACTAACAATCTCGCACGTTGGTGAGTTGCCTACGATCTTAATATATGCGCTGTAAACGTCCCTCTTACGGTGAAGGACCCTGTGCCCTTACAACCTTTTTAGACCGGTATGCCCTGTCATATGACAGGGCATACCGTAACCGTAGTTCTAAAAGGCGACCACAAGGGGTTTCTTGGTAGGAGGCTTCGGCCGCGTCTTGTTATCACCTAAGTCATAGAATAAGTCGTAGCTTCAAACCAACTGACTCTACGTAGACTAAGGAGGCGTCGGTTCTTGTTACACTGCCATTTATCATTTTTTGATCTTAGACTATATCCACCACTTTCCATCAGGTGAGATAGTGGTGAAATGCTCATATATTATTATTTTTTAAAGGAAACATCGCGAGGAACTCCGCATCTTAGGGGTATATACGAGTTAAGCTCAAAATACTTGTCGGGTTCATCGAAAAGTGACAATGTCACCTACATTCCATGCATAAATATTCATTCATTCAATAAAATTCATGAAATAATCATCAATTTTTGATGAACCCGACATGGATTTTGTGTTAAGCTCATAATATATAGGTACCTACCTATTAAAATGACAATCAATGGCGGAATTATGTGGCTACGCACGGAAAACACCCAGCGTAACCTTTAACCTTTAGACATCATTTTCTCACAATTTCAATGGCAAAAACGTGCTGGTACTACCGTATTAAAAACCTTAATAGCCTTATTAATAAACGTGGAGTAAGGTCGGAGTAGTGAGAACATGCTTTATCTCTTTCCGTGACAAGAACTTTCAAAGTTGACAGACAGAAACAGAAAGTGGTATAATTACTCCGACCCTACTCTACGTTGGAACCGGAGCAATAATCTGTATACCATAATCTAAGTGAAAGTAATTATAAAGAAAAACACAATCACATGTACAAACACACAACCCGCCCCGGTACCTACCTCCGGAACTCTGCAGTGCAATCATGCCTTTCCATTTCCATTTTTTGGCACAATAAACAAGAGACGTCGGGAGATTGGGAACATGAAGGCTTGGCCTTCATTAGAGAGGTCGGTGGCCGGTTAAGGGAGAGGGGGCATGATGTCCGTTCCGGGGCGTTCCTGCTGCAAAGTTTGTCCATTGCGGTTCAACGCGGGAATGCTGCTACTTTGCATTGGGAACGCTTGGGAATGGGTTATTTTAGTTTTGGTGATTTTGTTTTTCTTTGTTTTGTTTAGTTAGGTTTTTTAAATAATATTTGATATATTGATGATAAACAATGTATTCATTTATATAATATCGCAGGGTGTTCAACTTCAACACAATCTGGCCAACGGTGTGATAGTGACGGGCAACACTAACCTAGCCCTACGAAATGTGAGCAGACTCCAGGCTGGGGAATACAGCTGCATTGCGTCCAATGTCGAAGGGGATGGGAGATCTAAACCTCTGCAAATGCAAGTCGTTTGTAAGTGATTTACCTATTATAGTATTGTATTTCACAGTATCTCAGATAGATATTACTCATGTAACTAAGTGCTACTACAGTTTACCTAGTAGTTGGCGATTATTACAGTTGCCTAGCTTTCATACAAATATGTTTCTCGGTATATTATGTGAAAGGTGACATAAGTTGCTGGGTTGCTAAAGACGTCCGCTGGCGAACGTTTACGCTCTGATTTTAATATCATAGTAAATTTAGAGTACACAAATTTACTGTTCGGCACAGGTTTACCTTACCTATGTACAGGGTGTCCGGAGACCAGTGGATGTCCCGGGACGGGCGGCTGGCGGGGAAGGGTTGGCTGCCCAGAATACTTTTTTTTTTCTATCTTAAACGGTTCGAGCTGTACGTCACTTTTTAGTAAAAATTGAAAAATGTCTACTTTTTAGCACATTTCGGGGCATCACGTCCACAGATTAAGCGATAGCATTGTTTTTTTTTTCGCCATGTGTTTTCTAATATTGATGTTTGTAAATCACCTTAATTTTTTTTTAATACTGTAGTTAGTAACTTACAGGATGTCCCCGAAGATAGATTTAGTCTTATAAACTTTACTTTCTGCTAAGTTTGAGCATCTGTGGTGTAAAAAAAATGTATGAAACCTGTCTGGCCGACTATTGAAAAAAATTGCCTATTTCATAAGGATTCTATAACAATATTATACTAATAACTTTTTGTCATAAGTTACTAAGCTAGTTACATGAAAAAGTTGAAACAAGTATTCTACAAAAAGGGACACTTATTAAGATTTAAAATGTCATAATGTTACAGCAAATGCTCAAATTGTCCTCCTCTTGGCCATACAGGCCCTTAACCTTTTTATAAATGATCTCTTAAGGACACGATTATAATTTTTTCTCATATTTGTTGTGCCGCTTCGTGGACGCGTAGACGCAGCTCTTCAATTGTGGTTATGTTTTTTTGTATCAAGTATTCTTTTAAACACCTCCAGTAAAAAAAAACAAGTGGATTCAGATCAGGCGAACGTGGAGGCCACAATATTGGACCTAATCGGCCAATCTATCTTCTTGGATAACTTTCATTTAAATAGTTTCTCACTCGCACGTTTGGGCAGTCAACCCTTCCCCGCCAGCCGCCCGTGCCGGGACATCCACTGGTCTCCGGACACCCTGTATAAGAGCTAGATTCAAAATCCATGTCAGGTTCATCTAAAATAAAATGGTGACATTGTTTCTTATATATGCGCAGTTTCCAGACTAGACAACAGTCATATTAATGCCTAAAGTGTGGATAAGCTTTGAAATAATAAGAAGGTTTTGGCTTAAAACTACACCAATATGTAGAATACAATGTCACCTATTACAATCCATACACAAAACAAATTCAAAAACATTCCGTCATGAAATAATCAACAATTTTCGATTAACGCGAGATGGATTTTTAATCTACCTCGTATGCATACCACTAGAATCGAATTTAGCATTTGTTGTTAAAAAAAAACGTGTGGCACTCGGGGACTGCCGCGATAGCATATTTTTTTATCTTATGCAATTGTAATTATTTATTTATTTTGTATCACGTTGCCATGGTTACCATGTAGCTCGGCCGAGCGTAACCATGGTAACCATGGTGGGCGGAGTGGGGGGTGTTTGGTTTTATTTTCGTTACGGAATTTCTTGATTCGGTGGCCGTGCTCAAAGCCCGCGACAAAAGTTATGCAGTAGCCTAATAAGTTTGAATTTTTCAGATCGCCCGATATGTCGGAAAAGGGATATAAAACTGATAGGTGCAGCGTTACAGGAGCCAGCCACAATAACTTGCGAAGTGGATTCGTTCCCGCCGCCGGACACGTTCGAATGGGCCTTGAACAACTCAGCCGGTTACGTCAAAGTAGATAGCGTAAGTGGATAGCATTTAGTTTCGTTTTTAGGGGCTGATTTACAACCAGGGGTTGTACCATGAGTTCATAGAGGTACGTAAATACCACTATAATAGCCGTAACAGACGATCGAACCCGTGCCGCACAGTCAAGTTATTATTAGTAATGTCAGTGGTACGGCGGCGGTGCGACTCGATCGCCTGTTACAGCTATAACGACGTTACCAGATGTTTTTACTTAAATTTCAAAACAGATTCAAATGTTGTGAAGCGTTGAAGAAAAAAACGGCCAAGTGCGAGTCGGACTCGCGCACGAACAGTTCCGTACCATTATCTATACAACAGGTTTTGTTTTGAAAGGAAAATTGCGGATTACGAATTCCCAAAACATTGATCCCACTACTGAATATCCCGTCTGACGTGACTCTATACAGCCGATTCGAACTTCCACCGCCAACTAAAGTTCGTCAGTTTTTTCATACAAGGGAGCATAGCTGACATAATTTTGTATGAAAAACTGTCTCAACTATGTAGTTGTAGAGCTAAGCTTTACTCTAAGGCTAAGCTAGGTGTACGGTTGGCTTCATACAAAGATTGGACCAGACGGACAGGATCAGAGGTAACCTAGTTAAATTTGCTTCGCATTATTGATGAAGCCAAGCTTCTGTAATGGCAGACTAGAAAATTGGACTGACTTAAGGTAAATTCGTCACTGGGCTGTGTTGAAAATAACTAACTGTAGATCCTTAAGAGGATAGTCTCCATTCTCTTTCTCCATACAAACGTAGTTTACATTTTCCTCCCTGTATAAAGACATTCAAAGATAAATTCAGTTCTACAAAATAAGAACTTTTCGAACGAAAGCACGAACCCGTTTTGGCTTATAATACCGTCCCAGAACACCCTGTCTGCTGCCATAATTAGTGACCGCGTATTTACGCCGCCTTAAGCTGAGTTCTTTACGAACCCAACAAACCCTCCAACGATGCTTAAAGAGTTAAATCAAATTAGCTCACAAATCATTAACATTTGGTTAAAATGATTACTTTGAAAATTGTTAAGTAACCCTTGAAATTAAAGTTTATTAAATTAAGGCGTTGGAAAATTATTAGCTCCCATCTTGTTTTCGTCAGTTTACCTTGTTCAGTTATTAAAATTCAGAGTAAAAGTAACGCAATAAACATTTTTGTGTTAATTAGAGCTTGCGTAGGTCTAAGGGCACGGACACAACAAAACAGCGCAGCGTCATTGCCGGCCTTTATGGCGGGTGTATATTACACGGCTGCAATGCAGAAAGTTGTGTGTTCGATTCCCGCCCGGGTCGAGTATTTATGCTGAACCAAATATTTGTGAAATTCTACCAACCTAACCTAACTGCTAGCCAAGAGCAATATTCAGATGTGTTGGAGGCAACTAGACTAACCAATCGGAAAACAAAAACACAACCAGTCAGTCTATTGGCTAAAACCAACAGACTGACTGACTGACTGTGGGAAATTCAATGGCTAGCCAGTTCGTTAATTGTTGTTTACGACGTTAAGGCACGGAAATTTATCTAAGCTTGGCGTTAAACTAACGGCCTAGGCCATAAACTGGAGGGTTACTTCGGTTCGTTTCAATACGACAACGATACTGTCATAACGATGGTTCTACTGTCACCCTACTATCAGAATGTGACAGTAGAATCATCGTATGATAGTATCGATGTCGTATTGAAACGAACCGCAGTAACCCTCCTGGATGGTTGGTTACACTAGTTGCCTGCGACATATCGACAACATTAAACTATGGTTTATCGTGGTAACCTTCATCATAAAAAAGTTTACAAACCAATTTTCGGGCTTTCTTGCTAGCGGATAATTTTCTTGCGTTCACGGTTAAATTATGTCTAATTATCAAAGTTGTCTACGATATTTCTAACCGATTCAAAGTATTTTCGACGAAGAAAAAAACAGCCTAGACTAGTTGAGTAAAGAATTATGCGATACGCCATAGCCGTGAAAAAAAGACTAATTTTATTTTTACACAGTATTTTTTTTTTAATATAGGTAACAACAAAAGCAAAATGTAAATTGAGGAGTGTATAACCGACGCGACGCCCGCGCCGGTAAACAAATAAAATTGATCAAGTTGTCTCCCGGATTCAGAAAAAATACGTGGTTCAAATCCCGCCCAGTGTCTGCCTTTCGTTGTTTTTGTACCTAGATATATTTTTATTTAAATATTTCTTAAAAGTGAATAATCAATGAAATTAGAATTGTATGTAAAATGATCTCACGTGGAATTAACACAGACTGGACAATCACTTTACATAATCTACAGTCAATTTAGATTGTAGTAGTCGAAATCAAATGCGGGCGAGGTGACGGATGACAGTCCAAATGAAAACCATTGTCCTAAACCCGGCTTTGTTCCTGTTATCTTGTCACTTAAATCGTAATCTTTAGATTGTAAATTCTCTTTGGAATGGGGTTTTTTAATCGAAACTCTGAAAAGATTTAACTTTTAGCTCTAGAGAGGATAAATAAAGTGAAGTTACATTTTACCAGCTAACTGATAATGTAATTCTGTTGCTAACAAATCTCTATTGAAACTTTTTTTTTTTGTATTTGCGTCATTTTTTCAGTCAGTTTCAGACGCACTTGCTATTGCGATTGCAACTAGCGACTGTAACTATGAAAGGGAAAGCAACAATTTTATTTTAGTTTCAATCGAGATGTCACGAGGACAAGCTTAGTAATGTCTCCTTGTAACCAAGACTATTGTTAAATAGTTCATAAATTAAGGTTAGCAAATAAATAATAATACGCGAATTTGACCCAGCTAATTCTGTAGCTCCTTTAATAACAAATCACGATTGAAACTAATGAAATTGTTATTTTCAAGTTCACAGTTACAGCCGCTAGTTTTAATTCCAATAGCCATTTGTTATGTTGCCGTCGGGAACTTTAAAATCATAAAAATGACGTGAAATGTAAATACAATAAATTCATTAGTTTCAATTGAGTTTTATTAGCAACAGAATTACATAATCAGCTAGCTGTTAAAATGTAACTATATTAACAAATTGTGAGAAATAAAAAAGATTATTGATAAATTAAAATAGTAGTTATTAGCTGACGACATGTGACTGTTTATATTAAAATTTCATAGAAATACTTAATAACGAGTAGATATTTACTGTCGTTTGATATCAGTGAGATGATATCTTAATCTTTGTCACATTTAGGCTAGGTAATTGAGGCAACCAGTAAGGACAAGCCCTAAAACCGCTGTAGCTCCAAAGGTCACCTAAGTAGGGTAACTTTCCGTTATTTTTGGAATAATTACCTCCTGTTTTTAGCTCTGCAGTATTTAGAAGAAAGTTTTCCACGTTTTACGGAGTTTCCGATAATTTAAATCCTATTTTGGCCTGAGTAACATATTTTGTTCATATTCGAAACCTCTTCGATAAAATGGAAAAAAAAACCTTGGTATCCTGGCAAAATTTAATTAATTCAGATAAGTACCTTTAGGAAAAAATCTTCTAAGAACGTGTCTCGTAGCAACAGCGGCTTTGGCTCCTGCCCAATTATTTCAATTTACCACACTATATATACAATACCTTATTAATAAACGTGGAGCAAGGTCGGAGCCGTGAGAACGTGTTTTGTCTTTTTCCGTGGCAAGAACGTTCAAAGTTGACAGAGAGAAACAAAAAGTGGTAAATTTACTACGATTTTACTCCACATTTATAAGTAAAGCTAATTATGTCTTTCGAAGACGGTATAAGTCGAAATGGGGTTATCTAGACACCTAGTCGTACAACTTTTGTTCTGAGACTTATGAAAATTCAAACAATCTTTTGAAAATTTTAATGTTTTTCAAATTTGAAATTTAGTTTAATCCGAAATAAACTGTGTCTAAGAGTCAGAGATTTTTAAGTTGACCTATCATTTAATTTGGACTACTATTATCTAAACATGAATTAGGTACATTTTACTTTCATTTTGAACTATTTTCCAACCTCAAAATAAAAAAAAACCAAAAGTTGTTCGCCTATAGACGTCTAGGTACAACCCCTTTTTAGCTTAAACTCGTATTACCGCCAACAAAATACTACACCATTTATCTACAATCTTAAATTATGTAGACGATACCAAAAACCCTAAAAAAAAATAATTCCCATAATCAAACCGGCGGCAACATGATTGCAAAAAACCTAACAGAACACATTTATCACAATCAATTTCATTTTCAGGACCGTTTCTCAATCGAAGCTAAGGAAGGTAAATCGGTTCTAACATACACCCCGGTTTCGGAAATCGATTACGGTGTGTTGTCATGCAGAGCGAGCAACCTGGCCGGTCAGCAAATGTCACCGTGTGTTTACACGCTCCTTCCGGCCACTAGGCCCGATCCGCCGGCGAATTGTACCGTCTACAACCTCACACACGACTCTTTAGATCTCCTGTGTTTACCAGGTAACTTTGTCCTTTGATTCATTAAGGAAAGGTAGTGATGTTTATAGTTTTTACGGTTTTGTATCTAAAGGTACGAGTTGGCAACGGGCGACATGAGGCGGCAGCGGACGACGTGTCGCGGCGACACTACTGGTTTCGTACGTAGTCAGCGACAGCGGAATTTCATAGAAATACATTAGAAACCAGTAGTGTCGCCGCGACACGTCGTCCGCTGCCGCCTCATGTCGCCCGTTGCCAACTCGTACCATTTTAAGGGTAAAAACGGACTTTTACTAAGACTCGACTAGCCGTCTGTCGGTCTCTCTGTCACCGGGCGTAATCTCATGAACCGTGATAGCTTGACAGTTGGAATTTTCACAGATGATGTATTTCTGTTACCGCTATAATTTAAGGTAGCATGTTTTTACCATGATGAGTACATTTTGAGTATAATGGTAATCTATAAATAAAAAACAGGTTATTTGAAGCTTGGTTCGGCGTGAAAAAATTGTTTCTAAGACCGTAATTTCACATAGGTTGCGCCCCCAGCCGAACCAACGGGTAATAAAGTAATATCGTTAAACTATAAACTAAAAACATGTAACCCTCCCAGAGTCGAGTGAAAACACAGCGTACTAGTAGTTCGCCCGCCGGGCGCTACCAGTTACATTACTGCATGCAAAACGCGTGTCTTGAAATCTGAGCTTCATTTTTTTTATCATATAATTGATAATTATATATTATATTATATAATTGCCCTCCTTTTTGCCGAAGGTGGCTTTTCAAAGCCCATTGATTTCAACCGTAACTGCTGACTTGGATCTCGATGTGGCCAACAGGTTTTTGAACATTTTGAAATGTTCTAGAGTTAGAGCCATGCCAAGTAATACCACCTTTTCCAGTTCCACCTTCTTCTTCGACCTTCTTGTTGTTGACTAGAAAGAAGACAAAGTGAAAGCCCTATTTTACTTAATAAAATGCTTACGGCCAAATAAAGAATTATTTAAGTACGCCTCAAATTTTAAGAAGCGTTTCTGTTTTCGGTTGTTAATATAATAAAAGCAACGCGATTAAAACCGAGAAAATGAGTTTAAAATAAATCTAATATCGCAAAAACAGAAGTAAAATTTACAAATAAATAATAAAAATAGTTTTACAAATTCATAAAATGAAAAACTTTCATTCTTTCTAAACTTTATTACGCTACATCTCAATACCAAACAGTTAGAGTTTGACGCTTCGCTGCGTAGTTTTTAATTCTATCTCTCAAAGGCAATTTGCCACGGTCCGCCTCTAGTATGCTAATCGGAGCTTTTATTGCCTGTACTGGCAGCTTTCATTACGCTAGTACGAATACGTTTTTACCTTTTTGTCCACGATGGAATGGAGGAGGTATATGCGTTTAGAGGTTGTTCGTCTGTTTATTTGCTTGTATTTATCTCCAAAACGGATTGACCAATTTAGATGTGATTAATATTCTATTTTAAGTGCTTAAGCCTGCACTGGACTTTCATAGAAATATTTCAAGGAAACAATACTTCTGCAAAAACACAACGCACGATAGACGCAGGGCTGGATTCGAACCCGCATCTTACTCAAACCGGGATTACGACTTGAACCAATTAGTCTACCGACGCCAGAATCCAAGTCGAATCCAGCCCTGCGTCTATCGTGCGTTGTGTTGCAGAAGTATTGTTTCTTTAAAATATTTAGATGAAATTTAAATAAAATGTTTTATTAGTAAAATGTTTGGTATTCATTGGGATGTTTTTATTACTAATTTTAGGAATTGAAATTTCTGTCTAGTCTAGTTTTCGAGTTTAGCTAGACTTGGTATGCCACTAGGGCATGCAACCCGGTTTTTTCGGTTTTTGTATTCTTCATACGGCAACACTGAATATCGGCTTAAATGTTTTTTTTTAAAGAAAAAACCCGAAAACCCGGTTTTTTTCTTCCTCCTAGTTTACCTTCCCTATATGCCACTAAATTAAGAACACACAGATGTTCTTATGATTTTTTTCCAAAATGACAAATTACCTCGCTGCCAATATATTTTCAAGCGAAAAACTCAATAGAAAACTGCAATCCAGTGGGTTTACAAACAATAAAAAACCAAAGAATAATTTATAAAAAATATTTTATTTCATTGCAAACAAATAAAATACAGAATTGTGTTTTTACACGACTGCAAGGGAACTGGTATTTTTTCGCACAATATCTAAACAGCCTCTCTAGCAATTTATGCTGTGCGTTGATTCATCAGTCAGTTACCCAAAAAGCAAAAGCCAAGCATTTTATAGTTATAGATACCTACATCTACGAGTATATCTATGACATGATTTGTTCTGACAGACTTATGATTCAACGCATAGCCCATATTGCTGATAGTAGAGAGCTGAAATTTGGAGAGCGTGTTCTTTATATAATGAAGACATCCGACAAGAAAGGGATTTTTTGTTATTCCCATATCAGGACTTGTCCGAGTGAAACTGCGGGGCGCTGCTAGCCTTTAAATGTTATTTGCCACGACTAAACCGATTCCCTTAATTTAAATATCGTTAGATTCGTCTTATCATTAACAAGCAGTGCCCGCGACTTCGTCCGCCAACTTTTTTTAGGCTATAGCCTTCCTCAATAAATGGACTATCCAACACAGAAAGAATTTATCAAATCGGACCAACGGTTCATGAGATTAGCGCGTTCAAACAAACAAACTTTTCAGTTTTATAATAATAGAAAATATTTTTGACTTTGACAATTGTCCACTACATCGAAAAGATAAATAGATTGAGTGGTTGTTATTCGTATGTCAAACACAAATACTCTTTTTTCTTTGACAGGCTACGAAGGTGGCCTCCAATGTGTTTACATGGCCGAAGTGTGGGCTAATGAAGGACTGGTAGTAAACGCAAGTAACGGCATAGCGTCTTGGAACCTTAGACGTCTTGGTGCTAAGAGGCATCTTCGATTGGTTGTCTACGCAGCGAATGCTAGGGGACGATCAGAACACATTAGTTTCACTGTAGAAACTGCTCCGAGATTAGCGCCAAGAACAGGTGAGGGTTTGAATAATGATCAATGATGACCTTCTCCATCCAAAGTTTGCCTGAAACAGATAGTTTTTATTAACTTATTTTCTTCACTTTTTTTTAATTTACACGATTTTCGTCCATCATTTTTTTAGACCTACGGATCTTGATCGCGCTGTAGATAATCATTGTTTTTAATTACCTCGACGCTTCGGAAAACGGGTCACATCGGCCGTGTTTGCGAGGAGACACCTGAACATATACTTGCGCGAGTATGATTATCTACAACGCGATCTAGACCCGAAGTTTTAAAAATTACTTATTCTTACCTCTAAGATAAGATGTTAAGAGGTACATATTATTATGTATATGTAAATTGTGTGAATTTAAAAGTTTACAATATTGTTATCTTTTTGCAGAAGCACAAGAGGCATGGGAAGTGAATTGGGCTGTTGGAATAGTTTTGGCAGCAGCACTAGCTATTGCAGTTATAATTTGCCTTGCACTTGTAGCAACCAGGTTAATGCATAGGTCTAGAGATTACGAAGGTATGTTTTATAGAATACATGTTACTTTTCTGTTAGCGACTGACGCATATCAGTTGAATATTATGACTGGCTCTGACGGTTTCCGGTGCAACGCAGAAGGTTGCGGGTTCGATTCCCGTCAGGGACAATTGTTTTTGCTGACCAAATTTTTTTTTCTAGTTCTGGGTATGTTTTGTGTATCACTGTGTGAATTTACTAAAAAAATAGTAGCTACTTATGGTATGAATTATACCCGCTGTCTAGTAACCATATTCCAAGCCTAGTTGCTTAGTTCAGGGCTAGATTGCGATGTGTGCCACGTCCTGAAATATTTCTTTATTTCAGTTACTTTACCGACAATGAAAAACCAAAAAGTCATTGTCCCTAAGAGAAGTTCTCTAAACGGGCAAGATGAGAGAAACCCTGATCTGATACCTTTGAGTAAAGGTAAGCACTATTAAACTAATAAAATGTAAACTAGAAAGTTTAACCTTAGCTTACACAAACAGTTCTTTCAAAATAGGGTATTTTTTCATATAATGTATTATTTAAAAGGTTTTATATAATTGATATACTATCATTATGTACCAACATATCTATTATGTGTGTGTCGTTTATGTTGTTATTCATCTTAGTTCTTCTCTTTTATTTAGTTGTCGAGAAAAAGCATAAGTTGGGGTAGTAGTGTTTTGAAACGGACACTATTGATATCTCAAGTTTTTTATCAAAAATATTTTAAGTTTTTTGGGTGTTGGCATAGGCTCACAGGTCTATAGTCATCAATGGTGCCAACACCCAAAAAACATAAAATATTTTCGGAAGCGTCTTTTTTAAAACACGTCCGTTATCCGTCCCCACTCAGAAAACCAGCACTGCTGCTGTGTTTTTCATACTAACAGCAGCTCCATGCTGAGACTGCTTTTTCGGGCAGCGGCCTGATATTCTTTGCATAAGAACGCGGCGACTGTTACCATTTCCATACAAACTTAATACCAAAATAAATTATGAAAAATTTAGTTTTCCAGCGTAAATTACTAGTTTACATCTTATTTGTTTTATATTATTCCCAATAAAAAGTAATTTACGCTGTAAAAATGAAAAAAAAGTTTCTCCGTTTTATTTCATTTCGAATGAATATTTTGGAAAACCTTGTGGTGGGGACCCTACAAAAGTAAAATCTTAATCAGAATAATATCGATATTAAGGTAGACAGACAGACAGACAGACAGACAGCGAAGTCTCAGTAATAGGGTCCCGTTTTTACCTTTAGGTACGGAACCCTAAAAACTAAATTTTTCATAATTTATTTTGGTATTAAGTTTGTATGGAAATGGTAACAGTCGTCACGTTCACGTATTTGGTTTTTTAAGTTTTGTTTTATGAAATCATCTACTTTTTTATTTTATTTGTCTTGATGTGTAGTTGTGTGATTGTCTGAATATATTTATTTTCTTTTTTCTTTCTTTCTTTATTAATTCGTAAGCTAGTCTGTGTTCCGATCCGTAGGTCAGTGAAGCCACTAAGGAAGATTAAATCTTGTTCCACTGCCACCGTATTCATACTAATTTTTAGTCACGTGACTAAATCCAGATCGCTTTCGAAATCTTTAGATTCGGATATTTTGTCAAAGAATTGTGTCAAAAAGTTGTGTGCATGGAAAATTAATTTTGCTTTATGATATTCATACGAAACAGTAATTTCATACTATAAACTAGCTCTTTCATTCAAATAGGAATGCCTATCTACTTAAAATGTTCCATACAATTAGGATTAACATAAAATAATGAGACTACTAAATTATGTGTTGGTAATTTGAAACTCGTTTGTTAGGATGATGCTCCATTAGCGCTAGTTATTTGTTAGTGGATAAACTATTCTAATAACGTTGAATAGTTTATCAAAGTTTACTGGCGTTTGTATACGACTTTAACTGTAGGAGCGATAGATTGTTGTCGCAATCATTATACTAGTGTATGTCCAGTATTACGGGGATGTGGAGCTCTGGATTGTTGGAAAGCGTCCGTTGGAGCCAAAGCTAACACGTAGAGGCTCCTTTCAATATCATTTTTATCGCATTAAATATAGGCAAACAAATTTAAATAAATAATAAAATTTACAGACTCTATAAATGATGTATAATCCTAGTAAAATAGTATTAAAATTCTAGTTTTTTTTAAATATACTAAGTTATAATATAGTTTGTTTAAAGGGCATTAAGATGCGTACAGACATTGAGAGGTATCTGTTACAAATGGTGCGTTATATATGCCTCGCGATGTTTAGACTAGTGTGTTCACTGCAAGCATAATTATGTTCGTTGTGAACGCATTAGTGCGAGGCGGCGTTTGCGTACTTGGCTTGAGCATGTGTTACTCGGTACGCATACATGAATGTACCGTCGCTCGTCGTCCTCAGGCTGAGGCATGTGTGATAAGGTTATTGCGACTCGCTTCGCTATGTCTGTCCAAAGTCCATGGCTGAAAAAACCCGATCAAATTTAAAAGCCTGTATTACCAATGTGTGTCAGGTGTAACAGACTGATGTGTGATGAGGCATTTTAATGACACTCGAAATGCCATAACTAAAACTCAAAATACACGATGACACTTACACTTACACTTTACATGCACAAATTGTTTTATATGTGTGCTGTAGGTGTGGCCTGTTTTAGGTAAAGTGTCATCGTGTATCGGTTTAAAAAACCCGACCAAATTAAAAAGCCTTTAATAACAATGTGTGTCAGGTGTAACAAACTGACGTGTGATGAGGCATTCGCGACATTCGCCTCGCGATGTCTGTCTACTGCTAAAAAAACCCAACCAAATTAAAAAGTCTGTATTACCAATGTGTGTCAGGTGTAACAGACTGCCCGCCACAGCCGCCGTCCTACTCCGCAGTGGTCGCCACGTCTGGTCTAACAAAGAGTTCGAGCAGCACCCACACTCTCCCTCGCTTGCTCTCACCCACCACACCTGTGTCACACTCGCACTTCATCGAGCCACAGGTTTGAACTTAACTGAAGAGGAAAGTCTACCTACTTTTTCTCCCAACAAACGTAGTCAACTGTTATCTAGGAAGAAAACAGTCGACAACATTTTGTTTCAGGTTGTCCAGGAAGAAATCAGTCGTTTGGAAAGTTTGTATGGAGAAAAGAGTAGGTAGACTTTCCCCTTTTACTATATTCGTATCATTATAATCTTTCTAATGTACTTTACTATATACTTTGTAAATACTTTATCAAAATTGCTTAATCCGTTTGTGAGCAAAACTACCACAAAACTACCTAAAAACTAAATTCTACTAATCTACTAATCGTTTCAATGTGAACGTTTGTGTATATGTATGTAAACGAGAATGTTTTTACTACTTCCCACAAAAACTACTGAACCGATGAAGCCCGGTATGCACACATGAATCGCTTTACGCGATAAGGTCACCTATTTGTACACCATTTAATTAGGATATTTTTTTTACTATAATGGTTAACAGTGTTCATCAAGTTAGGTGTTCATCTATCTATCTATCTATGCAGATAGCTGGAGATCTGGATTAACGCATAGGCTTCTTTTATCTCGATATTCCCTCGGAATCGGTACTTACTTAATCGGACACACCTAGGATGCCATTTTAAGAACCGACTTCAATCAATAAAGGGTGTTTTTATTTTGCAGAGTGAAATTAGAGCAAACAGCGGTGTAGTGAGACATAGAGAAATTGTCACTACTCGGACACCGTTACTGGCGGCGCATCAAGAAAGTTGTGTGTAATAAAACCTTAGCTAATCATATCAAATTATGTAAGTTTTTCTAAACACCCTGTAAAAATAAAATATTTATTTATTAGCGCACTCTCGATTTAAAAAAAAGAAGTTTAATTAATAAGTTAAAAAAAATGACAATAGAAATTTTTGAATTAAAGTTTACTTAGTTATTTGAGAAATCCAAGTACGTACTCACGATAGGATAAATGTTTTGTTTTTAAATAACATGATTATTTTCACTTCTGAAGTTATTTAGAAATTAATAATCTAAGTATTTGGTATGTTTTTTTTAATTATTTCGACTACGATTTTAAACCTCGTTTCAGATGATATTTTATATCGAGTAAGACAAGGTAGTCATGATAAGGCTCTAAACAAACCAGCACGATTAGTCGCTTGAATCGAATTACTGGATTTATATAAAACTTTTATCTCAATGTTATCTATGTCTTCTTATCCGAGCGATGTTTCCGGTTGCATCCCTCTCGGGAGCTCGGGGTCCGCTAAACCCCAAATGTTTTTTTTTATTTGGGGTCGACGCAGTCGGTAAGACATCATTGACCATTTCTTCTGCAATTATTAGAGATGACAATATTTTTATGACCGGCCGCTTGCCTGACACCAACCTTCTTAGGGATCAAGCAGTTTATCCGCCACCGGGAATAACTTAAGCTTTGTTAATCTCCCTCAGATCTCTTAGTCGCTCTGCTAACTCTTAGCCGACACCCACGGGAAGAGATGGGGTAACCCTATTCTATGCTGGGGCTACACGGCATACCTACTATCTATGTATCTACTTATAATAAAGTTCTTGTTATGAGTAGGTCTACAATAAACTACTGCTGATGGCCTATTCTATATAATTTCAACATTGCATCATTTGACATTTTATGATAAAGTTTTCTTTACATTACCGTTTTCAATACATTTTTGAGGCAAATGAATTTCAGTTCCAAGATATTAGTTTTTTTTGTGTATTCTATGCAAGTGTTAAGATGTAAACATTATTTTCTGAGTATTAAACTACTCTTAGGAAAGCAAATGTAAAGATGTTGAAATAAAATTCTAATACCTACTTTAAAATAAATTCTAATTCTTTTAGAATTGACTAAAATGTAATTCCGAGAGCCGTATATCGGTTGCGCCTTATACTAATTCATAATAAGCATTTGTATAGAGCAACACGATGGAAATTGCGAGTGAGCGACTATTCGCGCTTGTTTGTACAGTGCTTAACTTTGTTAATTTCAACTAATAATAAAGAATTATATCATCGTTATTAGCAATTTATAGTACAGTTTTTCACACGCTGCACAGTGGGTCGTAAAAAGTGGCAGCGATGCGGATAATATTTTGCTCTCACTTCCACTTATTATAGCCGTACTTATAAGTGCTGCGCATCATTACTTTCGATAAGCAGTTTTAAAATTGCAACATTTTCACAGCTCTGACTTGACTATGATTTTTTATGACTTGGTGTGCAGCGAGTGAAAAATTGGACTATAGTAATTTTTATAATGGCGGATTGAACAGTGCGTTGTCTCATATAAATGTAATACTTATTTTGAATTTACAGCATTTATTGAATAAATGACATAATGGTGAAAATTAACAAAAAACTATTTTTCGGATTTAACCGCGTTGCTCTTTACCCGACTGCCGAAGAGGAGGTATGTTTTTTATAACGCTCGACGAATGTATCGAAGTTACGACTTGAACAGGAGGTCTAGAAACACCTGACTTGACATTTTTGATTATTTATAGAGCTAACATTTTCTTGGGTTTGCTACGGGAATATTGTCAATTAGAAATTAATTAGCCAAATATCATTTGTCATGTATTTCCATAACGTAGATATGTCCTGTTTCGACACCCCACAATTGATTATGAAAATCATATAAAATGTGAATATCTGGATGTGGTCGACTTTTGATACTAACAATAGGTACTGAAATAACTTCTGTGCTGAGCTGTTTAGTTTTCAAATGTTGTAAACCGATTGCGAAGTTTTACAATACGACTACCTCTAAACTATATTTTATATGAGACTGCTAACTTTTCAATCGTTCTAAACATAAGCACTATTAGGTAGATATCGTTGTAAATAGGTGATAAAGAATGAAAAATGACTGATGAATTTTTATTACTTTTAAATTGTAAGTATAGTTATAAATATTATAGTTATTTAAAAATTCGTTAATTTAACATCAAAAACAATGCATTATAGTTTATTTTCAATGTTATATATGTAACTCTAAAAGAGGCACAAACTACAAAGTGGCTCTAAGCTATATAAATGTACATAGGTACTATATAATAAATCTAGTATAATTTGTAAAAGTAACATAATGTTAGGTATGTACATACCTACCTACAAAAGTGATAGTGTCAGTCGATTATATTAAAAGTACATTTTAAATAAATAATGCTTCATTGAATTTATGCTCCTCATTTTATTTGATTCAAGTCAAATCCTACTAATATGAACGTTTTTGTAACTCAAAACTAGTTTGTTTGTTAATACTTTACGTAAAAACTACTTAACCGATTGCAAAAAACTTAGCATGCAAATAGCGATCTGAATTTTAAGGATATTTTTTTATCCCAATATTCCCACAGGATCGGGACTTACGAGTCTATGTTTTAAAATATCTATCACAATTTCGTAGCACAAAAAAATTATAAGCATTTTTCATAATATTAGCTACCCAGTGTTTCTTTTACGATACTTAGGTATTATTATTTTAGTAACATTTTTTTTACATAATAAACCGATTCTAATTCATTAATATATTATAGATCAATTTGTAAATATACCTAGAATAATAATTATTATAACAGTACATAGTTAAAAATAAATTATTTATTGTTGTACCTAATGCAATGGCGCGACTTTTTTTTACTTCATCGAAATAGTCGTAAGAATTGTGTTATATTTTTTGTTATTTTTTTCTTAGTCATGAACCGATTTGACCATTTGGGAATTAGCCAGTGTCAAGTATTTTATAATTAATGCAAAGTTATTTGCAGATAACAAAAACAGTCAAAACGTTGTTAAATAAAGTCGATTGTAAAAAGACTGCTAACAATTTAACAACATCTTTTTACGAAGTTACGTTACATTTTTTTTTGTTCAAGTCGTACTCCCGGTTTGAGTAAGATGCTGGTTCGAATCCAGCCCTGCGTCTATCGTGCGTTGTGTTTTTGCAGAAGTATTGTTTTCTTTAAAATATTTTTAACTTTTTACGAGATTTAGAAGCAACGGAAAAAGCCATGATTGGGACTGGTTTTCATTTTAACTTCACTTGTATGTACACTTTACCCAAACTAAATTGATGACGCTACTCAAATTTTATTAAACAATTTATCCGCATCTTAACCAAATTTCACGAAAATGAAAATTCAAAACTCATTTCCTCAACGCGTTTCCGCCAAAAGTCCGTTTTTGTTTATGTAAAATTAGTTTTCAAAGAAATTTAATCGAGGCGAAAGGTTATGCAATTATTTTTTAAAGTTATTTGTCGACAATGACTTGTATATTTGTATAAGTTTATGTCATTGAATGTTATTAATACAAGGTAATCACGGCGAGTGTAATATAGTCCGAGACGAAGTAGTTGTAGACGTCTGAAAATATACTTATGCTCTTCTACAAAATACTTATTATTAGGTATATTAGAACTACGGATCTAGATCGCGTTTTAAGATAATCGCGAGATCACAGAAATCGTGTTAATCTAAAAAAAACTTAATAAAGTTTTCGAACGTTTTTTAAAAAGTTCATTTATTTAAAAATCAATTGATTTTTGAGATTACAAACCGATTTTAAGTATTTGTTTTGAATCATTAGGTAGGTACGTAAATCATAATTTGTGTCAACAAAAGCATCAGAAATTGTAGTTCATTGTTTATAGTATAAAATTATTAGAATTAATTATACAATAATATTTAATTATTCTATTTACTTACATAAAATCAAACGTTTCAGAAAACACATCCATAATTATTTTCTTTGAATTCGAATTTTCTCACTTACAGAAGAACAAAAGTTGTTCATCAAGAAGTCTAGCACAACCTTTTTCGGACTACATTATTTTCGCATTGAATGAAAAAAAAAAATGATTCAGATTTAGATAAGCTAAATTATTAAGAAAATTAATGTAACGAATTCATATTTAATAATGTGATTCAATAAATGTGAATGAAGCAATATTGTTTTTTATTCTCTTTTTTCTTAGGTTCCTTTGTCGCCTCGAGAGCCATTAAGGTCATAGCCCACTTACACGACTCTGCTCCCACCCGGCAAAAATAATATAATTCAAATATGGGCTTTAAATATTGCTCTTTAGATATATTTTACACTGACTGACGAGCAGTCTGACGGCGGTAAGCTCGCTAAAAGCGAGCTGTCTGCTAATTTATGATGCCAATGTAAAATATATCTAAAGAACAATATTTAAAGCCCATATTTGAATTATATTATTTTTGCCGGGTGGGAGCTGAGTCGTGTAAGTGATCTATGACCTTTAATCTCATAAGGTCAGTCCACTTTGACATTAGCCAGCCAGGCCACAAAATAACCCCTACTCTCTACTAGAAGGTAGTTTTTATAGAAAGCGACCGAAATGGGAAGCCTCTCGATCGCACTCAAGGAGTTCAGAAAACAGTAATAAAAAATAGAATGAATGAATACGCCATCAGCGTAGTAACCTTGTAGATAAATGATAAATTTCTATAGGAAAAAGTCGGAAAGTGAGAAATTTACCGTATTTAGAGGAGATATTCTGCTCATCACTTCGATGATTTTTGTCTAGTCTTTACCAAATTTTTATGACACTATATTTTAAAAGGTAATTTTATTTTTATATTAAAAATCGATCTTATAATGCTGTGATATCAAATTTGTGACCCCCTTCCTGGGAGAAACATACCATCAACTATTAATAAAATTATCTCCCACAATAAAAAAAAATCTATAATATTCAGAACACATATACAGGGTGTTCTGTAATGAGTAAATAATCCTGCACGTGCGTATGCGGGGGCATGGCATGGATCCAACCTCTGAATTTCAGAAAAACTAGGTCACATTATGAAGATTCTAAAACAGTAGCCAAGTATGTACTTTAACCCGCCATCAGTCGCGCTGTATTTTGTAACATTGTCGGCCGCGTAGGGTCTGTCAAAGCCTCACGTATAAAATACTTCGATCACATATAAACTATAGATACACGGTCCCATACAAAATCGAAATCAAAAATCGGCACTACTTCAACGCTTACTTATACGGACATAGTACAGTTTAATGTAAACCTTAATCACTGGACAATAAGGTTGTAAAACACTTATGCACGACTGACAGCGATATGCCTTGTTTCGCTGTAACCGGCTGAAATATGCCTTGTTTTGACGGCTCCATTTCTAGAGCGGCGACCGTGCATCTATGTAGGTTATATATGATCGAAGATAAAATACATTTTTTTTTTATATAATATAGTGATTTTTGAAATTAAAGACATTTTTCGGTTTGAATCGCGTGGTTTTTATTACTTGAGCGTTGTAACAATGCTAAAAGTAATAAAAACCACGCGATTCAAACCGAAAAATGTCTTTAATTTCAATACAACATCGCGAAAACAGAAGAAGAATCTGTAGTGATTTTTGTTAAATATTTCAACGTATTTATTACCTTCGGGTATTAATAATTGAATGCACACAAAAGTATCTTATTACTATTATTTATTTTATAATAAGTCCTAGTTACGATAGAATATGCGAAATTTTGGTTTATTTTTGGCAAAAGTCATGATATTTATGCCATGCCCCGCATAGGCACAAGCAGGATTATCTACTCATTACGGAACATGCTGTATGCCTACCAAGTTTCATGACAATCCTCCCGAGAAATACAACTTGTAAATGCTTCACAGGTTGTATTTTCTCGGGCGATTTTCATGAAACTGACTGGTGAAAGAAAATTTTGAAAAACATGGATCGTCAAAGACAGTTCACTCGCTTGGTAAAAGAACTTCATGGAAAACCGTTGAATCGATTTCGAGAAAACTAAGTAGGTACGTCGATAGCTGGAAACTTGTAATTACACAAATGGTCTAAACAACCAATAATTATTAAACCATTATTATTACATAGGTATAGTTGCGTTTTGTAGTTGTAGCCATGTTGTAGCTGGTAAATACTAACTTTGTAATCATGGCAGCTTTTGCAAATTTAAAATTTCTAAGTTATGCATCTAAGTAATATTGATTTTATTGATTTTAATAAGTGTTTAGTGTGTTTAGTGTGTGTGTGTAGTGTGTAGTGTGTGTGTGTGTGGTATAAATGTAACTCAAACAACACATAACTTTAATCTCAAACATAACATTAAATAAAGCTAAAATATTAAAACTAAGCAAATATACAAATCCATACTAATATTATAAAGCTGAAGACTGAAACTTAACTGAGCTTAGCTGAAGCTACCAATATAAATAAAAGAATACCAATATAAATTTGATAAAGTCAACATCATTGGATACAAGTAACACTTCCACGAATCCAACTGTATGAAAAACAACATGTAATTAAATTTAACTTTCTAGACCTAAAAAAACTAGCCTGAATTAACTAAAAGCGCAATTAGGGTAAATCAGTTAAATCTTGAATCTGTTGGAAACGGAAGATGCATAAAAAGCAGGAGGAAGTTCCTACGGCGAGTCGTAACTAAGTTCCAACTTTACTAATTATTTACCGACCTCTCCGTACTAAAGCGATAAATAAATACAAATAAGAAACCTCTACTTGACTTTCAATTGGCTAAGTTTATACTAGAACTACTCGTTGTTGGGACATTGGATACGAAATTACAATCAGAAAAAGGACGGTAGATGCTGAAGTTCTTTAAAGTGGGGTATTTATCTTGTTTCTTGTTTTATTTTTGACTAGCTGCGTCCTGCGGTTTTACCTGCGTAAGTTCCGATCTCGTGGTGATATCGGGTTTAAAAGGAGCCTATGTTACTTAGGGTGCATGTTGCTTTCTAATGGTAAAAGAATTTTTGAAATTGGTTTAGTAGTTTTTGAGTTTGTTCATTACAGACACAAATACACACAAAAATACAAATCTTTCCTCTTTATAATATTAAAGTGTAAAAGTGTAGATAGTGTAGATTGTGGCACTTTTACAAAAGCCATGTTCACGATACTTAAATAATAATAAATAAATATTGCACGACGTTACACACAGCGCAATCCAGACACGAACTAAGCACTAGGCTTGTATTATGGGTACTAGACAACGGATATACTACATATTATACTTGTTTTTTTTTGTAAATACATACATAATATGATACATAGAAAACACTGAATATCCCATGTCTTCGGACCGTGGTGAGTCCTATGACATGTTGGTTTCCTCACGATGTTTTTCATTTACCGTAAGAGCGATGTTATTAGCGCACATACCATTTTCTTAAAGGAAAAGACATTGGTGCATACTTAGGTACATACTTGTTTGGTGAATTTGGTATATTTTATAGAGTAAAGATTTATTTGTTTGTTTGTAACGAATAGGCTCCGAAACTTCTAAACCCATTTCAAAAATTCGTTCTCCATTAGAAAGCTGCATTATCGAGAAGTAACATAATGCTACATTTGATTCCGATATTCCCACAGGAGTGGGGCTTATGTAGGTGGAACCGCGAGATCCATTTTGTTGATGAGATGCTTTTTAATTTTAGAAAAAATATAGAATGTTCAGTATTTAGGCTTACTGAAAGTGCCTAGCCAAAGCAGCCGGGCGTCAAAATTACAGAATTCAACTTGGCTTCAAAGCCGGCTAAAAGAAGCTATACATAACTACAAGCGGAGAAAAGTCGCGACGGAGGCGTGTGGCCGCCGTAGCGGTGCGAATTTATTTGTGACTGTCACCTACTCCGTGATTATTTTAAAGGATTATAAAGGACGCAGCAGAAATAAAAAGGAGAGCTATAGAACAATGGTTCAAACTAAGAAGCACTGGTCAATGGACTGGCAACTTCTATGACGAAGGCCACGCCAAGATCAGCAAGCACTACGAAGACAAACTATCAATGGTTCTAACAAATAATGACCTAATAAAGAAGGAAAGGACCTTTGATAAGAAATACAGAATTCACATAGGCCAAAGAGACAACTGGAGGCTGGATAGTGCAGGCACAGTCTGCTATACAGACGGCTCCCGGAAAGAGACAACAAAGCTCTCTGGCGCCGGTATCCATATCATATGTGAAAACGGAATAGAGATAAATAGAACAATATCCTTAGGTAAGTACGCCAGCGTCTTCCAATCAGAAATGTACGCCATAATGGAATGTGCTGAAATGGTAGGCCACCTAAAAGACACAGGCAAGGCCACAATTTACAGTGACAGCCAGGCGGCACTGAAGGCGCTCGGTAAGACAGAAACAACATCAGCATTGGTCAAGGAATGCAAGAAAAGACTAGAGGAACTATCCAGAATAATCGATGTTACACTTGCCTGGGTACCTGGACACGAGGGCAACACAGGTAATGAGATAGCAGACGAACTGGCTAGGAAGGGAGCCGATGAGAACCAGATGGGTCCTGAACCCAGGCTGCCAATTGCCCTCAAAATTACGAAGGGTGCAATCAGCCGAAGCATAACAGCGGAAACAAATAGGAGATGGACATCCTCACCTGTCATGAGACAGTCGAAGATATTCATCAAAGGGCTAGACTCAAAGAAAACCAGTCGACTGTTAAAACTCACAAGAGATAACATGAGACTTGTTATAGAAATAATAACAGGACACTGCCGACTGAACAGACATTTGACACTCATAGGCGTGAAAACAGATCCCACTTGCCCAGAATGCATGGAGACAGAGGAAACCAGCTTCCACTTGCTCGCCGAATGTCCCATGTACTCACTAATACGATGGGAAAACATGGGAACAGATCTACTAGAAGCACAGGACATCGAAAATCTGAAGGTGGAGCAGATTGTAAGGTTCTGTAAAGAGACAGGTAGGTTCGACAGAAAGCCGTGATTGCCGGGCGTCCCTCGGCCTCCCCAAGGGAGGGATAGGGGAATTGGGTGAAATGGCCCTCATGGAAGGGCAGATCACCCGCCCGGCTCGCGGCGTCCCCTGCTGGAAGTAAGTAAGTAAGTAAGTAAGGACGCAGCAGCAACACATACTCACAGGAAGCAGGACTGGAAGCAGTGGACGGATAAAGGCTGAGATGATGATGGTAATGATGATAAAGGACGCTACGGCTATGCGCCTCCGTAGCGACTTATCACTGTTAGTCAGTGTCTAGAAACAAAAAAAAACAATCTTCTTCTTCTATCTTCTTATATATAAAAATGAAACTTTTCCGTTGTCACGACATAGCATGAAAACGGCTTGACCGATTTGGCTGTTTTTTTTTATGTAGTTTTCTAATACTCTGTACAAGGTTCTTACGGAAAAAAATATTAAGAAAATCTCTCGGAAAGACTCAGAAAGGTGGTACGAAGTTCGCCGCGTCAGCTAGTAAAATAATAAAACCCAAGAATATATATAAAAATGAAACCCGTTTTCCGTTGTCACGACATAGCATGAAAACGGCTTGACCGATTTGGCTGATTTTTTTTTTGTAGTTTTCTAATACTCTGTACAAGGTTCTTACGGAAAAAAATATTAAGAAAATCTATCAGAAAGACTCAGAAAGGCGGTACGAAGTTCTCCGGGTCAGCTAGTAAAATAATAAAACCCAAGATCAAACTACGGCTATAGGTATCTAAATTAATGCAATGACCTTAAACGTTCCAAGTTAACAACCTATCGAACAATAATTTCGAAAAAAGAAAGAAAATTAAACAAGAAAGTAAGAAATTTTATTACTCTGCCCTGAGAACGGCGAACAAAATCAAGGTATTTGCACCGAAAAAGGATTGAACAAATAGTTAAGTTTAATAAGCAAAGTTTAGACCGTGCTACCAGCAACACGGCGAAATTCCGATGTTACCTTTTATACGTTCAAATTGTTAAGTGTAATCGCTCGTTTACATAGTGCGAGTTAACTTGCGAGCTAGCATACATACGAGTCAGTCTGCCGAGTTAGTCTGCCTAGTAGCTGCACTGCACTGCATGTTGGGTGGGGTTAGGCAGGTTGTGTGTTTGTGGATGTCATTCCGGTTCCACTATAGTTCTTAATATGCGACAATAGAAGTCACATAACCACTGTAAAAAAAACATAAATTTCTTGTGTCTTCTTCTCATTGAAGGTCTCGTTCCAAGAACTCATTACGATTCAAAACGATCATTTGAATATCTTATTGAATAAACATAGTTTTGAATTCGAGTTTCGATGTTACTTACGAGGAACTCCTACGTACGTATGTGTTGGTGTTGGAACGTGCAAGCTACTAACGTACAAGTAGCTGTCTACTGGCTAGCTAGTAACTTGCACTGTGTAAACGAGCTATCGGATTTGGGTATAATAGTTGTAGGGAGCTCGTTCAAAGAAGAGTTGTGACGCAAAATACCTTTGTAACTGGTGTCTATTCTACGGTATTGATTGATTGTTAAAAGCTTTATTGTACCAAAACACAATGAAAAAATATATTCAGACAGTATTTTAAAATAAGGTAAAGTATAATGGGCGGCGATCTCTTCCAGACAACAAATGAAAGCACGTTAAAAAGAAGAGGAAGCGAACATATTATTATAATACCCAATTGCGACGCTAATTTTCATCTGCACAGACAAACTGGTATCGGGTGCCTTCGTAATAGGTAATAAAAAGTGTTCTGGTATTATCTGCAAATCCAAAGCTCAATGCCCACAGATATTTCTTACCGGCTCTAGGTGTCACTGTTTAAGAGGATAATCTCCATTCTCTTTCTCCATACAAACGTAGTTTAAATTTTCCTCCCTGGATAAAGACATTAGAGCATATATGTTTATGCCATAAAACCTATATCTGTCATGACAATGCATCTACCTTTTTATTTTTTTTTATTTTCTAATTAAAATAATAATAAAAAAAATAAAAATAATAAAATTAAAAAAATAAAAAGGTAAATGCTTAGTCATGACAGATATAAGTTTTATGGCATAAACATAGTTGCTCTAATGTCTTTATCCAGGGAGGAAAATTTAAACTACGTTTGTATGGAGAAAGAGAATGGAGACGATCGTCTTAAGTGAACTAAGTATATCTAAACTATAATAATTATGTATCAATTTTTTAAAATATTTAATTAGTATTAGTTACATAAAAAATCTTACCATTCATCATTGATCTGAACCATACAGTAGATTGGACATCAGAAGGAAGAAAATTTTAAAATTACATGGTTGTTTTCACTACAAATATTATCATATTATAATACCAATTATAACGGGGTATTTACCATGCTTTAACTTGGTTTTTGACAGTAATTTCAACTGGCCTGTCTCGTGAAGAAGCCAGTTGAAATTACTGGCGAAATATCGAGCTCCGTCAAAAAACAAGTTTAAACATGGTAAATACCCCGTTATATAATAATATTTGTAGAAGGAAGACAGTTGTAAATAAACAACCACTGTGGTAACGCAACCACAAACTCAATAATAACAATAAATATAAATATTTGTATAAATATTTAAAAAAAATGTTCTTTTATAAATATTTGTGTCTGGTCTGGGTGTCCCTCTATGTATAATATGTAGGTATGTATTTACAAAATAAAAATAAATATATGTAGTATATCCGTTGTCTAGTCACCGTAACACAAGCTTAGTCGCTTACAACGGGGCTAGATGGCGCTGTGTGTTGTTCACAGAATTTATAGCCGCTACAGCGCTGACAATATTATTGAGTATTGCTACAGGCGTTAAGATGCAGTCGATGAATGACGAATAAAACAACAAATACGGCCGACGGAAAGTGGATGGGAGTATTGGCGACTTATTTTTAAGTACATTACCTAAAATATACGTGAAAATCAGCTAGGAGAATTAACGTGAGGTAAGTAATTTTTTTATGTATCTTGATCACCTGATATCTCAGAATTGGCCGTCGCAGCAGGCTAGCAAGTAGGCATGCGTTCTTAGTACATACTAACACTACTCAATCGACCACATTTCGTTCGTCAGAAAATACGTGATGTCTGCCACTTCTGGGATCTCACTCTATACGGTCTTACTTACAAAAATCTCGTTATTTAATTTATAGCTATGTCCATAATAGCTCTTATTCACAACATTAAAAAAACTTTACTTACAAACGCTGCATTACGCCTTGTTAGCTATACGAACGTTTTCGTATTTTATTCTGGTAAGATTGCAGTTTCAGATGATTTTTTAACGAAATCGTTCATTGTTTTTGTAAATTTTTCATTTTAAATCTGTCAAAATAAAGATTTTTGTTATTGTCAATGTCAAATTTCTTACTTTTTTTTTCAAATGAAAAAAAATTGCTGTTCAACATCCGCCATTATGTAACTAAACGTAAAGTTACGATGGTTCTAAACAACCTGACCCTCAAGTTTAATTTGACAGCTACTTTACGATAAGCTTACGTAGTGATAAACTTTATGTAGCGTTTGTAAGTAAGATTTAGCCTTAATCAACTGATATTACATGCGTAAAGAGTTATGATTTATTTGTAAGTAAGGGGGTTAAAACGTCTTTCATTGATTTTAAAAATAGGTCACCATGTGCTTGTCTACAATGCTCGACACAAAACACAGCAAACCGCATTTAGTTACGTGACGAATTCTACTAAAGGGTGGCAGGGAAGAGACCCCATCTATATCTATACTAATATTATAAAGAGGTAACGTTGGTAACATGTATGTATGTATGTATATTGGGGGTAATCTCCGAACCTACTGGACCGATTTCAAAAATTCTTTCACCATTAGAAAGCTACATTCACCCTGAGTGACATAGGCTACTTTTGATCCCGATATTCCCACGGGATCGGGACTTACGCGGGTGAAACCGCGGGAATCTGCTAGTTTCGAATACACACAGTTCACTGCACGCCTTGTAGTTTAACTATAGGTAACTTAAAGCCCTACTAAAGAGTCCACTAAAACAGCGATGCTTTCAACTTATAACGTCTCATAGCCTCTTTGGAAGTACTCCGAACGTCCGAAGTGCTGTTTTATTAAAACTTTTATATTGTCGTTTTGTTTACTTGTTAGGAGGTAAAAATTACGGCTTCAGCTGGTTAACTTCGCATTGTTATTGTTTTTATTTACGTCTCCATTTTCAGACACGTTTGGCTAACTGGTGCAAAGTTAATTAATGTTTATTAAATGGTTATTGTATGAGTTTTTCTATAGAAATACTTATTCTTTGCTTATACAACTGAGGGGTTGGTTGTGCTGCAGAAGTGTGGAAACCTACAAAATGTAATTAATTTTTAATTTATGCAAGTCCCACGTTTTTTCGTATGATGTTTTCGTTTCTTACAATATTCTAAAGAAAGTTTTTAAGAAAGTTTTCGATTATTTGCGTAAATTTTGTAGTAAATATTTTGAAAGAAGGAGTGTTTTTAACAGACTTCAAACACTTCAAAGGAGTTGGTTTTCAATTCGTAGCTAAGTTTATATTATTTTCCAATTACTCGAAGACGACAAATTCGATTGAGATAATTCTTGTTTTTTTTTGAAGATAGTAGCTCAAAATTGGTTCTATAAAAGCACCCAAAAATATCTTCCCGGATGCTACATTTAGAGTTCTTTAAGGCCTGTCTTATATTCAGGCCATTTAAAGGCCGCACAAGCCTATTAACGCACAAACAAAGGGAGACAAGAAAACCTGAAATTCTCCCCGCGCGGTGGCGGATAAACTGCTTGGTCCCTAGGAGGGTTGGTGTCAGGCAGGCAGCCGGCCGTATAAATGTTGCCAAATCATGTGTTTGCAATACAAATAAAATAAATAAATCAATATTGCATGACGTTGCACACAACGCAATCTAGCCCCAAACTAAGCACTAGGCTTGCACTAGGCTTATACTATGGGTACTGGACAACGGATATACTACATAATTTTACTTTTTTTTTTGTAAATGATATGATACATAGAAAACATCAAGACCGGAAACAAATATTTATGTATTTGTAAAAATATGGATAATGATTTGATGATTGATGATTTACCTACTGCACCGACCCCAAATAAAAACAACAATTTGGGGGCTAGCGGACCCCGACCGGGAGTCCGACTGAGTTGCGACCGAGAGAGATGCAACCCCAGAAAATCGCTGAATGAAAAGAAGAATCAGGTTGTACAACAAAAGCGCCACATACCTAATCAGAGTCCTTCTGAAAGCGATTAAAACTTATAGTAATTTATCTTTGTTGTCGATATTTGGGTGTAAACAAACTCGATACAACAAACTATAGTTTTTGCTAATCCCAGCTTCAATATAAGTTTTAATTGGTTAAGGGTGATACTTTGTAATGTGGTTTCATTCGTTAATTGCTTCGAAAAGGTGTTGGGGTTGCCTACCTGCCTATGTCTAATAGATTTTATTTGTAGTTTTTTTTATAGCAGTAATTTTATGGATAGGTCGCATTTTGACTTGTTTTTCATAAGAAGTGTGTTTAACGATGTAAAAAATTATCATAATGTTACGGCAGGCGTCATAATCATCATAGTTCCCCCAGTAGCCAATCAACTACCATCACATCGCTATTAGCCCATGTTGTTTTCATCCGTAGATTTCTCTATAGTTCTATCCGATCCGGTGGTTGTCCTTGGCTGTATATTATAGTGCAGACATGGATAATCGCCGGCTTGGTGTCCACTTCACTCGAAAACTATTGCGAGTAAAATAGTTATTAATAAGGGATTCAACGTGTTGGCTTCAGCTTTACGCACGCCTTCCAAAGGTACGGGGCTCCATAGTCCCTTCTGTTATACTTGACGATTTATTAATATAGTATAATAATACATTAGTCTAACACTCTGTAGAATATACCTACTACCCAGCTACCCAGGAGCAGAGTGTTTTAAAAACGGACCAGCGTACTCAAAACATACGAACATTGGAACCTTTTTTAACCGACTTCCAAAAAAAGGAGGAGGTTCTCAATTCGTCGGGATATTTTTTTTTATGTATGTTCCCCGATTATTCAAAGATGCCTGGACCGATTTGGATAATTCTTTTTTTGTTTGAAAGGAGATATATCACAGTTGGTCCCATAAAAAATTGGTGAAGATCGGATGAGGATCTTCGGAGTGATGAACAGGATTGCACCTCGAGAGTGCTGCAAAGTGCTCAGTTTTTGATTTTCACCAGTGGAATAAGGCCATAAAGAATAGATACCGATGAATAAGAATATGGTTTCAGAGTCTCCACATCTGAAACCACCTTCTCATCACAGAACTCCTCAATGGTTAAAGTTATGGATACAATTTTAATGATTTTAGTGGTAGTTGAAAGTAGGTATACTAAAATGGATGAAATAAAAAAATAATTTAAAAAATTAAAAACAGACTTCAAAAAAAAAAAAATTAAAAACCGACTTAAAAAAATCATAAAATAACCTCGCCTACGTACAGTGCCACCGACTTATCTGTTATGTAATCTGAAGTCGGGCAGCCAAACTACTTACAATCCTACTCAACCAACCCAGTAAATCTGCCCGACTTCAGATTACATAACAGATATGTCGGTGGCACTGTACGTAGGCGAGGTTATTTTATGATTTTTTTAAGTCGGTTTTTAATTGGAAAAGCGTTTCGTTTTTACCTTTTGGATACCGAACTCTAAAAACACCTAAATCAGCTAAGCGGTTTTTTTTGTATTCGGTAAATATACATTAAAATATGTACTAGGTGCATCTATGTAGGTAATGGCCAAATATAGACGCCAACACCCTTACTTATAAACAATTATTAAGTTTATGTAACGTTTGTGTGTTAACTTTGAATCTTCATGTCACAGTAATAGACAAACGATACATCTTAGATAAAAACAAATAAGGGCAGATACGGTACCTAGCCACGGTAAATGAGACGATAAAACTGCGTCAGCTGACGCACTAGCGGCAGTCGTATGTGAAACCGTTATCATGTGAACACGTACTGTCACACTGTGATTCTTAGCTCATTTTTCGACTACGCAATGTTAGAATATACCGTATCTTCCCCTATAAGAACATCATTGCGATACATTGTTTATGCAGCTGTTTATAAGTAAGTAACTCCTTTTTTGAAGTCGACTAAAAATATTAAAACGAAAATAAAAAGTAAGTAAAATACATTCCAAGAACTAGAAACAATAAAGTAGAAGGCTCCGATACCTACTCGATATTTCCGCGAACTAAAAATAGGAAAGAGGAAAGCCACTCGGTACCAGTACCCTCACAAGAGGCGAGTGTCTCCATGTGACGTCACGCGTGACCGACCAACCAACCGTAGGGAGTCCGTTCAAGGGTCACATTGTCTATTCACTTTATCTATCAAAGGTGAGTGAATGAAATTCTCCGGTGAATTTTAAGTTGTATTGTCAGATCGCTTTTCCAAATTCCGCCTACCTGCCCCGACGCTTTTACCGTCGATGGTTTTATTCAGATTTTTTTAATACTTATCGCTTGAAACGATTTTATCGTTTTTATATTAGGAATCTGTTAAGTTATGCGAGCTCTTTGAATTTCTTTTAGAAACGTTCTTTGGCGTATTATTTTATGGTGTTAATTGTTGGTTTTAAAGGTTATATTTATATTTACAATTGTTCCGCTAATTGGTTTAGACTGTAGAAGATATAAAAGTGTGGCATTCATAAATTAAATATGAATAGCTTTTTTTAAAACCAATAAAATGAATTTCTATTAATTTTTGTATGTAGCTCAAGGCTATTTTATTAAGAAAATAAAGCGTAGCGCTTGCGTAGTCTAGTTGGTATAGACGTTGGGGTACTGACCCAAAGACGCGAGTTCAAGCCTCGCCGCAAGTGAAAATTTTTGAATGCTATTTTTCCTTGAAAATAAATTTACCAATAAAATGTTTAAAAATATTTATTAAATGAAAAATACTGGGTACTGCAAAAACACAGTCAGCGCATGGCGGACTAAAGACGGGAATCGAACCACGCCTCTTTACTCAATCCAGGAGTACTCGTAACATTTTAACCAGTTATACCACCACCCACTGACACCCTGAGTTCAGCTCATGCACTCTTATGCACTTAAAATAAAATTGAATAATAAACTGTTTGTTCGTAAGAGACTCACTATTTATACGTTTGAGCAAAATCGTTTAGCAGAATTTAATGCTAAATGATTAGCCAGAAAGCACCTCCCCAAACCAACCTATAACTACATACCTACCTACAATGCACCGGGCCAGTTGTACTGTCATCCCTGCACAGGACTTTTGAAATCGATTTCGGTTTTGCGAGTCGCCTTCGTCCATATAATCTATACTAATACTAGCTGACCCGGCAAACGTTGTTTTGCCTTATGAATTATAGATAGTAGCCGATTCTCAGACTTACTGAATGCGTATGTGAAGTTTGGTGGAGATCGGTGAAGCCGTTTCGGAGGAGTATGGTAACTAACACTGTGACATGGAAATTTTATATATAAGATTATGAAGAGGTAACGTTGGTAACATATATTATGTCTGTATGTATGTATATTTCGGGTAATCTCTGAAACCACTTAACCGATTCCAAAAATTATTGCACCAATAAATAGTAAGTTACATTATCGAGGAGTAATCAGTCATAAATAGCCAGGTTTCGCCGTCGACGGATACGTTGCAGAGGACATCATCATCATTGCATGTTTGTAGGTATATTATTGTTAATTTGAGACACAAGGATAATCTGATTGTGCCCTATAGTAGGCTACTGAAAATAAGTAGGTAAGTCATTCTGTAGCACTAGTGTACTTTATTATAATAAACTATTTAAAGACGTATGTGACATGCCCATTATTGCCCATTACAAGATTAAAAAATATATTAAACTCAAATTGTTTAATAAGGCGTACTATAGCACATCATCATATTTTGATGAAAATAATCCACGAAAATGATTGTTAACTGTTTCAATTACAAATATCTGTATTATGACGGTTGTAATTTAACACATGATCACAAAAAACCCATAAGTTTCTTGTGGTTTCTTCTCTTCGGAGGGCGCGTTCCAAAACACAGTAAAATCTCGACATTTCTAAACGTTTATGTAACTTATACATCGTTCTTAATTACCAAATATATTTGACTTTGACTTTGATCGCCCTGAAATCCCTGAAAAATAAATTCGTCCTTCCATCTGCTGGATTCTTAAAACTACAACGTAAACCTACCCTGTACCTACAGTGTATGTACGTATGTATACCTACTAATATTGTGAGATAAGGAAGAAAAGGAAACATTTACTCAGGTTAGTGCACTTAGACGACCTAATACGGACCCACATTCGGTTCGCTCGTAACAGACAAACAAACCTACACCTGGGAACGTTTATTATATTTGTACAATAAAACCTTCAATACAGAGCGAAATGAAAAAACTTTGTTTCGCCACAGAATGTGTTTCAAATTATGGTTACAAAGTAACCAATAAAGTTGGGTTATTTCGTTAGGAAGTTAAAAAGAGAAATGTGAGTTTTTGCCTATAGGAGAGTTAGCCGATTTGACAACGATGTGAATCACATAATCACTGCAAAAAAAAAACCAGGAATCTCTCATGTCTTCTTTTTATGTGGAGGACACGTCCCGAAGACACTAAATTACTTTTAATTACCACTAAATGGTTTTTTGAAATCACCACAGGTTTGGGATCGAGCTAAATATTATTTAGCTTAGAGTCAGTGAAAAGTTATTATTTCAAAGTAGTTTTTAAATGGAGCTTCATATCAAGCAGCCAATAACGAAAAAGAAGGACAAGAAGAGAGAGAAGTTTTTTTTTTCTTCAGCATATAACGGGGCATCGCTGCCAGTGTCAAGTTTTTTTTATGAGACAGATGGCGATACGAAGTGCGCCGGGGAAGAAAAAAAGACAAGCAAAAAGACAGAAGACTTACGACTTAGATTCAACATTTTGGGACTCTACCAATCTAATGGACATCTACAGTTACTGACAAAAGACAGGTATAATAGACGATAGATGAACGTTTGGCTACTATCTCACCTGATGGTAAGTGATGATATTGCCTAAGATGTAGCACGCTAATCTAGAAGAAGGAAGACGGCAGTGGAACTAGATCCGTCTTCCTTAGGGGCTGCACCGGCCTACAATATTGTAATCAACAAAGTAAGACCAATTCCAGACTTCATAACAAACATAATAAACCTCCATAACACAATTCCCCGTGTATCAAATTAAATTACAGACACCTTAGTTATAGACCGCGGTGTAACATTAATGTGCAATTCAGACTATCGACTTGGTGTCGGGCGATCGTTTAGTAGGTGATAATAACCTTTAACAAAATCAAATTAAGGATAACTATTTTACAAGGAGAAGTGTATCTTCAAACATCCTCCCGTGACGGGGTTCGAACCCGTGCCCTTTGCTTGCTGGGAGAGTGCACTAACTATTATGCCACACGGGAACCCACGTGATACGGTGAATTAATGAGGATGCATGTTTGTATTTGACTTATATTTCTAATAGAATGCCCTCAGCAATATTGAGTATAACAGCACAGATATTCTTAATTTTGTCGATGTCACAACAAAACAATACACAACAAAAAAATTGGGTTTTGATATAATATGTCAAAGTACCCATAGTTTCTTAATATTATTAAGAAACTTTGGGTACTAACTACCGAAAGATAAGAACATGAGATACATGAAGTTAACAATACGTTGTTTTCAGCTCATTTAAAAATTGATCTCTCAACCCGAACCTCCTAAACAAAACTAAGTTAGTTTAGCTTAGCTCTTCCACAATGTTAGCAACGGGCGTTCAGTCTCATCGCCTGACACAAAAACCTATGATCTGCGAGGAATACAACTAAAATACCTCACGTGATGTAATGCTCAAACTTTGGCCATAGAACGGGTGTAACGACCACGAAGTAAGCTATAGGTTATCAAACTGAAACTTTACTAATTTAATGCGAAACAACTATGTTGGCGATAAATATGAGTTGTTGCTTTAAAAATCATAGGTCTGATATCTAATATCTTCCTATTTTGTACTATTGTGCTGTAACACTGTCTCAAATTATGTCATTAAATGTTTTTTACTTAGACTCTCTTGAAGCGACGCGACAGCGACTCTCTTGAATCGGCGCAGTCGGTAGGTTTTCAAATTCCACTTATCTCTTTCCAGTATGAAATACTGATGAATTAGATATAGAGTGCTTTATTCGATGCATCAACAAATTGAATCGCAAAGTCCTATTTATGTAGCGCTACAAAACTACGGTCTCGTAAATAAAAACAAAGAAATATAAACATAGTCTTAAATTAGATCATTAAAGCGATTCACTTGAAACCGGCGCAGTCGGTAGGTTCCAAATTAAATAACTTCCACAATATAATGCCCTATCTCTTTCCAGTATGAAATGCTGATGAAATAGATATATAGTGCTTTATTTGATGCATCAACAAATTGAATCGCAAAGTCCTATTTATGTAGCGCTATAAAGCAGCGGTACAGAATTACGGTCTCGTAAATAGAAACATAGAAATAAGTCGCCTCGTATATCTCGAACGGATGCATTTCAGAATAAGATTTGCAAATACATTGAAGATTTCTATGTGGGAATACATTTTGTTGGTAAATATTGTTATTTGAATACAGAGCTGCTTATTTTAAAAAAAAAATTCATTTCATCAAAATTGGAGTGAATTGAAGTACTGGTCGCGCATATTGTTTTTATTGATTGCTTCCATGAAATATTTCAAAATTGATTACTGTTGATTTTTTAGAGTTTCAATAGAAAATGGAGGTAGACTCTGCGGTGGGATAGAGTATAGAAGGTATTTACGTACTTTGTTTTAAGTGAATTTTGTAAAAACCCAAAATTAAATACTTTATTATTAGATATATAGAACACTTGGTCACGTAAAAAGAAAATTTAATACAATAGGGAAAACCTAAACAAAAATAATCAACAGATAAAATAAAATGAGTTATTCCAACCAAGACCTTTGTACTATAGCACAGAATACATAAATACTATAGTCGCAAAGACAACGCAACGTTGCAACGTTGCGTTGTCATTAGATAATTAAAAACACACGAATAAGGCTTAGAAACAACGAAAATATGAATGTTATTATTCATATTGTCATAGTTTCATAGGTAGGTTTACATTTTTCATCTGATTTCGTGATGTTAAGTCAATTGACTTAGACCGGGCACACTTTGGAAACGTTCGTCCGAATTTTAGTCGTGCGCTAACTTACGCTAGCCTAGTAAGTACCTACTATGGATGCGCGCAGACTGTATTCGTACGACTAATTCGTATGCAGTCTGCGCAGTTTCATAGTGTTAGCATTAGCGCACGAATGAAAATCGTACGAAAACATATCCAAAGTGAGCCCGGCCTCACGCGGATAAACCATGGAGTGCGGGTAGTTTTTCATAAAGAAAAAGTCATCGGTGGCGCGGTAGAAATCATGATCGATCGAAATTTCAGAATGAAAGTTGAGGTAATCTACCACTAGACCAACTCCGCTCTTAAAAATATTTGAATAGAAAAATTCTTCTGCAAAAACACAACTCACAATCAACGCAGAGCGGGATTAGAACGCATCTTTACTCAATACGGGAGTAATGACTTGACCAATTATACTCGTATTTATATTCAAATCTAAGTAATTACTTGTCTAAGTAATGTGTCTGTCACATTCTCGCTGACGTTAAAAATCACGAGAAAGAGCGAGACAGGGCATTGCTTGGCCAAAGCATTAGATTAGATTAGATTTGTCTTAGATTTGTCTAAAAATACGGGTGTTAGTCTACCGGCGTCGGTGACTCATACGCTGAATCTTTGCATTCTGTACCTTTACCATCTAACACAACTTTGGCATGTTTGCGGCAGTACCAGGCACATAAACAGAATACCGCTCTTAAAGCTAGGTATAATTTTGGAAGCCCAAAAAAAAATATTTTGACGAGCCATCTCCCAATACCACTTAAAGTGAGAAAACATCTCATTTTGAGACAAAACACGAACGTTCGGTAAACACGTGTGAATAAGCCATTCCTCTAGCGTCACGCGCAACCTTGTTTATCGTGATTATCCGCTACGTTACCCTGTTCCTCGAGGTACGTAAAACGGAACGACATCTCCTTAATGTTATGTGTCTCATGGTTTTGTTTTTGAAGAGGTGAAACGAACTGGGTTTTATGGTTGATCGTTTTAGTTTTTATTTAAGGGGTAACGTTTATTGTGTGGGCGGAATGTTGATGTTAAATGTTGTGGCGGTGTTAAGTTTTTGGGTTTTGTTGCCTTTAAATAGAGAGGGTAAGGGAAGGTTATTGTTGGTACTTAGTAGGTTTTTGTTTTTGGTCGAAGTATAATATTAATAATTATGGATATTCAAGTAATTATAGGCTAATAACTAATCGAGGAGGCGAAGAATCTCTGCTTTAAGTTTGAGCAAATTTTCTGTCGTCAGTGAGTGTTGCTAGTAAAAGAATAGCAAGTTCATCCGTATGAGTATGAGAAATCAGTATGAGAAATCAGTAATGTACCTACTAAACAATTTGACGTTAATTTTATTTCGTTTATTAATATTTTCTAAAGGAATTGCTGGCATGTCAAGCAATTTACACCACTATATCCTTCATAATAAGATATAAATTTAAATTGGTGCCGCCTGTCAATTATATTCTGTTACCTTTATCTCTTATCTTTTATAATGACAAGAAAATCATAAACTTTACCTAGAGAGAGCATAATACCCTCTTAGACAGAAATAATAAATAGTTACCACCTACACAAAGTTTTGCCCTTCGTCGTGATATTCAATTCTCAAGGTTAGCAGCAAAGAAATGTATTATAGAAGCGTCTTGTTCTGCCAAAACGGTGCCAAAAACTTGACATTAAAATTTGACATCTGTCTTTTTCGCTCTCACGTTAAACGACTTAGATGTATCTCGTTCTCACTTAAAACTTTTTCAAAGTTCAAAGTTTTTGTAGGCACTAAAAATTTAAGAAGGCGCATGTTAATGTACGTTACTGATTGGTATCATTTTATGACATCATTGATTGGCGAATAGAAAAAACATTCTCTTCGTTCAGGGATATGAGTAGTTCGCCTAGCTTTGACCAGCTGATCTTATGCAGTCGAGCGAGTTAAGCAACGCCTGGTGCGGTCTTTCCTTAAATGGGTGACCGATAATATGTGTGGCAAAAACGTTATCTCAGTTCTTTAGAAAGCACGTCAATCAGTCTCGATGTAAGTAGCCCCCAATTTCTAAGTGGTTTTTTAGTATTCGGCTAAAATAACATTTCGAGACCTTTGCAGGTCTCTACTTCAGGATCCTAACCGGAAGGTAGAATGAATTGTACTATCTCGAAAAAGAGTCTGTAGAAGACCTGTAAAGGTCTCGAACGTTAAGAGGAGTATATACGCCAACGACCTTGAAACTGAAAATCCCTGTCGGGCTCATCGAAAATTGTTGATTATTTCATGACGGAATGTCGTAGAACTTTTTTTTGTGCACAGATTGTAGGTGACATTGTTTCCTACATTTTGGTGTAGTTTTAAGACAAGAACCTCATATTGGTGCAAAGCCTATCCAAATTTTAGACAAAAAATGTCTGATTTGGCTAAAATGTCGATAGGCTTCAATACGTTTAGACATATTTGTATGGAAACTGCACTAAAATATCGGAAACAATGTCGCCTACAATCTGTACACAAAAAAAAGTTCTACGACATTCCGTCATGAAATAATCAACAATTTTCGATGCGCCCGACATGGATTTTCAGTTTTTCAGAATAGGGCCCTTAAGCATTGAAACAATGCTAAAAGTAATAACACCCCGCGATTAAAACCGAAAAATGAGATTAAATTTCAGTGTATATCAGGATGGCGGGTGTAGGTCTTAAAATCGTAAAGTTCCTGAGAGGAATATACTAGCAATGTACTGAATGTACCTAAAATTTGGAGCAATGTACTATTTCAGGGCCAAAGTTATCGTCGCGGAAACAGAAGAAAAATCAATGAATAAAACTATTTTGACATTGACTTTATATGTGGTTTTATTTCCAATTCCGCTTTTGCGATGAAAACATGACCTAACCCTGTAAAAAATATTCCGTAGGTTACCTACCTAACTTTCAACGAAATATGATTTTACGCGTTCGAAAAATTGGCTGTCTCTTTGCGTTGGCAGTATTGAAAGTACTTTGCTCGTACGTTTTGATAGTGAAGTGCTGTAGTACGTAATACTATTTCGGTTTTGCAATGTCTCGGCTGAACGCTTCTGTGAGCAAAGTAGGTAGCGAAAACTTCGCCGTAAAAACAATTTCGTATTGAATAAGTACTTACTGTAAGTAGTTTTTCTTACTCGCATGTTATTTTGGTAAAGTTACGTTCTGATTTTTTTAACCTACATTTTGACCTACATTTGATCACCATTTTAATTAAAATTTTAGATGTCATAGATTCCATTTACAAGTATTTTGAATATGTACTTATTCACATTTTTTTATTTGGGTTTGATCAGCAGTTAAGTCTGTGCATTTGTGTCATTTCTCACTCATTTTTGGATTTCTAACAATATAACTGGCTCCTAAAGAATTATTCACAAATTCATGACCTTTCACCTGAGCGATGTTCCCGGTTGCATCCCTCTCGGGATCCCGGGGTTCTGTAATCCCCAAATATTATTTTTTATTTGGAGTCGGCGCAGTAGGTAGATGACTTACATCATCGACCATACCTACTGCAACAAGATTTAGATTTTTTTTTACGGCTGGCCGCCTGCTTGACGTCAACCCTCCTCAGAACCAAGCAGTTTTCCCGCGACCGCGAGGGGAGAACTCAAGGTTTGCTAGTCTCCCCCAGATCCCTTAGTCACCTTTTACGCCCACGGGAAGAGATGGGGTAACCCTTGTCTATGCCGGGGCTTCACGGCAAAATATTAAGCAAGTACCTACTGATTATGTTCTCATAAGTAGGCACCTACAGTTTACTGATGATGTGTCTGTGGAGGGAAGGCGCTGATGCCGTATTACAAGCTCACGCTTAGTTCGGCAACAGAAGCTTAAGTCAAACTTTTGTAGTAAACGTCTAATTTATTAATATTTATATATGTTTATTTTTTCTAAGAATAGTACAATTTGTAATATGTTTTTGGCTAAATAAAGATTTATTTATTATTATTACCTTCCTATATACCTAGTACCTTTAGATTTTTATCGACTATCAGAGCCGTACTGTAGCAATCTCAATCAATCACTTTCTTCAACAATTTAAATAAAATAAAAATCTAAATATTGTACGACGGTTCACACAGCGCAATCTAGCCCCAAACTAAGCACTAGGCTTAGTTTGGGGCTAGATTGTACTATAGGTGTACTATAGTGGCCTCATTAATAAACGTGGAGTAAGGTCGGAGTAGTGAAAACATTCTTTGTCTTTTTCCCTGACAAGAACTTGCAAAGTTGACAGACAGAAACAAAAAGTGTTTAAACTATTCCGACCTTACTCCACGTTTATTAATAAGACTCCTATAGGTGTACACCGGATGTACTACCGTATCGACATTTAAATATCGATACGGCAGTGAAGCACATCACTAGAACTGACCAATAACTTTAGCGTCGGCAACAAGCACCGTCGAAAGCGGAAATTTGATTTCTTCGTTTGACATCGAGAATTCTTTCCGAATGATTGATTGAGTTTTATTAGACTGCGGTAGGTCTGGAATAACTGATATGGAATAACTGACGGGAAAAAGCTCCGCCGAACAAGCCGAGAGTGACGTTTGCAATTATTATGGTCGCCTCGGTTGACAGCCATAACTTTATAGGACAAGGTTTTGGGTGGAAAAAGTTTTTCCGTTTCAGTGTGTTTTTGATGCCTTTTTTATTATAGGCTTGCATTTGGTCTCAACTCACCATATGGGAAGCGACGATGTGGTCAACGGTATAACATGCTTGAAAGAAAAACACTACCTACTTTTCTTTCAAAACATTACTTCTTCAATTGTTTACCACCTTTTAGTACAAATTTTAGTACGAATCCGCGACTACTGGTAATACGAATCAGCTCGATTGCCTCAGCGCGCGGTAAAGGTCTTAGACCACTTACACGACTCTGCTCCCACCCGGCAAAAATAATGTAATTCAAATATTTATTTATTTATTTATTTATTTATTATTCGAGATACATACAGCTCTTAAGAAATAACTTATAAAAGAATAGAAACAACAGGCCACTTACATGTATCTACTAATAGAACTATAATATTTAAACATATACACGCTGTGTGCGATACACAAAAAAACGCTGACGTTAACAATATCAAAGTTAACAGACTAAAAAGCTAAACCAAAAACACAAAGACTAACAACAACACTCGCCGTTAGTCAACGTTAATAAAGAAATCGTTACTCAACTTCCTTCTCGCACTCGCAATGCTGTCGCCAAAGATGTCAAATATATCTGAATTAACAACCTCGTTGTACCTATCACACGCACGCCGCAAAAATGAATTTCTTCATTTATATGGGCTTTAAATATTGCTCTTTAGAAGTATTTTACATTGGCATCATAAATTAGCAGACAGCTCGCTTTCAGCGAGCTTACCGCCGTCAGACTGCTCGTCAGTCAGTGTAAAATATATCTAAAGAGCAATATTTAAAGCCCATATTTGAATTATATTATTTTTGCCGGGTGGGAGCAGAGTCGTGTAAGTGGGCTATGACCTTAAGCCTCCCGTCAAGCTGAAAAGCGAAAAACGTCAAACGACATCTACCGGTGAACTTTACAGTTCAATCTCGGCTCATAATATTCTATACTAGCAGCTCCCCGCGGTTTCACCCGCATACGTCCCGATCCCGTTGGAATTTAGGGATCAATAGTAGCCTATAGCCTTCCTCAATAAATGGACTATCCAACACCGAAAGAATTTTTCAAATCGGACCAGTGGTTCCTGAGATTAGCGCGTTCAAACAAACAAAAAAACAAACAAACAAACTCTTCCGCTTTATAATAGTAACTAGCAGTGCCCGCGACTTCGTCCGCGTAGAAAAGTGACTTTCAGGATTTGTTTATTTATTTCTTCTCATCTGAGCGATGTTCCCGGTTGCATCCCTCTCGGGAGCCCGGGGTCCGATAAACCCCAAATTGTTTTTTTTATTTGGGGTCGGCGCAGACGGTTAGTCATCATTGACCATACCTGCTGCAATTAGATTTGGCAATGTTTTTACGGCCGGCCGCCTGCCTGACACCAACCCTCTTAGGGATCAAGCAGTTTATCCGCCACCGTGCGGGGAGTACTTAAGGTTAGCTAATCTCCCTCAGATCCCTTAGTCGCCTTTACGACACCCACGGGATGAGATGGGGTAACCCTATTCTATGCCGGGGCTACACAGCTAATGTCGGGGCTACACAGCTAGATTTGTTTGTTTATTATTTTGTACTTATAACATCTGTACAAAAATTATATAATACAAAATCCAATTAGATACGGAAATTGACAACAATAACTAAAAAAGACGTTTGTTGTATGGGAGCCCCTCTTAAATTTTTGTTTCATTTTGTTTTTCGTATTTGTTGTTGTAGCGGCTACCGAAATACATCTTCTGTGAAAATGTCAACCGTCTAGCTATAACGGTTCATGAGATACAGCCTGGTGACAGACGGACAGACGGACAGAGGGATAGACAGACAGACAGACAGCGAAGACTCAGTAATAGGGTTTCGTTTTTACCCTTTGGGTACGGAACCCTAAAAAAGAAGTATTAAAAAGTATCGCTGAGCACAACCGCTTTGCAAGGAGCCGACCGCGCTCATACGTGCGCGCGCAATACTTAATACTTATTTGGTTGCAACATACTTACATTTTTAATATCGCGATATCTTTTGAATGAAATGTCCGAATTAAATAATTCAAAAGGTCCTAGAAAGGTATTAAATTCGTCTTGAATATGAAGTAATTTATTTTGATAAGGATTAATACCAAGGTACAAAATAAAAGGTTATTAAAGCGACGGCATTTTAATTATTTACAAAAATTACAAAAACACTTATTGTGAGATAACTACAATAGTTAGACATATGGTGTCGCGATGTATTTTGTAGACAATTACAAGTTCTACAAAGTTGTAGTACATAGTTTTGTTCTATATCCAATAGTTTTCGCAGCGCACGCGCCGTAAGGAATGTTTTGGTCATTTTTTTCACACCTTGTGTTACATTATTGAACTTTTAGTAAGGATCCCTATTTTTTTTGAAAATATAATATAGCCTATAGCCATCCTCAATAAATGGACTATCTAACACCGAAAGAATTTTTCAAATCGGACCAGTGGTTCCTGAGATTAGCGCGTTCAAACAAACAAACAAAAAAACAAACAAACTCTTCCGCTTTATAATATTAGTATAGATAGATTACATAGAAATGATCACATCCCAAATATCTGTAAGTTATTGCTTAAAGTGTTTAAACCACAAACTTAGATAAGACTGCTTTCAAAATACCCAATAATATTTAGTACCCGGCGGGACTCGAACCCGCAACTGTACGGTAATCAGCATGATTGCCGCTACGCCAAGCGGATTCGGAATCTGGTTCAAATTACCAGTAGTCGCGGGTTTTAGTCCCGCCGGGTACTAAAATTTTTGAAAGCATTTCTTCAAAAGCCAGTAGGTACCTTTATTGCAATATTTCATTGGGAGCAGACAATTTACGCAGGTGAAACCGCGGGGAGCAGCTGTTACCTTAACAGTAATGGCTTTCCGTTTCCTATAACAAAGATTAAATTAGAACCTCTAAAATTAATTATGATCATCACATTGAAGTACTTGGTGGTTTATACCTTTATGTGATAGGTATTAAATTAAAGGAATTTCGATGTTACGCAATATCATAGGTATTTTTGGTAAACATTATCACGTCACGGTATGTGCTTCTATTCTTATTCTTGTTCAAATTATAATTTATTAACTAGCAGCGTTCCGCGGTTTCATCCGATCCCTCGCGAATTTTAGGAAATCCCTTCTTAGTGGACACGCAACAAATAAATAAATAATAATAAATAATAAATAAATAACCAGCGGTTTGGGCTTTGCGTTGGTCATTCAGTCAGTCAGTCAGGATTTTAATTTGTATATGTATAGATACAGTTTGTATTGACATCTATATATATTTTTAATGCTTTGTTCTAACTTACAGATGGATCAACGTACAACCTAAACCACTGTTGCTAGAGAGCTGAAATTTGAAGAGTGCATTCTTTTTAAACTTCTAAAACTAACACGATTTGAACCCATAATTTTATATTTTCGCGGGTTTTAATCGATTCCCCTCGCGACCAAGAAAATTGATACATGGTTGAAACGTTGAAACTTCGAGGTAAGAGAATTAAAAAGGACTAAAAAGGAAAAATCCGGCAAAATATAAAATTAGGTAGGTATGTGTTCTTTATATTATATAGGCATCCTAAACCTTTCATTACTGATTAATCGAAACACCTAGGCTGTTAACTAAACGGCTATAAGCTCGTCGACTGCAACATACAAATACTTGGACGTGAACTATTTGAAACAAATGTACTAATGTCTCTACAATGTGGGAACGAGTTCATGGATGGTCATACAAGAGATAGAGACGATACAAATCAATAGATATCGATATCGATATAGAATATATGTAAAGAAAACTAGTAATTATGTAGCTTTCTTTATTATTATTTTTGTTTGCCGCGCTTCTGTCCTCATGGCCTGGCCGCGCGAGGCCTTCCGCCAGAGTGACAGTGAGGCGTCATTATCTTGTTCTTGTCGTATCATGTTCGTCAAATTGCTATATTGTTGCATTTTATAAAAATACCTGATTTAAAGGCTTTAAATGTTGTTTCTTTTCTTATTACAGGTGAATATTCTATTTACTTGTTTTGTTATAGATTAGGAACGTTTTGTGAATAAATCTTTTCTTATTACAGAAACAGTTTTAGTCTTTGATTCTGGAAGAAATATCATTATATATATATAAAATAAATATTTGTGTCTGGTCTGGTTGTGCCTCTATGTATAATAATGTAATGTATTTACAAAAGAAAAATAAATATAAGTATTATATCCGTTGTCTAGTCACCGTAACACAAGCTTAGTCGCTTACCACTGGGCTAGATGGCGCTTTGTGTTGTTGGCAGAATATAATTATTGTTTATTTATATAGGACATGTTAAAGTTCTGTGCGTAGGGTTTTGTACAGTAAGCAATAAAACCTTATACTCTTATGAAGGTTTAAGCAGCGTCCCGCGATTTCTCTCGCGTAAAGCCCGATTCCATGGAAATTCCGAAAACTATACACTAAGATTAACTCTTACAAATTTGAAACACCCCCTCCAAATTTAATGTTTGTAGGACCAGCAGTTAAGGCTGTGTATTGATAAGTCAATCGATCAGCAGGACTTTGAATTTTATACGTAGTATAGACGATAATTATCCCTTCCTTTTCTTCTTCATATATTATACATATTCTAGCGGGATCAGGACTTACGCGGGTAAACCGTCTAGGCGCTGCTAGTTCGTAATAATTACGTTTTTCTGCGAAGCCGACTTGATAATGGCTGTGGAACCCTTTTCCCAGAATGTGTATTTATTACCACAATAAAATACTACAAGAAACAAAAAAGACAATGAAGCAAAGTAGTTGGTAATTCCAAATACTTACAGATAAATTGAAATCAAAGTAAAAAAATTCCAGAGTTTCCAAATCATTCGGAAAAGATTCAAAGACTTTTGTTGGTTTCATAAAATTAACTTTTCACATAAATAATTTGATATTTTACGGTACTCAGGGTAGTCGTAAAATCATATACCAACTTACAAGTAATTAAAAACTAAAATTGTCCACAAAGTTCTAATAATTATTATTTTATGATTATTCTTTAAAATTTTGGACGTCCTTGACGGTCACATAATGTTGACATGTCCATATCTAGAAAAAAATATCGATATCGATAAAATGTCCTCCACACCTCATGTCCACATGTCGACATATCCATGTCCAGGACATTTTGTCGATATCGATAAAATGTCTTCCATTAGTTAATACCCCATCACCACGAAGTATTTGAGATGCAAACCGCAAAATAGTTACAACATATTGCACTCCGCATAGCGCATTGTTATAAGCGACTTGTGCTTGGAAAATCGAACTTTTACATTTTCAACTTTATTAAAACGTTTCATAAATTGAATGTTCTTTTCTTAATTTCTTTTTAGTACGAATTTTAACAGTTAATATTTTTTGTAACTAACGTAAGTCCCGAGTCCGCGTCCCTGATGCGTTGACTATATAAACCGTCATGTCAGTCAGGATATTGAATTTTATATATAGGTACCTATATAGATTCAATGTTATGACTAATTGAACTATATATCAGCGCACAACCTAAACCGCTGGTCTTAGATACATACAATTTGGAGAGCGTGTTCTTTGTAGTGTATAGGGATCCACTAAGAAAGGTATTTTCGGAAATTCCCGAGGGATCGAGACGTACGCGGGCAAAACCACGGGACTGCGCTAGCTGTTAATATAATTTGTATCAGGGTTTCATAACAAAGCGGCGATATGAGGTCGTTTAGCCCAACAAATTGATGAGTAGGTCACTTTAAATTGACAAAATAAGGGCTAAGTCTTACGTAGGTAAGTGGGTCGAAGGAATACGGCTGACTATGCAGAACATACGGTCTTTATTACTTTACCCGACACCCTTACAATAACTAATAACTTAGGTAGGTACCTAACGTTACATTGAAATTGGGGTACGTTATAACTTTGTTACAAAAAGGATTCAGATTTATCGGAACTGTATTTTTATATTATGTAGGAAGGGAACTATAGAAATTTTATTACACGCTTTGAAACTTGGACTTTGATTTATTATGGCAATTTTTATACACAGAACGCAATCATTAATTCTAGACAACAAATACTTTTTTTTGTTAGTCATAGATTATGATACAGAAGTAATTATTTCCGGTGGGAATCGACCACGCAATCTTCTGCGTAACAGCCGGGTGTTTGCCCAACGACGCACCACTGAGGACGTAAACTTAGGGTTGTTTTTTAGTTGATTTTGTTTTTGTCATGAATCGACTTTGTATCAATAAAACGATATCAAAATTGCTTTATCCGATTGAGAGCTACGGATCGGCTCGGATAGCTCCCAATCCGAGAAGACACTTAAACCTGTTACTCACCTTTTTTTCCGACTGGTGGTTAAAAACAAAACAAGACACGCAGAAAATACAATATTTATACCAACATTTCGGAATCAAATCAGCAACATTCAAAATTTCAATCTCCACAATTCAAATTTCTGAACAACACGAATCTCTCGTCAAAGTCAAAGAAAGAATTCTATTTATGTGCAATAAAAGTCGTATAAGAAACTCAAACAGACAGTAAATTACGTAAAAACTACACAAAACGACAAAGGACGGCGAGATGTACACAAGACTCAATAACGGGGGAACCACACAAGTGATCTATCATTTTTATGAGCTACCCATAAAAGCACTAAGCCGGCAAGCCGAGTGTGTGTAACAGCCTATATAAAACCATTCTAGCGAGGAATTCACAAAACTTTTGTAATACGTAACCTAAGGTTGTTTTTTTACACAAGCTTTATGATTCTAAAAAAAAAAAAAATAAGATAATAAGTATATGTATGAATGGTATCAGCCAATTATTGCAATAACATAAAAGCAAGCATTTTCTTTGTACTTGCGATATCATTATAAATAACTACTAATATTATAAACGCGAAAGTTTGTATGAATGTATGTCTGTATGATTTTGTTATTTATACATGATCTATCTTTTATGTGTCTATGGAGAACAAAATAAAATAAATAAATATTGCACGACGTTACAAACAGCGCAATCTAGCCCAAAACTAAGGACTAGGCTTGTACTATGGGGTATACTAGACAACGGATATACTACATATTATTACTTTTATTTTGTAAATACACACATAATGATACATAGAAAACACCCAGGTCAGAAACAAATAGGTATTTATTTTTAAGCATAAATACGTTCACCCGGCGGGAATCGAACCCGCAACCTTCGCAAATGGTGCAAATAGTGAAACCTCGCTCGCTAACACACAATTTTCGAATTTCAACCAGACATAGCCAACTAACTAATGGTAACAAAACTAACTGACACAGAAAAGCAAATTTTGCCAGACTCGAAGCAGATACATTTCGCTTAATCTGCGGGTTCGGTCAACTATTATTGTTTTGCGTAAAGTTGTTATTTTATTCGTTATTGTTAGCTCTAAGATATCTAGAATATTTAATGTACCAGATAGAAAATACAGAGCACGAACACAGGCGTCTGTACAATATTTAGATCTTCTCATCCAAGCGATGATCCCGGTTGCATCCCTCTCGGGAGCCCGGGGTCCGCTAAACCCCAAAGGTTTTTTTTATTTGGGGTCGACGCAGTCGATAAGTCATCATTGACCAGACCTTCTGCAATAAGATTTGGCAATCTTTTTACGGCCGGCCGTCTGCCTGACACCAACCCTCTTAGGGGTCAAGCATCCGCCACCGCGCAGGGAGAATTTAAGGTTTGCTAATCTCCCTCAGATCCCTTAGTCGGACCCATCTCTTCATACCCTAGCTGGTTATAGCTTGGGACGCTATAACATATATATGTAGGCTTAGAGGAACGGGTTGCTAGATCCCTTAGTCGCCTTTAACGACACCCACGGGAAGACATGGGGTAACCCTATTCTATGCTGGGGCTACACGTTAGTACAATATTTAGATACGTATGTATAACTTAGTTGGGGTCACCTGTGGGACCACTAAGGAGTCCTACTTACAAACACGCGAACAAACGAACCCCTAAACAAAACTAAAAGCAGCACAGGTACATGCCTAAAATTAGGATTTGCCTAAGGTTAGGATTTTTTTTCTTTTTTTTGCATACCTATCTATTTTTACCCGACTGCGCGACGCAAAGAAGGGTTATGTGTTTATTATTTGAATGTTGTGTATAAGCTATGCTCGCTCATCCGAGCATGGTATACTATTTTTGTATGAATATTTTAGTTTGTGTCTGTTGTTGTGCCTATACTAATACGAGTACTAATCTATAGTAATATTATAAAGAGGTAAGATTTGTATTTTGTGTGTGTGTGTGTGTGTCGTATGTTTGTTATGAATAAACTCAAAAACTATTGTGCCGATTTCACTATTAGAAAGCTACATTCGCCCTGAGTAACATAGGTTACTTTGATCCCGATATTCCCACGGGATCGGAACTTACGCTGGTGAAACCGCAAGACGCAGCCAGTTAATAATAAGTATACTATTTTTGTACGAATGTTTTTGTTATGCCTTTTAATAAATATATATAAATAAATAAAATGAAAAAAATTTCTTTTCAAATGCAATAAATGACCAGTCTTTGGGACTTACGTCGACGTATTATTTAGAGTTCCGTACGCAAAGGGTAAAAAACGGTCCTATCTTCTCTCTATCTTTCTGTCACCAGGCTGTACCTCATGAACCGTAATAGCTATAGCCGCTACAACAACAAATAAAACAAATATTTAAGCGGGGCTTCCCACACAACAAACGTGATTTACCACTAGCGCCATCTAGTGATGGAGTGATAGACTGGCGTCAGTGGTAAAATAAATTTTAGCGTCCCGTTTCGTTTACGGATTGGTTGGTCCAGACAACCATAAAAAAATAAAAACACAACTCAAAAATTACGGGTAAAAATTAAGAACCTCCTTTTTTGACGTCGGTCCAAGACGCAGCACGAAAACGGAAAACGTACGAAATGTAGCCATTTCAAAAACGACTCACGGTACCCTTAGATGAAAACAAAAATAGTAGATACGGTATTTCTAACATTGCGTATTCGAAAAAAAGAGCTAGAAACACCTACATGCATTTTCATAAAATTAATGTATTTAAAAACATTTGTCGTTAAGAATGATTTAGGCATTTGTAAATAAGCAAAAAGGCACTATTCGCAGCGTCCTACGTGGGCGATCGGATGCGAGCGCGATGCGGCGCGGAAACCAGGAACAGTCGAGAATCGCGCCGCATCGCACTTTACGTGCATTTGGTCACGTGGGACACTTCAATAGCTATCGACTGTTTCTTGTTTCCGCACTGCACCGGATTGGATCGCTTCACAATCGCGTTCGCGTCCAATCGTCCACGTAGTACGCTGCTTTATGGATTTCAAAAAGATAATCGCAGTGTGACAGCACGTGCTCACGCGGCAACGGTTTGACATACGACTGAAGCTAATATTTATTTAATCGTATGACGTAGGCGAATTACATAAAAATTAATGAAATACAAATGTCATTATCAGAATTACACAGATGTCAAGTGATACAAAACACATAAATAAAATTAGAATTATAAGTCAATGTCTAGAGAGAGTAATCAGAGAGCCAAGTAATTGCATTGGGTGAATTAAGCTCGCGTCCGCAGGAGTTATCTTAAATTACCCTGCACGAGCCCCCTGGGTGATGCTAAACGAGCTCGAAACAGTAGAAAGACGATAAAGGCGATAGATTAGAATGAGGCTGAGGCTGAGGTTAGTGCGTCAGCTAGACGCAGTTTTATCGTCTCATTTTCCGAGACTAGGTAACGTATCTGCTGTTTTTTGTTTTCATCTAAGACGGTATACCTACGGAATTTCTCCGAGATGTCTGAGAAGGAATTCTTTTCAATGCCTACCTAACTGTTCTCGGTACGACTGTTTTATCTTTTGTTTACGAGCACGAAGCATTATATGTGGCAGTTCGGGAAAATTTAAGTCTCGTTTATGCTTACTTTACATTTTGCTTAAGTTAGACGACTTTGCTAACTCGAAACGGTATTCTGTACTAATACAACGAATTTTGTGAGGGTGAATAATAATAATATTGTTTGGAATACCGAAGTGTTTACGTCTTCTTGAATTAAACATCGAAGAATAATTTATAGGTTTGTCAGTTGTATTTGGTTGGTATTTTTTGCAGAGTAGAGGAACAAGAGGCTGTGGTAGAGGTGTGTTTTACCTTCACTGATATCAGTGATATATATTATTATGTTATTAGGACAAGTATATAATACAGCAAACAAATCCGACGCAACAATAACGCTAATGCACAAAACAAAATGGTGTTGACGCGGCCATGAAATTACCTAGTCGATAGGTCAAGTTAGATAGCTTAGGGCGACCTGAAAACTGTAACACTACGTGAGCTACACCACTATACGAAACGAAGAAGACTGATTAGTACCGAGATTACAAATTTCCTATGTAACTATCGCCTATTCTTGGGTTATGTCATAGGTACTCCGGCGCGTCTTATCATTGCGCGTTTAGCCGCGGGTAAAAACCAAAACATGGCTATTATTCTATGTATAATATGTATGTATTTACAAAAGAAAAATAAATATAAGTATTATATCCGTTGTATAGTCACCGTAACACAAGCTTAGTCGCTTACCACGGGGCTAGATGGCGCTGTGTGTTGTTCACAGAATTTATTTATTTATTTTATTTTTTATTTTATGGCTAAAAACAAACTCAGGTAAAAATAAACCTGCTGGATTAAAAACGTGAAGGTGCGTGTAGGTATTTTTGGTGCTAATTCCATCAAGAAACACTAAACCGATTGCAATAAAACTTTATATGCAGATAGGTGAAGACCTCAAATAACACATTGGCTAGCTTATATCCTGAACAACGAAATTCAACGAAATCGGGACTGACGAGGATAAAATCGCAAGCGCTCCAGTGGAGAATAAAACTGTGGTTCAATTCAAACGACTAAGAAATTCAAGTTGCAAAATTGTATTGGTAACCTACATGCAATCTTCTATTCATAGTTCTCAAGTGTCGACACATATCGAAAAATTTGCAAGTATATTGTATTTTTTGCATCGAGAATAAATTTTAATAAAGGGACAGTGGTATTAGATTTTGAACTTAGAAATTGCGCTGTAAGATTCATTTTTGAGTGAAAATTTAAAATGGTTTTATTTGAATTTTATCGATCGGCCTTTTGAGGATTTTCTGGTGCGCGTTCCATATGTCTTCCTGAATACTACCAGCTACCTTTGTTCTTCTTAATTATATATTTTTTTCTTGATGTGATGTGGTTGTTCGAATAAACGTATTTCTCATCTTTCTTTTTTCTAATATTGTCTCCTGATGGGTAAAAAATGGAACACAATTTTATTTTAGTCAGTCAAATTAGATGTCAATTAATGTAATTTGTGCACAATCGGTTTACTGAGCGATAATAAAGGTGGGTACTGACCGAACGTTACTTATAGTTGTAAATGTTGTAATGTAACATGTTACACGCGCGAAAATTCATGCATTTAGTACCTACGTAGTGTCACAAGGAAACACTGCGTACTGATCGTGTAACATGTTACATTACACATTGTAACGGCGGTGTAATGTAACATGTCGTCGATCAATAATTATTATTCTCACCTTAACATTTAACATTTTTGGATAAAATTTACTTTTGGGAACACCGTTTCCCAAGCATTTTTAAGTCAATAACGTTTATATTGCAGTTAAGTTGCCAGTTTTAGTTACATTTTGAGCGTATTTCTTGCAGTTGAAATGAAATTGTAGGTACCATGAATTAATGAATAAATAATTCGTATTGTTGTTCACATGGCTGACGGTCGGTTTTGCTTTGTTTGATATAATGATATGGAGAAAGAAGAAAACATTGCCTTTTCGACGACATACGGCGGGCGGCGGCGAACGGCGAGCGTGGTGAGCGGCAGCGGGCGAGACGAAAACATTGAAAATCACGAAGGAGGCACCGTCAGGCCACTCTCAGGGAAAAACGGCCTGAAACAGATTTTACCTCATTAAAAAAAGATCGTGTTAAACCAGTATCTCATACCTATAAATCAAGACATAGACATAGAAAGACATTTATTTGCTGTAACACCGCATATACATACACAGCAAAATAACAAACATGGTAATAAAACAGATACCTACACTGGGAAAAAAAACAGGTGATTTTTAGGTTAAATTTGCCGACTTATTAGGTGAAACGCAGACATTCGACTAAGTAGGCTAATTCTACCTAGTGCACTTGGTAAAGCAAAAGTCGGTGAAATTTACCTAGTCCACCCTTAACCAACGTATTAGGTAAACACTATGATTTGGTAATTAACCTACTTATTAGGTAATGGAATATTCATATTCATTATACATGGTAAAATCAACCTACTCACTGGGTATATCGACCCTACTATAAAGGTATTACTAACCTACTTGATAGGTAATATACACCTACTCGCTAGGTAGTTCTAGCCTACTAAATAGGTACCATTAACCTACTTACTTGGTGAGTACATGTTAATGATACCTATTAAGTAGGTTAGAACTACCTAGAAAGTAGGGTAACAGTACCGCGTAAGTAGGTTAGAACTGCCCAGCGAGTAGGTGTATATTACCTATAAAGTAGGTTAGTAATACCTTCATAGTAGGGTGGATATACCCAGTGAGTAGGTTAATGGTACCTATTTAGTAGGCTAGAACTACCTAGCGGGTAGGTGTATATTACCTATCAAGTAGGTTAGTAATACCTTTATAGTAGGGTGGATATACCCAGCGAGTAGGTTAGAACTACCTTTGTTTTTCTTTGATCCCGGCGGCACTGCAATGCCGGGCCGACCCGTGACGGGAGTGGAGCGAGCTCCGAACATCCCGTCGCTTTACAAAAATTAGTTTAATATACTGGTCCTCCAATGGAGGAACTTTCAGATATTAAGCTGAAAAGAACAGATACTACACTTTGATCTTAGCCAAAAGGCAAGAAGCGATACTGTAGTAAAATGTACGAGCGGTAGTCTATCGACAGAGGTGAATAACGATACCGCGATTCAGAGATACGAGTGTTTATGTTGTCCCGCCATCTATCATCATCATCTATCACTTTGTATTTCTCACCAACTCAATAGGTATTATTAACCTACTTAATGGGTAATATTAGCAAAATGACTAGGTAATGTATATACCAACTTAGTAGGTTGTATTAACCAACTAATTTGTTAGTAATAACCTAAGCGCTATGTAGCCCCCAACTAACCTAATTGTTAGTTACTACCAACCTACTTATTGGGTGAATGTCGAAACTAAAAATACCTAAATTAGGTTTAATTAACCTACTTTTTTGGTAAACATACCAAAATAGTCGGTTGCCGATACCTACTAAGTCGGTTATTTTGGGTCTTTATAAAGTAGGTATTTTTAACCTAAATAATAGGTTGATTGTACCAAGCTATTGTGTAATTATTATCAAATCAATAGGTTAATTCTACCTACTTAAAGAGCAAGTTGATAAACCCAATTAGTAGATTATTTTAACCTTAATAAGTAGGTTGCATTTACCGACTCAATACGTTAATGTGTACCTACTATTGGTTAAAACACGGTTTTACCAAAAAGTAGGTTTAATCTACCGACTTTTTGCATTACCAAGCGCACTAGGTAGAATTAGCCTACGTACCTAATATGTTTTTAGGTACATTTAACCTAAATTAGGTTCATTTTACCTACTTTTGACATTAACCTACTAGATTAGGTTTGTAATTACCTAACTTTTTTCCCAGTGTAGTCGTAAACATTTTTAGTCTAGTTTTAATTTGAAAATCCAATCCCGAAATTTCGGAAAACTCTTTTAAAAACCAAACCTTTTGTTGGATTCTATTTTTTCATCAGCGAAATACGTCACATCTGAAGTACAAGAATCTCCATGAAAACACATTTTCGTGTATTAAAATATTTAATTATGAAACTCTGGAGAGTTCAGAACGTCGCGGTGGAGTAGTTTCAACATGAGTACGAGCGAGTGCTTTTGCATGTTGCACTAGAGTGGATTTTAACGGAGTGGATGCCCCAAACTCGTAAATTTTAAAACGGTGACAGCCCTTCCCTGGACACTTCATGGCGTCACTGTAGACATAGTGCCGCTATTGTTTGTGTTTAAGTACGAAATAGGCGTTTTCAAGCATACGGAGCGTTTAAACACAGTAGTTATATAATCTATCGAGTAAAGCAACCAGCAATTAAATAACTGGTAATTTTTTTTTTTAAATTATAATTTAAAATGCACCGCAGGTCTTTCGGTTGTATAAGCCACATGACACTTTTTAAGTAGAAAAGTATTTTAATCAATGACTTTATTGCCTACGAATGGTGCCTTAATAAATTTTACGTGATGATCTAGAGTCTAGATTCTAGACGTTAATTACAGAAATGGAAATAAATATATTTATTAGAATAAAAACACACGACACGTTGGACTACTGAGCAATAAAAAGAAAAATAACTAGCTACTAGGTATATACTTACCTAAATTGTAATAAATATCATATTTTATTGCTTGAAAAAAATACTTTAAAAAATTACAGATTACAGTTTTAATTAAGAAAGTTTCAAAGAGTAATTCTAATTAAAATCCGTCGCCAAGAGATAAAAACTTGTTTGATTATGTAAAATTCTAAATACTGTTAGTAAGCAAAGTCGACAAAAGTTTAAGATTTATTCACGCCATTAATTATTTGCTCGCCTGGCGACATAACGTAATTATTTTGTGGAACCAAGTGAAATTCAACGCCGAATAACTACCAAGTTATTTATTTGCGTAACAAGCGATAGCAAATACTTCTTAATTCTTTATCTAAATTTATGGGACACTGACTTAAGATATTTCAATTATTCAAGTCTATTTTAAGAATTAGGTTGATAAAATATCTCGTCGTGTGGAAATTATTAGGAATACCGATGGAGATTAATTTAAAAGTAAAATTACTGCTTTAAAATTATACGACATTTTATACAGTTTCTTACTTATACAGGACTTTTATGGAACCCGATAGAGTGTTGTTCCACACGTAAAGGCAAACAACTTTTGACTTAGACTTTTAGAATTTATGACTTCTTTTTGCTAAATGATGAGGTTTCCATTTTGGGACCACAGTCCGACATACTGTGGTCCCAAAATGGAAATATCTTGCCTTAGTGATGAAAGTGAGATTTTCTAGCTATTTTTGTGAGACATAATTACAACCATAACAACGTTTGTTTCATTAAAATCATGTATATGGCAATATATTTTCGATTTGGGACCACTGTGCGACATACTGCCAAGTAGTGCCAAGCTGTTTTTAAGTTAACCTATGTCCAAATTAAATATAAGGTCTACTTACTTTAGAACTTTAGACTCATTCTTTTTGAAACATAATTCAAACTTCTAAATGTCGTAAAACCACATTGCTGTATTATCTTTGAATTGTTACTTACCTTTTACTTAGCCATTATTTGAATTTAGTAATATTATTTACATTCATTTGTTTAAATATTTTTAAGGAAAAATACATCTACAAAAACAAAACGCACGGCCGATTGGCCGACACTTCATTTTTAACATGACCGATAATTGTATAAAATATCCAATCAAATGTTAAGTATACTGTTAGGGTATGCGAGCACGAGCAACTGACAACTAATTTGTTGCTATTTATACGGTTCTATTAAACGCTCCCTGGTACATTAGAAATGAGGACATCCACCGGGACTTAGGAGTGGACCTTGTAGCTAAGGTTATAAAAAATACGCCGAAGCTCACGAAAAAATACTTCTTCAACATGTGAATGTCGAGGCTATCCAGCTCCTTGACACCACGGACATAGTAAGGAGACTGAAAAGGACTAAGCCTTTTGAGTTAGTTTAGTGAAATGAGTGTTACGGAGTAAAATTAGTGTTAGTGTGAGTGCTACCATTATAGAACACAAGAACAAAGTGTACTTCCATTGAAATAGAGACCATAAGAAAAGTGCCAATGGACACATTCTTTACTTTAAAAGTTTTTAGCAAATTAAGTTATAGTTAAATTACTTATTAGCCTCAAGGCTAGATTGTAATTGTTATGAGGTAACCATTCAGTTACACCATAATGAGAAAAAAAAAATCAAGTCTACGGGTTAGTATGAAAGTGCGCGCACGTAGCGACGAGACTTTTTTGTCCGCCAGGCCGGCGACGTATTAAAATGGATGGCACGGCGACAATAAACTTGTCAGGCAACCAAGTTGCTCGTGCGCGCATACCCTTACTTTTAAATGTTATAAATAATCATTATTTAACAACAACAACTTAGTGGTGTAATCGGATTTATTTGCAACCGATCAATTATTTGTAAAATGATTAATTTCAAATCATATTCGTGTTAAAGTAACGTAAAACCACAACAAATAAATAAATTACCAACATAATTGGTTTTATTCATTTTAGACTCAAACATGATAAATTATTAATGAAACTTCAATTCAGTAGGTAAATGAGAGTCAGCGAGATTATAGTTGAATATTACAAACATTTTACATTGAGAACAGTGATTTAAGCCGAAAGGGGGTAGTTCTAGATGTCTAGGCGAACAACTTTTGTTCTAGAGCCTTTTGAATATTGAAATAGTTTTCGAAAATTTTGAGTTAGTTTAAAAAGTCTACTTGAAAATCCAGCTTTTTCTGTGTGTTAGAGGGCTAACTACTTATATCGGGATTACTATCTAAATATTCATTATTGCCTTTATTTTCAAAAAACAGTTGGTTTTTAGTAAAAGATAACCTCAAAATATAGGCGACTAAGGGTACCATATTCTGATTAATAGAGAAATAAAATATAATATCTTATACCTATTATCAAAAATAATATTAGAAACAATTTAATGCGGCACTCATACAACAAAAGTAATATTCTATATCATGATCAACATTTCACTCTATTAAATTATACGAAACTACAAAACCAGGTGCACGAGAACTTCGAAATAAAGTATTTCGGTATTTCACTCAGCCATTCAGAGTAAACGAACCGGGCTTTGGACAAAAACACAATGCAGTTTGTCAAAATACAGTAGTATTGTATGATATATCGGTTATTGCTCACAGATTCGGGGGCCGCGAGCCGTAACATTCGGCTGTGAGAAATTTAAATCACAATTTTACGGTTGACGGTTTTGTTTAGTTTTCTACGTGCGAGTTTTGTTTTATAGGTGTTCTTTATTAATAAATGGATTGTTTGTAGGTATGTATAGTCTGGTTGTTTTAGGTGTTGTTGTTGGGTGTGTAGGTAGGTGACGACCTTTGTGGCGCGGCGCAATGTAGAAGGTTGCGGGTTCGATTCCCGCCGGGTGCAAGTATTTATGCTCAAAAATAAATATTTGTTTCTGATCTGTGTGTAACTCTATGTAAACGACCCCAGGGTGGCGTAGATACCCTGCCGTCTTACAAACGCATGTCGTTCTTAAAGTAACAATATGTCACCAAAATGTATACAATGTTAAAATAAACTCGAAGTTTTTCTGACATAGAAATTAGCCCGCGATATACTGGTAGTGACTGAACATTGGTTACAAACTGATCAAATAGATAGTGTAAATCTTTTAAATTTTGGTTCAAATCAAGGGCTAAAACATGCCACCCTAAATCTCTAAAATAATAACTTTAAAAAACCATCGTTGGGTATTACGTACATATATAAATAAACCTATATATATGTACGCATAGATAGATGCGTCCCTTGTGCGCAATTGATCGGTCGATTGAAGAAAAACAGATTAAAGCCTGGATATACTACCATCTCCTCACAAACAACATCCAAAATATTTCGTCAAAGTCAAACCCTTCAGGCAACGCAGACTAAAGATTTTTCTATAGCTTCTAACTAAAAGAGACCACTTTAACGTTTACCTTCATATTTAACGTTACGTTGCGCCAGCATATCGATTAAAAAAAACAGAAATTAGCATCCAACTCAAGATAAAGTTATTAAGTATTACTTTTGATATTATATAATAAACATTAAAAATATTTTCCTGATCTTATCCTATTCCATCTTATGCCTAGCGTCGGTGTCGTCCGATGCTTAGATGAAGATGAATCCTAGATGAACCCATCTAGGTCATGTGATTTAACTTATACGGCACAATACATTTATTCAGCCGGCCAGTGACACAATTTAAGCAGGTAATTAAATACATTTTTATTAAAATAAAATAATGTGATAGCTGTCTATCGGCCAATCGAGAAATCTGCAGTTTGTGTTTTCTTTAAGGATCTTAAATTCTGACCCTTTCGAGAGAATCAATCAATCACTAAAAATTGTTCTGTACGACAACTTGCTAACATTTCGCTAGTAGAGACCCTTTTTAACAAATTCTTTTCCAATTTAACAACAAAATCACTTTTGCAAAAAACTTAGTTAAATTATCTACATTGTTTACATCATCATCATCCGAGCGATCGATGTTGCCGAAAATTTATAAATCTAGCTTTATCCGCAATAAAAATAGGGGCTTAAAAAAACCGAGAATTGGTTCGAGAAAAGGATTGTACGGGCTGCTGGACTTTGCCAGACCTGGCGGGGCGCTCTGTGACCCAGATTAGTACCATCTTCAAATAGAATGCATAATGCATACATTTTGAGGAAAGTATTCAATGAGCTGTAGGTAGGTATGCAAAAACTGATTATTTTAATGAAGAACTAATAGTATGTACTACCATTAAAATAATCGATTTCGTTTCAAATACTTATTTACTATTGCAAAAATGACTACCAAAAACTTCGAAAACTTTTCGGTGACTGAGTTCAAAAAAAAATGATAATTTGATGCGCGTTTAAGTAGAAACATGATCCAAACGATTCAGTTTGAATAATATTAAGAATATCGAGAGTTTTGTCACGACTCCATTACGGATTCCGTCGAGGTACCGAGTTAAGTACCTAACAGAAAGTCTTTGCTACTTGATCCTTTAGTTTTAGTTTCCACGTGTTGACGTGAAACGCTGAATGCTCAAAAATGTAGGTACATCACGTTTTACAACCATCGTAATATATTTTGTAAATTACAAGCAGGGTCCCGCGGTTTCTCTCGTATAAGTGCTGATCTAGCTGGAACTGCGAAAAATCCTTTCTTTGTGAATATCTAGACATAACGAAGAACACACTGTCCAAATTTCCTGACTCTAGGACCAGCGGTTTGGGCTCTGCGTTGTGTTAAGTCATTAAGTCATTTACTCAGTTAGTCAGAACTTCGGATATTATAGTAGGTATTAAAAATACCTAGGCAGTAGCTGTTTTAAACTATGTTTTCTATTTCTACAGCAGGGTTTTTACCGCGAGCAAAGCGAGGACATTAATGTGTCCGGTTAACTTATGACGGTCGTTGCCATAGCGCGAAAGTCTTTTAATTTTTTTTTCTTCTATTTGCGGCATGTTTATGCACACTCATGCGAAACTATATATATTTTCGTTGTACTAAGAGTCTCTGAACTAAGCCGCGGACAGACGGACATGATGAAATTGGGGGCGGATCGTCTTACATAAAATTTTAACTCCTATCATCGGAGGTCCGAAAATGTTTCACATACCATTTATAATCATAATGATCATTCTTCATAAAAAATTTAAAAACTAAATATTAAAATATATAATAATTGAAATTCATAATATCACTATTCATACACTTCATTTTACTAATATTTGTTTTAATATATTTGTTTATCATAATGCTCGAAACTCATAATCATTCCAATAAATAACTTTGATATTCATACATGTGTTTTATTCTAATATTCATTTTTATAAATTTCTTAATCATAAGTGTTTTATGCATAATTATTGAAAATCATAATATCTTTATTCATACATTTGTTTCACCTACTATTGTCATCTTACTTGAATTTTGAAATAAAATATACGGAGCACACCGACTCGGATAGGTTAGGTTAATGTAAGAATATGATTACGCGCAGCGCTTTGGCGAGCGAGCGTAGCGAGCGTGCCGCGGCAGCGGTCGCCAAAGCGTTAGTTATAAAGTAAGCTATTCTGAACAACGATATTATGAGTTGAAATATGTTCTTAGTAACAATAATTATGAACTAAAGCAATATGATCATTAAATGTTATGAAGAAAAAAATTATGATTTTAAACTGTTCTTGGTAGTAACAGTATTAATAAAAAAATTATGATCATTAACTATTATGAGCTCCGATGGTAGTAATAAAAATGTCTGAATAAAAAAGTATGATAAATAAAATTATGAAGAGTGATTATTATGAATTCAAATCGGTAGTAAGACAAACAATAGGACTTAAAATTTTATGTGAGCCAATATGGACCCGATGAAATTACAAGGGTTTTTTGTTGATTACGAAACCTTAAAATTGAGTTTTATGCATTGAATGTCAAAAAAATATTTTGTAATTCACGCGGATTATTCTGATAATATAGCGTTGGTTAATTCTCGATATATTATGTTTAACTAGTAGTCCCCTTGACATACAGGCAATGACGTACGTATTTTTAGAGAAAATTTAAAAAGTAACAGTTTTACTTCTACCTATCCTCACTCCTGCCGCTCTTACCTCATTCCTTTTTCGTACGTGGCAGTGACAAGACGTTACCACGTTGTCTTGTAAAAAACGAAAAAAGAAGAAGAAAAATGTGAGTAATTTATAACATTTATATCAATAAAAGTTAAACGTTCACTATTGCAAAGTAACGCTCTTTTGAAATTTTTGTTCGTTGGTAGTTGCATTTTAAAATCGTTCCACAAATATTCATATTTGTGGTCTGAAATTTATTTTCGAAAATTTCCGTATGCAATTAAGCCTTTCAAAAATCTCATCATCTAAATATCAATTTATCGAATCCAACAACCAATTCTCTGGAATCAATTTACATTATGCAACTACCCTCAAAAATACTTAATTCAAATTTAACGTTTAAACACAACTCGTACGAGCGTTATGCGTTATCTAAGAGGTAATTCTACCTACTCAATATGCAATTACCAACCTTGTTTAAATGAAATACCTATGTGCCTGTTATGTTCGAGTGCAAGGCACTCATACGAAACTTAACCACGAGTTAACTTTCACATAATTTTACCTTGTCACTAGGTCCTTATCAACCTTGTAAAAAACCAAATACATAACACAACAGGCATGTAGCCGGTCAGTCTGGCAACAAGTCATTTGTCCAGAAGAAAATGCGACTTACCTTCCAGGGCATCTGACAATGTCCCTGTTTATTACTAGCTGTTGCTCGAAACCCGTCGGGTTTCGGCTAGTTCCTATTCCATCCGGGAGCGTCGCGAACTAAATTCAATTATTTTAAATAGTAAAATGTAAAACTGTTTTTTCAATATCTCTTTTAATGTTTGACTGCTAGTCACGCTTACAGAAGTTAACTGCGAGTTATCTTATAGGTATTTTATACCTACACACATGGTACTTTTCGCCACCGAATAAAGAATTTATTCCTAATTGTACATGTACATCATCGGTATGTTTGACTGCGGGTCACTCATACGGAAGTTAACTGCGGGTTATCTTTCAGGTGTTTTACACCCACAAACGGTACCTTTCGGCACCGAATAAGGAATTTATTCCTAATTGTACATGTACATCATCGGTATGTTTGACTGCGGGTCACTCATACGGAAGTTAACTGCGGGTTATCTTCCAGGTGTTTTACACCCACAAACGGTACCTTTCGGCACCGAATAAGGAATGTATTCCTAATTGTACATGTACATCATCGGTATGTTTGACTGCGGGTCACTCATACGGAAGTTAACTGCGGGTTATCTTCCAGGTGTTTTACACCCACAAACGGTACCTTTCGGCACCGAACAAGGAATTTATTCCTAATTGTACATGTACATCATCGTTATGTTTGACTGCGGGTCACTCATACGGAAGTTAACTGCGGGTTATCTTCCAGGTGTTTTACACCCACAAACGGTACCTTTCGGCACCGAATAAGGAATTTATTCCTAATTGTACATGTATATCATCGGTATGTTTGACTGCGGGTCACTCATACGGAAGTTAACTGCGGGTTATCTTCCAGGTGTCTTACACCCACAAACGGTACCTTTCGGCACCGAATAAGGAACTTATTCCTAATTGTACATGTACATCATCGGTATGTTTGACTGCGGGTCACTCATACGGAAGTTAACTGCGGGTTATCTTCCAGGTGTTTTACACCCACAAACGGTACCTCTCGGCACCGAATAAGGAATTTATTCCTAATTGTACATGTACATCATCGGTATGTTTGACTGCAAGTCACTCATACGGAAGTTAACTGCGAGTTATCTTCCTGGTGTTTTACACCTACACACGGTACCTTTCGGCACCTAATAAGTGATTTATTCCTAAATATTTGTTATGTTTGACTGCGAGCCACCCATACAGTAGTTAACTGCGAGTTAACTTTTGGGTATTTATACCTACACGCGTGGTACCTTGAGGTACCACCTAATAAAAATTAATTCCTAAATATTTTTTTATATTTGTTACGCTTGAATAGGAGTCATTCATAAATAGAAGCAAACAGCTAGTTACCTTCTAGGTAATTTTACTCTAGATACACAATAATATCACAAATATCCTCGGAATGGCAAACTAGTACATTATTATGACAGCCAGATCGGAAAAAATATTGTACATGGTAAAAAACAATGACATCCAACACGCTTGCTATAGGCGAAGCAACGCCCGAAACCAACTCCGATGTTGACTTAGTTCCTGGTGGTGAAGAGGTGGCTCCTACGCCACATTGGTTTTTGAGTATATGTACCTGTAAATATTGTTATGTACCTATGACTGCGAGTCACACATACGTGAGGTAACTCTTCTTTCCTAAGTAATGTTATTTCTACCTAAATACAATTACCCTTACAATAGTTTACCATAAAACACTTATATACAAGTAAACTGTAAGTAATCTCAAAAGTATTTTTTTTACATGTTTGGACCAACACTTGTTTTGATCCAACACTTAAATACTTTATTCCAGTAGAATGTTTTCACAGGTATACCAACTTATTGGTAAATTGGGACGTGTTTGTTTTGTTGAACGAACCCTACACAAAATATATAAATATATATATATGGCTTTTATTTGTTTATTGTAACCACGCCCACAATAAAATTATTACAATGTTTACATACAGTAAACAGAGTGTTGCTTATGGTGTTACAGGTAGGTTACATGATTATATAATCCAAAAAACAAACTCGATAATTTTTAAATGCCAATAACGGAACCTTACGCAGACCCGACTCGGCTGCTATAAGGAAGAACTAGCCTAGCCAGTTGCATCTGCAGAATGAAAACTAACTTTAATCTGACCTTAGAATCGAAAGTTATGAGTAACTTAGTTGTTGTTTATTAACCGACCTACGCCAATACATCATGTGCCCTGGCGAGGTCGATCAAATTGAAAGGGGCTTCTGCTTTGTTCTACATGCTTAGACGAACAATTGCTGTGATTGACTTTGGTGTACTTGAAGGCTGAGGACATCCTCACTCGACACCGAAAAGGACGAAATAGTTTTCGGATAACATATAATACTAGAGTTCCGCCATAGACGAAAAATGTCATAAGACAAAGAAAAATCTTTTTACCTTAAAAACAAAATACATTTAGGTAATTATAGATAACTATAACTAACAAAAAATAAAACAACTAAATACTAAACAAAACACAATTACAGTTTTAAATCAAGGTCGTTCCCACGCGGCATCCTCTATAAGAGACTGGAGACATCTCTGGATGGCCAACCTTACCCAGTATTTAGTTAAAGTAAAACTTAGGATATTATGACGGGCACTCAATCTGCACGCTGCAACCACAGAAAAACATTTACGCGCCCGTCAAAACAAGGGGGGGGGGAGCGGGAAGTACAGGGAAAATACTTCGTCTCCTGACGACCCTACCGTTTGACTTGGCAATTGTTCCGCAACATGGCATGCCCGCAATTTTTTATAAATAAAATATATATCTGTACATAATTACACCGTTTCAATATAGGTAAAAATCAGTTGCGTCATACTGCCTATGACAGTAGCTCACTTAGTCTGCGAATCACAGATTATATAATAATTATATGAATATAATAAAGTGGCAGCATTAGCTGAATACCGATCATACCTTTGGTAATTAGAAAACCTTTAACAATTCATTGTTGAATATGGCCTCATTTCGAACAAGCCCTTAAATATTCCAAATATAACTATTTGAACCATATTGTAACAAAATAATATCTTTTAATAGCTGAAACGAAATTTTAACTCCATTTTGTACAATAAGATTGTGACAAAGTTAATATTTCCTGAAAATTGTTATACGCTCAATTTATTCGCACTGGATATTCATTATTAGGTAAAAATTCACAAACGAGAATTAGGCACAGAACGCTAACGAAACTCTTAACCAGTGGAAATGCTTAAGATTAGACGAAAAATTAGAAATTAATGCTTTAAGATTCAATTGCAACAATCTCAATTTCAATTGCCCTCACAAGTTTGTACCTAGTATCCTAAGTGCCACCGGCGCCTTTCAGTGCTAGCCCCAAATCGTAGACAATTTTCTGCAATAGAAGGAAAAAACATTTACATATATTATATACCGTGCTAGTAAACCCTGGGAGTAAAATAATCATCGAATCCCGGTGCAAACACATCTCATATAGAAACAGTAAATTAAATTTATCTTTACCAATCCGATCTGATTCAAGCTTAGCTATCATCGACAAATCGCCTCAAATATGGCGTTGTACATTACACGAACAATTCAATTGGTTTCCTCCGTATACTCCCACCAAGCCACCCTACACTCAGGCATGGCTTTATACCACAACAGGTAAACATACTCAAGTGGTTCCATTCATTTATGTTTTATTAAGGAATTTCACCGTTTTATTACCTGTAGCTTTTGGCTATTTTTACTATACAGTTAAAAATATCTTGCCAAAGTTATAAATAACGTTAACATTTGGTTCAATATAAAAACCACGGTACTGTAACATACGTAAATAGAATTAGTGGTAAACAATTCACACGTGCCACTTAAATAGGCGAATTAGGCAACGGTGCAGGACCAGCAGTATTAGCCGGGTAATCGATTTTTATATCAAGAATAAAAACAATTTGTCGAAATCCTGAATCAAATAAAATTAACCCTGATACAGAATGTTTAACTATCTGGCGATACTTCACAAATACTAACTAATCAAGTAGAAATCAACACATTTGGAAAACCGAAAAAGACCTATACTTGAGTCACGAACTGCTCCATACATAATGCGACATCTTTGTACCATGATGTAAGGCACGCACGTCACAATAACGATGTGAATACACAACTATAAATCGTTCATAATTCAAAATTACCTTTGGAACAAAATTGAATAAAATTAACCTATCAAACAGTCATCTAGCCCAGTGCACTGCTAAGTAAAAACTTTAATTTTTCTTTTTAAGATAAGTATGGTGCACATTTCACCATAATTAACGAAATAATCAAAACACCAATCCCGGAACGCGGGACTGCTAATACCGGCTCTGCGCCGACGTGACGTCTAAAGAGTAGAGTAACATTATTTTGTTAACATTAATGATTCTTGATTATTATTTTAGAGATTCATTTCTTTAAATCTTAAACTCACGGTCTTTACCTTCAAATTCTTACTCACCAATGGTCAAGTAAGGGCTAGTATATTAGATGACTAGAGACGGGAAATAAATATCTATGTTCGATACTCAACTTAGATTATTTCATTTCAAATGTCTAAGACCTACATGGAAAGCAAAACTTATTACCACTCTGAATATCTACTAGTTAAACATAATATATCGAGAATTAACCAACGCTATATTATAGGTGATCAAACGAACTTACCAAGTGAAGTTCGATCATTATAATATGAGTTGGTTAATTCGAAGATATATAACCACCCGCCTCACCCTTATAACGGTTGTTAATTATACAAAAACCCAGTCAATATCTTCTTGAAGTTTTGCTTCAAACTCTAAACAGAATGAGGTAAGAGCGGCAGGAGTGAGGATAGGTAGAAGTAAAACTGTTACTTTTTAAATTTTCTCTAAAAATACGTACGTCATTGCCTGTATGTCAAGGGGACTACTAGTTAAACATAATATATCTTCGAATTAACCAACTCATATTATAATGATCGAACTTCACTTGGTAAGTTCGTTTGATCACCTATTATTAATGATACTTAACAACATAACATTTTTTTCTAGGTAAAGTTATATAATTCAAATTTAGACAAAGATAAAACAACAGTTGTCATGTGTTTCGAGTAATTTACTTTTAAAATCAGAACATTGTGTCCCGTAGTTTTTCCTGCATAAGTCCTAAACTTGTAGGAATCATCACAGAATTATTTTTTAGTGGCAAGTCAAAAATAACACCCACAATTTGGCATATATATTACACATAGTCATTTATGGACCAACATTTTGGCTCTTTTCAACCATTGGTTTGAACTGTGTGTGTGTGTGTGTGTGTGTGATGATCAATTTAATTTCTTTTGAACTTTTATTTTAAAATTGGTTGTGTTGAAATTACTTAGAATATTTAATTTAAAATGTAAATATGTTTAATTTATATTACTAACTAGAAAACCCGGCGAACTCCGTTTCGCCACCAGATGACTTCGTTTTATGTAACATTTCGATGGTGATTAAAAGATGAAGAAAATTTTTTTTTTGTTTTATATTTGAAAAGGAAACAAAATATTTCATTTCACAACAGTAATGAATTCATTTGGATTACAAAAATGAAGTGTTATTTAGTTGAACTTCTCTAAGTAAATGAAAGTGAATCCAAAGTAAATACTGAATCGAAGCGTTATACGTGTCCGCAAATTATCCGTTTTATTGAAGTGCTCTTTGGTAAACCACATTTTTTGTTTTTTGGTCGAATCGAACCCGCAACCTCCTGCATTGCAGTCGCGCTTTCGCACGACACGCCACATAGGTCGTCATTATAGTACGTCATACGTCATTATCGTACGTCATACGTCGTACGTCATACGTCATACGTCATACGTCATACGTCATACGTCATACGTCATACGTCATACGTCATACGTCATACGTCATACGTCATACGTCATACGTCATACGTCATACGTCATACGTCATACGTCATACGTCATACGTCATACGTCATACGTCATACGTCATACGTCATACGTCATACGTCATACGTCATACGTCATACGTCATACGTCATACGTCATACGTCATACGTCATACGTCATACGTCATACGTCATACGTCATACGTCATACGTCATTGCTGAGTTTGATTTTGATTTTCCAGCTTTTCTTTTTAAATTTTTCCTGAATTTTCTTTGCTATAAACCTCACGGAGCCCGAGACCTTTCCAACGAATGCAAAACCGTGGAAATCGGTTCGTGCGTTCTGGAGTTATAGCGTCAGGAAGGAAAACCCGACTTATTTTTATATAGTAGAGAAGATGTAATGTGGTACATATTAGAGCAATTTGATATTTCATTTCGAATAAAATTAGTGGTTATGTTATTTCAAATAAATACTATACGCATTAGTAATAAATGAGTTGATTTGTGTAGAGCTTGCCTTCTCTGTACTGAACAATTTTCTAGGCTTTATTTGATGTTAGGTTTAAACAAAAATTGAACTCAATTGTCTTAATAATTATTTTGACATAGAATATTTTAGATTTTTCTTCTGGTTTCGCGATTATATAATATTTGATAGAAATTAAACTCAATTTATTGGTTTTAATCGCGTTGCATTTACTACTTTTAGCATTGTTTCAATGCTCAAACACACAATGTCAATCCTGAAGAAGGGACTTGTAAAGGTCTCGAAACGTTGAGCATAACTAGAAACAATGCTAAAAGTGATAAATACCACGAAACCGGAAAATGAGTTAAATTTCTATAGAATATTTTGATCAAAACCCTAGAATGGATAGGTACTGAAAAATAAAGAAAAATATTATTATTAGGCACGTGTTTCTTTACCACTTACTTTAGATTTGCAATGATAGTGTCGTAGCGAAGTGTGGGGAAATTTCGAACGAAAGCTTCGATGGAACTGTAGCCTAGAATGGTTCCAATCTGTGTGAGTGCTCAAGCGAGGCCGTGCAGTCCCCAATCATTGGCTACAATATGTACAATATAGTTTTGAATTTCAATGCACTTGGGAATTTCGACCTATCTAGTCTGAGATTAGATTGTAATTGTAAACTTAAGTAGTTACTTTAATGTTCCTTGGTGGGAGGCTTCGGCCGCGGATGTTACCACCCAGTGATCTAAGCCGAAGCGCCAAGCGAACTTGTCCGTGTTCCGATACGTTGACCGATGTAGCCACAAAGGAAGATATGTCGGATCTTGCTCCACTGCTATCTTCCGTCTTCTATGTAACCCCAACGAGTATTTTAGCAATAGATAATCAATTGACAACTATCTCACCTGATGATAGTCTAGGATGTAGCACGCATTTACAGTAAAAGTTACAGCCAAAATGTTGGTCTGAAGAAACAATATCCTTTGTGACAAAAACAATCACCGGATATATTTATTTATAAGATTATATTCTATTTTAAGATAACGAAGCTAAGTCGTTTTGCTAAAGGATGACTTGATGTATGGGGTGTATGGGGAGGGTGTATTCTACTAATATTCTTCCTGTTGACGAGTACATATAAATAAACAGGGTAGGTGTCAGCCTGCCCGGTGACTGTTCCTTTCCCGGGACGGATGAGATCGATAGGTCCATATTAAAACAGATGAGATTACGAATGATATTTGGTAACTAAAAATAGATAGATGTGCCCTTTGTTTGCAAAACAAACTAGGCTTGTACTATGGGTACTATGTATAAGTAATTGTATTGTTTAACTGCCTGTATTCCGAATCAAGTTACAAAAGCAATCAACAACAAAGTGATCGATATGTAAGTACTTATGTAATAATCAAACAATGAGTAAAATGACAAAATACCATAAACATTTTGCTCATTTCGTCGTACAAATGGAAAACATTCTCGCTGCTTTTATGTTCGCACTCAATATAAAATTAATATAATTTAACTGCCTGGCTCATAATTGAAATTGTATAATGAACTGCGATTTTCAGTCTCGATATCGTGAAATTAAAGTTTTTGAGTTTACAGGACACGGTCAAGTGAATCGAGACACGGGTTTGAAATAGTCGTTTCAAGTTACAGCTCTTTTGGCCAAAATGTCCTAGGACGCTGTCCAAAGACATGGGATATTCAGTGTTTTCTATGTATCATATGGATGTATTTACAAAAAAAAAGTATAATGTGCAGTATATCCGTTGTCTAGTACCTATAGTACAAGCCTAGTGATTATTTTGGGGCTCGATTGCGCTGTGTGTAACGTCGTGCAATATTTATTTTGTACTTATAAGACAAAAATATGGATTGTGTGCAAAATAGTCTAATTGCAACGACGTCTAGCAAGTAATCGCCTTAATAACTATTTATAAAGTATGAATCACAGACATTTTCCTGAAAACAATGCCGTGTAGCCTGGGGTTACCCCATCACTTTCCGTGGGTGTCATAAAAGGCGAGTAATTGATCTGAGGGAGTCTAGCACTCCTTAAGTTCCCCGTCACGGTGGCGGATAAACTGCTTGGTCCCTATGTAGGTTGGTATCAGGCAACCGGCCGGCCATAAAAGTATTCCCAAATCTATTTGCAGATGGTACGGTAAATGATAATTTATCTACTGCGCACCCCCAAATAAAAAATAAGAATTTGGGGTTTAACAGACCTAGGGCTTCCGAGTGGGATGCAACCGGGACCATCGCTCGGATGAGTATAGAAGATTTTACTAAAAACCATCTAAATCGGTCAAGCCATTTTGAAGATAAATGAGAACATTGGATAGCGCGGAGACAAACACAATAAAAGTTGTAGAAACGTCATGGGTATCTTTATTATTAAATAAATTATAATAAATTAAATATGAAATAATTACCAATGTTCCCATAGAATTAGCACTTGCGCAAGTAAAACCGCGGGGCGCAGGTAAGATACTTTTAATGTTTGATAGAAGTCTTAACAATTAAGATGAAACGTTTGATTTCTAATGAATTTCACCAAAAAAATAAGAAGATACCTATAATGGATTTATAATTTTGTTTATTTAGCTACGGTAGTTGTTGGTAGAGCAAATTTCATAATTGATACTATGGGCACCTGTGATGCAAACGGTTAGACATATTACAACAGATTTGTAAAGGTTGCAGGTTCAAATCCTGTGAGGTACAGAACTTTGGAAACCATGTTAAAAAAAACTATGTGTTTAAGAATTTTATATTTACCTACCTGTAGAAGCATCATCGCCAATATATGATTGGGTTAGGGGAAAAAATATATTTTCCTTTGAAACTGGAATCAGGGCCCAATTGCCCTCTTTCAAATTTGATAGTAGGCACACTGATAGTAATCAACTGGGCACACGTTAGTTTACGTAGGATAGCGACCAAATGCACCCATTTAAATTTGATAGTAGTCAACTGGTCGCTTTCATCGGAACAAAAACAAAAGACGACCGCCGCATGACCGTGCCGGGCTCTTTTTGAACAAAATTTCAAGAAAACCGAATGGTAAATTTTTATCGGGTCAAGTTAAGTCGGCCATTACTGTGTGCCTCTACACGGAATGGGCGTGATCTTCAAGTTATTACGGTTAAAGGCAACTAATGTCGATGGTAACTTGAATTAAATTACCCCGGAAAAGTTTTCGATATTCCACCTGTGTTTATATATGTAACAGTTTGATATCGATGTGCTAAGTCATTTGTGTTCTAAACTTGAGGTTAAGGCTGCCCTTACTTATAGTGTTTGGAAACATTTACCTAATTTTTGAGTAAAACAGTTGCCCACTGTAAAAAAATCAGAAAAAATGTTGTTTGGATTGTACCTTTACCGGTAGTTTTTTAGTTTATTCATAACAAACATACAGACACACAAACACACACACAAAAATACAAATATTTCCTCTTTATAATATTAGTATAGATTTATAACGGTAGGTAGGTGTTCGAACAACGCTGACGAAGTCGAGGGCGCAGCTAGAACTAGATATAAAACAAATGTCTCGCCCAAGTAGTCTACTATCTATATCTTATAATATCTTATGTATATAGTAAAATCATTATGTACTCCGTTTTGGCGAACCTGTATTCATTTATTTATTAAAACCGAATTTATTAAACACTTTCCAGGAATTAAGAAAATCAACCAATTAAAATAACAGATTCATTTCCGAAATCGAAATACGAGTAGTTCCGAATTTTCCACGAATCGGATAAAACATGAATTAAATAAGACCAATCTTGTAATTGTCTTTAAAATTAGTTAAATATGCCTCTCGTATTTTATTGAAAATGATTTTTAATAATAGTAGGTATAAAAGAGCAATCAACCACGTGATTATGTAACACTTACTGCGTCCCGCGGTTTCATCCGCGTAAGGCCCGATACCGTGGGAATATCGATATTAAAAGTAGCCTATAGCCTTGCTCAATAAATGGACTATCCAACACTAAGAGAATTTTTCAAATCGGACCAGCGGTTCCTGAGATTATCGCGTTCAAACAAACAAACAAACTCTTCAGCTTTATAATTTAGTATAGACTAGAGACTAGTTTCACCCGCGTAAGTCCCGATCCCGTGGGAATATCGGGATCAAAAGTAAACTATAGCCTTCCTCAATAAATGGACTATCCAACACTGTAAGATTTTTTCAAATCGGACCAGCGGTTTCTGAGATTAGCGCTTTCAAACAAACGAACAAACAAACAAACTCTTCCGCTTTATAATATAAGTATAGATATAGATATATTATATCTATACTTATTATTACTTATATTTTACTTTGTGTTCTCGCAACCAGCCCTATAACTAGGCCTTTTTGCGTGACTTTAAGCCGTAGGTTTCCTTACGATGTTTTAATTCATCGTAAGAGCGCAGAAAGAAGGGTTATGTATGATTGAAAGAAAATAAATAAAAATACTGTAATACTCTTAACATACAAAATCTTATGCAAATTTTTTATGGCTTCGATTCCGTCGGACACAAGTAGCAATGCTTAAAAATAAATATTTGTTCCTGGTCTACAGGTATCTATTAGGTATATTATGTTTTAGATATTTCTCTTAAAATATATAAACTTTATTATATACCTTGTCTAGTCACCATAACAAAAGCTTACGCAGCGTACTACGTGGACGTTTGGATGCGAACGCGATTGCGAAGCGATCCGATCCGGTGCGGTGCGGAAAGAACAAACAGTCGATAGCTATGGAAGTGTCCTACGTGACCAAACGCACGTAAGCTGCGTTGCGGCGCGATTCTCGACTGTTCCTTGTTTCCGCACCGCACCGGATCGGATCGCGTTCGCATCCGATCGCCCACGTAGGACGCTGCGTTAGTAGCTTACCACGAGACTAGATAGCGCTGTGTGGTGTTCACAGAATAAAATAATTATTTATATTTAAATAAGTATCAAAATACAATTAGGTACATAAAGGATTAACTATAGTTTAGAACAGAAACAAAATCATAGAAAAGAAAACACAGAATAAACAAACACAAACAAAAAATTTAAATATATATATTTTTAATTAGTAACCTATCATAAACTATTTCGGCTTAGCTAAAGTAACTTTAAACTTCGAAGTCTGTTTCACAGAACTTTGCGAACTTTTTCAACAGACATCAGCATCTGTCTGCTAAATGAAGTCGTGTAATTATACGCTCGCGTTGGAAAAAATCCGACTTTGTAACTGGATAGGTACCCTAGGTACTCTAGTCTAGTGTAATACCTAGTACTCACTAACATCTGTTCGCTTCTTTTTTAATATTACTGCGTAGAAGGTACGCTCTGTGTTTTAAAATTCTGCTTTAGGATTTAAAAATGTAGCAATTTTGCTAGGATTTTTAAAGATTTTGTTGTAAATAAACTAGTTGCTCTCCGCGACTTTAGTTACGTTAGTTGTGTTTTCCATTGTTAAATAATGAAACGCAGGATATGTTCCGATACGTTGACCGGTGCAGCCACGAAGGAAGTCGGGTCGGATCTTGTTCCACTCAAAGTCTTCTAACTTCTAGATGAGCATTGAGCGTGCTACATCTAAAACCATTAGCTGTGGTGATAGTAGTCAAATGCTCATCTATCGTGTAAGTTTTATTATTTCTTGTTCTTCTATTCTACTGCCTGAATTTTTATGAGGTCATAGAATAATTTTCAATTGTACTTGCTACGAGAGTCTACCAGTTACGAAACTCGAGAAGCTACGGACTACGTCGTAGCAAGTGCTACGAAGCTTACTCGAATCTCTAGACTGCGACCTACCGTCTCATACCAAATACCCCTCCAATACTGTTTTATTTTTATCCTAATTGTCTTTTATTTCATTTTGTCTTTACCCCCTTACTTATAAACAGCTGCAAAAACTATATACCGTTTGTCTTTTACAGAGACAAACGTTGCATAAACTTAGTCATTTTTTAAAAGTAAAGGGGTCCATGTAAAACCCTATTTGAGGTTAAAAGTCTATTTATTATAACCATATTACGTGTTTAAAAACTCGCACATGTTTCCGTTTGAACAAAGTCGACTACGTACTTCTGTGTTCGCCCCGTAGGCCGTTCATCCCTGGAGGTGCGTCGTTTATATTCTTTCTGAAGCTGAAATTGGGTATTATAATGTCTCATTTCACAGTATGACAGAAAATTTGCAGTTCATAAGCGTTAAAATTGGTCATTAGGACCCCGCGTTGAATAAAGGGGGCGATAAAGTCAAGATATATTTACGACTATTATTATATCTAGGGCATTTTAGCATGGAAGTGTTGATAACATTGTCGGGCGAGGTTTCTTTTTTTGGTGCTCTTATAAAAACATTGTTCTGTCGTCTCTGCAGTATAATCATAATAATTTCTTGTTCTGAATGTGGGTATTTGTCGTTGTTTGGGCGAACAAAGATATGTAATTTAAGTTTAGGGTTAAATCTCGGAGAAAACTGTTTAGGTTGAGTGACAGACCGCGGTAGAAAGGGTATAATAAAGTGACGTCCACTTGAAGGCTTAACAACAACCCCTACGCATAAAACCCTCAGTTAACAAACACACATCTCGTAACAAAGAAATATTCAATAGCAAATGATTTCTCATTTCAAATATGAAAACCCAGTACCCCTCATACGTACTCATCTTTATCCGCTTTGAACATTTATACCTTCCACACTCCAAAGCTCACACATTAGGAGATTAATCTTTACAAATCCGATGTACCAGCCTAAAATCAAAAAGCTGATCTGATTCAAATCCTCAAATATTTTCAGTCGGAATTATACTTCAAGCCATTACCAACTGCATTTGTTTGAAAGTAAAGAAAACGTATCTTTGCCGGGCTCTGAAAGGCCAATCAAAAAGCGCACTTTGTTACTCAATCCTCTTTCCTTTCACAGAAAAAAAAGTCTGGAAATCTCTGAAGCGCCTTTTAAAAGGCAAGAACGTTTATATGAACCAAACAGGGGTGTACGTTGCGTCTACAAGCAAACATCGCGGGACGCACTCATTCAAATTGTACACTCCACTTTGCTGTCACTGGGCGAGTATTAAGGGACGAAAGACAGGGGCAATTATACAAACCTTATCATTCTATCTACATAATCTACATCTACACTAATATTATAAAGAGGAAAGATTTGTATTTTGTGTGTGTGTGTGTGTGTGTGTGTGTCTGTATGTTTGTTATAAAAATACTCAAAAACTTCTGAACCGATTTCAAAAATTTGAAAGAATTTTAGAAAGCTACATTCACCCAGAGTAACATTGGCTACTTTTGATTCCGACATTCCTACGGGATCGGGACTTACGCGAGTGAAACCGCGGGACGCAGCTAGTTTTGTATATTATATAGGTAGCCTTAAGGCACATTGTGCTTAAAATAATAAGCTAGTGAGTAGCGAATCAGAATCAGTATATTTCATTTGCTTAAAATGTAGTGTACTAATATAAAAATATAAGATGTCTTATTATTCACAAAAGAATCTCTAACACAAAATTTAGTTTTATATAAATTGGATGTCCAATTTCATACGCGTAACTATTTTGGAAAAATTTTGTATAAAATATTATTAAGTTCTTACCTATTCCAAGAATGAAGAAATTTCAGAAACAATTTTTTATTTACCAAAAAAACACATATTTGCCAGGATTTTTTATCGTACGGAAAAAACAAACGCCAATAATTTGTTCCGGGGGCTAGAACCCCTTCTGGTTTTCCCTTAATACAAATAAAACTGTCGTTTTCTTGCATCGTTCGCATAATCGGGAGCAATCTTGCTTTCTCTCGTACGGAGCGAGTGGAACTTGTAGATTTTAGCAGATATGGAGAATATATGGCTTAATGTTAAGATGGGATATTGAAATGTGGTTCGTATGACGCTGCTCTTATTTGACAGCTCGTTTTTATCTTTATGTTTATAGGTTTATGTGTGCTTTATTGGAAATTTTCTTATTCGCGTAAACATAAACAGATTTTGCTGAAATGCTGAAATGTGAATCTATGTGAAGGATTTTTTGTTGGAATTCTTAAATTGTTGGTTTGGTCATTTTTTGTAGAAAGTAGCTCCTTTTTGTTATTATTAGCGGTACTCAACAACGGGTATCTATACTGGGTTCATAAAATACTGTTTTATTAAACACAGATATTATGATAGGTACTTAAAAAACACTAGAACTCAAAAACAAACATTTATGTTTAATTCTTGTTTCTACTTGTACCCGGCGGGAATAGAACCCGCAACTTCTTTCGTAGCAGGCGGATATTTGCCCAACAAGCCACAGTGTCCATTATAATAATAATCCCGTAAGCTAACCATATCTTACTACTGGCTGCGCCTTACGGTTTCACCCGCATAAATTGAGCCCGCGAGAACATTATAAAAGTAACCTACACAGATCTCCAGCTATATATGCATACCAATCGGTTTTGTAGTTTTTGCGTGAACAAACATTATACTTGTTAATTTACTTATACTTAGACAAAAACTTTCATATCTATATCTATACTAATATTATAAAGAGGAAAGATTTGTATTTTTGCATGTGTCTGTGTGCGTCTGTATGTTTGTTATGGATAAACTCAAAAACTACTGCACCGATTTCAAAAATTCTTTCACCATTAGAAAGCTACATTCATCCTGAGAAATTTTTGGCTACTTTTGATTCCGATATTTCCACGGGATAGGGACTTACGCGGAGAACCCGCGGGACTCAGCTAGTTTATAATATCAGTGCAATTGCTTATAGACCAAGAGCCCGTGAACCCCAGACCTTGGTTATTTTATAAAAGCTGAAAGTTTGTCAGGGCATGCTCCTATACACAGGTAAGAACGCTGGACTATTATGAAGTTTGGCTTGTAGTGGCTTTGGCAGGTACAGACTTTCCTTTGTCTGGCAAGGGATTGGAACTGTCAAAAATGTCTGGCTAATGAGGAAACATCCTCTACTTATTACCCAAGTATTATATATAAAAATCAGCTTTTATACTATAACGTAAGTAGAATTATAATAAACGGGTATAAACGGGTGTTCATGAAATTATAATTCTCCTTACGTTATAGTATAAAAGCTGATTTTTATATATAATACTTGGGTAATAAGTAGAGGATGTTTCCTCATTAGCCAGACATTTTTGACAGTTCCAATCCATTGCCAGACAAAGGAAAGTCTGTACCTGCCAAAGCCACTACAAGCCAAACTTCATAATAGTCCAGCGTTCTTACCTGTGTATAGGAGCATGCCCTGACAAACTTTCAGCTTTTATAAAATAACGAAGGTCTGGGGTTCACGGGCTCTTGCTCTATTATAATTGTACTAAGTATTTGTTTAGTAAAAGAATCCGTAGTCAAAAATAAAATCTACCAAAGATTAAATAATCAATAAACTCACACCAAAAATGCCTTTCCTATATTTACACTAAACGAAAAACAAAACTACTTTTAACAGCACTCACAAACGAGAAGAATGCTCTTTTCAGAATGAAAAGAAAACACTACTCCGTTTTCAGCATAAAATTCTTGGCACTCGGCAAAATTGAAAAGTCCACTCAAAAGCAGCTGTTAGTACTATAGGGTACAATCACAAATTGTTTACGCTCTCATGCCCCTTAAGACAAGAATGGCTCGCGTTACGGAAAATGCGAATCATTAAACTATTTGAACCGGAACTTTAATTCAATCGTCGTGTAACAATACATTAGCTTTCTTAGACGTAAATATTGATTCTGTTAAGTTTTCTTCGCTTTCTTTCTTTTCTTTGTTTATTTAATAGTCAATAAATATGGTAGGTGGAGTGGGAGTGTTAGTTTTTATTTTCGTTACGGAATTCTTAATAAAAAAAAGCTATTCAATAGCTTAAAATCCTCAAGAAGAACGAGAAGTCAATCCTAAAAAAGACACCTGTAAAGGTCTTGAAACTTTCAGCATTGAAACAATGCTAAAAGTTATAAACACCACGCGATTAAAACCGAAAAATGAGTATAATTTCAATTTAACATCGCGAAAACAGAAGAAATATCTAAAAATCGAAAACTGAAATAGTGACATTTCTTTGACTGCAATATTTAGGGTTCTGTACTTAAAGTGTAATAAAAGCATGACTCTTTTACTAAGACTCCACTGTCCGTTCTGTCTGTCCGCCACCAGACTGTATCTCATGGACCGTGATAGTTGGACAGTTGAAATTTTCCCAGTTAAACAATTATTTTATTATGTGGTTTTGTATTGTAAGTGTTTAACTGGGGCTCCCATACAACACACATAATTATTTGTGACTATGATACGGAACCGTCCGCGGACGAGTGCTTTTTGCGCTTGGTCGACCCGGGCCCATGGAGACGGTATATGCGTTTTAGGTGAAAGATGTTGGTATGTGTCTGTCTGTCTCTCGCAACTTTTTGCAGAAATGGGTGAGCGGATTTTGAAACGTTTTTCGTGTTTGATATGCCTCATTCCTGAGCATATTTTTATAGCTAATTTAATAATCTAGGTACCTAACAATGTTTATTATGAAGGCGGATTATAATAATTTCCGCCTCGTTGGTTTGTCAACAGTGTCTCGAAACAATCCAAAGATTCTTTATTTAATGGAAAATATCGGAATCGTATGTAAATGTATTTTCTCTCGAATACCGCAGATCAAAAGCCGAAATCCTTGACATTGGAATCTCTTAATAAAATCAAAGAGACTCTTGTCAGGCTAAATCGAATGTTGAAACTTGTTGACGGTATAACCATTCGGCTTGTTGGTATGTGATCACATAGTCTGGTGAGATAGTAGTTAAACAAACAAACATTTTAGCAGGCGTGGAAGACCTCGCTGGCTACGGACTCAAATCATTACGTACGTACTTTTAGTGGAGATAAGGTTGAATCCTGCTAATATTATAAACTAGCTGTGGCCCCGCGGTTTCACCCGCGTACGTTCTGATCCCGCGGGATTTACGGGTTCAAAAGTATCCTATAATAATAACAAATTTATTTCAGATAGAACATTCTTCCAATATCCTTCTCCTGGTCCATTGGTTTAGCCGTTGTTGAGTTATACATAGTGTAACTAACATGACTTTCTTTTATACATATATTTAGATGTGAAAGTTTGTGTGAAGTCAGTATATATGTATGTTTGGAACTCCTTCCCTCTAAAACTGCTAAACAGATTCCGATTATATTTGGTGAGCAGATAGCTGGAAATCTGGATTAACTCGTGTTAATCCAGATTTCCAGATGTCTGTACCGCGGGGGCGGTTTCACCCGCGTAAGTCCCGCTTAAGATTCAGTGGGAATATCGAGACAAAAAAATTGCCTCTGGCTTGCACACCCCGTGCAAGCCAGATCTTACACAAACGCTTAAGGTATTTACCTAAGACGTGACGTGTCGTAATGCATCAGTAGCCTATCGGTTTCATATTTTGTACGCTTAGTTAGAGACACATTCGTTAGCCGTGTAGCCCTGGCATTAGCCGTGTAGCCCCGGCATAGAATAGGGTTACCCCATCTCATTCCGTGGGAGTCGTAAAAGGCGACTAAGGGATCTGAGGGAGATTAGCAAACCTAAAGTTCTCCCCGCGCGGTTGCGGATAAACTGCTTGATCCCTAAGAGGGTTGGTGTCAGGCAGGCGGCCGGCCGTAAAAACATTGCCAAATCTAATTGCAGAAGGTATGGTCAATGATAACTTACCGACTGCGCCGACCCCAAATAAAAAAAAACAATTTGGGGTTTAGCGGACCCCGGGCTCCCGAGAGGGATGCAACCGGGAACATCGCTCGGATGAGAAGTAAGAGACACATTCGTAAGACGTGTCGTGTCGTGACACAAATATGTCTCTAAGCCTTCAAAATATATAAAACTGATAGGCTACTGACGCTTCACTATGCATCTACCTTTTGATTTTTTTCATTTTCTAATTAAGTAGATAAAAAAAATGGTAGATGCATAGTCATGACAGATATAGGTTTTATGGCATAAAGATATTTGCTCTAATCTCTTTATCCAGGGAGGAAAACGTCGACTACGTTTGTATGGAGAAACAGAATGGAGACTGTCCTCTTAAGGATTGACGGCCTCTGTCGCCCGACTGTAATGCATACCAAGTTTCATCACAATCGTTTCAGTAATTTTTAAAACACAAATATTCCAACAAACAATATCAAACTCATAATATTAGTGGAATATTTACTCAATTACGCCAGATTCGATACCTCACTTAAGTAATATAAAAGCTATAATATTTCAATGTATAAATTTTAACACGTTCGCAGCACTTTCATCCAGATTTGAGTAGGTAAAGAAAGATTCATGAGCAAAGTTGTGAAGCGAGCGAGATTCCATCGATCATACTCTTTCAACCACCTTCGTAACTGAACTTTCATAACCGGGACGAACATCACTTTTTTTAGATAGAGAGATAGATTTCTCCCTAACCTTCAGACTCTTCTAGTCTAGAGAATTTAGGTTTCTTCTGGTGATCCACATCACTATACGAAAAAAAGAAGAAGAAGGTTTCTTCTAGGCAAGCATATTACACCGTTGCTCTCGTCGTCGTTTTCCATTAGATGAGGTCAAATGACAGCCTTTTCTAAATAAAAAATAAATGTAAGTAAGTATTAAAATTCTTCATTCATGTACCTAATAAATGCTGTATTCAAATTCATGACATAGATTATTTATTTAAACTCATGTAATTAATGGTTTATTCAAATCCAATAAATTTGAAAAGGGCGTTTGCCTTATTGTACAAAAATTCAAGTAACATAAATAAATATTACCTTCTTGTTCTTTTTTTTCTGCAAAAATCTATTTTTGAACCTTTTTTGCCTTTTATGGATCTTTAACCTTTGGCCTTATTAATAAATTCAAAATATTTAAGGTTACCACACTTTTTATTTCTGTCTGTTAACTTTGAAAGGTTTTGTCACGGAAAAAGACAAAGCATGTTCTCACTACTCCGACTTTACTCCACGTTTATAGGTGATATCTATCAGTAAGGAAAACACTTAATTTTATCTCTAACATCATTTCACCGATGTAAAACGAAAAATACACATTTATTCAACACAAAAATTCAACAGTTTAACAAGGAATACCCTACAGGCCAAGTTACCTTATAAATGTAAAAACACGTTCATCTGCGAGCAAACAGAACGTATTTAAGGCAATTGATAACCGGGTGCACAAGAAATTCAATGTTTACTTGTAATTATAGGTATTATAAACTTTGTTAACTCAATTATTTTAGTTTAGAGTATTCCCAATTTGCCGCAGCCAGGCGGAAGCGCCATAGCAAGACATTAAATATTGGTATTGGTATTAAGTTAGAATACATGGATCATTTTAACATGCATAGCTCTAAGCGCTGATTCATGAAAGAATTTAAGGTATATAAAAACATATAATTCGATTTTGATTGTATTTCAAGATTATGTATGGTTGTTTGTTTTCCGGTTTAATAAAAGCAAATATTAATAATAAAATTCAGATCAAGTTTTTGCAATCAAGTTGAATGCATCCTTCGATGGGAAAGAAGCCACCAAAAATGTTTAATTGGTTATGTTTATTCTGAAAAACATGCATATAAAATGTTAAGAATAATTATATAAATAAACTAGCTGCGTCCCGCGGTTTTACCGGCGTCAGTCCCGATCTCTTGGGATGATCGAGATCAAAAGTAGAATATATTACTCAAGGTGAATGTAGCTTTCTAATGGCGAAAGAATTTTTGAAATGGGTCCAGTAGTTTTTGAGTTTGTTCATTACAAACATACAGCCACACATACACACAAAAATACAAATCTTTCCTCCTTATAATATTAGTTTAGATGTAGATAAATAAATTTCCCGCCGCACAGGTTCGCGATCCCGTCAAAAAGGTTACAAGACCAAATCCCTAGTTTATTTTGCGGGTTCGAGCGTTCTTATTGCGGATCCCGGCTAAGTTCCATCTCGATTAGTCTCTGATAAAAGGGTACGATCTCATTTCCGTCCGACTCGTGTCGGATCTCAGAAGGAAATGACGTTACTAGCCCACTCGAGGCATTTGAATTTATAAATGAGCGTCTGGTTTGGCTTAGAACATTTTCAATAGATAAGTACCAATTTAGGACGTTTTTGTGAAGACGTTTCTTAAAAGTACTGTTGGCTGTAGTCAATTTACCCTATGCTAAATTAGGCATAGAGTTAGCAAATGGGATGAATACTTTTTGCATTGAGAATCATTCCAATTTGCCTCATCAAGAACTCGGACTTTTTGCAGAGTAATCTGACCCACTTATTTGTTTTAGTGGGGCAGATCAGCCTTAATTTTTGGTAGATCCTGCCCACAGGTTGGTGCTGATATAAGCCGATCGAAATAGAAACAAAAGTCGATCGAAAAAGACACTTAAGACGATCGAAAAAGAAACAAAAAACATCAAAAAGAAACAAAAGAGGATCGAAACAGAAACAAAAGAGGATCGAAACAGAAACAAAAGACGATCGAAAAAGAAACAAAAGACGATTGAAACGGACACAAAAGCCAAGATAAGGCAATAAAAAGTCAATCGTTATTTAAGGCAATTTAGTAAGCAATTTTTTTTTATCACTATCAGAATATGGTTTAGTAAAATCTCATGCAAGTCACAATTAATCTAGGCAATTACGACAGCAACAGCGAGGTCGGGGGAGACCATAAAACTAAGTATTTGCGTCTTAAGCCGATTACTGCTTGTAATCTCTGGACCTTCGGACATATCAAAGTCCACGAGACTTCAATTAGCTTTCTCTGTCATTGGTGAAGCTTAAAGAGAGACTAGTATTTGGATTCTGTACGAAGATTTTTAATCAAAACGAGTTTCAAGTGACGCTCTTGGTCAAAACTGTTTGAAAAATATCTTTTAGGGATATTTTACAAGGAGAAATGCAATATCAAAAATTCTCCCGAGACAGGATTCAAACCTTGCTTACCGGGCAAGCGAGACGCACAGATTTCTAAGTTTAATTTCATATCAGCATCGCGAAAACTGAAGGAAAATATTCATTTTCTTATTTACGTTTGAAATCAAAAAGTAAAAAAAAAAACTCTCATACGTACGCAGCCAACATTATGGTATAATATTGTACTTGCAGGGCAGCCACAACCGTTGCGAGAGCTCATCATTTTAAATTGGAAACATAATATTGTAGACACTCCATCGGATGTTATATTTATGAGTGAGAAACTCGTAAAAGGGAATAGCATTTTCAAATTACGACTTTCGAGTAAGTAATTACATAGTACCTACTCGCACCCTTCAATATTTTATACATGATTTTTTTTACGTTTCATTAAAAAAACACCATTGAAACTAAAACAAGAAATGATTGAAAGAAAAACAAAAAGCGATCGAAATAAAAACAAAATACGATCAAAATACACTTTTTAAACCATCATTATTATTAGAAACACGGAATGATGAATGATTATCTATTACGCGATCTAGACCTGTGTTTTTAAAATAGAAACATAGAGGTAGACAAATTATTTTTTGTAAATGCATGCACAATGATTTGTGCTGTTAATATTTGAATGTTTTTAAGCATAGCTTCCGAATCCGACCACCGAATCAAGAAATTCCGTATTGAAAATAAAACCGACCACCCCCTACTCTGCCTACCATGTTGCCATGGTTACCATGTAGCTTGGCCGAGCTACATGGTAACCATGGCAAACATAAATAAAGAATTATAATTGCTTAAGTTGATAAAAAATGCAATGCAATAGTTTTACCGCGGCAGTCCCCGAGTGCCACACGTTTTTTTTTAATTTGACTTAATTGTAATGTCATTAAAATTTAATTCATCATTTTGAGGGTTTCGTATTGTTCCGTACCGTCTACATTATGGCTGTCCGTCTGTGTGTGACCACCGATTTACTCAGGAACCGGTAAACCTAGCAAGTTGAAATTCACGCCAGTTGTCGAGGTATATGGTCGCTTTTAGGTGTTTAGAGGTAAACTCAAGGTTCAGAATCAACACGATAAAAAGATATGGACAAATTTTGATTTTCGCAAAAATCTGCAGGTGAACCTAATTTTCAACATTTTGTGTCTTTTTTTGGAATTTTCCCTTTAATTATGCAGTTGGAATTTTCCCTTTAATTACCTTATTTTCCTCTTATTTGTAAAATAAAAGGATAATAAGGTATTGAGTCTCGCATTTTTCGCGTGAAGGAACAATAAACAGACACACATTCACCTTTCACCTCTATAATATTACTAGCTGCGCCTTGCGGTTTCATCCGCGTAAGTCCCGATACCGCGGGAATATCAGGATAAAATGTAGTTTAAATGTTATTCTAGGTCTCCAGCTATGTACAATTGTATATTCCAAATCAGTTCAGTAGTTTTAGCGTGAGTAACAAAGTCACATTCAAACATATACATACATAGAAACTTTCGCGTTTATAATATTAGTAGGATAGTTAGGAAGTACGCTTAGTAGGATTCGTACCTAATAACTAATTCCTAGAACACAAAAGAAAATGCCAAGAAGTAGGCGTATTATCTCTAAGTTGCCAACAATTGTATAATATACCTACTCGAGATTCTATTGACTACTACTTGCATGGTTCTACCATGAAATCTATACATATCAAATTTCAAGTCCTGACTGATTGATTGACTTAATTAACTATAATATCAACGCAGACCCCAAGCCGATGTTCTAGAGACATGACATTTGACGAGTGTGTTCTTTGTGATGTGTAGGTATCAAATATAGTATAACTACAACATTCATAAATAAATAAATAAATTCTGCAAACAACACACAGCGCCATCTAGCCCCGTGGTAAGCGACTAAGCTTGTGTTACGGTGACTAGACAACGGATATAATACTCATATTTATTTTTCTTTTGTAAATACATACATATTATACATAGAGGGACACCCAGACCAGACACAAATATTTATTTTATAAGCATAAATACTTGCACCCGGCGGAAATCGAACCCGCAACCTCCTGCATTGCAGTCGCGCTTTCGCACGACGCGCCACAGAGGTCGTCATATCAAATATATTTTTTTTTTTTTCAATTCAACCCCTAAGGGATGGAAAGGGAGGTTCAAATTTGATCGATGGTTATGAAAATTGGTACACATACATACATGTGTGGGATAATCCTAATCGTATCCTTATACAATCCTTAGCCTATCCCAATTCTATTCTAATCGTCTTTCCTGTAGGACACATAATATGGGCGAAGCCGCGGGCAGAAGCAAGTATTTTTATAAGATAAAACTAGAATATGATTAGATATATTTTTACCAGTTCATCTCTTAAACAAATGTAAAGGGAAATAAGTAGTGAAATAGGTCAATGGTATTACGTCTTTACTTATTCAATAGATGCCTTCTTCAGAGCTAAGAAGTTAATCTGCTTAGTTGCGGGTTAATGTTTTATTTTCATTTATGTTTTTATTCAGTGAGCTTCTTGGCCATAATTCACTTCAATTATACTTATTTTACCTCTCTCTTTTTCGGCGTCAGGGCAGAGGGCTGATATGATACATTATTTTTATTTTGCCGGTTGCAAAGTAGCCAGTGTCAGGTTGCTGGTGGTGTGTTGTGTTGTGTGTGTCTTAATTTTATTAATATTTCTTTTTTTTTTTGGATAAATTTGAAATTTATGTATATTTATTGTGTGTGCGTGTACGAGTATGTATCCTTAGTGTTGTTTTTTTTGTCCTTATTCATTAACTTTTATTTATGTTTATTTTATTTGATAATTAGTTTTTTGTTAGGAGGGCCGAGAGAAAAAGGGTGGGTGCAGTCGGAAGACCAGCGCTGCTGCTATGTTCTTTTTTCTCTAGCAGCAGCATAACGCTGAGGCTGCGCCTATTCGGGCAGCGCACTACTCTCTACGTATATTTTGTTTTTATCTTTATTGTGTTCATTTTGTAAATTACTTTTATATTATTATTAATATTGTTTTCCTGATATGTAGTTGTGTGCTTGTCTGAATAAATCAATTTTCTTTCTTTCTTTCTTTCTACATTTCCAGCCGATAATTTGTGTGGCATAAAATCGTTTTCTCCTGCTCCTCCTTGCTTCGAAAGACACTCAGAGATATTAACCGAGATTAACGAGTCTCGGTTGTTATCTCTGATAGCTATCATTAGGTCAAGTAAGAGGCCTTAGAGCGACCTGAAAACTCTAACACTAGTTGAGCCACACCACGAAAAGAAGAAGAAAACTTCAGGTCAGGCTCATGGATTTAGCTTCTGCTATGAATGAGCGTTGCTTTGTTTGCTTGGAACGGCCAGGTTTGCAGCAGCCCTGCGGGTTCCCATCAAGGACTTTGGGATTTTTCTACGCAAAGTATGGGACCCAAAATGTATGGACTACTCACGTAACGCTGCTGCGCAACATATTTGAACTTGTCAAGAAAGCTGTGACCGCTTGCGTCCCTGACCGGTTTCTGTATAAATCACGAGTTGGATGCACTGATGGATCAAAATACCAGTGTCACCGTAATCAAGCGTCGCAGCGTTTTTGATGAATTGGACACGTTGAGAGAATGAATAAGAGTTAGGCATCCAAAATTCTGACAGATTGGAAACCGGGTTAAAAAGAGACTTAAAGCCGAGGAAGAGATGTGCGACTGCATTAATAATGAAATCAAAGGTCTTAAAATATTCATTTACTGGAGAAGAATTGCCGTTTACACGAAGCTTTAGGTACTATTAGATTGGTAGAATTGTTTAGAAACACCTCCATGTATAATAGGGTTCATTTACCCCACAAGGATCTGAGAAAATATTTATGTAAGAACTACTGTTGCTATAAATAATAATGAACCTATAAACATTGTTTTGTCTAGGATGTTTCGCGCAGGCGACGAGGTGGGTGTATGTCAGAGAAATGTAACCATAGAAACGCCTGGTCCTAACAAAATTATTCTCATAAAAATTCAAAAGTGTCTTTTTCTTTCTTACTTAAAATTACATAAGTACATCTCGCTCTGTCTTCAAACTCAAAGTAACTTACTCTCAATTTTTGTATCCATCAAAAAACAAAGAAGGCGCTAAAACTACTTGTTTTATATGACACATCACTGGTGTAAGTTCGTATTACACGAAGATCAACCGTAAAAAAGTAAAAAAAATAGTTTGTCTTTTATCAAGATGAAGAAGGTAAAATGATCTCGTATTTCTATAGCATTATTTCATGCTATAAAGTCGCTTCTGAGAGTTATCTTTCAATTAGATCTGGGGGCACGGTAGTGCCCCCGCCAAGACGAGCCAGCGAAGCGTACGGGCACTACCCACCTTTTCTCGAAACGTTTCGTCGGTTTTTTGAACTCTCATAACTTTGGTTTGGAATATACCAGAGACACGTAATTCACGGGGTATGATGTCTATAGGTTAGAAAATTTATTTTCAAGGAAAAATAGCATACAAAAATTTTCACTTGCGGCGAGGCTTGAACTCGCGTCTTTGGGTCAGTACCCCAACGTCTATACCAACTAGACTACGCAAGTCCACGCCTGTTGCCGTGAAAACTTCCAATACTATATTCTCCTCTGATTGTTTCTATAGGTTACTTAATAAAAATACAATGTTTCAATTACATAGCTCCTATAGTTTAGATTTTATTGATATCTAAAAACCTCCGATTTCGTCACTGACTCACTCACTCACTGATAGTAATCAAAATTCATAAGTTACTTCCCGAAGTCCTAGAAAGCTGAAATTTGGTATGTAAGCTGGTATTAGTACACAAATAAGAAAAAAACCCGTTAATAATTAGAAAGATGTACCGCTGTCTCCAGTGGTGGACAACTAGAATGCTTTTTAAAAGATGTTTCGTTATCCACCAGTGGTGGCCAAACGTGTGGTGGACATTAGAAACCTTTCGGAACGTTCTGTCCGTTTCCCAAAACACCCGTTCCCAAAACATCCGTTCCCGTCACCATCTTTGCCCAATTAATCCGTTTCCCGTTATAAGTGTTTCCCACTCGGCCTGAACGAACGGCCGCGGCGCGTAAGTCGTTAATTCACGAGCTATTGAAAATGAATTAAAAAGAAATTTACTAATAATTTTAGGAAGCTAAAAGTTTGTGTTATTGGAAAAAAATGTAATAATAAAATAAATAAGCAACCTACACCAACAAGGTGAAATCCCCCAACATCTTAGCCAAAAACTCAACATCTTAGTCAAAATATGTTGCTTGGCCGTTTTATACCGCAAGAACTTAGGTATTGTGTAATAGAAAACCTATGCAAGGTTGCGAAACGGCCAAGCAACATATTTGGCTAAGATGTTGAGTTTGTGATGGTGAAGTAAGGTGCTTGTGGACTCGGGGCGTGTGGAATTATAAGCTTGGCTCTTTAGGACATCTGATAACTTTTTGATAGTGCACATCATAAGGTCTCGCTCTCGTCTTGGCTACATTTTACATGATTTATATATATTGAAATATCTTTTTTAATTAAAAACTATTTACTCTATTATGTTAGAGGGCAGTCTTCCGAAATTCTTTGTACTCTGATTGGTATTAAGTTGGTAAGGTCTTTAGTTGACTTCGCAAAGAACAATAGTAAATCTCCATACAACAATTTGTTTGGATGACAAAAAACTTGTAACATACATTAAAAAAAAATCAATACCAACTCATAAACAAACTAAAAAAAATGTTAGCCGTCACGGGACGCCTGGCAGATGTGAAACATCGACTCGCTAATGTATATAATAGTACATATTAAATTCCATCATATTGATAGGTAGGTATATATACTTATAGCGTGGCGAGGCGTCGCCATGACCTGTATCGCCACGCGAATTTTTAGGTTTACCCGCGCCTATTTAGATGTTTCACATCAAAAATGAAAAAAAAAACCGTAAATTTGTCTTACTGCCGGGGAAACGCCTTCTCTTAGAGGGGTTAGGCAGCAAGACGCTAGGGGAGCCTACTTTGGATTGGCGAATGTTCTATGCCTTCGGACCGTGGGCGTGGTGAGTCCTGGGAAATGGCTGTTAATTTTTATATGCCTATTTTTTTAAATTTAAAGATTTAAAAAATAATGTTTATTAAAAGATTAGAGATAAATTGGTGGCACTGTAGGTAGTGAGAGTATTTTGTCCTTTTTGATATCGGTTTTTAAATTATTTTTCTATTTAGAGAGGTCTATTTAAAAGTTTTTTTTAGTGATAATAAAAAAATCGATCTAATAAAGTTTAAAATAGGTCGCCATGTCCTACCTACTATATATAGTTTCAACGTTGAATGTAGTTTATCAAATCCAGATTCCAGAAATACGCGAGTTTTTTTTGGCGATGCTTTGAAGTAGAAACGGGACAAAAGGCCTTCGCTTCAATTCGAAGGATAATCAAATAGTTCACGGCACAAAAATTTGGTTGCGTTGAAAGGAGTACCTACCTACAGTTGCCCCATGGAGTTTGCGTGGCTGTATTTTGCATACAAAAATAAATACCTAATCCTTCTGATATTTTAAATGCAAAAATAACTCCTAATCTTATCCGCACACATGGTACACATGACAGCTAGTATTAGATAAAAGTCCTAGACGTAATAACACGGTTTCTTAGTTAGCCAATAGTTCGCCACACTTCTAAATCGAAAGAAAACAAAAAAGACCAAGACAGCCGGCGCCTTTAGGTTGAACGGCCGGCGAAGACATCATAATATACCACATCGTTTACTGTCATTGAACAGCAAGGCATATAAGAGAAAATATTTTAAAGAAAAATGCATTTTCTAAAATTGTAACGTCAACAAAGTTTAAACTCGCGCTTGAGGAGCGGGTGTTGTTAACACTAGAATATATATGCTTTTGTCGAATTTATGTAATTTGTATTGATCTTTTAAGGGTGTACCCAAAGGGTAAAAATAGCACTCTATTACTGAGACTTCGCCTTCTGTCTGTCCGTCCGTCTATTCGACTGTCACCAGGATATATCTCATGAACTGTGATAGCTGGTTCCCATACATAAAACGTGTTTTTTGACAATAATGGTACGGAATCCTTCCTGCGCGTGCGTGAGCCTTTTTTTACTCTATCGAATGAATAAAGAAAAACTAAAAATATTTTTAGCAAACCTCAGTCGAAAAAAAATGGTTTTGCCAAGATATTTTAGTACCTAGATTTGCCTCAGGCACAGAAAAAAAGTCATATTTTTACGCAAGGTGAACATTGTCGCTCGACTAGTGTTAGAGTCGAACTATACATACCTACCTACTCGCTGTTCTCGGGTTTATTTATTCACAATAGCTTTCGGCTGGGTTTTCTTCTTTGACACATCATTTGTGGCAAATGAAATGTGTCGTATACGGTCTTGCCGCAAGCTAAAGTTTTGTGTCACATTCTTTAAGCCTTACTACTCGGTGGCCTTACGTCGAATGTATTCCGACCAAAGGCTTTTGAACATTGGTAGGTAAATACTAATCCCAAACTTGGAGTTTTTCAGGGGACGTAATTCAGTTCAAATGCAAGGGATTCCTGTTGCCTATGAATATAATTTCAGTTGCTTTATTGATTTTTAAGATGTGTTAGAGTGGAAGTCGTTAAATCGTCTTTAGGTTCAGGGGCCCTGCCGCGGATGAATCGTCAACATCGTCATCGAATTCATATCCAATTTATTTTAACAGCCGACAGCGGACAGCTGATCATTTCGCACCGCGTACCTAAATGCCAAATCACCGCGCAACACCTACGATTACACTTCTTGACCATCTTTCATTATACGTCTGTGGTCCTTTAAAACGTAAAATTATTTATTCTTAAATACCTACATTTTCACGGCCACTTGTATACGTTTAAAACTATAGTTTAAAGTTTGATCCTTAATTTGAGGCAACCAATTAAAAGTAAACACAATTTTCGGTTACGATCTCGTTGCGTTTATTATTTTCAGCGCTATTTTTAAACGCCAAACGTTTCGAAGTGAAACAGTAGTTTCAATCTAAAAGTCTGCGTGCACAGGAACGTTTTATTTTCATTAGGTAATACTAAAATGTAGACTGTAGTGTAATTTAGTAACTTTTCAGAATAATAATAATTCATGTTGTTAATTTAGAATTAAGAGAGATATAATCTTCTAATCTTCTTCTTCTTCTAATATATAAAATTTTCATGTTACAATGTTAGTTACCGTACTCCTCCGAAACGGCTTTACCGATTTTTACCAAATTTTATATGCGTATTCAGTAGGTCTGAGAATCGGCTACTATCTATAATTTATAAGGCAAAACAACGTTTGCCGAGCCAATGTCTTAGAAGAGCTGCAGTTAAAATAAGAATTAAATTAAACTCTAGTTAATGTAGCAGCAGCTGCTTATATACGTTGTTCTATACGTCCAGGCGAAACACTTTTTACGCTTTTGTTAAATTCAAACTTTTTTTTCATTATTGCTATTTTACTGAAGAAACAGCTGTTAATTTATTTGAAGAAATGTTTTTCAAAAATTGCACCCGACAGGACTTGAACCTGCAACCTCAACATTCCATAAATCAATTATCCAAGTGTAGGAAACATTTAAAAAATGAAATTAAACAGCTGTTAGTTGAAAATAAAGGCAATTATGCCGGCCTTCCACTGCGAGCGGAACGGAGTAAAAAATGTGAACACAACCGTTGTATGTTGAACTGACACATTTTTAACTCCGCTCCGCTCGCAGTGGAAGGCCTGCATTAATTTTTGGATTATAGTAGTCCAAGCTAAATCAAAGGAAAATTTAAGGTCAATTACATACAACTCTCAGAAACAGCTTATTTTCAAGTAAGCTCATACATTTTGGAAACTCTTCGAATAGAAATTCTACAAACTTGTTGTACTACGACTTTGTTCCAAAAGTCGTTGTACAAAAACTTGTTTGCCTAGACGTCTAAAACAACGTATAGGCTTAAGCAGCTGCTCCATAAACTCAAACATCCTGTAAAGAGATTATTAAAACTCTTGGGAAAAATAAATCCAATACGAACAATGAAAATATCTATAAAAACATTAATTTATTCGATACTGTCCGCGAAGTTAGTATAGAAGAAAGTTGGACGTTCGTTTCAACTTTACCCCAGTCTGCTCCGCCGGGAGTGAAAACTGACAAGAACTCAATATCTTCTGATTGGATTCCTATTACTATGTATTCTGAAGGATTTTTATTATCGCTTTTCGACCGTAAGTTCATGGCTATTTGAAACTGTAAGGTTAAGTTAAAAAAATAAGTCTGTCTAGTTTGGCTAGTACTATGCTTGCAATGTGTTCACGTTTCTACCCTACGACAAGGGGCTAGGTATAAGTATTTATAATATAAAAAAGTTACCCTTCGTACAAAAAGATTAATTTTTATTTATACCTTGAGTTTTTTTAAAATTAGTAAACACATTCTTCATTTCGTTCTGAACTTCTTTACGCACATAACTGAAATCAATATTGCACGACGTTCCATAGAGCGCAATTTAGCCTCAAGCTAAGCACTAGGCTTGAAAATATAAGAAATATAAAACTAAAGAAACAAAATAATAACTTATAATAAAATAACCCACCCCAAATTGTACCCGGCGCAAAGGTACCCATAACGCTGGCAACATTGCCGCGTTGAATGGCAATAGCTAACCTTTGCACCAGGTACGAGCCGGAGCGAGGGTCGCCTGTCCTCTCCCGCAATCTACGACCTAACTCTTCTATCAGGTCCCTCGAATACATAATATGATACACAGAATACACCTAGACCAGAAACAAATAATATTTATTTGAATTTTAATATGATTAGTTTTAATTTCGGGCGACCAAAAGGCCGGCTGCTACTTTGGCCAACGAATAGGTATTGCTATTCAAAGAAGCAATGCAGATGCTTTTTGGGTTCCATACATAGGGACTCATTTTTTTTACTAGCATTTAATAACATTATATAAAGAAGACCGATTTTCAATTTCCGATTGCGAAGAACGAACCCGCAACCTTCTGCATTGCAGTCGGGCCTTCGCCCTTCGCACCACAGGGACTTAGTTTGAAACTTCACAAACAAGCTTTATCTAGGATGTACAACTACACATTGTTCAGCTTGTATTACCATCTTTATTAGCTGGATGTCCGTGTAATTTGTACGGAAGCTCTCATATTTCCTGTCTGGCTTTATTTAGGCGCTATTAGCATAATACTGCATTACTACCTAGAATTTGCCGCGTGAACAATGTTTGAGTTGTTCACACAACCACTAAAGCATTGTTTTCGGCTATTGTTCAATCATTTTATGATACGTTGTATTTATTTGAACAACTGGAGCTTATATTATGTAGGTGTTGGTTTTCTCCCGCGTTTTGAGTTAGGTCACTGAACTGAAAGTATACAAGTAGGTACGCTGGAATTGGTCTACCATACAAAATGCCATTAGATCTTTGTGCTGATTTGATTTGCGCCATGTTGCGCTGTTGTCGCGCGTTTTCTATTGAAAGTGATGGTGGCCATCCATGGAACTATTAGTTCCGTGGACGGTCACCATCACTTTCATTAGTAAACAGCGCAACATGGCGCAGATCAAATAGGCATAAAATTCAGTGCGCTATGACCTGTCCAGCGACTTGTACTATGGAGGTCAGTGAGTTAAGTAAACATACGTTACCATAGTAGCAAAGCTTTAATATTGTTATATTATGTGTTAATAATATACGACAA